>JAYDZK010000001.1:53466421-53549212 GCA_034509185.1 Euphonia xanthogaster
GAGGGGCCGATTAAATCTACTTTCCTAGAGAAGCCCTTTGGGGGGGTTCTCTCCCAAATTTGCCCTGAACCAGGACAGGCTGACTTGTTAAAAATCCACTTATTAAAAAAAATTAAGAGTTTTTCCTTGATTTTGGAAGCAAGTTTATGTTAAACAGTAAGTATTGTCAAAAATGAAGAGTTTGAGTTTCACAACTAAAGACATCAGAAGCACAGAAGGAAAAAAGAGTGGTTGCATGGAGGCTATCCTTTCCAGAAGGAGAGGAAGATGTAGACCATGGATTCTTCCAAGCACAGAGCAAAAAATGAATGCAGTGTTCTACCGGATTCTTCTAAGTGAGATTGAAAACAGCATATTGTTTGACAAAATGTCAAAGGAAATACAGAACTGGAATATGTGGCATTTGGATATTTCTTCTAGAACTGCAGTTTCCAACTTAATTTCTTACAGAATTGATTGCAACTATAGGACAGAATAGCAACTTTCATCATGCAAGCTAGAACTTTAAAGTCTAAGAAACTGTTTGAACCTGGAGACACTGAAGATGTTAAAATCTTTTACTGAATATAGTGGCATCAATAACAGCCAATAAAAACATGACTTTCCTTGTAAAAGGTAAATGGAAATAAAAATAGGGATGCCTTTGCTTTGGAAACCTTTAAAACTGGCTTCAATATTGATGTGCATCTTAATTTGTCAAATATCTCCAAAAACAACAAAACAAATATTTCCTTTAAAAAAAAGGAAAAAGAGGTTAAAATTAACAATATATAATATCCTTGATAAAGTATATTGTACAGCTAAACATAATGCAGAAAGTGTAATAAAGTAGATTTAAAAAAATTAATTTTGACCGAGTAAAAGTTTTTTGAGATTCTTCTAAAGTGTTCTGCTCTTCTTCACACTATCCTCTATTATTTTCAATAGAACATAGCTGTCATGCAACACAAAGGAAGTGGGTTGATAACAGCAATTATACAGAATGTTTGAAATAGCAGCATAGGGAATGTTCATCTCATTGTTTCCAAAGTGTACTGTACGTGCCTTACTTGTGGTAGAGCTCAGATCTATCCTCTGAAATAGGCAGGAAGTAGGACAAAGCTTTGTGAGGAATAAGCCAAAGTGCATGAAGGAAGTAGGACTTCCAACTATCTTCAAAACAGTACATTCCCATGAGTCCTTTTTGTTTGCATACACAGCAAAGATGCTGAAAGGACAGGATCTTATTCATCCAGTTCCTGGAAAGCAGGAAGAGCAGTAGAACAGAGTAGAGCAGTAGGAAGCATAATTGTATGTTCTTAGAAGTGTTGCTGAAATCAGCGTACAGTCTGGTTCAGAGCTGACATTTCCTGTCATTTAACTGGACAAACTGCCTTCACAAGCTCTTCTCATTAGATGTTTCTTTGCTGGCATACAAAAAAGTAGTTTCTGCATTTTTTTTTGGTCTTTTCTCTTTCCTTCTGATTGAATTTTTAAAAAATTAACTCATTGTCCAACACTCTAAATCTCTTTGCTCTGACATGAAAAGCAGCAAAATCACTTGGTGCCCTATAAACTCTGATGCCATTATGGATCTGCTGTGTCCAAGAGCAGTAACATGTTTCCTCAGAGTTCAAGCTGTAGTCCAACGGGTTGGCAAACTCTGTGTCCAAAACTATTTAGGCACATAAATAGAAATAATTATATTAATATTACTGTACTGTGGATCCAATTCTTGGGTGTTGTAGATCAGCAAAGCTCCAGTGATGACAAATCAGGGAAGTTATGCTGATTTATTCCTTAAGCATCAGGCTGTATTTAAAATGATGACAAACTCTGACACATCTTAACCATTTCTCTGTGGTATATACCATGGAGTACTCTCTTGATGCAGTGATGATTTCTGAGCTATATCATTGCTCATCCTTCAGTGGATTTTACCCATAACAAAAGGGAATTAATTTTATTCAGAATATTCTCTACATTAGCAGTTCTAGCACCATGAAATATTGCCTGTGCAGGAACCCCTACAGGAAAATGGAATTATCATTAATACTTTTGCCAAGCCTACAACAATATTTGAGAAACTGACACAGGCAAATGGAATCTATTTGGCCAAAACACCAGAAATGAGTCAACACCTTAATATCCTTGAAGAATTGCACTGGGAAAACATTATGGATTAGTTTGTCTCCATATGTCTCTGCATTGCCTGTGTAGATAATACAGTTTCATTTTTTTAGGAAGATTGTTTTATTAGACACCCGACTTTTACATGCAAGCTACAGGTGTTGGAACCCATCATCTGTCCTCTGGTAAAGAAACAAATGTTTCTTATATTTAGACGTGATCAAACATTCCCTCTGAAAACAGGGACACAAAAGTGCTGCTGGGTCATCTCAGGCTGTATGTTTGAGTGTCCCTTGTCCCATGTCTTGCATTGCCATTTGCTAACATGAGCTACCTTTAGGAATGGGTTTCCCAGCACCTGGCATGCAGATCTGGAAATACCATACAAGGGCCACTTGGGAGGCATCCAGGCATCTGGAGATGTGACCCAGAGGGATTGCAGGGGCAGTTGCACCACACTGCAACTTCTGCCTAGGATGTACCCAAGTTCATTTTCCAGGGAAACAAGGGTGCAGGAAGGTAGGGCTGGTTGTCACTCAGATCTCTGCTATTCAGCTGGGGCTGACATTTGCACTAATGAGGCTGCACCAGTGGCAGCATAGTCCCTGAGACTGGAGGGACCAGCTTTAGAGGGTTAATTTGCAGATAGGGATGTGAAATCCCTGCCTTTGACAGAATAGCCTGCTCTTACACTCTGTGGAAGAGAAGGCATCTCCAGAGAGTGAGACATCTGACCTATTTCTTATGCACCCTCTTGGCACCCTGTTAGAGGATAGTTCTGTCAGTCAGTGGGCAAAAAAAGGCTGAACATTTGAGACACATGAAGGGGGGACTTCTCTTACCCAGGGGACTTCTCTTACTGAGAAGCTGAAAAGGAGGTCTTTGTCTGAAGCACCCACTTTGGCTTCAGCCTCAGGGTATTGCAGAGATGCTGTGGGTGGCCAAAACTTTTTGGGTGGAAGCAACAATGTGGAGACCTAAGCCCTCCTTGCTGAGGGCAAATTTCTTTTCTTTACTCCCAGACTGCTTCCTCCAAACCAAGATCAATGTACAAAAGGGAAAAAATTGGGACAGAGCAACATCTCCAACTCAAACTACTGTGTTTTTTATAGAATTCAGGTGATAACAGAAGGTACTCTTGTCAGATTATACTATTGTGCTCGACTGGTTCATGGTTTGATTTTTTTGTAGGGCTGTTTGGTTGTTTTTTTAATGGGATACAATTTTATTAGCATTAAGCACCTTAAATGTAATCTATAAGGCACAAAATAAATAGTAAAACTGGCTGGTTGTAAGATAAGTAAGTTTGAATGTTCTTCAGCAGCATGTAAAATTTTTGTTACTAGAGAACTCAACATCAATACAGAGGCAAATAATCATTTAATAGGCATTTAAGCATTTAAGAGTCCATGGGCTAGTTCCATCTTTGGTAGGATCAGTAAAATGTCTTGTACTGCACATGGCTTCCTCCATGCAGCAATTCACGTGAAGCATTCAGCAATGGGGAAGTTCTCCAGTGTCTGGTTTTAAATGTTCCTATTCCTCCTGCATGCCCAGGCAATGAAGTAGGAAAATAGAGAAAGGTAATTGAACAGTAAGAGTAATGACTCTGTAATTTAGAGTAGTTAAAAGGTAGTAGAAAGGATGGCAATAAAAACAAATATTGAATGCGTACACATCTGTAGAGTTGTAAGGAAAATCAGTGCTGTGGTAGGACGTGAAAGGATGCTGCTGTTGTCCTGAGCTCTCCAGTGAGGCATGGGATGAAATCCTACCTGGAGCTGAGTGAGTTTCCTCTGCCTTAATTAGTATTCTTCTTTGGTACAAAAAAAAGTACTATGCAAGGAAAATATAATTATATTATCCTGTGGTCTTCCCCTGATGTTTCTAATTATGCTATTTTCGTTATCAATTATCTGATACCTGGTAGGGAAATGTAAGTCTATCCCTTACAATAAAAGGGAAACAAAAGCTTGTTACCAGTAAAAGCTGTCTCTTTAAGAGACATTGAGCATTACAGCTCTGAGATTTCCCTAGGCAACTGTTGAGGCAGGCTGCCTAGTGTTATCCACACTCCTGGATGAGGATTATGGGATGCCTGTGTGGTGCACAGGAGCCATGCAGAGAGGACATCTAAGCTGATAAGAAGTTCTATGGCATTAATGTCACTGTTGCCTCTCAGGATCAGATGTGCTAATGTTCCTGCTGGAAAGAGGTGCGTGTCTCTTTCAATTTTTTTTAAAGCTGAATTCACAGCTTCACAAAGCACAAGAGTGAGTTTCTGAATATCATTATTTAAAGTGCTGAAATTCCCAGCTGAACCCCCACCAATCCAGCTGTCCTGCATGGTGGCCCTAAAGGACCTTTTTTCCTTTCCTCCTCCTCCCCAGCCCAGAAACAAGGGATGATGGTTCTGAGCACACATGGGAGAGCCAAGCAGCACCCACCAAATACTGCCTCATATTTATAATTTCAGATGAAGAGGGGAAGTGAGTCCAAGACCAGCAGAACCTCAGAAGGTGTATGGGCCAAGAGATGATCAGATACATTAGCAGGAAGTGAGAAAGAGAAGTCTGGCTTCTGCTAGAGCAAAGAAGCTGCTGCGCTCTTCATAGCTGCGCTCTGAAGACACCAACTGATTTAAGTCCAGGTGGAAGGTGGAATATGTGTGGGAGTATGTGTGTGTCCTTATCAGAGGCACAATTTTGTAGCTTCTTAGCACTGTCTTGAGAAGTATTCTGCTCATGCCCAAAAAGAGATGTCTAAATGTCACATGGCTTTTAAAAATGAGAAAGTCTAGGCAATAACTAAGAAAATGGGAGTTCAATTAGCACTTAGATTAGACATATACCATTTTCCTATGTAATTTTGTGGCTCTGGTGTACTAAATTTATTGACAGTTGGCATTTCTCCATTTTAAAGCTATTTTCTGATATATGAATGTATGCACATACACACACACACACACACACACACACACACACACACATTTCTCAGCACACTGAAAGTTTCATCCTCCCATTTCAAATTTTCCCTCCAGTCTCCCTGCTTCTAGCAAAGCAGGGTAGCCAAAATCTAGCAACTATGACCCATGAAATCTTATCCCTTTCTCTGCATCTTCAGTTGCTCTGTTTAAGATGTGCACATGCAGATGCAAAGACAGCTGTTATTTTGTTCCCAAAACATTGGAGACCGTTGTGGAAAAATACTGCACAGATTTCTCTCATTGCTACTGTCATGCTGTTCTTTCTGCTTGATTTTTTGCTGCCTTAGTCTTCCTGGTCCAACAACTTAAAATTAGAAATACTGAGTTTTTCTCATTATATATAAGAAAACTTAAAATTCCCACTACTGCCTAAGAGATTCCTTTTTATGGACTACATATATTTTTAGCACAGTGTAACATACTGATGCCACAAGTTATTTAATTAAAACATTGAATGTAGGGAAAACAATGTAGGCTCAGTTCTACTGCATCAAATTCCAGGATCTGAGGCACATTTCTCCTAATCTCTCAGTAGACAGAGAATATGGAAGATATGTCCCCAGAGTGATGGATTTCCTCCTAAAGCCCAAATTACTCTTGGAGATGCCTACGATTTATCATGGACAGCCTCAAAGTGTGGGATGTAGCACCCTCAGTTAGGTGTCTTGCATTAGAGGGAGGAACTTGGATTTCAGGTGCCCTTGCTGCTCGTTGGTCCAGACAGCATCCCAGGTGACTGGGGTATCTCACTAAAACAGATGATCAGTGGCTCGCTCGCACACCTAGAGCCTTTGCCCATTATTCTGGTAGTTATGCTGTTGTAAACATATCAATAAAAGGAAATAAACAAATAAATGCAGGAACACAGTTGACTTTCTCCCTGTTGGACAGCCAGCCAAATTTTGTTCTAATTGGTGTTAATACAAATAACTCATTTCTATTCCCAGAAATTGCTCTCGATTCAGCTTGATGTAATTATAAAAGGATCTGTACTGTTCTCCAGGGTCTCTTCAGACCCAGAGATTTCTAAGAAATCAAGAGTTGCCATTATCATTTTTATATAATTTTCAAGATGATATGCTATGTCAATCTAATGAAACACTGCACCAGTGTAGTAGTGGGTAACAACTCAACAAAATTATTTCTTACATAGCGCTACGAATGACTGATTACTCTTATTTTTGGGATTTAAAATTATAAAAAAGAGGTGTCTAAAATTTTGCAAGGAAATCAAATAGAAACTGACAGGTATAATTATTTGATATTCTTGAAAGGAATACAAAATCTCCAAAGTGGAGAGCTCTATATACAGAACAGAGGACTTAAAAAGAAAATAATGAAGAAATCTGCTTTTTAACCTAGCATCAGATGATGTCCTGCAATTATCCTTTACTCATTGGAGTCTTTGAATGTTGCAGCCTGATTATGGATAGTTCTGTTGTTGTAGAATTTGCATTCTTATTTTAGCATACTTTTTTTAATATAGCAGAAGCAAGGTGTGAGCTCAGACTCCAAAGCCAAGTGTTGATGCTGTGTGCAGGAACATGAGCATCACAAAGAAACACTGCTATTTTTTCCAAGAAACATTCAGACTGTTTGAAGATATGGGGCTCAGATCCAGAAAAGCTGTATACAATCCTTCAGATTCCTGCATATTGTTGGAAAATTGCCCAAAACAGAGGTAGGGCAGTTTTAGGGCATAATTTTAAGGATCACTGCAAAATTTAGGCACTTAATCTGTCTATGAAATTCATCCATGCAGTGGAGTACATTTACAGCAAGAGCCAGTGTTGTTTACATAGCCGAAAGTCAGGCACAGTCTTTTTGTGACCCTCCAAATGTATGTCTAAAATGGATACATAAAACCTCCCTCCTGAAGCCTTCTGGGTCTCCTGCTATGGAGGAAACTGATAATGTAGGTATTTACTTGAAGAAAAAACCTCCTGGTATTTTGGGTTAACATCAAAGTCCTAAGCTAGGAGCAAACAGCATCCCCTAACACAGGTGTGCTCAGTGTCTGGGCACAGCTTGTGCCAGAATCTCTCCTTAGAGATGGTTGGCTCCATTCTGTTTCTGACAGTTAAATTCCGCAGACATCTCAGATCTGAGCCCCCTTGAGCTTTTGGTCTCCCAATGTACAGCAATGCCAACACAAAATAATTGCTCATTTCAGTTTTGCTCTTCAGTAGGGAGAGTTAAAAACGAGCATAGGAAGGCTTTTGATAGCTTTAAAGTACTTATTTTATTCATAGCAACAGAGGCCAATGAAGAGTGTGGTGACAGCCTGGAACATCATGTGGTGTTCCTTGTTTTTCTTGCTAGAGTAGGTGAAGACAAAGATTAGGCTGGGCTGTGACATTCTCTTGTGAGTGTTGCAGCAGTTGTTCCTGTGCTCCATCACTATTTGTTTATTTTAGCACCTAAAAGAAGACCAGAACAGACTTCAAGAATATTTCTTTTACAACAAGAAAGGGTAGATGTAGCAAAACTGCAACCTTCTGCAAATTTATGTTTATATAGTCATGTGCTGTATTTCATATACAAGAAGAGGGAAAAGACCTCTTTGAAGGTAAACTTTTGTTCAGCAGTTTCAACACGAAAGAAGAGATACTTCAAGGTGTCCAGGACACTCATAGGGATCTGGCACATATTACAAGTGCCACTGGAGAGCTGTGCCATTCTGCAGGAACAGCTCTAGTGGACACAAAGGAATGTACCAAAAAGCACCAGCAAGATAACCTGTCCTTTCCTGGTCGCCATCATCCAGCAATTCCTTCTTCAGTGAAAATCAAAACCACATTGTTCTGTCTGAATTCTGTGACCTGCAAGAGGGCTTTCCAAGAAAAGAGTCCAAAATGTGGCAGCACTGAGGGCTGGGGAGCAGCTATTCAAGGGTATCCTTAGCAAGATGTGCTGCAATTCCACTTTTCAGAAATAGTATAAATGCTATGTCAGTGACACTTAGGTATCATTCAGACTTTTTCATACCTTGCTTAGTATGTTGGGGGGCTGGAGGATGGTTCAATTTTACAGTGCTCTGTCAGATACCTGCTCACATAGTAATGTTGAATTCATATTGAGCTCCTGAAGTCTTTGCACTTCCCACTGTGTTTACACTAGCCACCCATCAAGAGTACTAATTAGAGGGAAAAGATAGCTTATACCAATCATTTATTTTTCTGTAACACCCCTAGGCACTAACTTCCTAATGCCCTTTTCTCTCATTAAAATCCAATCAACTAAAAGTATTTTTATTAAGTGGCCCATGAAATAACTTTTAAAATTTTAGAACAAAAGGATTTGAAGGCTATGGACTGTTTGAAACACTTGCCAGAATATTTGCCAAATATCTCCAGTGTACCTGGAGAAAGAAGAGGTATGTGTATCTTCAACTCACAGGAGAGATATTGAGAAAATAGCCTCCAGAAAGGATGGCTGGTGTTTCAGAGCCTCGGTACCTGCTGTTCAATCCCACCATGCATCCTTCACATTGATGTTTGCAGCTTTGGAAGAAGAAAGTGAAAACAAAAGACCAAAGCAATGACAAGGAGGAGAAGCACATTAAAAAAGTGAGAACAAGAAAACAAGCTAAAATGAGTCTTTGCTGATGCCAGGTGCAGAGGCAAAGTAATTGTTTCAGAAAATGCTCCTGTCATAAAAACTCTTTGCCACAAAGGAAAGGAGAGTGGGGAGGCAACTCCAGCACTGGCTGGAATATTTGCATTGTTACTTGTGTAATAGTCTCATATAAATAGTCTTCATTTAAACTGAAATCCTGCTTGGAAATGTGCAATACATCATCAGCTGGAAGCTGTTGTAGGACTTGGTTTGCCATTGCTGATACATTTTTCAGTCCTTCAAAGAAGTTTATTGTCACTTTTGTGGTCACAGAGTGAAGAGGACAGACACACTGAGATACATTTCCCATGCCTTCCCCCAAACCTATCCCCATAAATGCCAGTCTGTTTCCTTAAATCTCATTTGAAGCACTGATTGGAATCTAAAAATATTTAAATTTTTTTTTAAAGAGATCTAAATAATTTTTCCTAAAAAAAAAAAAAGGATTAGGATTAGGATTTTCATGTGCCTGCTTGTGGGATCAAAGCCACCTTTGTTCTGGACTGGGTGAGTTTGCTTTTCCTTCATGCAGGTTACTTTTCAGAACATAATGGGCTTCTGACTGGTTTAGCTATCATGTGGTGATGTTGATGGAGAAGAGATGTCACTTGGAACTCCAGTTCTTGGGTTGGTCTCAATAAACAGCAGATAAGGCTGGTCCTGGCTCGCTCAGGAAGGAGAACATGGCTGGGCCAAAATGCCTGTCTGTGAAGACACAGGTGCCAGGCAGCCTGACAAACAAGGTCCATTATCAAAACCAGAAAAATACATGGAGACAAGGCCTGTCCTGCTCACTGAGCATCATGTCTGACTAGCTGTACTTCCAGAGAAACCCCCCTAAGGATGAGCGACTTCCCAGAGGTAGGCAGCCCTCTCTCACATATGTTGCATCTGGCACTTCAGTAGGAGCAGATGGTTAAATGACACTCAGAACCTGGTCTCACTCCAGATTACGAGCATGGAGAAAAAGAAAGGAGGAGAGCTCAATTTTGCTTTTATTAGATCCTTGCCTTCCCCCCCCCCACCCCAGGTTTTTAAAGGTAAGAGCCTTAGAGCAAAAGAAGGAATGAGTCACAGCAATAGCTTCTCATTAAACTAATGACAAGACATATAAACAGAAGGACCTCACTTGGCCAATGTTCCTGCAATCCACAAAACTAAGCCACAAGAAACCAAATCAGAAAAAAGTCATGTAGTGTGCCTCGGTCTGGGTGTTCAATTAACCTTAAACTGGAAATGCTAACATTTGATTTAAAAACAAGTTATGCATTTGCAGCAGGTGCCCTGTAGGTGGATAGGGTAAAAAAGCAGTGAAATCAAATCTCAAGCTCTGCAGTTTGCAGCTTTGCATGTATATGCACTGAGTAGCAGCACCTCATTTGAACTACATTTCCTAAGGCAAGGAGTTTGTCACTGTTCTCATTCCTCTGGTTTTAATACCAAGTCAATTACACAGGCACCTCCCTGGGTTATGGTAGGTGCTGAACACTTCTGAAAAATACCCTCGCAGTAAAAGCCATTATTTGCCAGCCTGACTCCATAAAAATCAACCTGCCAGAAAAAAGAATTCTGAAGGGCCCTGTGCTAAATCCTGTCTCCAGAGAATACTCCCTATTTGGTATAGAATATGTATGAATGATCCTCATCCAAAGAGATTAAAAAGGAAATAAGATGTTAATCTGCAGAAAAGATCTTATTGCAAAACTGTTCTAGGTCTACAGTGTCAGCCACAGATTGGAGGGAGAATAAGATCTTTGGAACTGAGAAAATAATACTGAAATTGTTCCTAGAACAGCAAACACTCAGCAGTGCTCAAACCAGACTCATTTTCAGCAGTGTTTCCTAGCTGATATTTACTAGCTTTTCAAATTGAAATTTTTAATTGAAAGGGGTTAAAGCAGCAAGGATTACTTTGAAACATTTTGGTACCATTTTATTTTAGATGCGGACTTGCAGTTCCTGGTAAGCTTGACAAAACTGTGGACATAGTAGTATAAATGGCAACTAGTTTAAAACAAAGATTTGAAGAACAAGTTTTTCTAGCAACAACTGTATGTATTTGAATAAGAACTCCATCCTCTCAGCCTCATAATTTTAAGTGTTGGAGCAATTCATGTTGAAGCCAGCTTTGACAAAAGCCTCTAGCTGCAACCTATCTTTTTGTCTCATAAATGCCTTAAAACCAGCTGAAGCTCCTTCAGCTCCAGGGTTAACGTAAAGGAAATAAGGAAAAAATGTTCCATTTATTTCCTCTTCTTTGTGTAAAGGCCAAGGTTTAACAGACAAAGAAGGATAATTTAGAATTTTATCTATTTTTGTAACAGGCAATCAGGAGAGTTTCTATACAAGGAATCTTAGCAACAGAAAACAAAAAGAACAGAATGTTAAAAGCACCCAAATCTGTCAGGAAATGTAAGGCTGACGCAAAAACTGCCCAACAGATTAAATTACCCAAATATGTGGTCTGTCCATTAAATTTATCCACTATGAAATGGACAGCATTTTTATATGATGAAACATGACAGTTGAGCAATCATTTACTCCTGGCATTTGCTCAGTGTGCAGTAGAAGTACAAGTAGAAAAATTACTTTTTCACTGAGTAGCCTTTTCTAAAAAACAAGGCATTAACCTGGCAATGAAAAAATTAATGGCAAAGAGTTTAAGTTGGGTGGGGAGCTGGGTAGAGGGCTGCCAATAGACTGTAATGGAGATATTTTTGAGACTGTAGGTATAAGTGATTTTCTCTACTGGTTTTTTGAGAGACATGTTTCAAAAGTAGCAGCTAAAAATAAAAGGACATCATTATTATCAAACACCATCAAGCTGACAGACACTTCTGTATTAAGATGCAAATAAAATCTTCATGTCACACATGATGACTCCTGTTATTTTCAGTTCTTTGCCAAACTTGAATGTTTTAGGCCAACAGTTTTCACAAGAAGAAAGTTCCTTAGTTTGAACGTGTTTGTTTAAACTCTCATAATGCCATTTGGCCTTTTCAAAGGTATGGGTTAAGGAGAAGTAATCTCGTTTTTCTCATCACAAGTTTTACAATGCTTTTTAACTAAGAAGTTCTGGCATTGCCACACAACATGTCCAAGCTGACATTCATCTCTATTGACCTGGCACCAAAGCTATTCTCTGTGCAATCCCCATGCAAGGTCATTGCCATCTTGGCTTCAGTTCCAGCCAAGGCTGATGTGTTCAACACCTTCTTTGTCTCTTTCTTCACAATGTACATCTCCCAGACCTCTTAGTGGAGGTCTTAGTGGAAGGCTTAAATTGCTTAGTGGAAGGGTTAAATTGCCTCCTTAGTGGCAGAGGGAACAGCAATGCAGATGAGTCAGAGGCTATTTGAGAGAACATGAGCAATAAAAGACTTTTCTCTATTGTACTTGAACAACTGTGCAAGCTGGAGGAAGCCTTTGACATCTGAGAAACTGCATCTTCTCACCAGAGAGTGGAAGTCTCCATCAAAATACAGACATGCAATGCTGTACAGACAGTCAAAAGTCTGGTATTTTCTAAGTGTGTTTGCCATTACACTCATCACTTTTTATGATATTGTCTTTGTAGGCTGGATTGGTGAAGTCTTGCAGCAAGCCTTGTGCCTTACCTGACTCTCAGAAAGGCATCTGAGTAGACAGGGAAGCTGCATGGAAAACAGTATGATATGTTATCAGCTGAAACTGAAATAGCAGGAAAGTTCAAATGGTGGTGTCAAACAGGTAAACACCTTCTAAAGGAATTTTAGTTTCATGTGGTTTAACATGAAAGGAATTTTTTGAAAGAAATGATGCCATTATTGCTGAAAGCCCACAACTTTGCTCTCTTAAATACTAGGAAAAAAAGGAATGCTCATCTCCTTTCCCCAGGCTCAAATTCTTCACAGCAGTACGGACTCTCTTCCCCAAAGGAAAGGAAGTTGACCATCTGGTAGCATTCCAAAGGACATGAGACAGGCCAATGCTGAAGATTAAAAAAACACCACAGCCCATTTTGCAGTGGGAAAGAACAGAAAGATGGATCTGGAGAAAATAAATGTGGAAAACTGCCTTGAAGGCCTACGTGTGATTAATCCCAATTTCACAACCTTCTGAATTTTAAGTCCAAGAATACATTTGAACATTTCTAAATCTGGACTTTGTCAACAAAAAGATCTATGCAAGTAGTTTATTCACAAGAGACAAAAAGAATTGTTGCTATGCAATGAGTAATGAAGTTATTCGCAGTTCTTATTATCCAGTGTCCCAAGCAGGAGAAAGTATGAAATTAATTGATGAAAATCAAGCCCTTTTGGATGCAAATATCAAGGCAATTGTTGAAGAAGAAATTTGTGATCAATAACTTCAAATACAGCAGGTAGCTGAAGAAGAATCACTTCTTACAATTCTGAATTTTAGTAGCAGTGAAAAAGTCAAAGAGAGTGAGAAAACCTTTCTTCTACCAGTAAACTGACTTAAAAATAAATTACTGTTAGAGGTTGAATTGAATAATAATTGCAGTTAAGTAGTCTAATATGACTAAACACAATGTGTTCTTCAACAGAAGAGTTACCTACTTTTGCAGTATTGTGAAAAGACAATTTAGACATAAAAGCGGTTTCTCAACATCAGTACTATTTATCTAAATAGAAAAAGTCCCTAAGCTCAAAATGGCACTAATAATTATATGCTTCTGTAAAGGAATTCCACACAGATTGCCATTTAAAATACATCAAGCTTTTACATTCTGGACATGTTACCTAGTGTGAATTTGTAGATGAACTGAAAAAAATCCCACCATGTTAAACACATTATTGATTATTCATTATACTTTCTTAGTGCTCTTAATAAATGTGATGGGCTAGTTTGAAACAATTTGCTCACAGGCCTTATATTTAATTTCACTTTATTTATGAATGGTATTTCTTTCCCCTGAAGTTTTTCAGGAAATGAAATGCTGGGATTGGAAATCTCCAGAAGTAGCTTGACAAAAAAAACCCCCAAAACAACCAAAACTGTGCTACAAAACACACCAGTTCTGTGTGTCTCTATACGGAATCATTACACTGTCTCCTTAATCAAAATACATCTAATGGATTTGCAGGCCTGAGATTGCTCTTTGTTGAAACTTAATTCACATCACATATGGGTTAAAGGAGAAAAAAGTACAGTCAAGGTAATTATTCAAACCTCTGTGTTGTAGTGTTTAAGGAAAATAGCCCAGTACCATAACTGGATTTCACATTAAACTGGCCTGGTGTAAATCCCACCAGTATAATCACAGAGAGGCCAGAAGATCACCAAGTGAGGCAGTTCATCACTCAACACTCACTCATCACCATATCTGAATTCTGCAATAAACTATTTTCTTGTTATATAGGGCAAGAAGCTATTTTATAATTTTCTTGGTTTTAGAATATTTAGGATTCCTCTACCAAACTGGGACAAAACCCAAGAACCTCAAAGAGAGCAAAATTAAACAACCTCCCTCCCTTACAAATATAGATTTAGAGTAGTTGAAATGCTTACTTTTACATGCTGATCTTTTTCATTTAAAAAATCTTGCTTTTCACTGTAATTACATTTCAGAAGGAAAGTATTTCTGAAGCAAAAAAGCAGAGCACTTCTTTTTGAAGATACTGGAACAAGATATTAAACAAATGTCAAACTTTTTGACTTGGAATAAAATACTGAAAGCAATCCTTTGTCATTAAAAAAAAGTATGGTTTTGACAAATTGGCATTTTCAAAATAAATTAAAAAATAAAGATGTGTCTTGCAAATCACTTTCAGCTCTACACACCTCCAGAATGCATCACAATGAGCTGATTCTTATGTGATTTTGCATATGAATTATGGGCTGACAAACAGATGACCTCCTATGATCTTTGAACTTTTAAATGTAAAATAATAAACAAAATTAAGACCATCAAAAGGATATTGCATACTGTAATATTCATTTCAGGGAGCTTTGAAAATGTTTTTCTTCTTGATTCTGTCTGGAATACTACCAGAATGTATCCTTTTTTAAATAGATTAATTTCCTCCACTATCCCCATTACTTTTATGATATATATATATATTCAATTACACATCTATTACTAGGTGTGTTTCAATTACAGAGGATGATGCCACAACTTGAAGAGCTGGGAACTGCGAGCTCAATCAGCCAGCTAAGTACCTGTAAATATAATTTGTAAGTATAATGAGTTAATTTTTTCTCCATACTTACAGCCTCATGCCCTCAGTAACTGCAGTGCTCAACTGGAAATGGGAGCTGCATGTGGCCCTGTATCCCAGCAGCAGCCAGCAGATCACAGCAGATTGCACAAGTGCCTGGGTAGCTTATCTCAGAGTGAGCTGGCCTCTACTTCCCTGTGCTCTGTGGTAAAATATTGAACATCTGAGCCAAACAGCAGCTGGGTTTCTCTTGAATGGGAAACCTGGGGCAAAAAATCAGCTTATTTTCTACCCTTCTCACTTTGGAACTCCAGGAAAGAGGTCAAAATATCCCAAACAAAATTTTAAGGCACTCCAAATGTGTCGTTGATGAGGTGGCTTCACAGTCACTACTGAGCTCTGGTGCATCCCGGGGCAGAACCTCAGTCTTGGCAGGGATGGGAAGGAGCTGGCATAAGGCAGGCTGTGCCCAGGACACCCTGTCCTCCCTTGAGCCACAGAGCACTTGGCTCTTTGTCATTCTTTTTCTATACATGCAGTTTACGGAATTCAAGTACACAGGAAAACCAGATGTTTTTGGCCATTGCACTCTTATTTTCCTCTTTCTGCTGATGGGAATTTCTTATCAGTCTGACACACAAAATGGCAGGCAGGGCAGCATGCTATCAGAGCTGGCAGGCTGGAGGAGCTGGGGATGTCTTGTCATATGTCATTTTGGACAAGGGAGAAATGGCACAAAGCAGCACGGTTAAAAGGCAATTTTCACACAAAGGACTCAGGAAAGGAAACCTGGCTAACAACAAATGGATTGGAGGTCGGAGGGAACACCAGTCAGTCATCACAGACACATATTATTTTCCATGGAAATGCAGCTGAAGAGGAGGAGGGGATAGAGGACCAGAGTTTGCTGACAGCAGAGCAGATGGCTCAGTGCCCTCACTGCTGAGGGCAGTGCCACCCAGTCAGCAACAGGACAATTTGCAAGGTAATTTTAGAGTATGTCTTCACATTTACTTGTCCCAGTCATGTGATAAAAGAATAATAAACCTTCTTTATAAGTGATGCTTTGTTGTCATTTGTCTATTTGCTTATACAAATATGTTTATAGGTCCACAAACGTTGTGCTGTGGCTAGTGATAAGGCTGTAAAATATGTGCCAAAGCAAAAGGTGAATGATATTTTTAAAGCCACTAAATCTTTTCTGTTGATTTTTAATTTTGAACAGATTTCTTGTCATTATCATTGTTATTATTACTTTATGTTGTACATCGTTATTGTATCTATATGACCGTGATGTATAGAGCTTGTCACAGAATAAAGTGATGTCCCTTACCCCACAGAAGGTCACTATTTAAATTTAAGACAAAGATTATCAACAACATCAGAGAGATGAAGAGGCTTCTTCAAGGAAACATGTTCTAATTGTAAAGATGGAAGGGAATTTCAGATTGCCAAAAGAAGAGAAGCTTTTCCACAGCTTTTTATAGATATTAGGTAAAGGAAAATTAGAAGTGTTCTGAATGACAGCAAGATAAAGTAGATGTTTATGGCATTATGTCCACAGCATGGAAGAGAATGGAAGAAAGCTATCACAAATATGTTCAGAATTTAGCAAGCAAGATATTGGAAGCAGTAGAGCAATCAAAGAAAAGAGTGGTCCTTGAAGAACTGAATGACAGGCAGAGTAGGGCCTGGCCATGACAGGCTTTGAAAACAGGCACATCACTTGAAAGAAGTGAGATAAGAGAAACAAGATGCAAGACGTGGAAAATAATAGGTAAGGGGGAGCATTCTAAACAGGTAAGGGGAAAAATGTGTTTATCAATGCTGGGGAAAAAACATGTTGCAACAAGTAAGACAAGGTGATAATGAGAGCTGTAAAAGAGATTTAGCCATGTGGATGGAGATTGCAAGCATGAAATTGATGCAATTGCTGCTCAGGGTGAAGTTCAGAATGTCAGGGGATGCAGAGAAGCTACAGATGAAGTTGATGATCAGGCTAGGGACCCAGAAATGGGTGCTACGTGAAGGAATTAATAATAGAAGGGAGTGATAAATCACTCTGGTAAGTATAGGTGGAAGCTGCATGTCCATGAGGAGGTGTCAGAGAAACAGGCTGAGATCTTAGTGTGCATCAAGAGAAGAAGGCTGGTTAGAGACATGGGCTGTCTTGTTGGAGACTGAAGAAAGATCCAAGGGAAGAGAGTCAGAGCAACCAGAAGAAGACAATGTTTTTGGAGGAACAAGTCATGTAAAAGATGACAACAAGTCAGGAAAGACACTCCTGTAGCAAAAATGCCAAAAATGCTACTCTGCTCCTCTGTGAGGAGTCACTGAGTAAGAGCTTAAGGACATGGCATGGATGATGGAAACTACCTCCCCAAGAAGATACAACCAAAATTTAGGAGTAAGGCTCTTTCCAAGGGGCAGGGCAAGAGATAATAATTGTAAGAGGAAAGTAAATTTGAAAGAAAAGTGTTGAGATGGATGTAATGAGAAGTTTTCTCTATCTTGAGAAAAGATGTCCAGGGAAGTGTGAGAAGAAAGGATAAGTGTACATGAAAGGATAAGAAAAATTCTGGGGTCACCAGTAAGGACTTGGCAGGAGAAGTGAATTTTAGCATTGTTTTAGGTCCTTTATTTTGCCTTAGAGACTTATTACTCATGGGTTTGCTTAACTTGATCAGTTTCCCCCCTCCAGAGCAGAAAGAATCATAAGTTTTTTTAAAAGTGAATCAAGCGGTTTGGAACTCTCATTCTGATTCAAAGTCAAAGGGCAGTCAAAGGAAGAAGATTGTAGAGGAACATAGAAGCAGTATATTTGATTGCATGTCACAATTTAAAGGTCAGTCATGATGCTGGATTGTCAGAAGATTAGATCCTGTACAGGAGAAATTGAAATGATAAAATTAGTTTTTTAACTCCACACAATGAAAGTGACAGTGCCTTCCATGAGCTGAGTGCCGTCATTTTGCTGTTGGCTTAATAAAAATTTCTTTCTTGGAGAAATAAATTAGGAGAGCTTGGATCAATGACTATGGTTCCAAACCCCAAATCACATATAAAGGCATAGATGTTTTGCTCTTGAAGACCAAGTGATGCAATGATAAAATCAGTGGGTGGTATACTACTGGTTTCCAAAAAAAAAAAATCTTCTATGATTTAAGACAATATCTGCATTTTACCAGGTGATCTAGTTGACAGAGAGATCCAAACAATACTAATTAATCTCTTTCAAGTTGTGGTGAGTTTCCACTCCATGATGACCTGTGTGTCACCATCTCTTGGTCCTTGACCATATGGAAGGCTGATGAAATAGTATGTCACATCTTTTTAACTGCTTTGAAACCAGGTCAGAAAGAGAAAGATTCAAAGAGGAATTGGAAGAGGAAATACTAGATAAGGTCAAGCTTTTAGATGTCTGAATTACAGCAGCTGTATCATACATTTTTGGGTGTGAATCCCTTACCTAAACATGAATATGTTTTGCTATTTGAGATGCCTTAAGTACAAGTCTGTCACTTCAGTGTTGGTAATGAGGGCATGGGCTTCCCTTAGGTATGGTGCAACATTTGCCAGTCCTTATGGTGGTTGCCAGTCCTGATGGAGGTCTCTGATGTTCTGTAAAGCCTCAAAAGTCTTCAGGGCATATGTGTGGATAACTGAGCAGAGCCTCTTCTGTCTGCAAAAGGAGGGCAATAGCGAACTTTCATTCTGGGACAAAAAAACCCAAAACCACATTTTGAAGTCAGAACTTTTCTTTCTCTATTCATTTTTCTCTGTCCTTTTCCACAAAGAAATTGGAGATTTCTTTTTTTTTTTTTTTTTTTGTTAATATATGTTGGTTTACTCTGAAATAAAATGGTCATCAGGATTCAGAATTAATGGCTAAACCAGAACATGCTGCTTATCATTTCAATGCAGTTTTATTCTCACATTTTAGATACCTGGTTGGCACTTCTGAAATGTGAGTTATCTGCAGACTGGCCCATTCACTAGGTTCTTCTCTAGTAGTGCCTTTTCCTATTGTTTAATCATAAGAGGAGCCTACATAGACACCCATCTTACAGACTATTATTTTGGAGCAGAAAAAGTAGATGAATGGCTTGGATTCCTTTTTTTTTTTCCAACCACAAACATCTATGGCAGAGATATTTATTTCTGGATTAATTACATTAAACTCCATTTGTGCTCACTGGGGAGAAATAAGGACACAATTAATTTGACCTATTTTGCTCTAATCTCATTTGAGCGAGATAAATTTTGTCCTAGAGGTGCCTATTAAGGGAGCTTATGGTAACAAGAGCAGATGTAAATGCCCCTGCTCTGGATATCTTAAAGTGTCACACTTTAAATGTGTAAATAGATCTGCCCGTAGTCAGATTCCAGAGATTCATTAGGTGATTGGTAAGATCTGACTAACTCCTGTCTTCCCCTTGTGCCTCCCTATGGCACGTCTGGCTCAGCAGAGGGGACACAGGTGGGCAGAGGACACAGCATCCACAGTCAGGGACAGCTGCTGAAGAAAGGTAAACCTGCAGGTGACCATGTCCCTGATCACAAAGGGTTTGGTTAACATGGGAAGGATTCTTGCCATTCACTCACACAGTTCCTACAAATCCAATGGAAAGTGCTGTCCCCTCATGGGTGGCAATAAATGTGCCTGGGACAGTGAGGTAATGGAAGGCCTCTGGCTTGTGAGAGAGGGGAAAGGAAGCAGGCGTTCCTAATGTGAATCTGATGACTGTGAGAAACCCACTTGAGAAGTCCCTTAGTCTGTCTGTGCTGGAGATGCCTTTTCAAATCTCCTGGCTCTGTTGTTTGTGTAACTTCTGAAAACCAGAACCTCCAACAGGGTAGCAGGAGTAATCATCCTTCCCTGTTTTTTTCTTTAATCAATTGCCATTTGTGCCTACAAGACAAAATTACCGACTCCAGCTGCCAGTGGATGCAAGCTGGAGAAAGTGATGAGCACATTAAACCTTTTAGACCTAAGCTGGAAACAGAGAATTTAGCCAGGCTTAGGAGATGTCTGCCTCACATGGAATACAGATATTAGTGATTTGGGTCTCCTTTCTGTGTCTTTTTTCCTTGTGTATTTGTGAGCCTTCTCACTAACAGAACACAAGAGAAAACTTGTTTGGAAGTACTTGTCTGGAGCATAAGGAAACACTTTGGGAAAAAATTGGGTTTTAGAGACCTGCATTTGTCATGGAATTGCCCAGGGAACAGCTCATTAATTGAAGTAAATTTAAGTAAAGTGTACACTCTCAGTGGTATATCTGTATAGATACAGAAGTGGCTAGTACTTAATTACTTAATGTGCTTTAAGGAGAGCTGCTAACAATGAGAAAATGCCCCTGTGATCAAACTCTTTCCACTTTGAGATAAGCCAAGCCAATAGGGAAAAGCATTCCTGTGTAATATTTTTGCACTCCATCACCTATATCTATCAATCAGAGATTTCAGACAATTTCTTCAAATTCACACTTAGCAGAGAGCCTGCTTTGTTTCCAGCTGGATCAGTCTCCTGCACCGGGTCACTGCTGATGCTCAGGAGCAGGGCAAGAACAAGAGCTGGGCTTCAGCTGAGAAGGGGACACATTTTCTTTTTGGCAACTGGTAATTGGCAGGGTTAATTAAACTGTTAATTGAGTGTGGGCTGCCCTCCACAACCACTGCCATGCTTTTGTAAGTATGCATCCCTGAAACTGCTCACTAGACTGTGATGTGCAGGATGGTGGGTGGGAATTGATTGGGACAGGGTGCAAAGGAAGAGCATGGCAAATGTGTGGACATTAGCCCAGAGCCATAGAACCTCTAAGGCTGGAAAAAACCCTTAAGATTATTGAGTCCAACCATTAAACATGGTGTTTCGGACCAGGTTTGCTTATACTATAATTAGAAATATTATTAGAGATTTTAATGACCTGAAATTCCAAATGCAGTTAGTGTGGCTATTCCCATTAATAATTTTCCAATTTTCTCATTATTTTAAAAATAATGGTTCAAGTGTTAACAAAGTAAGCATGTGTTTGCTTATCCTCCCTTTCCCAAGGCTCTCACTGACTCCTAGTCCTACTCCTCTAATCTCCTCTCTTTCTCTCCCAAATTGATTAATGTGGTAACAACAAAATGTGCAGACACCACTGTGAATGTTTCCCAGGCCAACCTGGGGGTTTACATGCACAGGGGAGTTTCGTGGGCTGCAGACTGCCATGCTATAACAGTGTTGGAGATTAAATTTACTTATAAAATATTCAAAATTGTATAGGTTACAGTTTCATTGTAACAGAGAAAGATGGATATCTCCAGATAAAGGTTGAGACACTGGAGGGCCTCAGGGCTGGCCCAAGCTGGAAGATAAGAACAATTAATGGCTTGCCCATGTGGACATGGAGAAAAAATCTAATGACGTGTTAGGAGACCATAAATCTTCATTGGTCCAAGAGGCACATGCAGGGCACAAAAAGAGCACATGAAGATTGGGTGCACAGACAGTATAAAGGCCCAGAGATTTCCTTGTTTGGGATCCCTCTCCAAGGACAAACACCTTGAGGTGAATTAAACCAACTCACAAAACCTAGGGGCTGACCTCTTCCTTAACAACCAGAGTACCCTGAGTGGGAAGATGACTAGGGGTAAAATTAGAGAAAAAAATGGGAGGTTATATACTAACAGAAGTTTTAAAAATACAGAAGTTATTGGATGAAATGCAGTTTCTGCACTCTGGCTGGAATGCAGCTGGCATGCTCAAAACCTCTTCCACAATGACTCCCCACACTCACAGTGTTCAACCTTAAGCACATGTTAAAGGGGATAAAATGGCTGTAGAGTGGAATGGAGTGGAGACACAACTACCAGGCTGTGCTGAAAACCTTGCAGGAATGGGAACCTGATGGTACCAAGTAGCTGATAAACCACGTAGCAGCTGCCAGCCAAGGGAGATAGGAGAAGAGGCCTTGCTGCTGAATCAGCAGCTGTGGTGAAATCACTTTCCTTGGATGAACTCGGCTCGTTATAATCTAATTGAAACACCAACACACACCTCCATCCCAAAGTTACTCACCTCAAGATATGACCACCCCTTGCTGGGCAGGCACTCCATATTTTATTGATTATTTCTTTAAGAGTAAAGTGAGAGAGTTTTACACCAAGAAGCAACAAAGGGATGTATGACTAGAGTCACTCAAGCTCTACCTAAAAGTAAGTTAAGAACAGGGAGAAGTTAGGGAAGACTTCATCGTGACTTCTGGGATCAGTTGAATAGGCTGAAACTATCTTTTCCCCCATAGGGATGGCTCTCAGGTAAGAACCCTATTCTGTGTGTGCTGAATGGTTATCTTGAGTAATTTTTGTTGGTTATTAGAGCTTGTCTGTGTATTGCTTTGAATGTGTTTTTGCAGTCAGTCACTATCAATGTCAATCTTTGACCCCTAAATGGTCACAGTGTCAGTGTGTGAGTTAATCAGCAGCGTTACTCTGTGAGCTGTCGGGGTGAGCCCTTCACGGGTGCTGCCAGGCCCTGGCAGTGGATCAGCTACTCAGCTGAAAGTGTGGAGACACAGGAGAGGGTTGCTCTTATGCTGTTGGCATGTGTCCCAACCCTCCCTTCATGCGACACCTTGCTGACCTGGGTTAGGTAGCTCAGGCACTGTGGATGGTGTAAGAGCACTGCAGAGGACAAGCTGCTCTCTCTGGTCACATGTCCACATTGTTGCAGTCCGCTGCTAAAAGTTGTAGTTAATGGTACTAACTTTTATTTATCCTTCAAAGAGTTTTGGGAGTGAGGGAGAGGAAGGCTGCAAGAAGGGTCTGTAGGTGCAGCTAGAAAAACTTCTGGAGACTGCCTAGGAGGAAAGGCTTGGTGGATTTTGCAGCTGGCTCCCCTGAGCTCTTGGTTCATTGCCTTAGAAGTAAACTCAGATAGAAAATGGATTTTCCAGTTCAATGGCTGCTTTGGAGAAGGTGAACATGACTTTTCACTCTCATTTTAGTTCCCAAAGAACACAGAAGAGAAAGAAGAGCCTAAGGATTACCACAGGAAGAGATGACAAATGATTCCCCTGTAACCAGGGCAAGTACAAAGCTGAAGGAGAGAAAACTCAAAACAACTCACATAAATTATCCCTATACACTTGTCCCTCAGCAACATCCTACCATCTTAGCAGATTTTTTTTTAGCTTTCCATACCCATGAAGTTTAGGATCAAAGCAGATCTTTTTAAAATAAGCTTATCTGAAAGTGGATTTGGAACACAAGCAGTTGATTGGGATTCTGGGAGCATGTAGGAAACCTAATAGGAAAGTTCTGTGCTAGAGAAATGAAAAACAATGAGCAGGACTAAGACTACGGCCCAGGCAGGTATACATAAGTCTTCTTTCTTTCCTTTATTGATAAGAAGCATTTCCTCTCTCCTTGGTGGAAAGGTATTTGCTGACATTTAAATAAAATGTTCTTGTAGGCTGCTTTCATTAGTGAAGCTGTAAGCAAACAAGGTGGTGGGAACCTTTATCACACTGCTGGTGCATTTCCTTGAGGCAAAGAGTGCTTGGCTAAAGCTACAGTGTCCTCCCAGCATACCCCTTTCTTTGAAATGAGCCTATCCCAACGTGCATTCATTGCAAATCTTGCCATTCCTACATTACTGAATCACTGCATTATACAAAAAGGACAAAATTTTCTTAGTCTATACCTGAATGAAAAAAGGGTTAGATTACTTAGGTTATCTTTGCTATGTCTGATCCCAAAGGAAGATTGCCAGAAAAACATGCTCATCACAGTTTTTTAAAGGGTTTATAATATCTGTTTCCCTTAACTATTTGGGATTTAGTAAAGTGAAGTCAGCTGAAGACTCCACTTTGTAGCACTCCACTCTGCACCAGATGACACAGGGTATAGGTAAGTGGTACCTTAAGAATGATGTTACTGCCCATTTATTAAGCTCAACCCATATTTTGGGGGGTCTTCAAGAAAGATGGAACCTGATTAATTCAGATTGCCATGCTTGCCAGCGATTTAGGTTATTTATATCCATTTACATTTTAAAAATATAGGGATTGCAACAGGGTAGCCACACAGCTTCCAAATTCAAATTGAAAAATTTTACGGAGAGGTAGTGCCATATATTGCACCAGCTTGAGAGGCTGGAAAGAACAGTCTCTCAGGTGCACAGGCTTTTATTCAAGCAAACTGCAAAACTTGTTCCCAAAAGCCTTTCTGGGTTTCACAACTGGTATTGATGGGTCTGAGATATTATCACTCCTTACCAACCAGGGAACAAAAGAACAGGCAGCTTTTCTGGAAGGCATGCAGGTGTACAAGTAATTGTGGTCTTCTCCTTCGGGAACAAAGCAGATACTTTGGCCAGGGAACCAGTTAAACATAAATAGTCCCATTGAAAACTTTCTTACTAAGGTGGAAAGGTTATTATAATTGCCAGGGAGAGGTCTTGAGAGCACCAGAAATACTCTTGAGATGATAATGCTCATTTTTGCCTTGCCCTTAAAAGCTTTCAGCTTTGATGGATAATCAACATCTCACAAGATGGGGGACAAAGACACACAGTGCTTTGTGGCAGCTGCAGGACAAACCAAGCTAATTTTTTCTCATTCAGGCTGGAAGAGGATGACTTCCTCTTGTAAGAGCAAAAAGCCCACAGAGGGAATGGGAGCAAACGGTAATGGGAAATGGGAAAGTTAAGGAAACTCTGAAATTCAGGAGAGTCACAGAAGAGTAGAGCTTCAGTGTTCAGTATTCAGTGTAGAGCTCTTCTTATGAAAAGAATAGGACAAACAACTGGATGCTTCAAAAGCTGCAGAAAAAACAAGCATTGTTTTTCAACAAATGTTTTTCAACAAAACTAACTTGTTTTTCAACTTGATAATTTTTATGAGCAGGTAGTTGAGAGTGCTCAAAGCAATGGGGACCTGTGGCCAGCTATTATTATCTCCCTTTGAAACTCAGCAGGTTTCAGCTCTGGGACAACAAATTCAGTACAACTGTATTATACTTCATATTCCTAATCACTCACAAATCTCTGGAAATATTGTTATAATGGACTGCTGAAGACTGCGTTAAGAGCATTTGATAATGAGCCCTGGAAGCGCTGGGACAAAAATTTAGCAACCCAAGGCTGGTTATCACTAGAGGATCAGCTAACAGGCCTGGTCCTGTCCAAACAAAACCCTCATATTTTGTGGGGGTGATAAGGTCTCTGTACTACACATAAGGAAGTGGACGGGGAAATTGATGTGGATTTCTCCTCACATGGGAAAAGGCAAACCCATTTGTGGGATTGTGTTTGCTCAAGCAAAGATATGGGTCTGCTTGGTGGGTAATGTGGAGGGCTGGGGAGACCCAGTGTGTGTGACTTAAGGAGAGTTAACCATGGGGGAAATATAATTTGTGGTGTTAAGGTGCAGGAGAGTATGACAGTGACCTGGGCTGGGCTGGGCTGGTGTTGGTGTCCAATGAGCAAGTGTGCTGCTTCTCCTGTCCTGAGCACCCATCCTGATGGAATGGGGCCCAAGTCATGCATGGACTGTTTTCGAACATCTGGAGGGGTGGAGGAAGCTCATGAAGTGGGAAAATAATATCTATCTGTGGAAGGATGAGGGATAGTATTTAATGAAAACGCATTAATATATATGTTGGCATAAGGATGGTTTAAAAATGTAGTTTTAATTGTACATGTGGGTAAGAAGGGATTTCAGTAATGAGAAAATAAATACAATGGAATAGGTAGAAAAGACATAAAATTACACAGGGTCTGAGTATGACACAAATGGTAAGAAGTGTGTATTGGATCTGGCTGAGGTGGAGTTCATTTTCCCTTAGCAGCCCTCACAGTGCTGTGTTTTGCTTTGGTAGCTGGAAAGGTGGTGATAACACACCAGTGCTTTGGCTGCTGCTGAGCAGGGCTGGCACAGCATCACTGCTGCGTCCCCAGCATTCCCTCAGCATTAGGGTAGGAGTGGGCAAGATCCTGGGAGGGGACACATCTAGGCCAGCTGACCCAAATTAACCAAGGGAATATTCCATACCATATGACAACAGATTAGATACAAAACCTAAAAAAATGAGGAGGAAGTGGGCGGTGACATTTTTCATTTACAATGTTTGCATTCCAGAACAACCATCACATGTCCTGAAGCCTTGCTTCATGGGAAGTGGCTCAATCTTGCTTGCTGATGCGAAGTTGAGAATAAAATTATTGGTGTTTTCTTTGCTAGTATATATGCAAACTTTCAGCTTTGCTCAATAAACTTCCTTATTTCAACACACGAGTTGTTCTCCATCATATTTTCTCTCCCCTGTCCAGCTGGGAAGGGGGAGTGATAGAGAGGTTTTGTGGGCACCTCCAGCCAAGGTCAACCCAACGCTCTGACTGATGAATATGTAACCAAAATTATAAGGCTATGAAAAAAAAGAAGCATGAACTTTGAATTTGTTCCTTCATAATTTTCTTATCTTTGGAAAAAGCAGCAACTTTTAAAGAATATTGGAAGAGAAAGACATGGATAATGAACTCGTGCAGTATATTAACCTCTTCTGACTCCCCAGCAGGAACAGTGATTTAAATACAGATCCAGGCATTGTGATCACTGAAACTGTGAGTAGGAAAAGGGACAGCTATGAACTGACAGAAATGTTGTTCTTATCCCTAAAGTCATGGCTTCAGTAGGTTTGTTCAGCCAGGGAGTTTTTGCATGCTGGCCTTTTGCAGTGGTGGTGTTAATTCCAAGCTGCATGGATACTGCTGCAGCTGCAGAGCACCAGCCTCCTGGCCTTGCAGGGCTGCTTTCCTAAGCTCTCACTCTGCTCCCTGGGCTTATACGTGCCCTGCTCATTTCTGCTAACACGGATGAAGCATCGTTTGCTCCGTGCCACACGTGGACCACTTTTCTGCTTCTAGATTGTCTGCAAGCACACAGCCTGGCACCCTAATAGTGCCTGGCTTCACTCCCTGCTGCTGCTTGTCCATGTCCAGGGATACCTGCACCTCATCCCCCGAAGCCTGTCACTATGAAGTTCCAAAAGTTAAAGCTTCCTAGCTGCTCCCAAAGCTCACCTTCCTCACTGTCACTGTCAGCATTGGGTGTATGTGGTTCCTATTCACGTGACATGTTTCCGATCTGGAGACTGAGCAAAATAAAGAACAGGCCCCCACTCCCTGGCAGAGGAAGGGCAGATAGGTAAAGAAAGGAAGGAGCTGAGGGAAGTGAGATAAGGCCTGTGCAGCCAGAGCAAAATACACAGTCCTGTGAGTGGCAGAACAAATTAAAACTGAGCTCATTGAGGATTTACATTTTGAGGAAAGTATTCCTATGTGGATGCTCTGGTTTTTAATCAGAGTTGAACTAACCCACCAGACCTGCTCTTTCTGAAATATCTAAAAGTACTTCTTCATTTAGCTCCTTATTTCCATGAGATACAGGGAGAACTAATATTCTTGGGAACTTCTCTTTCTCATGTGGCTGAAATTAGCCAATTCCTTCAAAACATTACCAGGAAAAGGCAGAAATATATCTACAACACCATTATGTACACCACATTTTCCATGGAAATTGGGCTGAAAATTAGTAGATCTTTGCTGTGTTTGGGTATTTTTTGGTAAGATATCTGGCCCATGATATTTCAGAGGTGTCCTCTTTCCCAAAGACAAGGTTGTGCAAAGGAACATGCAAGTTTTTCAAAGGCTTAATACAACAGCTTTGGCAGCTTTGGAGGTTGTGGTGTGGGGAGTGTCCTATAGAGTCAGTGCTCATGGAGGCACCACATCACCTATCCAAGCTCCTTTTCCACCACACAGATCTGTGCCACTACTCACACCCGCTCTCTTTGTATTGCCAATGGAGAATACACTCTTATCCTGCAGTTATGAAACATAAACACTGACCTTCCTCCCACATAACTGTGGTTAGTAAACTCATCTGGTATTTACTTGTGCATTTATGCTCCCATGTAACTCATAAATGGCCTATCTCACTGGGATAGTGATGCAGAAATGGAAGAATTAACATATGCTTACTTCACAGAAACACAGAATTGGTTAGGTTGAAAAAGACCTCTGAGATCATCGAGTCCAACCTGTGACCAAGCACCTCCATGCCAACCAGACCATGGCACTGAGTGCCACATCCAGTCTTTCCTTAAACACCTCCTGGGACGTCGTCTCCACCACCTCCCTGGGCAGCCCATTCCAATATTTAATCATTCTTTCTGAGAAGAAATTCCTCCTAATGTCCAGCCTTAACCTCCCCGGCACAGACTGAGGCTTTGTCCTCCTGTTCTGTGACTAGTTGCCTAGAGGAAGAGACCAACCCTGACCTAGGTACACCCTCCTTTCAGGGAGTTGCAGAGAGCAGTAAGGTCCCCCCAGAGCCTGCTCTTTGCCAGGCTGAACACCCCCATCTCCCTCAGCTGCTCCCCACAGGACTTGTGCTCCAAACCCTTCCCCAGCTCTGTTGCCCTTCTCTGAACATGCTCCAGCACCTCAGTGTCCCTGAAATGAGGGGCCTAGAACTGAACACAGCACTTGAGGTGTGGCCTCACCAGTGCCATGTACAGGGGACAATCACTGCTGTCCACAATTTTTCTGATATTGTTTGAACATCTGTAGTGGAGCACTGGTAGCAATCCCTTCTGTGTGGAACACTTCTCATAGTAAAAAGCCCCACAGCAAGCTGGAGCATGCTTAGTTTCATGAATCTCGGGGACCCCAGTTATGACTGGGGTATTTTAAGAAATTATTTCTTTTAAAAACTGGCTGAAAACTTATTCCAAGAATAAAGACTCCCAAGACTTTATTCCAGGAATAAACTTCTCAGTCATATCCAGTAAAAGGAAGCTGACTCCTCTTAGAAACTATTGGTCAGAGAAAACTGGTAAGGCTTGTGCCCACCCTAAAGTTTCTCTGGCGTTAAACAACAGTATTTTGGTTTCTGAGAAGTCACATCTTTTGGGACTTCTTCTTTTTCTTTGAACTCACAAATTAGAGTTTCCAAAAGCTCCAAGAAATATTTGGAGCAAAGTGGAAATCTGCTTTATTATGTTTGAGCAAGGATGCCATTCCCTACAAGTAATGTGAATCATACTGTGTGTGCTGCAGTATGCATAGCCTGGGCTGTGATCTTGCTGATCTGTGCCAACCTCAGAGAGTTACTGGCAGGAGACAAAATTATTGGGAGAGGGAGAAAACATGGGCAGCGAGTGGCGGGAAAAGGGAGTGAGAAAGAATTTTGAAAGCGTTTCCCTCCATTCTTCATGTGGGAAATATGCCATTTCCACATCCCATCTGCTTTTGCCAGGAATACATAAACTGTGTTTGATAGCAACAAGTACCCAGTAGTTTTCATTTCAGCACAGCGATAATAGGCATTTCTAAATATTTCACTGTACAGAGCTGGCATTGCAGAAAATGCTTGCTAATATCAATCAAGCATGTTTATGTTCATTCTCATGTCACAAGAAATCACAGTGGATATGTTTGCACTGCAGGCAACTGCTCTGGAGCATGGAGGTACTTCAGCTCAAGTCAAGTCCAGTTGAGACAGCAGTGCAGCATGACTGCAAAGAGCTCAGTGCAAACAAGAAGTCATTAGTAACACAGCTTCTCACTCTGAAGAGTGAATTGAGTTCAAAGTAGTGGAATAAAATCGCTGTGGTCTCTCCAAAAGGCATTGCAGTGGAATCAATATGGGTTCCTGGCAGATAGAAACCACAGGGCTTGAAACACTGGCGACTCCCAAGGTGGATTCAGGGGTATTTTAGGGTTAGCTTTGTCTCATTTAATGTTAAATCATTAACAGTGCAGTGTTTAGACTCAGGTAATTGTCTGTGGCATGATTCACTTGCCTACATATAATAATAATGCTATGTTAAAAGTGCTAAGGTGTCCTCCTGCAGCCACTTTTAGGGAGTGTGAACCATCTGTGCAGATACAGTGCATCCCTCCAGTCAGTAAAGGCAGAAAGACATCTCTGATGTGGGAGTAATCCCTTGGTCTGGGTGTCTGAGGCACAAATCAGGGATGTGAACGCTGACATCCAGTGCTACCTGAGATGCACCAGAGTAAACCTGCATTCTCACATACTCAGGTGCTCCAGGAAAACTCCAGTTTCCTAGAGAAATGAATTGTGTCAATTCATGAGAGGAATGGGACAAGTTTCTGCCCCCAGGTGCCTATTCTCTCACCAGCTGGAAATGGAGACTACACAAATGGTTTAGATGGGGTTTGGCTGTCCGAAATTGGGTGAGATGAATTCTGTGTTACCATGCATATGGTAACACAGAATTCAAGGGCGGAGTAGTGTCAGTGCCAGAAACTGCACACATTGAGTGTGCCACCATGGCAAACCGCATCCTCAGATCCACAGCTGCCTTTAGCCTTTGAGCCCTTCCTTTAGAACAAGATACTGACCAAAGAAGGCTCCTCACCCGGGGTGTTCAATACAAGGGACAGCACTCTTGCCTCCAGTTACACACCCAAACACGGGGACAACTCACCAAGATCAAAGTGTAAAGAAAGAGATAACTGGCTTGGAAAAGATCCAGACACTTCACTAATGAGGATATTCCTCCATTAGCTGCATTAGGTGCTGTCAGGATTCAGTTGTCAGGAGCAGAATTGGAGCTGAGGGATTGTGTGTGACACAGAAGCTGCCAGCAAGTGAAATTACAGTTGGACCCATCTGGGCTCTGAAACTCTACCCTGTCAAACCATGCTACCAGCTGACTTATGGGGGACAACTTCACACCCAAATAAGAAATAGTAGTGAGTTCTAGAGTTCCTCTGTTACAGGTCTTAGGAGTATATGCACAATAATTACTCACCTTCTATAATCATTCTGTTATTTTATTGCTACCATACTAACACCTACCAGTTTGCCTGATATCTGCAATATACTCCTTCCCCCTGAAATACGGTTATTAGTGCAGACCTGAGTGAAGTTTAAGGGTATGATCCCAGCAGTGTGCAACACAAAACTCCTTTTTTGTTGCCCTGTCCATGAATTTTGGAGAGATTTGATGGTGGAGGGACCAGTGAAGAAAATGCCAATGACTCAGATTTCCCATGTTACCAGCAGAGTCAAGAGAAAAGGAAATAAAGGAGAGGCAAGGAAGTTGGCAATAACAAAAAGCATATTTTTTCTATGAACCCAGATTGGACTGACCGGCATGTTGGACATCAGTAAAACACTGATGGTAGTGCTAATGGTAGTTTTGTTCAAGTGAAGCAGGAAGCTCCCATCCTGAGTGTTTTGTGTCATCTCCGTTCTGGAGGCTGTCTGCCAATATAGCACTCCAGTGCTCTAAGGTAAATTTTTATCACAGCAAATATATTTTGACCAGTGTCAAGTAGATGCAATAGCTGCATTAATTCCTAGCCTAAGCATCTTTTTTATATTTTAGTGTGCCACTCACCACCATAGCATTCCTCATTCAGAAATAGGGAAGACTCCTGCCTTTGTCTCTCCACTCCTAGAGCACATTAAAGTTCCTTTGGGATGAAGATCCTGATGAAAGCCACTATGTTTTCATTATTTCATTACGTATTCATCATGCCTAGTTATCCACAGTGCTTTGATGTGTGTCAGGAGGCTGCATGGTATGTCCCTGCGAAGGTACCTGTCAGAAACATCCAGTTCACAGCTGTCATATGGTATATGCCATCTGCTTAGACAGCTGGGCACTGAGCTGAACAAGAGCAAAGAAAAGGACAAGAAGAAGTCAGCAGGATTTGGAGGAGAGACTGAGTTTAAAAGAATTTTCCTTTCTATACACATGGATAATACAGGAATACAAAAATATAATTTTAGTCTCTCCACCAAAACTGCAGGTTATCCTTTCCTGCCTTAAAATATTTAATGTCTGCTTGTATCCACATCCCTTCAGAATCTTGATGTTTACTGCAAGCAGTTCGTTTACGCTTTATAAGTAGATCCAATCAAGGGCCTACTTCAATTTGCCTTTCAGTGATAAGACTAAAGCAGTGGGACAAAAAAATGCCTTAGAGAAAAGGTATTGGCTGAAAACAAGTCAATTCTGCAAAGAGTTAAGCATAAAATGCAGATTTCTTACGGCTTGGGTTACAAAATGGCCTTTGGAAGGGACTCAGCAAGTGTCAGGTGTATAAAGAAAAGAAAGGTCAGAGCACTCAGGCTGCTTTCCATGACAGCCAGCAATAGCAGACTCCATTGGGATCAGCAGCAAGGCAGCAAGAGGCTGTGCAGGATCCACACAGAGTGTTGCATGTTGCTCATCCAAAGTGCTTCTCACTCATTGCACAAACTTAAGGGAGGGAACTTGAGGAGGTTTTAAAATGGAAATAATTTTTTTTTTAGAAGCAGGATTGGGTTAGAAATGTTTTCTCTCTTCTGCTAGAAATCAATTTAAATGAAGTCAACACGAAGAAAAAGTGTCCTGACAAAAATTTGAGACACCATGGCATTTATTTTAATTTTAAAATTGACTTAATTATTATTACTAATATCATTAGTGCAATTTGTTGAACTTCTGACAAAAATAAGTCTCTGTGATTTTTTTTTAATGACAGAAATATATGACATGGGAACTACATAAAATCTTCCTGAACAACGAGGCTTTTGCCAAATCAGAATTTTCTGGGAAAAAAAAGGGAGATAATTATCTAATTAACTTTACAAGGAAGTTTTAAGGAAATAGCAACTCTGTATAGAAAAGAGGCCTCCAGTTTAACCAGATCATAAACAACATCTGGCACAGAGAACTGTCAAAATGTAGTTCACCTCAGGGGAAAACTGTCCAGATGCAGAGATATGTTTGACTGTATAATGACATCTGTTGTGCAAACCAGGATTACAAACTTAGATCTGTATCTGTTAATGGGTAAGACAAAAATTACGCTGAACTAAATGATAAGGAACAAGTTAAGATTACAGGTTTAATTAAACAGGAGATAAATGGTTTTCCTCCTGAACAGTTAATTGAAAGATGGGATCTGATCAGAACAAAAAAACAATGTAACCACATCAACATAAAGGATTTGGGACAAATGTGCACTTGCAGCCCAAAATCCAGCTGTGTCCTGGGCTGCTTCAAATGCAGTGTGGCCAGCAGGATGAGGGAGGGGATTCTGCCCTTCTGCTCTTCTCTGTGAGACCCCACCTGGAATGCTGTGTCCAGCTCTGGGGTCCCAGAACAGGAAGGACATGGACCTGTTGGAGAGTGTCCAGAGGACAATCACAAATATGGCTGGGGGAATGGAGCACCTCACCTACAAAGACAGGCTGAGACAGCTGGTGGTGTTCAGCCTGGAGAAGGCTCCAGGGAGACCTTAGAACACCTTCAAGTACCCAAAATGGGACTACAGGGGAGCCCTAGATTGAAAGAGGCTAGGTTTATGTTTGATATTAGTAAGAAATTCTTCCCTCTGAGAGTGGTGAGGTGCTCAAAGAGGCGGCCCAGAGAAGTTGTGGATGATCCATCCCTGGAAGCATTCAAGGCCAGGTCAGATGAGGCTTTGAGAAACCTGGCCTAGTAGAGAGTGGGGGCTGGAACTAGATGATTAAGGTCCTTTCCAACCAAAACCATTCCGTAATCCCATGATCCTATGACTCTATGAAACATTAAGTGACTCAAGCGAACGGCATTACTGGTGCATTGTAGGTGGATCAGTGTGGATGTACCCTGATAGAGCTCAATGGCACTGTGATATTTGCCTGAAGCTTTGTGGACTAGCTCATACAAATGACAGCCATAAGCACTACATGATATTTTTGCTAGAGGCTAAGACAAATAACTACATTTTTTATAGCTGTAAGTTAAAAATCATAGCAATAAAAATCTTCTGCTAGATCAGTCTATGGAAAAAAGAAAACACTAAATCTGGGAGGATCCATGCACAGAGTGCAACTTGAGACAGAAGACAACAAGGCTTATTTATATGGCTTATTTCCCCTTGTCTTTAATAATGGAGCAAATGAGAGGATGGTTAATATGAATGAACATGCAAAAAAGAAAATTCCAATAGACATGGATGAAAAAAAGCATTGAAGTTCAGTGTGCTGAAAATTTTGGAGCAGGTTAATCATGAAGTACTAGATTGTGAAATTGCAAGTCCTGCAGCAAAGCTTTTCTAAATGAAAATATTCATCTCTGGTTAGTGCATTAGCATTAGAAATTGGCAGACATGGTACTTGTATTTTGAAAAGAGAAGAAGGACCCACGAAGTTACAGGACTATCAGCCATGTTTCCAGTGTATGCAAGATATTGGAATGCATTTCAAAACAAAGACCACTTAAGAAATCAGAGATAAGCAGAAAATGTGATACAATACAACCTGAACTGACAACAATAGATTTTGGCAGATGAACTTGGTATCTTTCTGTGATATATCGGACTATGTTCAAATGAAGGAATGTGATAAATAAACCAAATCGACCTTCTGCTAAGGCTCGCATACATTCCAAGGACAAATTATTAGTGCTTAAGGCAAAGATATGGGAAATTATTACATTTAGTTTTGGAAAAAGATCTGGCTCCAGAGTAACAACAACAAACACTGAAGGAAGATGAAGCCAGCAAAAGGCTGGTTCTGAGTGCAATGTGATCACAATCAGCCATCATGTCAATTGTTCAAAAGTAAATAATAATAATAATTAATGACACAAATCTGGGATATGATGTTAGCAGAGAGGAAGGTTAGAATGCCATATAGGAGACAGCTGATAATCTTGAGCAATGAAGCAATAAAAATCAGATTAAATTTATCATCCCGAGATGCCGGGTCAGGCGCAGAGACACTAATAAAAGGATTTGCTGTAAGCTGGAGGCTGAACTGTGCTAATGTGAGGAAAGGAGAGAGCCCAGACTGGAAATAATCATTCACAGTATGGCCATGAGTCATCAACATGATTCAGCCACACAAAGGTTGATGCAATTGTGTGCATATCAGGAATGATGTTTCCAGTAGAGGCACAGATGAGAACAGTAAATCAATAAGGATTATACCTGGAGCATGACACAATCCCAGCCACTTACACTCTATATGGTCAGCCACCATAAATATCGATGGGGTAAGAGCATCTCAACAGACCTTGTTAGCCAAAGAAGACAGAGGCAAAAGGTGACCTGGAAATTCAGGCTGGAAATGAGAAATGCTCAAAGATGGCTAGATACTGAAGAGACAAAAATCTGCCTGCTGCTCTTGGCAAAAAAAGTCTGCAAGGCACTGCCTGCAAGGGAAATTCCTAGAGGCGGAGTGCCAGGTAACAGAGAGAGGCAGAGTAAGATGTGCTGATTTTTGCTTGAAAGTGGACAGGATATAGATTTTGAAGCTCTAATTCTCATCTCAGACACTTTTCTGTGAGCTTCCTCAGGGAGCGAGTACCAGCCAGTTATTTGGTTTTTTCAACTCCACTAGAGGTGAATGGTTCAGGAATCATAGCTCAAAGTGGCTTTATGACATAAGAGGGAGTTTTAAAGTTTTTAACTCTTACTCCAGGAAAGCCAGGTATCTCTCCTGCTTATGCTTTGAGGATTAAACACTTCTCTTCCATAACCTGGCTCAATCTAACTAAATACTCTTGCATCAGCCAGAGGCAGGGACAAACTGGTCTTTGGAGCTGACAGAGCAGTTTTTCCTGGTTTGAGGAAGGGTTTTGCTCATAAATTTTCCTACAGATGCCATGCCCCTCCTCCCAGCTTCTCAGCAGAAAGTTTGACATGAAGCTGCCACTAAGTTGCCAATAATTAATTTTACGTTGTGTTCCCTGGACTCATTTTTATTGATTTTGCTTTGCAATGAGTTCATTTTGAGGCTCATGAGTGACAATTCTTGTCACAAGGAGCAGATTTCTGATTAATTCTTTCTGCTCTAGATTAATTTGCGTGACAATCATTTGTGACAAAGATTAATCTTTCAAACAATTACTGTGACAATTTTCTCCACAGAGACAAGCCATCACACTGGTGCTGCATTACTCTGACCTTGTTTTGTGACTTTGGGAAAGTTATTGTTCTCTTAAGGTTCGTTTTACCTATTAGAAATCTATATAAGTCATCTGCAGAGTTTACTACATATCTCAGGACATGGGAACTTAATAAACTGTGAAATGATCAAAGGGAAAAAGATGATTGGAAAGCAATCTGGAATCTTCAATAAAAAAAGGTAATAGCTGTAACTTCACAAATACTATCACAAAAGCAAAACAAAACATAAAAGGAAAAAAAAATGCCTGATTTTTTTTCTGGAAGATTTTCATTGCTGTGCTTCTAAAAACTTCATTAGAAATTTGACAAATTTTCATGAAATCCACATTTAAAATTTCATTAGAAGAGTTAGTGAAGTGATCAAAGCTCTGCTCTAGCAAATAAATAATATTAATCATGCTGAGCAAAGTTAATCTGCTTTTTTGGCAGAACTGCAATGCTGACTATTCAAATAATACTTTGAAAAAATATTAAGTTTCAAAAAACATTTTAATTTCATTTTTTTTAACATCTCATAAACATTGGCCCACAGAGTCACTTTTGTAGCCTACAGAATCTCTTCTTTACATAAAAAGAAACCCACTATATAGAGAGACAGGGTTTTTCTTAGAAAAACACAGAGAGGGTGTGAGCAGCAGGATGGAGAAAGCCATGTTTTCTGTTAACAGGTTCTTGCTCTCTCCTCTGTTGCTCATATTTGAATAGAGACATGCTGTGCAGTTACCTTTCCTGTTCAAATGTTGGTGTCTAGAGGGGAATCCAATTGCCTCCAACAGGTGTTGGCTCCAAAATATACTTCTCAGAACAGCAAAGTGTATGGCATTCTTCTCTAAAAATTACATCTACAATGTTAAGGGCTCTCCAGTGAGGACTGTCTCTTGCAGATGAGGAACTTCCCACAGATTCTCTATGTCTGAGATTCGAAAGCATTTTCTGTTTTATAAGAGGTAGATTTCAATAAGCTGATGGGTAGAGGCAGCAAGACCTAAGCTCAGATCAAAACAAACTGAGAAGGATCTGAGGGAATCTTGCCCAACCCCAAGCACATGATCTTTGCTTCTCTCACTGAGAAGCCATACCCAAGGTGGGAGCTGGAGGGGGTGATGCCCTGCCCTGGCCTTTGTTTCTTTGGGGAATAAATTCCCATGCAAGAGCCTCATGGTCAAGGCTGTCTTTAACCCTAGAGAGGACCTAGATCCAGACTTCCTGCATGACACACCCACCAGGTAGGGCTGATGACACCTCCACTGCTGGAAGGCTTGAGCTGCAGTTGGCTACAAGTCCAGTCCTAACTAGCTCAGGCCTCCTAGTCCTGGATAGGGAGAAAAGGGTCCTATATACAATCAGTATCCATCCCACTGGCACCTGAAGAGAAGCACCTGAATGCAGATGTTGCACATGCCCCTCTGTGAATCTCAGTAGCTTCAGAGTTTACCTGAAACCTTTTATGAAGATGAGAGTCTTCTCTGGGAACTTGCAGCTAGAGATAAGTGCTCCATGCCTACAGGCACTTGCTAGCACTGCTTTCCTGCAGGCTTTTACTGGAATAAGGTTATTACCCCCAGTGGTGCAGTGTCACAAAGCTGGACAGGTGCAGCAGTGGAGCACACTCTGAACAGCTCCAAAATGTGTGGTCAGTTTTGTGTTAGCTGGTTGCACAGTGTCTTCCTGGCTTAAATGTGCTCCTGCAGCTAATGGGACTGTGGTGAAGTCAGAAAAACCGTGCCCAGTTACAAACCATGCAAATGGTATAATAATAACAGAAAATATTGTGATTTGTATGGTAGATCTGACACCAAAAAAAACCCACGTTTTCAACAAATCAGAGGCTACAATCTGAAGCAAGCTATTTCTGTATTTCGGCTGAAAGTTAATGAGCTTGATGCAGAGTGTGAGTAAAGAAACATGATGAGAAATTAAAAATCTTTCAAGAATCATTAAGAGCAGACATCTGGGTTTTCCAAAGTTCATTTACACTAAAATGAATTTTCCAATGTAAAGCCTCAGCAACCACTTTAAGCAGTAAAACATTTGATGCTGCTGATGTAACCAAGGCACTCTAAATGAAAACTTTTCCTCTGAAATATTGTCTTAGCCCTTAATTGAGTTTAAAAAAACCAAGCAATATATGTCATGCATTTGAAATTCTGTAAAGCATTGTAAACTGCAGATAAACAGGAGATTGCAGATTAAATCATGGTTTGACAGGAAGCAGCTATGTGGGACATGATGGGAAGGAAGGAGGAATTTCCTTCAAGAGGAAATTTTGATGGTATGAGGCTACTGATGGAGCTCAAGAAGCAGACAGAATTAGCAGTGATCAGAGCACTGTGTCCAGGTCCAGGGTGATTTTCAGGCTTTTTGCGAGGCAGTCACTGAAAGAAAACTTCAAAGCTAAGCTGAATTGAAGTGAGATGATTCCATAGAAGGAGAGGGGATTATCACTTCCACAGTTTTAGGTAACAGTGACACACCTCTTGAATCTTGTATATGATCAGAACTTCCATGCTTAAGACAACCAAAGGAAAACAGATGCTGGAAATTCTCCACTTAAGATCTTTTCAGCAAAGGTGCCAAAGGACAATTAAAACATTTGTATGATCATGTCCTCACACAGGCAGTGTTTATACGAGCTGTAGTTCATAGGCAGAGCAAAAGTCAGGCCTTTGTCATGTCATGCAGTCTTTCTTGCAGCCTGTCTGCTTTCACTTTGCAGCAGTTAAGATGTCCTTGCGTAGTTGTCAGCGATTGTACAGAGAAATAATTCCAGCCCTCTTGCAGTCTCTCAATGCCAAACTATCACTTAGAAAATCAATTACTTTAAGGAAAAAGCTGTGGCTGTCATAAAAGACACAAAACAAAGACAATGCTATGCCAGCCAGGCAGAATTTGCACAGCCCTGAGCTGCTGGATGTGCAGCTTCTTAGGCTGCCCTTTGATTCCTCGACATTCTGAGGCTTTGCAAAAAAATATGCCAAATTCAGCAGGAATATAATATTTGCTACCTTTTCATCAAAGTCCATGAGAATAAGTCAATATCACTGATTATTATCCCTGTGAAAAAGGACCACAGCAAGAGACAATACCTCAAGTGGATTTGTCCCATGGCAAATGCAGTTCCATTATGGCAGGACTTAGGACATGCTTAAGGTTGCCCCTAATGCAGTGTCTAGCCATTTGCACTCCAAAGCAGCTCGGCTGTGCTTGACTTCTGCCTGCAGTGCTTGGAGCCTATCTGTGCCTGGTAGACCCTGGGCAGCAAATCCAGCAGCATGGGTCCCCATATTGGCTGTTCTTGGCCCTCTGACCTTTCCTTTCTTTTCTCTAGCATGCCTAAATAAATAAGGACAAGTCCTAGGGGAAAGAGAAGCAAGGCAGAGACTGCTGAACGGGATGACTCTACTTCAAAGGCAGTAAGGGAAACAGAATGGTCCTTTGTGACCTTAAAAGACACCATCATTCCTTCTCACACTTCTCTTTCCTGCTCCTCCATTGTCTGCACTGATTCTCTGAGGACCTGAATGCTCTAAATGAAATCAAGGCAATATTCTGGCAAATAGAAAGATTAAAATAGAAGAAGTCTGATGGTTTTATTGCTGGTAATGTTTTTTTTGGCCATTTGCTATTTGGCTCATTTTGCTGACACTGTCTACAGCGCAGCCCCCATGCAATGCTGCTTTGAAGAGATTGGGGTTGATCTACATCAAATAAATTTGCCAGCGGGCAAATATTCATGCAACTGTACCTTGAAGTTGTCTAAGCAATTAACAAAATTAAGACAAATTAGAGCAGTAGGCCTTTTCCTGAAAAAGTTAAACTTCTTTTGTTCCTTTTCAAATCCCAGGAAGTAAGCACACTGAAGAAAAGCTTCTAGGGTGGTCTTTTTCCCCCAGATACATTATAAGTCCAATAAAAAAATAAAAAAGATGAAATAACTACAAAGCCATCTCAGGAATCTTAATATTCAAAAAATCTTAAAGCTAATTTCAGACCTATGTACTCATATTACTCTGTGGGCTTTGTAAGAAACTACTGTAACTGAATTAGGCAAGAAATCTTATTAAAATAAATGTGATTTTGCAATACAAAAATCCCTAAGCAAGTCACTTTTACACATTCCCTCTCAATCTCCCGTAGGTTTCATTCACACCCTTTCCTCTGTACTCATGAGTACCTGTGCCCAAGCAGTTTTGGACCATTTGTATGCAACAGGAAGGACAAAGGACATAGCAGCTCTGGCCTCAACACATATCTTGGGTTTTTGAATCGTCTTTTGTATCTCCTAGGAGTGGATGCTGTGTTGTATTGCTTGCCTTGTGATTTTGACTCACCCTTTGTAAATGTTTGTCAAAATTCCTGAATTTCACAACTTTTATTTTCCTTGCTTGATAAGCTGTAGTCCTGTTCTTTATCCACTTGTCAGCCTTAACTGTAGTTCAGTTTGTTCACATGAAACAGCAGATAATGAGCTCCATGGTGATTAACACATTCCTATCTTTTTAAATTTTGCTCTGCTCTTTCCTCTGGTGCTTTTTCACACACATTTCCATTCTTACTCCCTTCATACCACTATTATTATTATTATTATTATTATTATTATTATTATTATTATTATTATTATTATTATTATTATTATTATTATATTTTATTACAGATTTATACAGTGCTAATGGAATCCCTCCTAACTTTGGACATTAGAATGGACAATTAGTTACAGACCCCCAGGATGACCAAATTCATGTAGTGAGAACTGGTCAGAAGCCCACAACATTTTTGTTCAACAACTACTGAAAAATGTATTGGACATGATGAAATGAAAAGATGAATGTCATGCCTCACATAGCACTTTTTTTTTAATGTGCATACAACTATTCAGATAATTTGCTCTTGGGTCCTGCTGTGAATGCTGTTGTAGACTCTTGAAAATGCATCCACACCTTTTGTATGGGATTTTCTAGTTCAGGCACACCACAGTCCTGCTCAGTTCTAGTGGAGGCAGATCACTGCTGAAGCTCTTCTGCACTCTGTGGTTCAGCCCTTTTCTCTGTGACGTACAAGAAGGAGTCTCAAACAGCTCTTCTTAATCTCTGGCAAAAATGCTTTCTCCTAACAGCAGGCTCATAAGAAAACAACAAAATGTCATTGTCAAAATGATTATACTGGGATGACAGAATGCATCTCCATAGTAACAAGTGGGGTTAATGCCACCACTTGCAGCATCACAGGCAGCCACACAAAGGTTTCTTTGCCTTTCTGAAAGAAAAATTCATGAAGGATCTCAGTGGCTGCTCAGCCCTGGGAGGTGGAGAGCTAGTAAATGCCTCTTATGGCTCCTTAATGCCTGCCTGGAGCGGATAGTCAGATATTGTCACAGCTATGATCAGCACCTGATGCTCCTTAAAATTGCTTTAAAGGAAGTAGCAGGATATAATAGCTCACTCCACGAGCCCTCTTCTGTTCATCCTCAACAGAGCACAATCACATACCCTGCAAAGTACACTTTGTATTTGCAGTCAGTTAATTTTAAATAATTCTGAATTTCATTTTGGAAGTGAAATGTATTGAGTAGTGAGCTGAGGATGTGGACAAGGAGCTTTTCTTATCTCCCTATCTACATGCTTTATAATTATCAACATTTTGACAACTGCAGATGTGCTATGTTCAGTAGCATTGAATACTGAAAACTATTAGTTCCTTGAAATTCGTGCAACAGAAGAGGCTAAAGTTTCAATCCTTAGTTTAGCTGAGGTCAGAATTTTGCCCTTTTGGTGCTGTTTAAATCTGTTGTTCATCTCCAAGTTAGACTTTCAGCTGGTATAAACCAGAGTTGCTGTAATGATTTCAGTACATTTGTGCCATTTTCTCCCCTCGGTACCTTGTCCTAGCCTGTCTTGTTAGTTTTGTCTCAAGGCTCCTACATCTACAAATGCTCCTTGCAGTTCCCATTGCTAAGCTGAGAAATACATGCATGCATTTAGGAGGAAACATATCTCCAGCATGCACAATTCTCCCCCCTGAACAGCACTACCAGCCTCCAGGTGGATACTCTGATCCTAACACATACAAAAAATTTCCATAAATGTCACTGCTAGGTACCTGACTCATCCCCCCAGGAACAAAGCAGACTTTCCAAAGTAAAGACAGGGTGATGCTGAAGATTGGCACAAATTTCCTGCTAAGTATTTTTCTTTGTGCTTTTCTGTCATTATACATGAAAGAAAGTTGCTGCCTTGAGACTTGATTCTCCCTCACTTTGGTAGATACCTGCTGGGGCTAATTCATGTGAAGCCATGGCATTATGTACCTTGGAAAGATGCTCAGGTCTGCTTAGGCTCCCAGCTTTTCTGGAGAGTGTGTCAGGTAAAATGATTAATGGGAGTCTGTGAGCTCTTAATATAACTCACATTCACAGTTTATGGCTTCTCCCCTGCTATACATTACTTCCTCCATTTCCATGCAGTTTTTCAGGCAGTGAAGCCATGTGAAGAAGATTTACTCTTCTTTCAACATGAACTTTGCAGAAGTAAAAGCCAATCGTCTGCTCTGCACTTGCAGAAATGTTTTCTGAGACACATCAGACACAGATATTAGAAATAATACAAGAAATCTGAAAAATAAAATGTACAAGCTACACCATGTAGACATGGAATTTGGTGACTAGACTACTAACAAATGTCTGATATTCTTAATCTGTATTTAAAACAATGATGCTACAAGGAGATAGTAAAATATCTATACAGAGATATTTTTTTTGAATGTGGCCTAAATTGATGACAGGCAAGTTTATTTGCTAGGCAATGCTTTTCACCTTAATAATTGTCTGATTTTACTTTATGACATTTTATGACTGATAGTTTTGTGACTGCTATTATGGCACTACTTCTGGAACTGAAAGCAGAGCAGATGATTGGCTTTCACTTTTATCTGATGTTCATTCCTTCATACCACTGAGTGCAGCCCATCATTTTCACTAGGAAAGCAGTGATCTTAAAGATGAACCCTTTTACATTGCTTCTACCCCAATTTCCTGACAGTAAAATTATATATGCTTAGCTTGATTCTCTGCTTCTGTTTCTGCCAACTCACACTTATTGAAGCCACCGTTCAATTTCTACCTGATTTGACAGGAAGTTTGACATGTACAAGTATAAAGATTTTCAGATCTTCATGGATGTGGATGTCTGGATGTGTGAGAGTCACCACATAGTAATGTCTCAGGGTACAAGATGGAGAATTCACATGGGACCCCTTCTGCCTGGAACCAACCCACCCACCAGTGCACGGTACCTCCAGCAGGATTACTGCAGTCACTGACTTTATACTCACCTCTCCATAAATCCAGGAACAGGAAAATTTGAAGAAGTGTATGGGATAAGTGATGTGGGAACTGGAGGAAATACAAGTGGCTCTGGGTGGGCTGAAACATGGAGACAAAGGAAAAACAGAAAAGACATGAAAGTGAACAGAGGAGTAGGAATATAGAGACATTGTAGAGACTGGCTGGAAGCTGGAAAGATGAGAATGATGAGATCTATTGTTCTGGGTTTGACTAAGGATTTGGGGGGGGACAGGATGTTCTTGAGGAAAGGCACTTATGAAATTAAGCTGAAAACCTTACTGCATCCTTACTCATGTTGCTAATCTGAGTCTTCCCTCAAGTCTGCCTTTCCAGGAGGCCAAGTTTGAGAATATGTGGAACAGATCCTGAAATCGTCCTTTCACAAAAAACCATTCTATCTGAAGCACTGTATTTCCTTTTTAAACCCGTGATTCAACTGCACACTCAGGCTAGCTCCCATGGCTGGTCCAAGAATGGCAACTTTCACATAATCTTGGTACTGTAGTGCTGTGTTGGATTTTGTACTTGTGAGTCAATCAACCAGTAATTTATCATCTGCTATTGTTAACACATATTAGTATACAAAGAAGAAAGAATGGAAACATTTTCAAGAGAAGGGAGGGAGCATATTGTGGAAACAGAAAATTGCAGCCAGGCTAACCCTTGTTTGTGAGATTCTCCAAGGAAGCCTTTTATGCAAGCATGAAGTTCCCAGAGTAACACATCAGAAGCTTTTTAGGTGTTCTGAGTGATGGAGTTACCGTGACATTTAAATAACAGATGCATGGCAGATCTTTATACTGTTGACTTAGGAACTAAAAAGCTTCCCAGAAAAGGTCCTGAACCAGAAAGGCTCAGAAAATTGCTCGAAAAAAATTGTAGAAATAGATAGAGTATGAAAAAACATAATGAGTAAACGTAGAAGACAGAAACAATAATTTAGACTAACTATAATCTGTCACACCAATTATTAGTGCCTATTCTCCCATTTTAGTAATATAACCACAATTCCTGAATAAATTTGTTTCTCCTAAGCAGACACTTTATGTGAATCCACATAATTCTGCCATCTAATTATAACTTTAGATTCTTCAGGATCTTTTATTTGGGGATCTGTTCATTCGTAGTAGTGGGAACCAAGATATAGCTTATAGAAACATACTGAAAGAGGAGAAGTAAAGGAAAGACACAGAAAGATTTCTTGCCTCAGTGGTATTAAAAAACTGAAGTGATGGAATCTGCTAGCAGGAAACAACCTAGGCCTGGTTTCTCAAACCTAGACCTTTAAATTATTCCCATCTGAAGTTGCTTCAAATAAATAAAATTTGAAGGACACGCTCTCAAGAAATTCAGCATTTGCTTCTCAGTGATCTCTGTGTGATTTTTATTGGCCAGTGCCCTTGGGGAGTTTTGGAGCAAGGCTGGAATGATACCAGCTCATTCCTGCCAGCCTGGGGAAAAACTGCCCAAGATCTGCCTTCCTAGAACTGTTTCCCCCAAATCTGGAAGAAGGATTTGAGTATCTCTGAGCTTAACCCAATTTTCCTGACAGGCTGACAAAACAGAGAGGGCTTTAAGTCCTATGCTGCTGCACTTGGGACCAGACTAAATTCAGTCCCACTTTTGGGTTTAGTTCAGGCTTTAGCTATTTTCTGTGTGCTTTACCGGACTCCTTTGTCTCCCTTCACCATTCCTAGGAGTTCTCTGTACCTCAGAGGCCCCAGATCTGGCCCTATCTGACCTTAGGGGGCCTATGAGCCTAATATCAAGTAAAATTTTTATTGTATTTATTTTATGTACCTCACTGAGACTGACTGTTCTTGCTGCTTTTTTATTTGTTTTGGTTTTTGTTTGTGTTTGGGGGTTTGAGATACTCATTGGTTTTTTGTTTCGTTCTGGTTTTCATTGCTTGGTTTTTGTTTGCTTGGTTGATTGGTTTTATTTTTTATTTGTTTGTGTTTTTGTTTGGTTTGAGGTTTTTTTCTTTTGTTTTGGGGTCTTTAGTTTGGGTTTGGTTTTTTTTTTGTTAAAACTTTTGTCTTTATTCACAATGAAAAAGAGAAGAGCTGGATACACAAGCAGGTACTGAAGCACAGAAAAGTGAGGGGGAAAAAAATTAATTGCAGATTGTTCTTGAGCACTCTGTAAATCCTATTTTGCATGTTAAGGGGGGCTTTGATGAAATAAAAGCTTTGGGCTGCTCCTCAGCACCAGGAAAGTTCACCTGTTTCTCTGTCACTGCACAAACATCTTAAAGTGGAGTGGTCAGAAACATCCTCTGGATGAAAGGAAAAATAGTTGTTTCATGGTATTAGGAAAATAATCTCTCCATTTGTACAGTGTCTGTTTTGTGCATAAGTCAAAATGACCCTGTGCTGTGACAAACCTGGAACAGACAATGAAAGATGTCTGATGGTATTGCAGGACCTAATTCCCCTCCAGATTTTGCAAATGGGCAAAGCTGGCCCCTCCTCTATTGAGCTTGAGGAATGTGGACTGCTGAGCTACCTCTCCCATGTCTTTCTCACCTTCTCTGACTTTCCATCAAGAAAAAAACTTTCCTTATTACACCAGGGATATTCTGTGTAACAACCTCCAAACATTCACCTCATGTATGTCCTGCAACAAGTGCTTAGCAAGCTGTGCTTAAACCCTTTCAATGGCCTGTAATACTAAGCCTTTATTTTTTCAGAATTTCAGCATGCAGGTTTTCCCTTTTTACTTCTTCCTCATTTACCTCTGAGCATGATCAAAAAAGGCTCCAAAACAGCTGGCCCTTTTGGCTTCAGAATTTGCTGTGCATCATGAGACCCTTTAGACCATGCAAAGAGAGGATTTGTCACCAATCTACCTTACAAGTTTTTCAGTGCTCTGAAAATAACTTTTGAGGTATGGCTTCCTCGCTCAGACAGAGAGAAGAAAATGTGGATGTTCTTCTGAGCTCGAATTCACATTCAATGTGATAGATACACTTTGTGCTGGCATTATGCCATTTTAACATGTGGGATGCAAGTACTTTGCTGCTTAGGCAGACCACTGTGAAGAGGCTGATTCTCAGCCAGGGACACAGGAAAGCTGGTCTCAAAGGCTGTGAGCCTATACTTAGTGATGAATAGGAAATGAGATTCTCTAACCCATCCGTCTCTGATTTGGGTTACTTTCCATATTTCTAGTCACCTTGAGCATGTTTGAAGAGTGTTCATTATACTGAAATGTCCCACTTGCACTGACAGGTATTACTTTGCAGTAGAATTACAAGGGTTAAGGGTGACTGGGTATGCTGCTTAACAAATCTTCTCAGCCCACCTTGAATTTTTGCGAGCTGATCAACTGGCCTGAAGGTCATGTACATCAGTCTGTGGCACAGCTTGTAGAGGGACAGCAGCAGTAACTGTCAAATACTGAGATTATAGAAGTTTGTGGAGCATTAGGGGATTTTTTCTTCCCAAAGAGAGAAGGAAGAAAGAAGGAAAAAGCAGGAAAGCCTGCTTCTAATGCAGGCTGGTGCTGTTACTCACTATTGAAATGAGTTAGAGACCCTCAGCAAATGCCTCATGTACGTAAGTGAAATAAAGCTTCCGCCTGGCCCCATAACCTGCCCAAAGACACACTTGCAAAAAGTGACCTACAGAGTTGCTGGAAGAAAGGGACCAGATATCTCTAACAGGAAAGTCTGTTGAGTTAGTAAACACCTCTGGTTAGGATAAAACTGTGAGCCTTTGGTTATTTTTCTCTTGAAGATTCATGAGGAGACCTTCCATATATAATAAATGTGATTCTTTTTACTAACAGATCTTGTAAATATTGAATATATTTGCACAGTAAAAGAAATAATGACAAGCCATGAGTACACATCATCTATCAATCTTGATTGCTCACATATCTGAAGTGCTTCATTTTTCTTATCCTGCCTTTGGTGCTAACATGTCTTTGTGCATTATTTCAGGTGACAAAGAATTACTATAATTCCAAAAATAATTTATTATCTCCCAAGAGCAAAGGTCATTTTAATTTGGAACAAATAAATGTCAAATCGTGGATGATGTACAGGATAATAATTCATGGGCAGCCAGCCAGAGGAGATAGCTGTAATTACATTCAAGTTAAGGAAGACACAGAGAGCCAAAAGATGAAAATCTGAATGTTCTTAGGCAAGTTATCAGAGTTCATTTAGCTGCAGGATGTGCAGATATCTGATCCCCCAATCCTGCCTGCGCCCTGAGCTGATCTCATAAAAGAAGGAAACCTACAGGGAGAGGGGTCCTACAGAAGTCCCTCTTATCTGAGAGTCCAGCAAGCACCAGGCTGACTTTCTGGAAGGCACATTCTGGTACTGGAGAATCATGCACAGTGGAGTTGAAGCAGGTTCCAGCAGAAGAGAAGTTTCTCATGTTTGTGGAAGCAAAATCCTTAAGGAGAGAAGCATGAAGTGCTCAAGAGGATCAGAGCTCTTCCCAGGAAAGAACTTGTTGGATTGTGTGGGACACATAGACACACCCTTTACTTCCCCTGCTCTGCTAGTTTTTTAATTTGTAGCTTTAATCAGTTTACTAATCTCATTAAGACACCCAGGTGCAGTTTTGATAGACAGGTATTCAAGAGGTGGTGGAGAGCAAGGCCTCCATGCTGCTCTGATTACGCCAAATAATTCTCTTGGTTCATTGACTCTGTGCTCCGTGCATGAGTCTAAACCCAGGGATTTTCAGTGCCACTTGGGATAGCCCCAGGTATCTGAAACACCTTGCTGGGCCTTCCTTCCTGGGACAGATAGAGTAGAAGACCTTCAGACCTTTGAATTTACTTTTGTAAAGCATGACTAATGTCAGGAAATAAGCTCTCAGTACCCAGGGCATAAAAAGCTTTTTAAAAATATTAATTTATTCTTGTGTACTATTCTCCTTTCCCCCTACTTCTGCACAAGTATCTAATATTTGTCAATGCTACAGACAGTGTCCAGAATGAGACAGCTGATTTGCCCAATTCAAAAAGGCAAATGTCGTGTGGTGGTGTTCGCAGGGGTCCCAGAACGAGAGAAGAGATGAGAATGTTGACTCCATGTTTCAGAAGGTTTGATTTATTATTTTATATTAAAACTATACTAAAAAAATAAAGGAAAGGATTTCATCAGAAGGCTTGAGAAGAAAGGAGAGGATAGAATGAATAACAAAAGCTCGTAACTCTCAGAGAGTCTGAGCCAGCTGACTGTGATTGGCCAATAATTACAAACAATGGACCAATCAAGGATGCACCTGTTGCATTCCACAGCAGCAGATAATTATTGTTTACATTTTGTTCCTGAGGCCTCTCAGCTTCTCAGGAGTAAAAATCCTGAAGAAAGGATTTTTCATAAAATGTGTCTGTGACAAATGTCGTGTCATACAGTCCTGTACTATAGCCCTGTTACTACAGCTGTAATAGATGTGTAAGTGCTATTATTAGAGCTGTAGAAGGTGATGAACTGGAAAATGCAGGCTAAGATAGGGCTTGCTCAGAAATTTGGAGACTTTTGGATCTGGGAAAAAATAAGCAGTTGTTTACTACATTACCTCACTATACAGAGAAATGCTGTTTGTGAGGTTTATCTGAAGATTTCTCAAGATTTCATCCAAGATTTCTCACTATTTAAGGATGTTCTGAACTAGATTTTCATTCAGCCCCATTTATAACCACAATCTGCGTAACCTATTAATTTTAGGGAGTAATTAACAGAAAATAAACAGTAAAAGACCCCCCCCGCCCCAATCACCGGTACATGTGTAATAACAGGAGATAATTCTTTAGGCAGACAAGAAGCTTTTCAGTACACCTGATGACAAGCTCACTTCCAAATTGTGGAGGAAAATTAAGAATTTATGGCTTAAGTGAAGCAAAATCCAACTTTCTGAGAACTTGGTAAACACATTTGTTTCTCTTTTATTAGAAGTCTGTATATTACATGTTTAAACTATTCCCAGGACAACAGAACTCTGCAGATGAATAAGTAGAAAACTGCAAATTGCAAAGCAGGCGTTCTGCTGACCTCTTCCCACTGGAATCTTCTAGCTGAGCTGCGTGGCTTATTCACTCTTTCAGCTATCAATAAATCAGCACATCAAGTAGGTGGCAACAGAGGAAATTTTAACTAAGTAGGCAGAAATTTAATTGCAGAATTCCAAACAAAGTTGGGATTGTTAAATGGAACCGCAGGTATTGTAGAAGGACTGCAACTTAATCCCTAGCAAGTTTTAATAATGTTCATCACAATTTTCTTGGCATTCAGCACTTGATAAAATGACACTAGAAAAAAAGGATTTGAGATAAGCAGGGAACAAGTATCTTAATTGTGAAGTTTATTAGGCTGAGGAATAGTGTTCTAGATAAATAGTAAAAATTTTATTATTTAGTGATAAAGAAACTGCCTAGACAGAAGACGGGAAAAATGCAGACAGTAATTGTGAGTTCCTTACCCTAGCACACCAAAAGAAAAGGAAACTTTCCACATGTGTGAACATGATAATCTAGTAAATTATTTTAATCCCTAAATTCTATGATACTCTTGTCAAGTAAAACAGTTGTCAACTAACCATGTGGCTAAAAGTTGTGTTGGAGATGTGCTATCTGATGCCATGAATATTCACTGTGTAGCCCTAGAAAGTACCACAATCTTCTTCACTGCTTCTCTTCCCTAATACCAAACAAACCTTGTAGTATTGTAAATGTGGAGGGGTTTTGGCTGCTTTGAGATTCATGCTAATTTGTGTCACACTATTGACTCAGACCAGCAAGAAACCTTTTAAAGGTGCCCTGAGGAAACTAATCTGCTTTTGCATTGCATGTTGGGTCACACAGCCCCGAAAGTGTTAAAAGCACAAAACCACCACAGTGAGATTCAGGGCTGTATAAGAAAGAGATTTTGTAGTCTGAAGCCAAGTTGGCCAAGGCTTCTAATCATGAAGGCAGTGCCAAGGATGCATCACCTTGCACACAAGCAATCCTTAGGGAGTATATTTAGCAGGTATCATATTTGCATACTTGTCAGATGTTGCCCTTCTGCTTTGCTCATTGAGCTTCAGCTGACTTGACACATCTGCTCTTCCTCTCACTGAGCATTTTATCCAACAGGGTGCCAAAGCTTGTGTTGCTGAGGAAGACTCAGTGGGAATATTTTCAAGGTGCCGAGACTTAATAAAATGTTTTTGAGAGTACCATCAGTTGGTTGTTAATTTAGGAAGTTTTTGTTATGAGTAAACAAATTACAAATTTAAGTTTGCTTTCAGTGTTAGACATTCCAGACTGAGAGTGTGTGCTGGAGGACTCTAAAGACTATCAGACCACCATACTCAAAAGGGTTTTCTTCCTGCGAAAAAGAATATCTTTATTTGTTTCAAGGGGGCAAACCATGCCTGTGACTCATCTGTGTCTCCTTCTCTTTCCATCTAAGGAATCAGGCACCTCATTAAGTGGAGAGGAAGAATTCTCATGCTGAGCAGAAAGGGATTTCAGAGCTAGGAAATGTACTCTAAAAGTTGTTTTCTTGTCAATCTTTTATCTTCTTCAACAATTACAGGGTATGGAAATAGCTCAGGACAGCACAGCCTGACGTTGCTGTAGCTGCACAGAAGCCATCACTTTATGCAAATGTTCCCTTTCAGTAGATTGAACTGTGTAAGGAGACAAGCACATGGAATGTTGGTAAAAATGCCAGAACCTGACCTAGAATTAATTCCTGTATTATTGGCCATGAGATAATATAAAGAGCTCCGGAATTCTCTTGCTATAAATTGCTAGATAACTGTCACAACAGAATTAACATTTTTCTTTTGTTCTTGCCAATTTTTCAAATCTGAATGTTTATATTACTGACTTCAGGCTTGCAAAGCCTGTTTCCTGAGGCATAGGGAAATGAACCAACTGTTAATAAAAAGGCAATAAATCCTCCTTGCAGGATGAGCACTGCCTTTCTGTATATCCCTGAGATGCAACAGCAAACCTCTTTCTCCCCCTCTGTACCGAGCTCAGTATTTAACCAGCAGCCAGCTATGGACCTTTCTGTGGTGTGACATGAATTGGGGGGCACTGAGAAATGGTCAAACCTCTGTCATATCCTGTCTGCTTGTGCTCCTCTTTCCCCAGGAGGAGCCCCCAGGTGAGCTGTTCCTCCATCCTTCCTCTCTATCACCTCTCTGGTGTTTTGCTAAGGGGATGTGTTAACCCCACTGCTATCAGCACTGAAATGAACCTCATCATGGTTTATGGAGGAAATCATGCAAGGATTAAGGATAGGGTTGGACTCAGTACTAGAAGACCTACTCCTGAGACTTACAGTGATGAAGGTTGGAAGACACCATGTGATCCAACATGATCTATCTCCTGAGCCAGGAGCTTTGATACTGTTACCTCCATACTAAGCTGGATCCCTTGGGCCTGACTAAACACAGTCTTTGAGAAGGGCTTTAAAAAACAGCTGCAAAAAATGAAGCAACAGAGAACTTATCATCTCCTTTGTACCCAGTGTCTTATTACCTTCCCTGTTAGAAATTTGTGCCTAATTTCTGCTTTGAATTTGGCTTCACTTCCAGCCACTGGCTCTTGATGAGCCTTTCTCTGCTACATTAAAGAGCCATTCAGTAACTGGTATTTACTCCCCATGAAGATTCTTACACGCTATAATCAAGCTGTCTCCTGATCTGTCTGATAAGATAAACAGATTAAGCTCTCACTGCTCTGTCTTTTATTTCCCCTTCCAGACATCAAAACATAACTGTGGCTTATTTCTATATCCTTTGTAGTATTTCAACATCTCTTTTAAAATGTTGACATCAGGACTGTATACATTATTCCACATCAGTCCCAATAATGTCACACAGAAAGGAAAGTCAATTTCCTCCTCCTACTCACTATTCTCTTGTTTATAATGACAAGAATTGAATTAGCACTTTTTGCCTCTGTATCACACAGGAGCTCCTGCTACTCCATTTCCTCTTAGAAGCCAATGCTATTTTCAGTCAGTGCTTTTCCAGGGTACAGAACACCTTTCTTCAAAAATGGTTTGCTTTGAAATAAATGATTTGGTTTGTCTAGGGTTTACCCAGCCATACTGTAGGTGAACCTCTTCCTGGTATTAGCAGTCCTGTTATTCTTGCCAGTATTTAGTACTGCATCACTAGGGGTTTTGTATTAGATTCCTAAAACGGTGAGACACATTGAAATGTCTCACCAAATTCTACAGAATTTCCTATAAATAGAGCTGTCTGATAAAGACCCCCAATGACAATTTTTTTAGGATCTTTGAGACAGACACACATTATTTATTTTTTGATACCCTAGAGAACTCCTTTGTTCTTCACCATATTGTGTGATAATAATCTGAACAATTTGTGGAAGTCTGAATAAAACCACACCTGTTCAATTGCCACTGCCAGAAGAACTTGTTATCTCATAAAAAGATGAGAACAGAGTTGTCTGAAAACAGCTGGATCCTTAAGGTATATTGGCTTTCATTAATTGCTTACATTCACTGTGTATCTATTCTTAGGTCAGCTGGTGTGCTACTTTGCCTGCAGCAGATGTACTTAAATGTCTGTGCAACATTTAAATACTGCCACAGGAGAAGCACTTTCAGGGCCTTGCACACTTCAACTGATATTGCAAGGTTTAGTGGGAAATTACTCTGCTTACAAATGTAAAATATATTTATCATCTCTTGATTGCAAGCAGTGCAGGACTGACAGTTACAGGAATATATGTAATCTACATCATGAATGTCCTGATTTCAGATGGGATAGAGTCAATTTTCTTCCTAATACCTGTGTTTTGGATTTAACATGAGAACAACGTTGACAACACACTGATGCTTCAGTTGCCACTGAGTATTGCTTACGCTAAGCCAAGGACTTTTTTCATGTCTCACGCCCCACCGGTCAGCAGGAGCATTAGGAGCTGTGAGGAAACACGGCCAGGACAGCTGACCTGAACTGGCCAAAGGGATATTCCATGCCATAGAACATCATGCCCAGCATACAAATAGGGGGCAGTTGTTCCATAGGGGCTGATCACTTCTGTGGGATGGGATAGGCTTGGCATTGGTCAGTGGGTGGTAAGAAATTGTATTGTGCATCCCCTGTTTCTCTTGGGTTTTATTCTTTCTCTGTTTCCTTTCCCTTAGTGGTGGTGGTGGTGTTATTAATAACATTAATATATTTCACCCTGTTTCAATTAATAAACTTTTATTACCTTAATGCACTGGTTTTACCTTTTTCTGATTCTCCTCCCCACGCCATTGGGCAGGGTGGGACAGTGAGTGAGCAGCTGTGTGACACTTAATTGCTGGCTGGGGTTAAATCACAACAATTAAATGAGGCAGCATGACATCCTGCGGCAACATACACTTCAGAATTCTAAGACCTCACTCTGCACTTTCTGAACAGAGTCTGTAAAACCTTTTTTAGTATCTTTGCATTTTCAGCACCATTATTAAAATTCCTATCTAGTACGTAATCTATACCAGTGCCAGGGCTTCTTTTGTTCCAAAAATATCAGCTCCTTGATACTGTCCTCTAACTCAGAGAGATACAGACTTTCCCCAGTGCCTACCACTTTCTATTGGTTGCATATTCTTATAAAGTATTTCCTGATTTAGCAGTGACATGCATGTGGCAAATTGCAGGACCCCACAGAACCTCTCAACCTTGGACCTGCTTTTTGAAGAAGGTGATGAATGACAGCATATCACCTTCAAAATAAAATACTACATACTAAAATAATCAGACAAGCACTAAAATCTAATACTTCTGTATGTTTTGTGCAAAGAACCACAGCAAATGCTGGATATTTAACTTAGTTTACCATCTTTGACTGAGACTTTAGCTGTGCAACACATTGCCACACAGTTTTTAGCCTACAGCAGGAGCTTAGAGAACTGACCTAGGTGTAGACATCTGAATTAAAGAGGTTTTGGGCATGCACAACTAAATTAATGTGCCCTGATTTTGAGCTGAATCTCACCCTTCTGTTTCCTTTATGACAACCTGGAACTGAGCCTTTTTATTCTCTTCTTTAGTTTCTTATATTTATTTTAGAATGTTGTCATCTCATACTGAGTTAATTGCCAAGATGGGCTAATCCGCTGAGGCAAAAGTGATCTCTGTAGTCCCTTAAAACTCTTCAGTCTCATAGTGATGGTGTGTTTTTTTCCTTTTAGTTAAACTGTTCATTCTCAACCTGTCTTGAAGCATTTTAGTTCCTTTTTTTACTCTCAAGAGTAGTGTTAATTTTACCCTTCTTCATATCTTCTCAGCCATGCAGTACCACTGCAGATGTTGAGGCAAAGTCCTATTCTTTAAAAATTCAGTTCTGCTTTTGTACCACAGCATCAGATGTAGCTCAGAAAAAGACATTTGTCATTAAAAGAGAAGTTTGGCCTTCATTCCATAAGGCCACTGAATTAGTACAGCTTTCTTCAACACAGTCTGACAATTCTTCAATTGTCAAATCACAGTTTTCAAATTATCTCGTACAACAACATGACTGAAGAAGGGTTAAATCTATGTCCATTTGATCTTCTTGATGCTGGAAACATCTTTTCAGTTTCTCATACCAAGCCTCAATATTATGTGTGAGAATCTACTAATAACCCATTAGACAGTGCACTTTTTCACCCATTAGACCTCCTTTTTTATGTGCTGTTTGTTCCCATTAGCAAGACAAGAACAAAGAGTTGAGCTTTGTACATGAAATGGCATGAAGTCTCCTGTGCAGCCACTCATATTTCCTGCAGATTTTGATCCCTGTGCCTTGAGACTGTCTTTATCCTCTTAATTCCCAAACAAGTTATGTCTTCTGTATGATGGGGTATCTTGACCTAGACACCTCTGCTGAGCTACAAGAGTGGAGATACCCATTTGAACCTTTTGTGTTTGGGTCCCCTCAGCCCACAGAACTGACCTCTTGGAAGGCTGGAATGTGTGGCTGAAATTAAAGTGGGACAAAGAATAGGTTGGGAATATGATAACATGGGTTGTAAGCAGGACCTGCTTTTGCAGTTTGTGTCACTGTTGAGGGTTGAAGGTTTTGTGATCAGCCAAAATCTGTTGCAATACTGGGTTGCCATGCAATACAGCTGTGTGTAAAAGGCAAGCTGTCACCACCCAAACGAAAAGTAGACCCTGCTGTCTTACTGCAGTTTCATAAAATAAGGTGTAACACTAACTTTTCATTTACAAGAAGATTGATTGGTCATGTACGTTGAATATGCCATGTGCACAGGAAAAAAATGTCAGCACAAGGCCCTGTGAGATGGCACCTGTTTCAAGCTCTTTCACCTAAACTCTCTACCTCTGGAAAATACACTTTACCACTATAACTTCTATTTTGGTCTTAAGGAAAAACTGGGTTTATTTATTATTCTCTAATCCTGCATTCCTCAGAATCAAAGGGACTAGTGATTGGCAGAGTTTAATCCATAATTCTGTGTTTGTATTTCAGTTTTGCAGTTCTGAAACAATATTTTAATTCTATGCCATATCCATCAGGTAATTCTATAGTAAACTGCAGGTAAATCTCTGTTGAGGACTATTTCCAATGAATCTCACTAACCCAAATATTTATCCAGCAAGTTCCTCTTGACTCTAATGCAGAAAAGTCTCTGTTTCTCTGTCCCTAGGAGACAAAGTACAAGTCAGAAAACGCATTTGAGGCAAACAAAATTATTTGACCATAATCATTAAACAATTGGTAAAATAGACATATTTGACCATTTGTTGTTCATTTCTGTTTTACTATCTCCATAGTCATAAAAGAAAAGTTGCCAATGCGGTCATCTAACCTTTCTTGTTACATTGACAAAAATGGTGATTCTGAGGCTTCAGTTGGGTCCACACTTGATACCAAACTTGTACAGTTTATAAGAGGTTTGTCTAAAAGGGCAAATTTACTTCATAATTAGAAACCTTCTAAAATCCCCTTACCTTTATGATTACAAAATAGGTTCTACATTCCCCATAGAAATGGATGCTAATTAGAAGAACTTTTAAGCTCCCAATTACACAAAATCAAAGTTTACAGCCTTGCTGGAGGAAACATGCCCAAGTGAGAAGACACTGATTAACATAAACTCTCTGTCAAGCGTTTTTAATTTTTATTCATAATTTGCAGGACTCTGCTAAATCAGACCTTAGAATTTTCCCTTTACTTTCCAGGAGAAAAAGCAGATTTATTCTCTGCATTTCTCACTGAGATTGAGAATAGTACTGATTTTTTCTCACTTGAGTCATAACATGCTTTGAAGATTAAAAAATTAATGAAATTCTGATTGCTAGTATTTATACATGTCTACAAGTGAGCCTCATCACAAGTATTTTTCACAGATTTAAGGTTAATAATCAATGATTCAAAGGTAACAGTCATGACTTCTTACACCCTAGCCATGGTGCCTAGGAGGAGAAAGGGACTCATCCTTGAGGTCTGCCCATTCTTCATCTTTCCTTCTTTTCTTCTGTGCTGGAAAAACTCTTTGCTGATGTTTCTCTTTAAGTGACCCCCTGCTCATTTTTTGTTATTTGCACTTACTTGTCTCTTTCTATCCTTCATCCAGACCTGGTGCTGTAATGCTTCTCAGGCAACATGAAATTGTGAAAAATGGATTCATGCTGTTTCACACCTTTCAGCACAGTTTTTAAACAAGAGAAAATCAAAACAAAAGCTCTTTTTCAAGTGAAAAAAAAGCTGAGTAAACCAATTACATTTCTTTCTTATCTTTTTATTGTTTGTGCAGGTTCTTTCTCCTCTCTTAACTCCCTCTCCTGAATTTCTCCTTTCTATCTATAATAACTTATATTTAAAACTTAGGAAGACAAATTGCCCAAACTGTTGGGCTTGTTCATGGGAACGACTTTGCCAAAATAAACTATTTTTCAGCCTTTTCAGAATATAAATTATCCAAGCCACATTTCAAGACCTGAACAAAATCCAGCAGGTTGTTTGTAAAAAAGTAGTCAGACAGATCTTCTCCACTAAGTAAACTCCAGTAAAAGAGAAAAAGAGAAGTAAAAGAGACATTTGAAAAAAGGTACCTCCAGCACCATCTCTGTCACCCTGCCTGAGATGATTTCCTTATGCCATCCCCTTCCCAGAGACTTGTGGACAGAAGACCTTCCCTTTCCAAACCCTTGAAGGAGGAAATACTGAAAAATCCACTCTTACTCCACAATGATATATTGGGTTACAGTGATAAACTGTGGCAGACACTACCTCTTTGTCATAGTCCATTGCTATGTTGCAATATTTTCAATCTATTCTTAGGCTTCCTTGTGCTACTGATGCATTTTATTATAAACCCTTTGCTTTTTTAAGATTTACACTGCAGTTCTGGCCTTTATCATGGTGAGTGATACAAGGTTCCAGGCTCTATCCTAAGACAGTTCATGGTCTATGAAAGAATTCATACTCCAAGTCAAATATTTCAGTTGTAAATTCTGCCTCAGCATCCTTCAGGCACCACATGGACACACAGCTGTGTTCTCACCACCACTGTCCTCTGATTTCGTTGTACTGTAACCTTTTGAACAGAGTAGAGAGATGTGACAAGCCACAGCTTCTTATAAGCTGATCCTGTTGGATGGAATGAAACCTGTGCACCCTGCTGTCCTTTTCGGGGGACTTTTCCAGCAAAATTAAAACCTCTTATAGTTTGCATGGGTTTTGCATCAAGGAAAAAACATCTGGAAATTTGGCTTTTCTGCTGCTTCCCTGAAGTGCTGGATGATTAGCTTTTCCCGTGGTGGTGAAAATGATGTGCAGAAACTGGCTAAGCTTTCTCAGGGGAATCCCTGAGCTGTTGAAAGAATCAAAGGAACTCTAGACAATCAAGAAAGAAAGCCATGAGCTCTGCAAGCTCTTTCCAAAGGTAAAAGGAAAGCACCCCAGTGCTCACCAGAGAAAGGATCTTGCTGTGAGGATGCTCACAGCAGCTTTGACCAACCTCACTGCAGTCAGTGAACAAATCACACTGAAACCTTCTGTTGTGGCTGACAAAGACAGCAAGGGCTAAGGAATGAGTAAGCAGGATCTGCCCTAGCAAAGAGCATTAGATGGGGTCCCTGTGCCATCTCCCAGCACCTGAGAAGATGAAACACTTTGAGCACCCTTAGCAGGTAGAGTCCCTCCTCTCACAAGCATCTGAAGCTTTCTGCAAACATGTCAAAGATGGCACGGACAAAACTAAGGAAAGTGCAAAAGAGCGTGCTGTGTAAACTGAAATTTTATCCCGATCCTTTGAGAGGGCTTAGCAAAAGTCCATCTCATTCCTTTCACCTCCAGCTTACCGATGTCTATGAGGCAATGGTCCATAGGTTGTTTTGTGTTTTCCCTTCACTCATAGTTTTGATCAATTGTAGCAACTACCCACCTCTAAAGAGCTGACCGGCACTCTAAGAATCCTCTTCCCTGCTCCAGCATGAGAACACCATCTTTAAAACACTTTGATTCACAGCTTTTAATTTAAAGTTTATCTAGCTCTTGTCCAGTGATCTGCATCCTCCTCAATACCTCTCAGATAACAGAGAAGGTCTGAAGCCAGGAATCTTTGCCACAGAAAAAAAACTTTCTCTCTGTCCTTCTGGGCATGTCATATGTCTGAAATATAACAATGACTAGAGGGATTCTGAGTACAGAGCCTAAGCTGAAAAACCTCTTCACAGGAGTTCTCTTCCCTTTCAATCATGTTGGGAAGTGCCACAATGCTTGTAAAGCAAATATTCAATTTGCATTGCCATCCACAATGCCGGTAATTAACTCACTGGCTAATTTGTTTTTAGCTGCAACTAATGGATTCAAGATGAATCATGTTCTTGTTTTATAATGAGCTGGTCTTTGGTATACTTCCTTCTTGCACAGAATCTGAATAATTTTACACAAATGCCCATATTTATAAATTACTTAAAGGGCAAAAATGAAATGCTGCATGCAGAGATAGTCCCACCTTTCATAATGTGGGACTATGATGTGTTTTACTGCAGCTCAGTTTTCAAGTTATACCTCTTATTGAATGCTATGGATCCTCTTCTCCTATTCCAGTAGAAAATTCTGAAAGGCTTTGAAACACAGAAAGCAATGAAAGGCAATTCAGTTGCCATGAATATCCCAGAATTCATCTCCTCTTGTTAAACAGCAAAAGTGGGCAGCAATATGAATTTTAGAGGTCAGTAATACTCATGGTCAGGAAGGGGCAAGACCTTCTGGACTTACAGGAAGAGGCTCTTGATCCCGCTTTTCACAGGATGACATTTACTGGAGCATTTAAATCCTCCTCTTTCCTATACACCCCTAAGATAATTTTACAAACAGCCACATAATTTGAGCTGTATCAGCAACCTCCCTTCTGTCCAAAGGTCAGAAAGAATCCAGGGAGGGGCTGAGTGAGTTCAACCAGAATTATTCCCAACAGTGTACGGATCCAATGGCTCAGATGTGCTGAGAAAACACATGGAACAATTACATTGTGCCAGAGTCTCGCATCCCATTGCAAGAGCCGGCCATGAGAAGCTTTGTCTTTAAATGCCATTTGTGGCTTACAAATTCATTAACAGAGGAATTTGCTTGCACTTCAGTTGTTCTCTTCTTTACGTAAGTGACCTTAGAGGGTTGCATAACCCAGCACAACACTGTGATTCACTGCAATGCTCTACCATATTTAGTCTTATTAGCAGCTATTTGAGAAACGCTGCTGCTCACTCTGGAGAGACATCATTTATAGTGCTATATAAAGGTCTCTATATTTTTCCCTCATGAAAAGGATTGCTGCAGCATTCTTATCTGTAATGCAATCCAGAATAGGAAAGACTCATTGATTTTTGAGGAGGCGTTTTCAATATGGTGACCTGTTCCATACTTTCATTTGAAGTGTAATTATAGAACAAAAGACTGGGATGGGAAGTGCATGTTGTAGAGGAAAAAAATCAAATGCACATTTTTCTTGACATTTACTGAGAAAGGAGCCTTGCCTGTATTCTAAATGTTAATGAACAGCACACACAAGAAGAACCAGGGCATTTCTTCCCAGAGTTAAATACCTACCATGCTTACACCAATTGCAATGACAGTATTCTGAAAAATAGGGTGAAGGCTGATTTTCGCTCCTAATGTTAGCTTTTTTGCAGGAAAGGAACAACCAGAAGACAGATCTGCACTGCATGAGCATTTTAACACCAAAGTCAAGGAATAAATCCCTTGTCACTTTATCCTCCTTCACTATGATAGTAATTTTCTGGATTTTGACAGAGCTAGTCCTAGTCTTGTTGGTGCAAGTGGAAGAGGAAAAGAAAACTTGGTGCTAGTGCTAATCTGTTTGCCAGAAAACCCACCATTTTTTCAGCTTTAATCCATGCATTTTATAATTCCTTCTGTCTCCCAAAACTTGAGATAATTAATCAGATTTGACAATCTGCCAATTTTAACAGGAAATTATTCTTCTTGGAAAAAATAAACCATTGATTCTGGTTTATCTTGATTTTTTTGTTTATGGGGAATGTCAATTTCATGCCCCATCAGAGCAAACCTCAACTAGGCCTTACAGACTTTATCAGAAGCAATATAATTTTCAAGCTGTGAAACATTAGGAATATCCTGAGAAGTGAAGAGCAAATTCCATATACGGCATCTTCTACCAAAAGTAATATTCAAGAGCATTTCCAGGAAGAAGCCAGCAACTTTGGATATTTGGATTCTTATAACTTTTTCCTTTTTCTATGGAGAAAATGAAAATTGAGTTGCCTACATTGCATATTACTATCCGATATATTGCCCATATTGGATTCTTTTAAAATAATTATTTTTATTCTTTATGGTCAAGTTACGTCTTTTCTTCTGCTATATATGATGTACATAAAACCTAAAAAGCCACCAGAATTGCTTGGTAGTTTTATGAAACTTTTAAAATGCAATATTTATACTTCATCATTATTAACATTTTTGTACTATTTCCAGCATCACTGTTGTTTGTCTGAGACTTGCGGAAGAAAGAGAAAGAAGCTAAAAGAAAGGGGATTTTTATTTTTTAATATGGGGTAGGGGATAAAAGAGGTGGATCAATTCCTAACCATTTAAACTTTAGATTCATGTGCAGTAAAGACTTCAACAGTGCTGTCAATACCATGAAGACCAATGATGCCTCTGTGTGATATGATAGAGAGATGTCAAATACTGCTGGAGGACACACATACAAATATATCTTGCCTTTTTTAGCCCCTCCATCTTCAGGGGGAATATGCTTCTCAAAAACAGATATTCTCAAATCAGCAGGGCAACAGGGTTGTCGCTGTCCTGATCACAGCTCTGCAGCCACCTCCACTGCAGCTATCACTCAGAAGAGGTTGCCACGTGTTTCCACCCATCAGACAGCTACCAGATCTCATCTTCAGAGTGTCAGGAGCTTCCTGCAGTCAGAAGATTACAGTGTGATAGCAGGTCTAGATGAGTCAGCCCGGGGGCTAGAGAGATGACAGATAGGATGGAACAGTGCTCAATCACGACCTTCCAGGGCAGAGTCCTGTGAAGCAACTTGCATTTGTTGTAACAGCTGCCACCTCTGAACATGCTGAACCCAACAACCCCCTCCATCACAGTTTCCTTGTGCTGTCTGTGTGTAGTGGAGACAGGACCACCAGGGAACCAAGCAAACAGGACTGGACATCAGGAAATATTTCTTGGAAGGTATCACAGAGCTGGAACAGATCCCCGAGGCAGTTGTACAAACCCCACCCTTGAATGTTTTTGGGATTTATCTGGATGAAGCCAGAAGTGCTAATTCTGAATTGGTGTCCATCCTTTTTTGAGTGGAAGGCAGGGCTATATGACCTCTTGAGGTCATTTCCATTTTTAAGATTTTATGAAATGCACCTTAGGTGTCCTGTAGGTAGTCAACATCTCTTTTCACACTAATTTATAATGGAATTGAAGGTACTCCAAGCACTGATCACATGTTGCCCATCCAAACCTCACAACACTGGGTTAATGCTTTCAGGTAAAGAACAGGAATCACAGTTCTGATAACTTTGATTTCAGTGATGAACTTTTCTTTGCCCAGTTCTGTGACTACTTTACTTAGCCAGAATTTACAACTGCTTTCTTCTTGCTGCTGGTCTGCTGGTTTGGCAAAAACTGTTGAATTTCACTGTTAATTCAGTCCCCTATCCCACTGTCTCTTAGACCTGGATATCAGACAGAGCAATCTATAAAGACAATGGAAAAGAAAATTATTCTGGGGTAGTAAAGAAAAGGTATCTATAACAGCAAGTTGTAAACATACACATTTAAGCAGAGTTGAAGGAGTAGTTAGTATCTTTTTGTCACACTGAAAGAGAGGGAGCCCTGCAGAAACCTGCTGTGACCCCACTGATTGTCTTTTTTGTGCACTGTTAATGAACTGAAAGTACATAAAAATTTGCAGATAACATGAAGAAGAAAAGTGTGTAAGCACTCTGTAGGACTGGTTCAAAACTAAAATTAATCTGGATAAACTGAAAAAAAAAACCTCAAAGCAGGAAATCTGAAGGGTAGCATTCTGCAAAGAGAATAGCAAAGTGGTCCACTAAGGAGACACTGAATGAATGAGTCTAAAATGGGAAATGATGTAGCAGGGAGAAGTACTACAGAGCATAATGGATAAGTAAGAACCTGCAGGGTAGAAAAGACAGTTCTATATCTCGATTAACAGGGGAGTTACACATAAGATACAGGAAGTAATTATTCTGCTCTCTTTGTGACGGAGTAAGCCACAGCTGGAATAGTGGGTCCAGTTGTGATCCTTGCACAATGAAGAAATGTAAAAATATTAGAGCCTACAAGAAGGATGAGAAACTTAGAAAATATGATTTAGGAGGAAAGAATTTGGTTTGTTGTAGGAATTTTTGGTTATGCAAAGGGTTGCTGTAGATGATGATTCACTTTACTCTTTGTGATTTCTCCACCAAACAGCTACTGAAAAATTTAAGATCTGATTCCTCCCCAAAACAGATGGATGGACTGCATGATATCTTTGATGTCCTCCTCTGCTCTTCCAGGACACTATGAGCTGGTTGCAACTGCATTGTGTTCTAAGGAGTTATCTTGTTAATCCTCTTGGAAATCCCTTAGCCAGTTTTGTGGATAATTCTGTGAGAGCAGTGTGAATGAAGCAATTAAAACTGAGGACCAGAGGGCAAAGAAATACTGCCAGAAACTCCTGCTCAGATCAATGCTCCTGGCTATATTTAAATCCTACTTCATCTGACACCTTGCGCCAGTATCCTGCGTCATCCCCAGGACACATATGTATTTCTGGGAATTGCTTAATTCAGGGTCTCCAACTCCCTTCTCCTCACACAAGCAGCACATCCTGCCACACACACTCTGATATCCCCCCTACTGAATTCTTTTGCAGAACCTAAAGTGGCCTCAGAAAATTGGCATGTTGTAGGCAAAAGGTTTTCACCTTTCTGAATAAGACTTTATTGCTGGGTAGCCATGGGAACGTGGCTTCCTGCACCTCCAAGTCTGTATAAATGTACATCTCATTGTTCTAGTTCACGAGCAATGAGTTATGATTTGAGAGGTAGCATGGAAGGTGAGAAACCTCAGGAAAAAGCTCTCTACAGAAAAGATGTAATCTTAATACTTGCACAAACTTCACTGCTGTGTTTTTTCAGCAACTCAGAGATTTTATTATATTTTATATTTTATATTTTCAGTACTCGTCTTAAAATTTCCCCACCCTGTGAGGAAGAAAAGCATTATTTATATCTTTCTGCAGATTGGGATGACAGTTGGAAAACCAAGCAATGTCCATGACAGAGATAATGATAGCAAGTCTCTCCACCTGCAATGCTCTGCCAGCATGTCCTACCCTTCCAGAGCCTACATCACTTCCACTGCATTGTGTAATTCTGGTCCCATGTTAAACTTATTTAATAACATATTCTCTATAGTCTGCAAACCCAAAAACTGCTCTGTGAGAAAGTGACACTGTCTAATGGCTGTCCCAGTGAAAAATAGAGAATAGCATCATCTATTGGCTGCTCCAGGTGTTGGAATCCTGCACCCCTTTATACCCGTCCCTGTGATATAATTCTGACTTGTTATTACCCAAAATGGAGCCCTTTTTGCCTGAGTATTCCCTCTGCATGAACAACTCTATGAGATTTTCTGAATAAGTTGGACCTTCACTGGGGAAACCAGACTGATTCCAAACATTGTGATGTGCATAATTTTTGAAGCGTGACTTTGTTTGCTGTTGATTTTGTGGTTCTGCTCCTGGGAACAGTTTGGTGAGTGTTGTACTGGTAATAGGTATGCATATAGCTAATAAATAATTATTGTAGCTGCTGATTGCAAGCTACAGTTTCATAGTATCCTGTGATATTTAAATATACACTAGCTGTTAATATTAATTACTATTACTATTGGTAGATATATACGTACACACATACTTACTTTTCTGGCACAACCTTTGAATAACTTCATATGTACATTTGCCTAAATTAGGAGCAAGTATACTTGCAATAATAATAATAATAACAATAATAATTTACAGCAATCTGTGATAAAGATATTTAGAAAATAAGTTTTACATTTCCTTGTATGTTATGAAATCATAACAGGGTCACAAACTCAAACCCAGTGTCACAGTAACCCTTTAAGTCATGACTGTTGCCAAAAAGGATGTCTACAGAAATTATTATCAATACCAACAAGCTTATAATTTTGACCTTTCTTACTTTATTTTCTGACATGCATCAGAAAACTATGAATGGCAGCAGTGGATCATAAGAATACAGACTACAGCCTGGTTACTGTCCCTACCAGTGGCCTTAACTCTCCTGATGAGTGGGACCTCTTGATGCAGTGTAGACATTACAGAACTGGTCCCCAAGGCAGGATTTGAGGGAAAAATAGTAGAAGAAATGTAATTTGAGGTGTGGAGAGAATTTTCCTGAAAAGTCTAGAAGTTCTGGTAAAAAGTGGTAAAAAGTAGCCAGATACTGTAGTTTCAAAACAGGCAGCAGCAGAGGAGAGGAAACTGAGGCAAACATGAGAGATGGGAGAAAGCAGAAATTAAATAGCAACCATTCAAAGGCACATGAGTGGGGAGAGAAAGGACCTTCAGACTAAAGTACCAAAAAGTAGGGTGGGCTGTTGTGATCACAGGCAGGAGAATCGTTGCTGGTAGGGAGACTGGGAAAATGCCGTCCTTCAGCCCTCCTCTTCCCATCCTCATTCTAGCCTGGGAACACAGCAAAAAAATCTGAACCTCTAGGCCAGTGACTCATTTAATTGCACACAGCAATGCTGGACATTTGCTGGAAAGACTCGTCCTCCTGGATCTCCACATCTATCTGGAGTGGAGATTTGCATCATTATTACAGAATATGACACACAAGAATCTTGTACATCTCTGAAGCTGATGTCAAATAGCTGATTTCATCACTGTTAGATACACAGAGAAACTAGCTGTTCCATCAATAGGGAGCAGCTTTTCTTCCTGCACACTTTGGCTTCTTTCCCTGTCTGTAGTGACACATTTGCACATAGACAATTGCAATTCAGCATTTGTGCCCATTTGTTCAGAATCACTGTCTCACCAACAATGCAGAGTAAGGGCTTGCAAAAATTAAGGAAGTTGGTAAAACAGGCTTTTATTTCCAAGTCCTTCTGTCTCCATGGGAGAAGGCTAAGTACATCCAACTCCACTCAGTCATGTATTCTGGTTCTAACAGCAGTATAGCCCTGTCTGCCAGGACATGTCCTGGGCTTTCCTGTTTTTCAGTGGCTAGTCCCAGTGTACCATCACAGTGAACCAGAGACTTCACAGCCCATGACAGGCAGAAGCTCACTCTTCTTGCCATCAGAAAGGTAGTGACAGACTTTTCAGTCACACAAATCTCCTTTCATTGATAAGAGCTCATTTTAATTCCCACTGATCTGATGCATAACCCAAGCACTTCCTGCAGCCCAGGCTAGTCCAGACAGAATAATATTTCCCCATGCTTTAAATGAGTTCGCCTGGAAGAGCTCATAATAAGGACAAATACACTGAACTGCATTCACTGAGAGGCTTCAGCTGCTCTTTCTTCAAATTATTTCATCAAAACTAATGAAAAGTTGATCCAATTTCTGCTAGCTTTACCTCACTTCACTTCATCCCTGAATAGTACTAAATCATTAGCAGAAATTGGTTTAAGCGTTAATATTTCTGGAGGGAAAAACTGTTTTGCAGTGTTGTCACATTGTATTTGTGGGGGCAGGCATGAATGATGTGTGCATGCCTGTCACAGGACCGCATTCCTGGCCCCTCCTCCTGGTCTGTGAGGTCCTGTTCCCTCCTCACTCACCTCACTCACTACAGGACTTCATAGTCACCACATACTCGAGAATATTAATCCAAGAAAAAAATCTTCTTTCTGCCCACACTCATGTCTCCCTATACACTCAGCAAAGGATGTTTTTTGGGGCCCAAAGCAAGACACAAACTCCCAAAGATTTGAGCATAACAACATAACACCATCAACTTCTCTGCAGTCTTGCACTGTCAGAGTTTCCAGTTCTGCAGCCCTGGGAAAAAAATGGAGTACTAGGTCTCTTGGGCTTAGATTTGGGAGTAGGCAGCTATGTTTGGTATTGTCAATACATGGCTGTCAGAGCAGTCACAAAATGGTTGTTTCTAAAAGGCAAGAACCAATGTTCCGAGATAAGCCTTATGATATGAAATTGTCTGGTTAAATTTTTCTCTATGCACAGGGGAAGCTGATGGGGGGCACTAGCAGAAAATTTTCTGCTTTAAGGATGTTTTAAGGATGCCATATTGAAATGCTAGCAGCACATACATTTGCAAAAACCACAAGTGCATAACTTGATTTTGTGGACAAATTATGTAACTGTCTGCATTCTTGCTCAAACAGAGACCTCAATCATATACCTAAGCCCTGCTTTAAATTATTTGCATATGTATTTGTCTTTAGAGGCAGCCATATCACTCTGATAAGGAATATAAATGATGTTTTTAATTTTTATGCATTCCAGTTTCATTCAAATTGGACTTAGCTGCCTGCTCACATCTCAACAGATATAAATTTTGCTGGCAGGAATAAACACAGCTTAAATTGTGTGATGCGAACTTTACTTCTGCTTATTTTTGCTCCTTGATTTTTAAAAAACAGCAACTCACAGGGTGATCATTAGACATACATTAGTTATTAGATTCAGCTTTGAAGTTATCTACAAGTACTCTCAGGTACGTAACAAACCTTTTACCCACATTACAGCTATCTACACAATATTCCTCATTGAAGTGGAGATGTAATACAGCTTTATTGAGGATACCTCTTCACTTTTTCTAGGCAGCTGAGGAGCTGGGAGAGGCATGGAAAGGTGGGTGACTGATGCTGGTAGTCTCCTTGTGTTAAATACTACCATAGGGAGGGGAGGTAAGTTCAGCAGACCTGGCAGAGGAAGGCAGCAGAAACAAGGATGCTCTGTCCCTCAGTGCATGGACTATGGTCTGGATGGGTGAGGAAAACCAAGAGCCCACCTGCAGGTCTCTGAGCCTGATCCTATTCTAGTCCTAAGAAGGAAGAAGGGGTCTCCTTCCCTAGACAGAATAGGACTGCTGGTCAGGGGAGGACATCTTATCTGACTTTGTGAGCTTGAAAGAAACAAAAGGTTTTGTCCGTGTAAGGACTTTTCCTTTCAGCCCTTGCAAAGGGCGAATGCCCAAAAGCAGGACAAAATAAATGATGGCAGGAGAGTAGAGGGAAGATCCGATCCTTAACGTGATTCTTGTTTTTCCTTCCCTGGAAAGCTCCTACAGCTGGGAAGTGAGTCATATACTGCACTTGCATTTACACTGTCATGTCTTTTCTAAGGATGCTTTATATCACCACTGTGCAGTAGTGGAGCCTCAATCTCTCCGTAAAACCCGAGCCCATGTGTTTCTGGTTCATAAGCAAAATTCCTAAAAGCTGAAGAACTGACACTCATTAAGATGACTATTCCCTAAAATAAGGTTGTTAAAACAGGTTTACCACTCAGCTCTGGGTGTATTAGCTCAAGGAACTATTCAAATGTATTTACTATTGTTGAATGCCTCCAAGAAAATTAGGTTATCACTTCATACAGATTAATCAATTACTTTGCTTCAACCTACACATGTCGGATTTAATTTCATTCTCATATACTTTACATCAGTGATTATTTGAAGAAGGAAAGTACCAAAGATAACAGAGGAAGAAGTGTATGTTGCTGTGTGCAATGAAATTTTATACTGAATACCACAATATTATTATCATGAAACAGAAAGATCAGTATTACATTGCCTTCCTTTTTTATGTGAACAAAAAATATAAATCCACTTAAAATTTAGTACAAAAGTACTGGGAAAGGAAAGCAGAAAAAAAGAAAGCAAAACTTCTACAAGATTTTCTAAGAGGTGCTAAATCTCTAAATTATATTTGTCTGAATCATGGTCAGTCAATATCACAGCAGATGGTGCCTGACAATTTTGATCCTGTTATGAACAGTATCACCAAAAGCATTTGGTCTTCTGTATAGTGCAAAATCTAGCACACAGGGATAGTTGCCTCCAAATCCTTTGTTATCATCTTACTTTTGGCACATATATTATTTTTGAGACCATGGGGCAGAAATTAGCAATGGAAGTTCATGGTCTTCCTGTACTATGAAACAAAGTAATTTTATTGAATGTTTGCCCACAGTAAAGGACCATAATGATTCTGAAAGCAACACCATAAATAACAGAGAGGTGGTAAAATAGTGTCAAGAGGCTTTTGTTTTAGCCAAAAGTAGATCAATGTACTTAGAACTTTAATATTGATCAAAAGATAAGATGAGACACCAGATTTCTCTGGTTTTAGCAGGTCAGAAGAGTACAGTGTTCAAACTATTAGTGAGATAAAAGAGGGACGGTTTGTAACACCACAAACCACAGGAAAGTAGATACTGATCTTCACATTAGCACTGAACTCAGTTTTCCCGAGCCACTATGTGAGCAAGCAGCTCACATCTCCAAGGAATGCTGGCTCCTCATGTAGCTGAGGAAGACTCAGGCATATTCCCAGTTAGCTTATTGCTAACAAGAGGTTAAAGAGATCCTGCTAACATTGTACATCACTGAGCACCTTTAAACTGGAAGTAGATAATTAGCAGCTGATAATTTAATAGAGATTCCTGAGCAGTGCCTGAAGTTCTCTAGGAGGGAAACTCAGCTTACAGGTCTTTCTGTCAATCACTTTTACCCTAAAATAAAGAATCAAAAAGACTAAATCACCATGTGGAATGGGCATAATGGCACTGATTTCATAAACATTTCACGAAAAAATATTAAATAAATTTACAGAATTCTATGAGATGGGAGATGTTGTAGCACTCTCTTAATACCAAAAATCCTTTCATACGGACTTGTTCAGAAAAGGACATTCAAAGGTAAATGAAGCCTCCCTAAGACAAGCCTCTTCATTGTTGGAAATCTAGCATCATTAATGCACTCCAAGAAAACAAAATGAGAAATTATTAAACCTTCAATTAAGCACTATCAGATCTACTATAATTATATAAAAGCAATACCATGCAAGATGGATTGCTAAACTGCTGAGAGAAACAGTGGATAAAGGAAAATTATTTAATATAGAGTATTATGAAATTACAGATGTTTCAGTCAAGAGCAATATGTCATGTATGAGATGGTCAGATGCTTTCCTGCCACTGGTAAGTGCTGTTTTCACTTTCATATTACATGCCTGAGGTAATGCCAACAGACCACAGGGGGCCCTCAACATGACTGCAGACCACTTTGCAAGAGGGTTTGTAGACCCCATAAGACAGGATGACACTTCCCATTCTAGCTAGACTCTTTTTGCTTTTTAAAGCTGCTCTAACTTATCTCTGCAGTTTGCAGAGAAAATTCTGCAGACAGAAAGCCCTCAGGCTAAAAAAAATACTTTCTCCCATCAAATTCCATTTAACTTTGAGTTATAAACTGTTAAAAACCACAAAATCCCCATTAAAGCTTGAAAACCTCAGGAAAAATTATTTCCAGCAAAGTGACAAAACAAGTTTAAAAAGAGGGAGGGAAGAGGATTTATTGGTCTATTGCACTGCCAAGGAGCACCAGTGGGTTCTGGGAGACACCAAACCACGGGAGCCTGCATCATGTCTGGTTGCTCTGGTCACACCTCCCCTTACAGCCTCCCATGGCCAAGAGCTGGCACAGCAGCTGGAGCACTGCACCACTGTGCCAGCAAGGCTAAGTCCCACAGGACAGCCCCTGAGGAGGTAAAGGTTAAGGTTACAAATATTTCTTTCAAGCTTTTTCTTAAAAAAAAAAAAAAAGAAAAAGCTAAATTTATAACCACCTGAATAATCTTGGTTCTCTAATTAATTCTCCACATCCATCATGATATAGTCTACTTTTATTCCTCTGTGCTATTTTTTCCCTTGTTGTGATCCAATTCATCCCACGTACTGTAATGATATTCCTTGCAGAGGGGAAAGAATAGTGATAGCACATGCAGCCATGATGTGATTATTCCCTCATTTACTGTGGCCTTGTAACGCAATGCTTATCAGGTCTTTTCGCCCCCGCTACAACATACAAGAAATATTGCTGAACCATTATGCATTCGTTGAATTTTCTTTTATAATTTCTGAGCATTTTCTTCTAATTTCCTGTTTTTGATGTGTCACAGAGTGTTTTGTTTAATTTAGTTTTGTCTATAAACTTCCCTATAGTCAGAAAAACTGTCATTTAATCAGTGCCTCTAGCACCATAAAAATTTTATTATTATTACATTTTTCTCACTACTAACATATTTTAAAATGTTGCAGCTATCTTAAGTGATGAGCTAACAGAACTTTTATTGTGAGATTACTTCCTCTTTGAGATTTTACTGATGGAAATTTTTGCCTGACAAAAATAGTTTCTTTAAAATTTCTTTTAAATTCACATTTCTGCCTTATAACTCCATGCCTTTGTTTCTACGTCTTTTTTAAGCACCTTCACCAGGTTCACTGCTTTATACTACTCAAAACTTGGCAGGCAGTAAAGTTTTCAGTTAATCAGCATATACACAAATTAAAGCCTTAATTTAAGTTTAAAGCTTTTAATTTAGCTCCTCAAATATTTTCTTCCAAGTACCAGGCATTTTGACAGTGATGTTGCAGGGGCTCAGACACCGCTAAGTTCTAATGAACAATTAATCTGAGCCACATAATTTAGCTTCAGAGCATTCAAAAATCAGAATTCAGCTACAACTGAGTAAGACTGCAACCTGCAACCACTGTTAGAAAAGTAAAGGCAGATAGGAGATTATTACAGACAATTTTAAGATAGCTAGTGAGCTCTTATTTTAGGAGATTTTTTAACCCTTTCCTTTCTTGTATCAGTGAAAGGAGAATGAATCAATCATGAAACCTGGCCAAAACAACAGAGAGTCACGTAGCTCTTAGATAAGCAGTGGTTTCAGCATAGAATTCAGCATCATAAAATGTGCTTTTAAACAGAAATTTTAAAAAAAGGTTGCAGAATCCCCCTCACTGGGGGGAAGAACCATTCAAGAACGATTTGTATGCAATCCTGGGTAATGTCCTTTAGGATGAGCAGGGAGGTTGGACCAGGTGACCCACTGTGGTCCCTTCCCACCTGACCCATTCTGTGGACACAACCACAGGGCCTCCAAAAAGGAAATATTGGTTGTTCTAATACAGCTCTGAAATGCACCCTTGAAATCAAGAAATCACAGACAAGGCTTCATGTTTGAACCTTTAGAGGACCTTTAGTCCATTGTATGGCATTCATATGCAAAACATCCCTTCACTTACAGGTCAGGCAGATTGCACAGAAGTGAGAAACTCCTAAAAAGACTAATGGAGAGCAACAGCTGCTCTACATGGATTTCAGATATTTTACAGCAAAGGTTTAGTACACAGTGCACAGAAGAGCTTTGAACCCAGGAAGAAGCCCTTTTACTTGTAGAAGTGAAAGGTCTTTGGCAGATGTCTTACCAGAAACTCGGTATTTCTGTCCAATTTCTTCAGCTTATGAGGACAGAAGGACTCCAGCCCCATCAAGCTCAGAGTGTCAGCCTGTCCTTAGCTGATGAGGAAGCTGGAGCCAGGAGAAGTGATGGGCTCGCTTCACATTCAACCTCCAGGCAAAGCATTTTAGAGACAACTGGGGTGGAAGATGACATGAAAAAAAAATTTGAAAATTGCCTCACAATTTTGCTGTCAAATCAAAAAACCCATCAAAAATTTAGGAAGAGCTGAGGGAATTACAACTCCATGGGGACTTTGTACAACTGGAGTGGAACTGTCTGTTTCTGAAGATGGCTCTCATTCCTCCAAACCACATAGGTGTCTGAGGGGAGGGCCTGTGGGCAGGATCGCAAACATCAGTTTAAATCTACAGAGGACACGTAAAACCAAAGGATGTAGCACTTCCTTATAAATTGTTTACAAAAATTATTCCACCTGCCATAGCAATGCAGAAAGCAAAGAACTGCAACTGAATTTATATCACACACGCAACTTTTCTTATCAGAAGAGGTCTTGATGCACAATGTTCACCAAAAGCAGAGTTAACTACTGTCTGTATTGCAAATGGTATTTATTATCCCCACATACTGTGGACTGGTTATTCCAAAGCAGGAATCTGCACATTGATTGCACATTGATTTAGAAGCAGGTGATGACACTGCTTTGTCATATGGCTGATGACACAGCAGAGATCGTGATAACAACATTTTATCAATTAATCAAGACATAGTCCCTAAGCTGAATCAGAGGAATGAGCATTCCTGGAATTAGTATAGAAGTGACTTTGCATGGTTCAGTAGAGAAAGCAATAGCTCCCATAAGACTTAATGTACTTAACAGAAACACATTTTCTTAATAGCTGGTAGGCATGTACATGATGATAATAAATTCCTAACATGAGACAAAAGAAAACTTTTGAAACACTTAGCCAAAGAAAAGAAAACAGCCACCACATATTGCATAAAAATTTTTGAAAGCAGGTCACTCTAATCTGACAACAGAATGAATAATATTATTCCAAGTTTTCCATAAAATGTTTAATCTTCATAAGAGAACAATTTCAGGCATCCTTCACAAAATATTAACTTTCCATTCAATTGAGAAAGATTTTAAAGCCAATGCAGAAAATGGCAAACCTTTTTCTATGGCCACTGATGATGCAAACCATGGATGTACAAAAATGTTTATGATAAACTGTCTATAACTGTTTGTAACTGCACGATCAACATGGGAATATTCCGTGATGTTCAGGACACCGACAGAACTGAAAGAAATGCTTGAAAATGTGAAAAGAGTGTACTGCACTCCACTAGCTTCAATTTGGTCATAAATCATCTGTGACAACATTATGACTCTACTGCTAATGATGACTTTGGGATACACCTTTCTGCCCATAGATAAATGGAGAAGGATAGCAAATGGCTTCTTGACAATTGCCTTCATCTACACAACACAGCAATGCATTCAAAAAATAAACCAACAGACACAATTTGGACTGTGTAGCAAAGATTTTGACTTTTTTTTCCTGGAATTCCAAGTTTCAAAATTACTGGAGATCCTACATTTGGTCAGTCTGAAGCAGTGAGGTAGGGTAGCCTGCACTGTGGATCTTCCCATGGCTTGCAATTGACAAAATATTAAAATGGTTTTCTGTTAAAAGGAGTACCTACAGAATGGTGGGAATTTCTGCCTTGAAACTTTCCAGTTATTTAAAAATAGTACATTTTGGGAAGAAGCAGACATATTTTTGGTGGCTTTTATTTCTCTCAAAAACTGAATACTTCTTACAACCCTTCCAAAATTAGAATACTCCATATGTGCTGCAGTTTATGAACTCATAGAAAAGTAAAATATAATAAGAAAAACATCAGGTTTGTTCATCAAGATTGCCATTCCTATTTAAAAGCATGACATAAGCAGGTGAAAATGGAAGTGAAACATTATTTAGAGGCATAAAATCCATATAAATTTCTCTTTTAATTGTGGAACAGCAGTATATCACTTTAATCTATTCACTTTCTTAAAAAATACACTTACTTTTTAAGGAAGATATAAAGATTCCTGAAAGGTTGAAACCTGACAAAAAGCTAGATCATAAAAAAACGTACGTATAAAAAAAATTGTGTACTTAACAATTCAGTAAGAGCTTTATACATATTTCAGGAATTTTACACTAGAAAATAGGTAATAGTCAACCTTAAAACCTTGTTGTTTCAGTTTATTAAACCATATGGGTTAAGAACCACTTTATTATGTCCAGCTTAAGCTATACCCAGACTAGTTCTTCCAGTTTTGAGGGGAATGTTTCAGTGAGCTAGTTTCTTTCTAGTTCTTAGATATCCATTCCATAAAGCTGTCTGATCTACTCTGTTCTTCATTTTTGCCATCAGCAAATGTTTCACTAAGATATTTTCTCAAGCAGAAACATCATCTGTAGAGTCAACATCTTTTTAAAGAAATCCCATTTCTTTATATATCTCTGTAATGTATCCACGTTAGCTTTTCATTGCATATGGGGAAAACAAGGACCTTTTGTGTTGACAGATTCCATGCAATGTACTGGCATTAATGGAATGTGAAACATGGGCATAAAAGCAAATTAAATGAAAATGGCTCTTAACATGTGTGTTTATTTTGCTAGCACATGGTTTGAGAAAATGCACATTCATTTCACATAGCTGTGCAAAAATTCATCTGGTTTCGTGCAACAAGTTTTGATCCTTATTGACAGGTATTGAGCTGAACATTTGCCAGTAACACTATGGTATAGTTACTGTTAACACTCTAATGGACAGTTGCAGAAAGGAGAGGCTTTTGTTATAGAAAATAAGATAAAAACACGAAATAGGATAATTTTAGTTTTCTCCACCCTCACTACTTACTTTTCCTTTCATACATGTTAGCACATTTTTTGTATATAAAAATAAGGAAAAATGTATATGTTTCTTTGAAATAAAAATAAATAGATGAAAGAACCTGGAGTTCAAATTTTAGTTCCCACAAACTCCACTGACATAAAAGCTCCATCTCTGACTGCTTGGGACAGAGTCCAGTGCTGTGTGCCAGGTGCCACGAGCACGGTCAGGTTGGTGTGGGGAGGCTTTTCTGCCTCCCTCTCTGCAGATGCCACAGGACTCTGGCACAAGGGGCAAGAACGGGCACTCCCTGTAGTCATCCTTTATGAGAGACTTAACTTGGTGGCAGACCCATGACAGCAGATTTTCCATCATGCCTTTTATGCAGCAAAACAGCTCTGGCACTAAACCTCTTCTTACAGTTGGGCTTAACTTTGTGAGAACTCTGACAGGGACCAAAATCATCCTCCTTGACAGAGCAAGATCCCTAAGGAGAACTCGAGTACATGCATGGAGGGAAGTGATTAGAACTCATATTTCAAAGCTCTTTAGATAAAGAGTGAGGAATTCTCTCTTTGTAGTTGCATGCTTTTTTTTTTCCCCTCACTGCAGAAAAAGGAAACATGAAATACATTCCCAAAGCTTGACAGTAACTACATTTTCAACTTACTCAGGTTTACAGAGGGACAGGTAGCAGATCTGTGACTTCAAGCTATGTCCAACTTCTGTCTAATGTTTTCCTGTGCAGCTGTGATTTGGAAAAACAATATCTCTCAGAACTTGCAATGCAGGTTGTTGTTCCTTGTGCATGTTCACTGAGATTAATTTGACCAGAATTAGTAGTTTAATCTAAAGGTTTCTAGCTAGTTGTACCCCAAATGTATCCCATTATATTTTAGGAAGTTCTGCTCAGCTGAAGAATTAATAGGTAGGATGAAGGATGACAAACAGTCAGGGGAGTGATGGTGTAGGTCAAGAGCTTGAAGCAGGTGTGAGAAGCCCAGTTAACACCCAACAGAAAAAAATTATACTTAGCCCCATACTCAAAAGAAAAATGAAGAGTAAATCACACTTGCAACAGTGTGATTTACCATTCTCTAACCAAGACAAAAGAAGAGAAAAAAGGAATATAAAAGTTGGCAGAGGAAAAGCAGCTGCTGAGGTAAGCACTCCCAGACTCAAAGGAAAAACTGGAAGAATTATAAAAGTGGTCAGAACAAGGAAACTGTGACACCTGGACCAAAGAGCTGAGTGCACACACGGCTTGTGGCTTGGCACTCATGTATCCCTTGGCATTCCATGCACCCCAAATACCCACTGCTCCCAACAGACAAGTCAGGTGATATTATTATCACTGCTTAGTTTTGTGCAATTTTTTTTTTTGCTCCTTTACATTTGTACTATCTTTACCTTCACTACCAACTGTTTGATTACTTACTGTCTGGGTTTATCCCTTCTACCACAGCCGTGACAGTGAAGCAGAGAAAAAAGGGTGAGGGACCAGAAGAGGAACAGCTTAGGTGAGGGCAGAGTTTCTTTCTAAAGGGTAAAGTTGTAGGTGAAAAAATAGTAACTGTAGGACAGTGTTCAGTCAGTGGAGAGAAGTTTTAAGTGCAAATTAAAGCTCAGAGGAAAGTGTAACTCTGAAAGTGGGGTTGATGCCAATTAAATAGAAATGCAGCCTGAAACTCTCTGCAGAAGAAACAATGGTTCCACAGCTCTGTCACTGAAGTCTCCTTCACTAGAAGATGCCTTTCTCATTAAAAAAGCTGCACTGCCTTGTTCTCATCTCAAAATAACTCAACATTTTCTTCCTTTGGTTATGAGTGTTTTGTTCTTTGTCATGGCAGGAAACCGAGTTAAATTGAGTTGCTTGCTGTTGTAATTTTCAGGAGTAAATTTGAGGTTCATGCAAGTACATTAGGGAGAAATATATAGATCTCCATGGGGTATTAGCATGGACTTTGTGTGTAATATCCCCTCTTCTCCACATCTATCCCAAAATAGTGCCATAAACAAGCACAGAACACTACCAGTACTTACTACTATTGAACTTACAACTTTGATTTCTGAAGTAATTTACAGATGATTGAAATTCTGGTAACAGCTCCAAATCCAGCCTCCAAAATTATCACTGCCACTTTTGACCATATGTATATGTCCGAAGTATAACTTGTTTTCTTCTATGAAAATTATGATTAGGAAACTCAGTGAGCCTTATATTTTTAAAATTACTCCACAATTATTTCCCTCTGTTTCTTACTTTGCAGCCATTACTGTTTCCTGTGTCACGAATCTCCATTCCCTGTCAAAGGACTTAGTTATAGCTTTGCCTTATAAGACCCTGACTGGAGATTGCACCAGGATATACAGCCAGGTAGAACCAAGGATCAGCTTGTGAACAGACCACTTGTTGTTCTGTTTACCACTCTGTCACTGTCTCTGTTAACAAAGCAAGGACATTACAGAAAAACAAAATATTGGGAGGTTATAGCAGGTTAGAAACTGACTATGAATCAAGAATATAGTGCTGCAAGAAACTTCAATCTAATTGTGTAATGTACAAACAGAGGCTTCTTAAGTGGCAAAGGGTGAATTTTTTCTGTTCCACACAGTACTGTTGAGAACCTGTCTGGAGTACAAATTCGTAAAAATATCATGAAGATCACAGAAGAAAGTAACACTGTTTCTGAGATCTTTAGAAAACAGACTGATAAGAAATTGTTTTCAAGAATTTTGTTGCTTCTATCTAGAAGAGAGAGACTTAAAGAAAAAGAGAAACAGAGGTCAAATGTTTTCCACATCTTCCAAAATAAACAGTTTTCATAAAGGACTGCAATCATTGGTTTCATTTTGCACCAGGTATGAAATGGAAGGTTCTTTGCCACAGAAAATAAATTATAAGAGAAAAACACCTTCCAAAGGTAGTGATATGGTAAAACATGGATACTAGGAATATATGGCATTTCCAAAGCAGTGCCAAGAACATGCACCTTATCTTCCCCACAGAAGGGAGGTGGATAAAAGGACTTCTTCAAGACCCTTATAGGATTAATATTTTCTTTAGCTTGTGCAGAACATAAATTCTATAAACCAAAGTTTCAAAGTATCCCACCAAGCTGCCTCCATAGCCAATTTAAAAAATCTTGCTGTCATCCCCAGAAACTCCTAGAGAGATTTTATTCATCAAATATCAGGTGGCATTAGCTGCCAAGTAGACAGCTGTCCTAGTAAAGTCCTCCCTTTCATGGCTCCTCTTCTTTTGCTGGTAATGTTTCATATAATCTAGTACATATTGTATATAATCCCTTTTTTCTCCTCATTTCCTCTTATAGAAATTTGCTCTCTTCAGAAAACTCAAGCACCTTTTGCTTATTTTATACTGTATATAATATAAATATATTATCTCTATAAACCATATGTTAAGCTGACTTTTACAATGGAACAGATGCCTTGGATTTGGTGCAATGGTTCAAAGAGCTCTCAAACACACTTACTCTAAAATCACTGGAGCAGGTTTGTATTCCTCTGACAGAGCCCCCAGTGAGTGTTCAGCAAGCATATACCTACTCATGATGTGATATGAACCAGGTGTTAAGAGGAAAACAGGATGGACATTTGAACAGGGAGGTGTTTCAGTGACTGACACTGAAAAGAAATTATTTTTAAGCAGGAGGTGTTGATTGCTGTTTTAGTCCCAGCCTAGATAATAACAAAATTGTGTCACATGCACAGTATTTTCGTACCTTAGCTTTCTGACTGAAAAGAAGATTAAATGAAAAAATAATGTGTAATGTACTCCTAAGGATTTGTCCTGTAAAACTGTGGTACCCAAGCTCAGCTGAGATCTATAGTCATCATCTTAAGCCTCTTATCACCTATAGTGTTCACACACAAATTATATTCCCTGCAATCTCATAAATTCCAATTAGCTTTAACTCTGACGCCTTACAGTTTCTGGTTAAGCAGATCATAGTATCTCACTTTGCTGCAGAATCCCTCAAGAAGGAAAGTAGAGCATTTGAATGATAGTCTGATATAACGTTAATAACCTACAAGCATTATGTTCAGACCTGATATCCTTAATTAAGAAAATTACAGCCGTTCCACTTGGAAGTTCCTAAGAAATAATAGGACAGATAAAAGTAAAACATTTACAAAATGAAAGCAGCTCTTTAGCAATGTAGTTTTGATGGCTACCCTTAAGAAAAATTCATATCACAAATGTATTTTGTACAAGTGTCGTTCACCATAGAGAAATGCAGGAGCTGATATCTGAATTACACACTTACTGGTTTTAGGTGGAAAAGTACTGAAGAGTTTACTGCATTGCTGGTATGACATGGTTGCCTGCAACCTGGGGAACACACTTCTCCTTGAGTTATTGTTTGGTCTTCCTTTATCTAATGCTGCCTTTGAAGGTACAAAAGCCAGTTGCTTCTCACATTTTACAGGTGGTGCCATTAAAGACAATGATCTGCCACATTCTGTGCTTTCTTCCCTTCTCTTCTAGGCTTGTCCTTTTTATCCCCAGCCTCTATGTTATAGCTACTAATTTGCTTTGTATTTCTTGCTGGCAAACATTTGTGATTTTTTTCCACCTATGCATATTTACTCTGTTCCTCAGACAGGCTTTTTGAGTGCTACCTTGGAAATTCAATTTGAATTTCCCTGGGCTAAACTCAGTTTGACTGTATATTCCCAAATATTTTTTGCAGCATTACAGCATTCTGACTACCTTCTAAAGTCAAAGAGAGACCTGTCCTGTGTCAACTACAACATCCATTTCCACTACTGTAACTTCAAGCTAGACTGCTTGTCACATCTGTCTGCACTGAGGCAAACCCTCCAGAATGATTTAGTATTCTTGCAGACATGTAGGGTGCTATATACACAAAGAATGATGTGCAACACATTGAGCTGGTTTTAAAAGTATCCTTTCCATAGGAAGTTTTGACCAAAAATTTAAGAACTAATTTCTTTTGCCTTATATAAAGCGAAACCGATAATGCATGGATTCTTTGCCATCACCTTCCTCACTTACTTGTTTTTCTTCACTTTCTTTCTCCTTCTTTCTGCTGGATAAAAGTAGGGGAAAGAGTGAATAGGAAGGAGTGGAGTAAATGGGGCAATTTCTCAAATTTTCCTCCTCCTAAAGAGTCTCGTTCTCTGTTTTCTTGCTCTCCCTTAGTCTATCACAAGCACAATTTTAAAATAGAAAGGAAGAAAGTAAAACAACTCCTGGATCATTTCTTTTTGATCTTCTCTCTCCCTTACCACTAAGAAGGGGAATAAACTAAAGAGATGCACATAAGAATGCACTTCTATATTTTCAAGACAACCTACTCCAAAATCTTCCCAAATTAAATCAGCTTATCCAGTTCTGATCATGGATATCTGTAAGGTATAAGAAACAGTTGCTTTCCTTTAAGTAAAGTGAGTGACTTGAAATGTTACTTTATGCCTGAAGTTTGACTTTGATATTCATTAAAGATCTTCTCCTTCCAAAGGTGACAGAGGCATAGCAGCTGTGGACAGCTTAGTTACAGCTGAATCTGCAGTAATGCCTTCTGCAGGAATCCCCCTGTCTTAAATATTCATGGAGTTTTTACCCCCTGACTGTCTCTCTTCTCAAATTCAATTTGCCCTCAGCCCTTTGCAGCATGACACATCTCCCCAAGGAATTCACTTCTGTATTTCAGAGGGATATTTGACTTCCCTACATGCACAGAAATTGCACCTCCTCTGCTGCATCAGAAGATGCTCAGATCTGTGTGGAAACTGGATTTGTTGTGCATTCAGTTGTTGCTCTGTGAAAGATTCCTAAGCAATGGAAGAGCAAGGATCAACAAAGAGTCCATCTTCAGGAGAGCAGGGCAGAAATTCAACCCCATTGCTCTCGGGGTGGGTGGCTAACACAGCCACCTGCTTGTGGCCACACCAAAGCAGGGAATATTCTGGCAATGGGGCCCCACACAGCTCCTGCCATCCTTTTCCCTATGAAACCTGCATCTGTGCCAGACACCCACAACACCAGACAAGCACACAATGGAGACCTGCATCTCCAAACCACTGAGCAATGAGCTCTGGATATTTATGGTCCCCACTGATGCAGCATCTCCAGTGTTGGGCAGTGCAGGTGTCAGGCACAATACACAGCTGGGTGGGTGATAGAGGGAGGTTTGTGCTGCCAGGCTAAAGGCAAAAGTATAGTTGGGGGTCACATCTGTACTTTCCCCCAGGACTTCCCACAGGATGGCATCTGCCAAAACACAGGCATATGTTCTGTTAGCCAGTGTCAGCAAACTGCGTGGTGATGGCCACATTTCTCCTTTCAGAAGCAGAGGAGTTTATCACAGTAAATGGCTACACTACTAAAGCAAAAATCATTAATTGGTTAAACCCCTCTGAAGAATTAGATCTGAATTTCTATTTGTCTTCTTTCTTGGAGAAAAAAAAAATGAAAACTAATGCTATTTCTTTAGCTGTGACAGAAAAAACTGACAAAATTATTCTGAAAGTTGAGAGGTTTTCCTTTCTTATAACATTATAGCAAACTTTCTCAAACTGAAAATGTTACAGTGAAAATGCAATGTACTTCTGCTTGCTCTGCTATAAAGAACAGCAATTCCTCCCAGGAGAGGACAACAGCATTCCAAGAACTTTTGCTGTCCTAGATACAAGGTTTCAGCTATCACCTGGCAGCAGTGATATATTCAGGAATATATTCGGGAATCTTTGCTAGAAGGGAGAGAAAAGAGCAGACATCTGCAACTCCCATGAGATGCCCTTGACACCTGCAAGGAATTAATGAGTTATCTGATCGCACAGCTCCTATGCTCCAGTTGAGTTGTCTATGGTTTCCAAGAACTGCTGGGACTGCATGTCTGGAGGGTCAGCTTTTTAATTGCACTTATTTTCAAGTTCATAAGACTCAAGCATTTTTTCAACCATCTGCCTCAGACCACCACCAAGGGACTTACCTTCTGCACAATAAATATGATCTGGTTTCAGCCACCCAGGACACAAGACTGGGGCCTAAGGCTGAGCAGGTCACAGAGGAATAGCCACCCACAAACCCCAACACTAGTGCAGCATTTTTTGGGGAGTGGAGCAGCACCAGGCAAGTCTGAGGTGCTCCTGGGCCTGGTGACAGTCACAGAAATGGCTGCAATTTCCTGCCAGCTCTTCCAAGCTGCCTCTAGCACAGCTCTGAATGTCACCTGGACCTGTGATCTGACCATTCGGTGAGTGAATTCATTTCCTTATGAGTCAGAATTGATCAACTGCTCTACAGAAGCAGATACAGGTATCTTTCAGCTGAGCTCTATAGTAAAAACTTCAATCACAGACATAGAGATTTCATAGCATCTTCCTAAGTGTCCTGGTATTGATCAGTGCCTGCATACTGCACCTCTGGTAGTTTCCTTTTGTGTACATGAAGTCCTAACTTGGGTATCTCACAGAATGCATGATTGGGGTCTTATTATTTTATGATCTCTTAGGACTGGAGACTACTTTAGTTCCATAGGCAAAGGAAGAAATCTTTTACAAAGAAAAGGTAGAAAGTTCCCCAGTTCCAAAGTTTGACACTGAGAAATATTTTATATATCTATATCTATCTATTTATCTATCTATCTATATATATATATATGCAGTATGTGCAAACCTGTACTGTACACAGGATA
>JAYDZK010000001.1:53549312-53563261 GCA_034509185.1 Euphonia xanthogaster
GAAACAGAAGGACTTTCTAAGCATGTTAGACTAGAAACAGACATTTAGTAAGGGTTTGGTGGTTTTGTGTTTTTTTTACTTAATTTAAAGCCTGGAATTATCAGTGAACAGCTGTTTGAAGAGACTTGATTTACTCATTGATTAAATTCTATCCAGCCTGTTTGTTAGACTTCAGTTACCTGTTTTCTATGGGCAAAATGTACTCAGTGATTAGACAAAGAACTGTTTCTTTTGTTTTCACTGCGATTTCCCAGCTTTACCAAAACTGTCTGCTCTCAGATACTTTTCTCAGTCATATTCTACATACCTTCACAAGTTTTGTAAAATGTATTCAACAAGAAAGTGTTCTCTGTATAAAAATATTAAATAAAATTTAAACACTCCAAGCCATGTCAACTCAACCTCCCTTATACCCTTTGCTTTCACCAATAAAACATCAGTACCTTGGTTATTACTTTTGCTCTGACTCTGTGTATGATTCAAAGAGTATCCATAACAGCCCAGCTGATGCGTAAACAACTTCTAAAAGTTAATGCAGCAAAAACTATGGAAGGATTATATGCTGCACAGTAAATGTGCTCTTCAAGGGGCATTGCAATTGCTCAGCATTATGCAAAGTGTGAGTCAGTATAAAGTAGGTAAGAATTACTTTTGTTTTCACCAACACTAAATTATGTTTTGTGCAGCTAAATATAGGATAGTTCTTTGCATAGGGAACAACATATTGTTGCAGAGGAATGCCCATATTTATTATCACCTCTTGACAGACATTAAAAAAGTCTGCTTCTAAAATGTTTTCTGGTTCTCTGAAAAAAAATTTGTCTTTGTTTCTTATCAGTCTATTTCATTTCTCTGGCAAAAAATTGTATTTATTTTCCCCAAGCTGTGTTTGTTTTACCCATCACAGTAATCAGTAAGCTATTTCCCTGTTTTTATCCTGATCTATGAGATTTTCCACACAATTTTCTCTCCTGGTCCTGGTCAGGAGGGGGATGAATTGCACAGCTGGACTTGGGGAACTTGACACGTAGCCAACAGAACGTCTGCTGGAAATACTCTGACTCCTCTTGGAAGTGTGTAGGGTGATTCTCACCATACACCTGCTCAGAAGCAATTAATCCCTGCAGGTGATGACCAAGGTGATCATACAAGTACTTGCGTGTATAGATGAACCCATCAAGGAACTACATGGCAATAGACAAGCTTATCATTTATTCTGAGCTGAGCACTCAATTCCCAGCTTACCTCAAAGGCAGAAACTCTCTTTCAGGTCACCCTTTATTCAATAAAAGTTATTTTGCTTTTCTGTCAAGTGCAGCAAATTATTTAAGCCTCAACTTTAGTGGAAGGGCAATTTAATTAATTCACAGAGTTATTCTTTTAATTGGATTTGGGTGAATCAACTTTTCTGAAACTCAGAAAAGGGGGTTATTGGCTTGACTTCACAGATGCTAGTCTTACATTTCAGCTAGCACCAGAAGCAAGGTTATTTCTCTCTGAGGATGTCAGTCTGAGACAGTGGCATCCACTGCATTTTTATTATCTTACTAATATAAAAAAATCAAGAAAATTGAATGTTAAAATCAAACTCGCTCCTTCTGGATGCATTTTTAAATGATGGAAATATTAATTAGACTGACACCAAATTAAACATCAGGCTATATCTTTAACTGTCAAGAAAAAAAAGTCAAGGGGAAAATATTCACATTTTGGTGATGCAATATTCTTGTCAATATCATCATGCAGCTGAAGTGATTGATCCATCTGAGCTGAGGCTGGTAGATGACACCAGAGTGATGTCTGCAGAAGTGTTGTCAGTTGCCTTTGCTGTATTTAGTCAAGTAAATTCAGTAAAACAGTGAAAAACAACCAGACTAGTCTACACTAAAAGAAAAGTAGGTTCCTCCCGTATTCTGGCAGGACTAGGTAGTTGAGGATGTATTACAAAACCAGGACTGAAGCAAATAAAAAACTCTCAATGACAACTGAATCTTGAGATGCAAGACATGCAAGAGATGCACTCTATCAACAAGAAGGGAAGGATTCCCTGCCAAGGGAAGTATTTGTCTTTATCTCTTTTTGAAGCAGTGAATTCTTGAGTCACTGGGAAACATAGATCTATTATAGTCTCATTTCCAAATATTAGGAGCGTCTGGCTGGTGCTGTAATATAAAAAATGTTCCTGCTTTCAGTCCCCTTTCCTTCCCAGTGCACAGACAGGAATGGGCAGTGTGTTTGTGTTTTTGTACCATGTAAAAGCCTCATCTGAGTCTGGGGCTGAGCACATGGTCCCTGATGGCCCCAGAGATAGTGTGAAAAGAGAATAGGAAACAGTTCTTTCCTCCAGAAGTTTCTAAGCCTGATAAGGCAAGAAATACTGTAAAAAGAAACAGAATGCAAAGGGGTGAAATAATGTCACCCTGCCTACCCAGTGCCAGAGCTGCAACTCTGCTTCTCTTAAAACCATGCAAGGTGTTTTTGCACCTGCTTCTACAGGATCAGCAGTGAACAGCGTCAGGGAAAGTCCCTCACAAGGGGGACATTCAGTGCTACCATAGAGATTATGTATCTGAACTTCTTAAAAAACATAAAAAACCCAACCCCACAGTAACATGAAGTTCCTCTAACAGCAATATAAGACAAAACTGGAATTCAGGTAAGACAATGGATTCGCATTCTATGGCTGCACTTGTAAACACCAAGGTAGATGTTGACATTTAATTTTCTCACATTTATATTCCTAAGAGAAATTATACATTCAGTTTACACAGATTTATTGCCTTAATTGCTTAGCAGCTCTTGGCATAATATTTAAAAGGTCACAAAAAAGTTTTTAATACATATTGTGAGGTGTTGAGTCTCCGTGAATTATGGTTACAAAGCCTTCCCCCTAAAACAAAGAGCAGCCTAGATGTCAATGTGCACAAATGAAATGGCTTCAGAGGTGGGAAGAAGAGGCAAAGGCTGTTTTAAGATACCTGCACAAAAGCACACTCGTGGAGGTAAATGCTGTTTTCTCTGGGGGTAGAAATATGGGTGCACAGTTGCATGTGAGGTCTTCAGGTGTGAACTTCTGCCTTTCCTAAGTAAAGCCCCTGTAAGGGAAGGGAGCTTGTGGTTCTGTTCCTAGGGAAATCTGATAAGATCATCCACTCCCAAACCCTGGGACTCAACTAATGTTTGTAGTAATGGGAAAATTAGGGGGTTTATTAAACAAAACTTTTTTGCACAAAGGTTTGCTCTCTTTCAAATGCTTTCAGATTCTGAGGGAAAAAAAACCCTAAACTTTCTTTTTCTTAATCAACAATATATTTCTTTTTTTTCCCCAAAGAAATGTCAATATTTTTAAAGAACATTTCTTTTCCAAACAGTTCCAGTAGATATCTTATGCCAATGACTAATTATGCAACTGATGATAATTTAGAGTTTAATATATGATCTTGTGTAGTGCAGGTTAGCTCTGCTGAAGTCCAACAAGCCACAGTTGGGCAGTGAATTTTCCAAGATACTGTGAAGTCTGTAGCACTGCACCTCTCTCTGTCCTTTCTCTGTTGATGCCAGCCTCTTCACCTGCAGTGATGAATGTACTGAGTCTTATACATCTCCTTCCCATTCAGATCAGGGCTGCATGCACCACTGGCCACGTGAGCATGGGCAGGGGTGTATTTCTTCTTCTAAATTCCTTTGCACATTTTCCACTTGCAAAAGGCCTGAACAACTTAGGAGCTGCCCACTGTGGCTAGACAGGAAATTGCTTCAATCAAACAATTTCCCACTCGGAGATGATGATATGTACTGTGACTTCAGTGCAGGACTCCTGCTGCTAATTTAGCTTGATACGAACGTGCAACATCACAAAATCATTTGGCAACAGCAGAGTTAGGATTCCAACCAGAGCTGTTGCCATGACAGGAAGGGGAGTTTAATCTTCTAAACCAGGGAATGATGTTTTAGCTGGAAAGGCTATTGACTGTGAAGAATTTAGTCTGAAAATAAGGATGTGGAGTTTTTCAAACTACAGCACATACATTACCAAACCAGTATGGCATTACACTGACTGTACTGTAGTTTCTACAAATCCTACCTTATTACCACAATTAGTACCTTTATTTTGAATTCAGCTTTTCACCTGATTTTGATGGAAAAAGAAATGTCAGGAAATGGTATTCTTTGTGCTTCCTCAGACCAATATTGCTCTTAACAAAATTCCCTGTTACTGTACAAGTAGAAAATACAGCAGCAGGTTTTGTTGGTTTCATTGTCATCTTCTAGACCATCAGATTAGAAATTAGAAAAAAACCTCTCCAGACATTGAATCTAACTTAATGCAAAATACTTGCTGTCATCTGCCTGTTTTCTAAAATCCTCATTCACAAAGTTTCCTGAGGTAGATTTCTCCAGAAAGGAAAGGAGGCAAGATGATGAAAGAAAATTCCCCTTTTCCTTGCTTAGACTTTGTTATTTTCATTTATTCTGCAGAGAGTTCTACAAATACCTCATGTTTCTATTGTCCCTTCTTGTATACCTATACTAATAATCCAATAAATTGAATCTCTCCTGTTGAGTTAAGCCCTTACACTTGCTGGGGTTTGATTGAGACCTGTTATGTTCCGCAGCCATTGTACAATAATACTAAATTGTGTATGTCTGCACAGGCAGACCCCATCTTTGATCCACAGAGCTTCATCAGGTAGGAATAAAAAAACAAACAGGACACTCCAACCAAACCTGGGTGAAAATCCTCTACCAGCCCTCAAATCCATGTATAACTCCAACCTGCTTTCATTTTCACTAAGAGACCACTTTGGGGGACTAGCCGCTTCCACAGATGAAATTTAAAGTTCTATCTAAAACTTTCATTCCCCTTTACTCTATTCTGGATTTACTTAAGAAAAAAAAAAAAAAAACCAACAAATCTCACTGTAGGTTTGCATCAAATGTTCAGGAATGATAAACTAGTCAGCACTTCTCCACTCACAGTAAGTCCTCCTCAGATTGCATCCACTCAATCTGTCCTCTCTCAGGGTGTGTTTAATGCTTTATCACTGCTGTTTCTCAATGCCTCTTGTCCTCCATGTTTCTTCAACAGCAGCACTGCCATCCCTACGTGCCTTCCAGGCTGGGCCACTGCTTTGCCAATGACTGTGAGGACAGGATGAGGTGGTTTCTCTCTCTGACAGCGCTGTAGCCAAAGCATGTCAGAGCTGGAGGCATTGCCTTTTCCTAGCCTGGCTTCTGTGTGCTCTTCTGCCATCCTTCACACCAGACTAGCTAGAGCAAAGAGACTGGGAATTCTAAATCCTTTAGCAGACCATCTAAAGTGATAACCTTCCCTTTAAGCAAGCATTCTGTTTTATTACGAGGGCTCTGTAGCTAGACCAGTTGCTGCTGCAGACAGAAGATTTATTCATTTAAAGTGAGAAAAGAGACTTGCTTTTCAAACTAAAAGAGGATTTTTAAAGTTTTATTTAGGACAAAGCTTAAACTATTAAGCTGTTCCAGTGTGGGTGTAAAATATAGCACCAGATCCAATACAATATTTCGTAAATAAATCTGAGAAGCAGAGACATGGGAGTCCTTGCAATTTCAGATCAGTTTTTGAAAGCAATTTCTCAAGGCACTTCTGTGGCAGGGAATACATGCACTCAGAAAAGCAGCACAGTGAGTGAACAAAGGATCAAAGCTAGGGTAGCCAAATGTACAGACTTCTGCAATGAAAACACATTCAGTAACCCATAAAACATACTGATAGGGCTGAAATCAGCAGGTGTAACAAATATAGATAACATTCCACAGGCCAGGCACCACATAGGCATAATCTGCCCTGTAAGTCTGCCCAAGCACAGGTTCTTCTTTTTTATTTTTCCAGGAGTCAAGAACAATTCAACATTTCTTGAGGTTCTGGGACATAAACAAGCTGTCAGAATTACACTTGGGGGCAGTCCTACTTTGTTTTGCTCATTTATTTTTATGTGTAGGACAAGGTAAGCACCTACAAATATTTTCCTGCCCAGAGCAGGAAGGGGGATAGTTGCTGCTTCAGCAGCTTGAATCGCTTCACACGAAGGAACAGCCCTTACTCCTGTGCTCAAGCAGTCATGCAGTTAACACTTATGCAGATGCCTGAGCATATTCCATGGAACCTTCAGCTGGATCCTGTGCAAAACAGGATTGCTTGCAGAGTCCAAAACCCCGCCCAAGCACACGCAGCTGGAACAGGGCATGACGACACCACTGTGACTAATGAATGCAGGCTATCAAAATAATCAAGAGACTTCCGACCTCAAATGCGTTTGGGAAACCCTACCACTGTGCTCTGGGAAATTATATTCACTTTTTGTCCTGGATGCTTATGGGTGTGGCAGTGCCAAAGAATTAAAATAGGAAGGGTCAAGTTTGCTTAACCCTTAAATACTTGTTTGCTGGACATTGTTTTCCAGCAGGAAAGTCTGCACATTTAAAGAAAAAAAAACCAGAAACATGGCTAAATCCTATGAGTAATAGAGCAGCTTAAGAAATGTGTAAAAACTTCTCAGAAACAGAGCAAAACAAAACAATCATTATTTTTGCCCTCTCGTCTGTTCCTGGTGGGTTCTTTGCAAACCCCAGTAGGTTTCTTGATGCTTCTCACCTATTACCTCCTGGGGAGTAAGAGTGTAACAGCGCCATGTCAAGTTATGTCAAGCACATGCTCTTGGAAGACCTTTCCCTCTTAATGTTCACTCTGCTCCATCTTACCACGCCACATCATCCTATAGCAAGCCATCGTCTCAGTACAGAAGGATTTTCCAGATCATTAACTGTCTTTCAAGTTACAAATCCAGCTTTCCCATGTTCGCTACTGTACCACAAGGATTGCTTTTCTCACGCTTCACACCCAGCAGGTGATCAAGTCAGTTGACAGTGGTACAGGTCCACTTTTTTTCCCACCACTGTCCCTTAGCTGCCACTGATGTCTCACTTCCTGCTGCCAACTGCCTACTTGGCTTCCCCAGCTCAGCCTTCCCATGTAATCATTGCTACTCCTTCTTCAGCACCCTCCTCAAAAGTACCTATTTCCCACTGATCCCCTGTCCTCCAATGCATTGCTCTTGCTTTATCCCCTTCATTGTTCACAACCTCCTCTCATGCCTTACTTTTCCCAAATCTTTTTAACACAGATAGAGTTAATGATGAAATGAAATAGCTCATAAAAAAGAAGGACAGAAGCTTCTCATTCACTTCCTCTTTTTTTCTCTCCCCTGTTTTTAAGGGAAAAAATCCAAACACAATTTAAAGGACTGAATATGGCTGAAATTACACTGAAGGCAACAATCTGTTCCAGCTCAGAAGGCGGTGGGAAGAGAGTCCAAGCAAAAGCAAACTGTCTATCCCCTATTGTAAAGTGGAAGAGCAATAGTATTAATTGTCTTCCATTCTGTATGCAAGTGTTTGGCAAACCTGTCCTGGCTGCTGTGTTACCACCAAAGCTGAAATGTTAAGACGTATGCCCAGCGAGAAATCGTAAAAGCAGAGCAGCAAGAAGGATGCGGGGGCTGCAGGAGGGAAGATTTGAAAGGCTAACTGTGAATACAACTGGGCTGAAACACATCTGCAACAGAAAAGGGACAGCGATTTCCCTATCAGTATTTGAGGGGTCTGCACACCAAGGGGAGTTACCTCCTCCAGGAGAAAGGATGCAATTAGTAACAGTGGATGAAATCATAAGGTGAATTTAAACTGCCCATTGTCAAGGGGAAAAAAACAAAACCTCTTTACAAAGGGAAATATTTTAGGAAGCAGGCATCCCATTACTTGGAGTGTGGAGAACTAATCCAACAGACTCACATTTCTTGTCTCAGTTCTATACAGCCAGGGCACACAGTAGCTGACCTAATGGGGTTTTTGCATCTGTTCACTTCATGTTCTGGATTAAATTATTACAAATTCACTATTTGTATGCATTTATTAAAACTGTTTCCCATTGTATTCCCAAGACAGGGTTGGGGTTATGCAACCTGGAGAGGAGACCTTATAGCACCTTCCATCACCTAAAGGGGGCTACAGGAGGATATTTTACAAGGATATGTAGCGATAGGACAAAAGGAAAAGGCTTGAAACTGAAAAAGGGTGGCTTTAGATTAGATATTAGGAAGAAATTCTTTCCTGTGAGTGTGATGTGGCACTGGAAGAGGTTGCCCAGGGAAATTGTGGATGCCCCATACCAGGTGGTGTTCAAGGTCAGGATGGATGAGGCTTTGAGCAGCCTGGTTTAATAGAAGGTGCACCTGCCCATGGTTGTCAGTACACAATCTTTAAGGCCCCTTTCAACCTAAACCATTCTATGGTTTTGTGGCTGACCCTCTGCTCCATGTCCCACAGCCTGGTATCACTTCACTTTCCTCTGTTGCCAGCACAAGTGCTGCTTCAATTATTAACGAAGGAGTGGGTTTTTTTGAAGCTTTTCTTATCCAAATATATTAAATCTGTCTTGGAGTTGTAGTACTGTGTAATTAAATTTAATGCATTTGAGTTGGAGGCACAAATAAGGAGGATGCTGCAGTAGCAGTGTAATGATGGGATTTTTCTCCAGCTGATGACACACACCGGCATGTTTCCAATCTTCAGATTGTGACTCTAATGGTTCATTCCTGTTCTTTAGCAGGGGGCATGTGTGAGACAGTGACACAGTGTGCAAGCACTGAGTGCTTGTTTTCTGAAAGTCAGTAGCTACACAGCATCTGTGAACCCAGATCAATAGCTCACCCCAGAAACTGGGTGGGAGGACATTCAGAAAGCAGACTTCAGGTGCTAATTTGGTATTTAGTTTGGACAGTACAGAGCTTACAGGTCTCCCTTGCCAGTACACACAGACATTATGGGAACTTGGAACAATATATCTAAACATCTAAACAGCAGCAGGAGGATGGGAAAATTAGGAGTCCTGTCCTAGACAGCTGCAGGCAGGAGGTTCACCATTCTTCAGCTTCATGTTTGCATTTTTCTGGAGCTCTGGAAATTTCCAGTCTGGACAGCATGGTGGATAGCACTGACTAACTTATTTTGGAGAACCACCTACAAGTCCCAGTAAGTAATGTTACCCCAATGCCAGGAAGCACTTTGAAGAGTGCAGTGCATAAAATAGGATCTGGGTCACATCTTTTCAGATTCACTGAGATAGTTAATGCATTTTGACACAGGAACATCTGCCCCACATTTTCCAGATTACGTTTTGTGGGAGCTCAGTTCTCCATTAACTTCACATTAGTGGGAACATTAATGAATGATCAGTGAATTCACTGTGAGGAAGAAAGAAGTTCATGCTCCAACAAAGTCTTCCTTTATTTGTCTTGGATCATGCCATTTTCTTTGCTCACCTATCACCAACACAGGATAAGTCAAGCCAGATGCACCATTTCAGCACCCTGATATTTAGGCACATATTTACAGGAAAAAGGTATTCCCTGAGCAGCTCTTGACTCAGGATTTGGACTCTGACAGGCTGGCAGGACCCAGGGATTTCAGCCACTATGCAGGGCCACAATACAAGGCTCATCTCCTGTCAAGCATTTGGGTGGATGCCCGATTTATTTTCAGAGGCAAATTTTTGGCTTGAATCTTGCATTTTAATGCCATCCATTAAATTAAACACTACACAAAGAATATCAAGGAAGCAATTCAGCTGTCTTGTGATGTACTGATTCTACCTACCAAGTGCCAGGTATGTCTCATTGCCTTGAAATTTTCCAACACCACAGAACATTTTGATTTCTGTTCCCCTCATGGTGGGCTTCTTGGGCACAAGCTATAAAGCAAAAATGGCAGAAGTGTCCTCCTTACAGCAAAACTCTCTCTTCAAAGTCAACACGCTTTAGGCACTGATGTCATTTTCACTCCCAAAATGCCCTTCGCACAGCTTCTGACTTCAGTAAACAGTATGTTGCTAAGAAGTGAGTTGTGTTCATAATAACTCTATAAGGCAACCAGGAAAGGAGATACACTTTTCCCTCTGCCTTTTCTCCCTTGGACTGTGCAATCCCAAAACTCCCTATAAATAAAACCAGACACATATAAACATACAGGCTCCAACCTCTGCCAAGCAGTCCGTGATGAGACTCCCAGTGGCACCCGGAGCTGGTCTCTTCAACCCAAAGAGCACAAATCCCCGTTCTCAATTTGCTCCTCATTATAACCAGTGCAACTAGGTATGACTTCTTACCCACAAAGTTTCTACTGTGCACACACGTCCGTATGCACACACATCCATTCCACGCCTTACTTTATAAAAGCAGGTTCTTCACTGTTTTTTCTCAGACTGTCATGGGATTTCGATTGTTACAGGTATTAAAAGTCAGTCTCAATCAGGAGAGTACACTGGAACAGTGCCTTGGGAAATGGCAGTAAGATCACTAAGGACCAGATTCTGGACCTGGCAAAGACAAGCTGCTTTCCTCCTGGAAACATGCTAAAGTGAAAACAGGAAATTTTCCATCTATATTGATTTATCAGTGGTTTGAAGGCCACTATGGTCCTTTGGCAAGCTCTCCCTTTCTTAGTACAAACACTGGTCTGAGTTACTTGGAGCAGTTTTTGTTCTACAGCATGCCTGACAAACACATGGAAACAAAACAGTCTAAGAAATACTGAAGAATAAATGGGCATTAAAATTAGTACTTGATAGTGTATGATAGTGTATAAGATTAAAATTTTAAAGAAAATCATGGAACATGAAGACTCTTTTGGAGTTTCATTTTTTGCAAGTTTTTGCACTTGAAGTAACAAACTTCAAACCATCAATGTGGGAAAGGGTCATTCCTGGGCTTATAAGGGAGTTTTTGTCAAAGACTCATCTGACTCTGCATGCCTGATACCTGACTCACGAATCTGCACATCAGATCATGATAGATCTTCCTCCTCTCCCCTTTCTTTCCTTCCTCTCTCAGACACCAAGTGCTTCTCTAGCTTCCTATACACCCTTCACATCCTGCTCTGCCGGTCCTGCCACTATGCAGCAGTCCTTGCTCCTGGTATCTCTTCACCTTATCAGACTGAACACCTACTTTCATATCTGCATTTTGAAATGCCTTCCTTTTTTGCCCATGACTCTCTCACCATGTGAGAGCTCTGTCACAGTTAGTCACTGCCCACATGTCCCAGGAATTGCTGTCTGGGCTTTCCAGGCTGCCTCCCACCCTTCCTGTGGCCAGTCCAAGGGTGCTCATGCATCCTCCCTGCCCTTGCACCCATGGAACTGGCAACGTTGATGAAGTCTTTCCTTGGTAGTATCTCACAAGGGATAGCTGCCAGGGCTACACAATGTTCTAGCAGCTGTCCTCATGAGGAATATGCATGTTTTGGGAAGTATTCTGATCCACATTAGTCCTAGTCTGTGCCCAGAGACACATATCTTCCTTGCTCTGGCTTGTGCCAGCACATCTCTTAGGACTTTCTCATAGATGACCAGGGCAGAGCAGCAGCTATTTGGGATTTATTGGTGTGCATTAGCTCAGCGACCCTGCGTGTACCACAGAAAGCTGCAGTGCCCTACAATGTAGTAATAGACACTATAAAAACTTGTGGCTGGAAGAGAGGGGATAACTCACTGTTCAGCACTTTCATGCTCCTAATGGTAATGACTGTTCCCTCATTCCTTTCTCTCATCAGCAGCTCTCAAGGAAGCATCATTAAGATGGCATATTCCAGTACAAGTAAGACATCAGGCTCAGTTCATTTAAAAGACATACTTCAATAAAGCTAATTTAACATTCAGATCAGAGGTGCCCTCAGGGATTCCTGTGCCGGCCCTGCATGGCTCTAATATTCAGCTGTAACTCCTGTTTGCACAATATGGGTGTGTAAAATCTGGAGATGCCCAGTGAGTGTGGATTTTCTTAAAAGGCTATTAACATGTCAGCCTTTTATTGCACTCCACAACACAGTGGTGTTCTGACATATGTTAGAATGGTATAAATTAAATTACATAAAGCAATCAGTTCTTCACTAGTAGCCCAATTCACAGTACATGCTTCCCAGGTGGAAATTGAGAGTAAACTTGATATTTGGATCCTCAGTGGACTCAAAAATGAGTCAGAAGAAAATTACATCTAAAATGTTTACAGGGATATCAAACTTCACTGGAAAATTATTTTATATTTTAGCAGTATTCCACTTGTTTCTTTAAGTGATAAAGTGCTTTAAATAAATACTTTTGATTGCCTTAATTGTTCTAAAGAAAAAACATTTAGATTCCAGTGATATTTAGGAACCAGAACACAGATAAAGCAGTGTCTATTAAACTAGATAAATAATAACAGCTCCTTTTGCAAATCAAGCTGTTGGGCTTTGTGCTCTCTCTAGGACCTTCACAGCAGAATTCTGCAGGCTCTGAAGAGAGTACCTGTTCACATGTTGTATCTAAAAAAGAAGGTGGGAAGTAGCTCCATCACTAAGTGAAAAGGACACTACATTTCCCCCAGAACACCTTAAATTATAGTAAAATATTTCTGTAAGAAACACGGTATTTAAAATACTGGAAGTTACAGCAAAATATCAGCACAGTTGTTTGAGTCAACTAGCTCAGACAGTGTCTAGATGTAAAAGACAATTTACATATCTGGAGGTAACATAATTCCTGTACTGCATTTCATGGGTCTGTCATGGCTTCCACTGTTTAAGAACCAGACGCTCCTAGGAAGGCACAATCAACAGCTGGGCATGTGAATTGCCACCTTCCATGAAATGAGCAGAGAGTGGGATCCAGCTCAGCATCTCACTGAAAGACTGGCCCTAAATGCACTGCCACAGCATCAGTGGCAGCAATCACCTTCCCATGGAAGGAGCTGTTCCTCCATGCACATCTACCTTAAACAGGCAAACTGGATCCCAGCAGGTAATGCCAACCAACACTCCTGGCAAGCCAAAGTCACAATATCATGACTGACATTTAGGGGCTCCATCAGCCAGTGTGTCTGTGTTACTTGTTTGCACCTCCTTGCCAGTCCACATTGCCCAAACAACCTTGATTTAATGCTGGACTATTATGAATCAAGAAAACAATTTTGCATATTTCCCACAAAATGAGACCTACTGGGGAATGTCTTTTACAGAACTCTTGCTTCCATCCATTAAAGCTTTTCTAATCAGTTAAATATATCTAAACAAAACCTGATAGCAAAAATTTTAAGTTTTACATTGAGGAATAATTGCATATTTCTAGAAATATAGCACATATTCAATAACAGACATGCATGCTAATTCATGCACTGCAAAATGTTTTCTGTTTTGAGGGTTATAAATTACACACTGTAACTTAATAACTTGGAAAAATGTGTTATCCTAGGAATAACAGGAAAAACATAACAGCAGCCACCTGCCAGATGTAATACAGAGTTGTAACAAGTAGCAGCTACATTTATTTATCTATATATATTTTTATATATGAAAAACTTCAAGGCTGCAGCTGTTTGATTCTGCCAAATGTACAGAAAGTAAAAATATTTTAATCATCACTCTTGTGGTGTTCACCTATTTCACAGCTCTGCCATACACTGGTGAACCCATGAGCCTCTAGAAAGTACAAATGTATTTGAGTTAAGCCCTGCCACCATGCAATGCTGCAAACCCAGAAGGGATGACCCACATCTTTGGATTCACAATTGATTCTTTTTCTCTTAAATGCTTCTCCATCCATCAATGTCCAAGCATAAATGTAGAAAAGTCCTTATGGATTAATTTTACTCTTGCATTTCTGTTTACGTGCTACTAGAAAAACAAGAGCAAAAAAGTAGCCCAGAGAGAGAAATATGGCCAAATCATAGACTGGAACACGCACAAAAAAAGAAATTGCTTTTGTCTTCCTTTTGTTCTCCCTTTCCTTTGTACTGCTCATCAAAGTGATGGAAGTTTTATGAAGAGGAGAAGGAAAGAGAAAGAAAGAAAAGAAAGAAAAAGAAAGAAAGAAAGAAAGAAAG
>JAYDZK010000001.1:53563361-53596246 GCA_034509185.1 Euphonia xanthogaster
AAAGAAAGAAAGAAAGAAAGAAAGAAAGAAAGAAAGAAAGAAAGAAAGAAAGAAAGAAAGAAAGAAAGAAAGAAAGTACCCCCACCTTCTTCTGCAGTGTCTATCACCCGATAAAATACTTTTTAGCTGCAAGGTTCCCCAGAGATGATGCTGTCTTGTCTGAAAGGTCCCACAAAGCCACCTTTGCAATATGGTGTATTGGTTTTGGTCACCCCAATAAAAAAATGCTATTTCACTGGGTAACAGCTGACAGGAGACAGGCATTGGATGATGACCAGTGTTAATTGTGGGCAGCAAGTGCATCTTTAAGCAGTAAGGAGAAGCAAATCAAGTGGAAAAGGCTCACTTCTGCTCGGAAGTTTAAACTGAGGAAAAAGATAGTGGAAGAGGTTCAAGTATTAATGCATGGAATATGGAGCTTTATATAATGGAATTTGCAGTGATGTGTGTCAGCATGCAGTAAAATTTTACCTACAGAAAAACCAGCCAAATTGTAACTCAGGTGACCAAAATACAACATAATATTGTCTCAGAGCAAGCCAACCTATCAGCTGGCAGAACTGAAATGAAAATATTCAAAGCAGAACAAGTTTTAGTAAATCAAATGTCTGCAGATGCCTCTTGTGGTATGAAAGGTCATTGTCAGGTATATAAATAGTCAATATTTACAGCTGAGAGCAAGATATGGAGAAGAACCTTTCCCTTCAGGTTTCCCTAAAATAAAGCATAGATTTTTAGAGAGGTTTCTTTAAATAAGGCAGAGTTCCTCCTTAAAGCATCAGAGGCCTTTTATTGCTTCAGCACAAAAGCTTAGGGACATTCCCCAGCAGTTCAGCCTCTGGTGGGAAATAAAGTTTCCACAAAATCAACTTTCTATTCAAGGGAAAAATCAAATCACTTTTGCCCAAAGCATTCAGGCTTCCTTTGGGAAAATAAAAACAAAGTATTTTCTTCACTACATGGGCTTGACCCAAACCAAATATTTCAGTTTATTTTTTAGTTGAACAAGAATATATTATTTCAACTCAGTTCAGCTTGAAACTGCCTCTGGGTGTGCTGTCATGGTGGATATAAATTGCCCAGGAGAATCTGGGAATAAGACAATTTGCATCACAGCTGGTTAGCTGGCTCATAAGAAAATATTATTAATACAACAATATTAAAGTATCATATTTAGAACAACAAGACTGAAGCAATATATTTGGATGCTTCCTCATCAAAGTCCTTCATAACTTTTCCTCCCCCTAAAAATTTTTGATGTGGGGAAAGAAATGTTTAAACAGATAAAATGGCACATGAGAAAAAGAAATAATTCTGACTCTAATTTCCAACCAACTAATCATTCCATCAGTTTTATGCCAAAGTAATTCTATTGAGCTTCACTGGAATGACACAACCTAAAGGAGTTGAAGGTACAGTGTTACCAATGTGACCTCAGTGCATGGGTTTAGGCAGACAAAAGATGTGCCTTAAGGTGCTCTGGGTTCTCTCTCACATTTAACTTCCCTTTGGCACTGTAAGTATGCGCAGGAATCTGTAGATCCTGAACTAATAATGTGAGTAGAAAGGATGACGCCCTACAAATCTTCAGGAATATGGCACATCTTTCCAAAACTCATGGATGAATGAGGCAACCAGGTTTTTAAAAGCAAGCTATGAATTCAGCTTCACCTGGGATTGAACAGAGATTGAAACTAGCATTAGTGTGTGGAATAGACATAAAAATTTTAGAGAGCTTCAGTTATATATGTGTGTATATATATATATATATATATATAAAAATATATATGCATATTTTCTTATTACTTGGAAATTGTAGTTAGACTGAGTTATTCCAACTTTCCCTTCAGCCTCAAATTCTAATACTCACTTGTCATTCAAAAGCAATCCAGAGCAAATCATTACAGACATCCTGTTTCACAGCAAAGACCCCTACAACACCATGCCAGTTACTCACCTCAGGTTTACAGTCATCAGGACACAGGGTTCTGGTGCTGCAACACCCAGCTTGCTCAGGACCATCACCTGTGAACAGCAAGGTTGAGGGATATTGTTCCAGCTTGATTTTCAGAAGGCTCATGTCAATTTGTTCTCACTTCACTACAATTGCATGGGTCTAGAAGGCTGAGAGGTCCAGAATGAGCTAAACTGCGTCAAAAAGAGAGGAGGGTTTTTAGTTATTAGTCCTGGTTTGTAATAACTAGCCTCTGATTCACATCCAACAGTCCCTGATGTATGCAAACAGAGCCACCAAACTGTAGTAGTCTCAACAGCAACACAAATTATTCACATTTCACTTGCCTCACTTTTAGATTGATATCAGAGTGATTGATTAACATCCTCAGTTACTACTACATTTACTGATTACAAAATCTATTCAGAATACCAGAGAGCAATGGCAAACTCAGAAACCAGGAATTTTTACACCTGAAACAATCCTGAGAACACCAAATTTGAATTATGTAAACTAGGTTTTTAACTTCTCCTCTTTCAGATGAAAATTGTTGAAAAGCAGCATTTCTCTGAAGTGTTTATGTGCAACCATGCCAAGCATAAAAATCCTGCTGGAGAGAACAAAATAATGTCCTACAAAAAATTTCCAAGCAGAGCTAGGGAACAGGGGAGGGGCTGTCATGAATTTGTTACGTTGGTGCCTTCCAGAAATTAAAAAGCAATATGCAGTCTGTTCCCATGCCAGCTGTGTTTCTAGAGACTGCTTTCTGTCTGCCACAACCACATTATTGCCATTTTAAGCTAAGATTTCACTTAATTTACATAGGCTGGGACAGACCGCAGCTGCCGGCTCTTAGCGCAGACGCGCTGCCCGGGACTGCAGGTCGCAGCGTGCGAGGCTCTGCTGCTGTCAACCTCCAAGCTCCTTTGTTTAAAATGGAAGAACGTGGCACCCACCGTTTTCCAGAGCTCTCCACCTTTAGGAAAAGCAGTGGTCAAGGCTGGTTTGGACATGACTGATCACCTAGGAGTTGTTCCACACCGAATTCTCAAGGCAGGGCTCACGCTTGGTTTTGCAGAGGGATGGGAGCCCCGGCACCGTCTTTTTGTTGGGCTCTGCAAATGAAGATTGGACACTCCTTATGCTTCATACCTGCAGTAATACTATATGGAAGGAAAACAATTTTCAGGTTCTTGGGAGGAGATGAGATGAGTAACTTTTGCAGTCAAAATAAAATAAAAATCCTGAGATAAATAATATGATAAACTCACGATCAGTTGCACATCCAACACACTTGCTAGAAGACATAAGATTACAAATATGTTTCTGGTATGTCAACCTGCACAAAACTGGTTTCTGATTTATCAATGCAAACCTAAAAAGAATTTTAATATGCCTGCCTCAGTTCCATATATGCCAAACTGCTTTCTGTCAGGAAAGCTAAGTTTTCAGAAGGTACTCAGACCTTGTAGTAGATACTCATGTGTCTACAGCTACACCAAAGTAAACAGTGCAGCCCTTAAATGGAGAGCTTAGAACTGTAGCTGCAAAGGTCTTAGACAAGGCAACGTTCAGCTGGCTTGCACTTCACTTTTATGTTCTTGATGTCCTGAGCAGAGCTGCAGTTTTAAATGAGTCATTGCACACCCCCAACCATACTGTTTGTCAAGGTCCAACTCAGGCCAAGTTTGAAAGAAATTAACTTCTGTAGCTGGTATGCAAATATGACGGGCAGTCAATTATCTTACTTCATAAATAGTGAACAGCCAGGGCTCATTGACCTCTCCTGCAGAGCAGTGGACTGTTTGCCAGCATCTTTGCTTTGAGTAGTAGCTCTCAAGGTTACTCCTTGGAGTTGAGAGATCCCTTGACTCAAGAGATTCTCAGTAAATGAATAACAGCATGCTAAACTCTGAAATCTTAGCTAAGTGACACAAAAGATTGATTGTGCACATATAATCCTTGAGATAGAAACTGTTGATTAAGTCTAAATTTGGAATTAGGCACACATAAACTCCCTTCTAAGAAGGAGCTTAGAACACAAGGAGGTCTTTTCTGAACCTCATGACTCAACAGGAGAGTCTCTCTCCCTGCCTGTTTTGTCTGAACCTGTCCTTTATGCCATAAATAATCAAGTGCACCTTGTCATCAGATCTTATTAAACCTTCTCACATTTACCACGAAGCTTGGCAAAATCACTGAGTTATATCAATAAACATATTGCTACTTCTTTCTTAGGAGTGACATCCATGACACACCCGTGACTGCTATGCTATAGCTGTCAGAGCCCAGAGCCAGCCTTCTAAGAAAGCAGCAGGACACCTGGGCTCCTCACAAAGGTCATGTGTAGCCCTAGCCAAGGGGTTCTGCACAGTGGCCCACCCTCTGTATCAGATATGCACTCTCATGCTCATGGGGATGGCCACCAAACCCTCTGGAGATGGATGCCAAATTCACTTGGTGAACACAGTAACCCGTTTCGTTATTTTATGAAAGGAGAGAGGAAAATTCCTTGTCTGGCTTCTGGGTGAGACTGCCAGGGCTAAAACACTTCTTGCTAAACTCAGCATTACCACCTTTTTCTACTTTTCTAGTTTTTGTTGTCTGATAATCTTCTGGCCTCACCGGTGGGACTGGGAAATTTAGTACTGCCATGACACATTTCCAAGTCCCACATGGGCATTAGTGGGAGCTACTGCTTCATCTGCCGAGTCTTGCTGGGTTCACCTGTGAGTAAAACTGGCTCCAAAAAACTTTACTGTGAAAGTCTTTCTGTAACTGTGCTCCACTGACCTGAATGGTCTTCAGTGTGTGCTCTGAGACTCACTTTGGTATATGGTTTTGGGTCCATTAAGAGATTAGCACATGTCAGCTGAGCTGTAATAACGCTCCATGTGCTTGAAGGTCCCTGGGGTCTGCAGCAGGGTTAACAGTGCTGCGCACAGAGCTGAGCTATGGGAGCAGCCTGCAGCTCCCAAGGGCCAGCCAGGACCCACGGGTGCCCAGTGACACTGGCACCACTCTGAGCTCTCACAGGCCTGAGCCTGCCTGTTTAAAGCCATTGCCCTCAGCGTCAGGGAAGTCTACAATACATTTCAGGATGTGCAGGCAAGCAACAGACCCACTCAGCCAAACTTTTGACAACTCTAAGTCTCAGAAAGTCTGGGAGCTGTTTTTTTTTAGGTTGAAAATTGAAGAGTTGGCTATTTCTTCAAGTGTGTCCTGGCAGCAGAGGTACAAGGCAGAAGCAGTATCAGGCAGTTTTGTTTCCCCTTTGCTCTATACACACTTTGCTTTACAGAACTACTTCATTCGGGATGCCTGCTTGGGACAGGCTGCTGGAATTAGCTGCTACATCCATCTCCTGACAAATTATTATGACATCAGAGTGACTTCAATTTTTTATAAATATCTATTGCCAATTTGATTCATATGTCAGCACAGACCTGGAGTTAAAACTGAAGGGGACTGAATATTATGCCTGCCTTTTAAAGCTAGTGGAATTTCCCCTCTTTATGGAAAAAACTTCTCACTTACATATTTCACTATTATCCACCATCGCAAGCCTTAGATTTTGTCTCTCTCAAGCCTGCATCCTGTAAATCCCTGTAATTGCATGCAGCTGTTAGTGAGCCACCCGCTGCAAATTGAAAGCATGTGTTGAAAAAGCCCCCAAGCAGAGAACCTCTAAAACAAGCACTGAAAAAGCTGCTGGTTTACCAAAAAGACCCTCTCTGCTCTGCCCTCCCCTGCCCTCCTCTGCTGTTGCTACCTTGCAGTTTCTGACATCCAGAGAGTGGGAGGTCTGACAATCCGAACAAGGCAGCAAGGGAGAAATTCCATTCGTGTTGCAATCAGTAATTCCTCCGTGCAGGCTGCTTTCCCGGGAGTGTGTGCACGCGCTTTCTTTTGTGTTACTTCAAGAAGGGCTCTGATATTATTATTACTTTAAATATAGCTTGCCCTGGGGCGGGGAAATGCACAAGGAAAGAGCCGGCGAGCAGCCTATCTCTCAGAAGAAAAGAGCAAGCCTCGCAGCACAGGAACTGGCTTCACTCAAGTGTGCAGTTTAGAAGTCAAAAAACTATTTGAAATACCACCATTGTGGAGGAGGCTGAAGAAAAAAGACACGGAACGGGCTAAACACAGCGAAGACTATTGTAAACCAGGGTGCAAAGTGCATCTATTTGCAGTTTGAAAGTGGGCTCTGAAGTGCAATGTAAGTCTTCCTTAAATTGTATTCTTTTATAACAGCATCTAGTTGTTTAATTTCCATTCTGAAGCCATGCTGGGCCAAAAGGTACAATTAGCTACAAAAATTAGCTTGGAGCAGAATGTGTAGTCTCTGATATGAGGCTGAAAATGATTCTGAAATACAACAGAAGACAGAGACTATCAGCCATATTATGGAAGATGCACTATAAATAAGAGCATATTTAATTATTTCAAGAAAAAGACACTGGATGGAATCATTAATCAACTTTCTTAATAGAGAAGCAAGAGCTTTGCTGTTTAATACGGCAAGATATTTTAATACTGCTGTGTTTAAAACTGTGTGATAACAGTTACCAATAGCAATAAGATGTAGCTCCAGATGGGAGTCCTAGTGGTTGCAAAAGTTTTATGTCTTTTATTTCTCCAACATTTTTGCTCTCTGAAGCCTCAAGTCCACATTCTGTATCCTACAGCCTGGTTTTACTTTTCAGCTGGATTTTCAACATATGCCAACACTGGACTTCCTCTGGAACTGAAAACAAAACATTTCAGCTTTGGAGTAATTCTGGTATGTTTTTCTACATCGCACTAGTGGCAAAAATGCAGTCGACAAAAGATTGTGCACCCTCAACTTCTGGCATGGAGAGCTGAGGAATATAATGCCCAATGGTGACAAAGGGTGATAATTTCCTGGTTTTCACAATTTATCTCTGTGGTTTTGGACTTAGCAATGGATATTCTTTGTGATGGAGAGAGCTCTGTGAACCCAACTGCAAACTCCTTCATACAAATAAACCATGAGAGAAGATTCTACAGAAATGTTTATGGAGCTGGAGAAATCAATATATCACATCTCTGCAACTTGACTGTGAACTCTGACAACCTAACCAATCTTTCATGTGAAAGTAACATGAGCCCACCGTGCTGCCCTTCACAGAAAAACTGGCCGGCTTTGCTGACAGTGATAGTGATTGTTTTAACCATTGCTGGAAATATTCTTGTCATCATGGCTGTTTCACTGGAGAAGAAACTACAGAATGCCACTAACTATTTTCTAATGTCACTTGCAATAGCTGATATGCTGCTGGGTTTCCTTGTCATGCCTGTGTCCATGTTAACCATACTGTACGGTGAGTATTAGCTGTGTAACCTACTGCATGTATTGATAAGCCTTAAACATTGCATGCAATAACATCTTGTTGTCACTATGATTTCATTCTCTTACCACAGAAAATTGTTATCACTCCATATAAATTGAAATATACATCACTGGTTAATGGGTGGAACCGGTGAAGTACTTGAATCTGTTCCTATTTTATATTTCCAGCTACAGGCATTTTAAACACAGTCCATAACATCAGTTTATTACTCAGTTGTCAGATTAATTGTCCCAAAGTGTATATGAAGATGCTTTATTCTTTCTATTGCTTTCAGGTTTTTTCCCCAGCTTATAATTTTCATATTCCCAATGAGAATGTAGGGTCCTGCCAGTTACTTTGCTCTGTAAATATGCAGAGCAATGAGACAAAAAATGAGACACTAATGACTACTTTTAGATTCAAAGTAGGCAGATCCCCTCAATTAGTTTTAATGAAGTAATACAAATGTAAATAATTTTCTTATCACCAATACCCTGCTTAGACATCTACTTACTAGCAAATGCTGGAATAAATATTAAAGGAGTTAAGAAATGGATGGGCATTCATTCTGCCTGTTTAGTAACATTTACAAATGCAAAACTATTATTTCTTGAGAGAAGTTAATTAAGTTAATAAGGACTCACAGTTCATGCCTTTGCAGGTGATTAACAGCAGATCTTTCTTCCCATTTTCGCCAAAATCATTTGCAGCACAGCTCACACCAGGACAAGTAGCATCCTATGTGTTCAGCACCAATTTTGTCAGGCTGTTACTGTCCTTAAACTTCAGAAATGAGCCTTGCAATGCTACTGAATCGCTGCAGTTCAAAGAGAAGCTACACATTGTCAGGAGGAAAGTAGATTGTTTGGAAAGATTTCTATTACTTCTCTACTTTTGGACTTAAGGTCCAAACACAAGCCTGTTCTTAAGGAAGATTTAATCTAGAAAGTTGGAAGTTCATTTTCCATTTTCAGTATCTCTACACAGATCGCCCCCAGTAGCATTTGCAAACCGCATTCGGCATCAGTCATGGTGCAACACCGTGATTTACCGTATTAGTGTGCGATTATCTTTGGCGGGAGAAACAGCGTGAAACAGGAATTGTCCGATGGGTGAGATTTAACTCGTGAGTGATTCCCTGAGACAAGCAACAGGGACTCCTGCTGGCCAGGCTCCGCTGCCGAGGGAAGAGACGCCCGAAATCCGTGTCTCGGGAGGGATTTAGGGGTGGGGCGCTGGATGCCTTTCCCGCGCGGCGGGAAGCCGGAGCCCGCGTCCCGGGCAAGGCTGCGCCGCCCTCCCTGGAGCCGGCCGGGGCACAGGAGCCGCAGGGCACCCGAAGGCACAGGGGACGGGCTGAGGTGGCTTTGCCTCCTGTCTCCCTGCTTCTTCCCCTGCTAGACCAGGGATGGAAGCAGCATGACTTGGGGTGAAAAATCATCTGGTGGCACGCACTGGTACCAGGAGAACCATCTTGGTGCGGTGCATCATCAACCTCCAGGATGATCAGTGATGGCATGGAGGGAAACCTTCCCTTCCACAGGAGCATTTTCTTGGCCACAGCTACTCAGCTTCAGCATGGGTGCATGCTGAGAGTCTTGAGCTCAAACCGGAAGCCTTTACACACACCTGCTCTGCCAGGACACCTCCAAAGCTGTGGAACGAGAGTCCCCCCCACCCCTTCCGCAGCCCCTTAACGGGGTATGGTGATTGCTTTGCCCAGAGGTGACTTTCTTGAGAGGTTTATAGCTACTGTGGGCAATTCTGGTTTGGGTGCCCAGCCATGCCAGCCATGTGTCCGGGGCAGTCTGCACCCTTTGGGCTGGGCAGCGTTCTCCAACTACCCAGCAGCCCCAGACTCTGCTGGAGAAGGCAGCACCCAGTAAGTCCTGCCAAGGTGGATGTGACTACAGAGCAGAAAACTTTCCTGGAGGATGTTATCTACACCCTTACTGAGGGGGCACCTTACTACATCCAGGGTTTTCTCCTCTCATATACTGATGCTGTTTTATGCCTGCCCCGTTCTGGTTTATTGTAAAGATGAGAAGTCTAGAAGGACATGACGAATGTGTTCCCGAAGGTCACTGAAGCAAGAGAAGAGGTATGTTGTCAAGTGTAAAAATGCCTTAATGGTTTTCTCTGTGTAAACTGGCTTGGCCTGACAGAGAGATGCTACTGGGAATTCATGCCCCTGAAAGCCAGCCATCACATAACACACTCCAGGGACCAGACTTCCCAACAGAAGACCAGAAAAAACATGATAAAATACATCCATAAATTGGCTTGTCAGGGTCAGCTTGTATTACAGCAGCCCAAGAAGAAATAGGTCTCCTCGGTACTCACTGAGACTAAACTTAATTAGGCACAGACCTACCTCCTCCACCTCTCCTTCTATTCCCACTGTTGCAAATCTTGTACTGTATCTCCAAAGGAGACAGGCAGTCCCCAAAATACTCACATATTCTCACAATATGAGCTTTGGCTTTGCCCCATGCCACACTATCATGGGCAGCTTGGGTAATATCCTCTGAATTAAATCACTACAAGATAACTGCAAAACTTGCTCTAAGGAGAGCTATTAGTGGTTCCCTGCAGGAATAGAAGGGATTTTGAATGGGGGTCCTGCAGGGCTCTGCTTAGCCCGGGTCTACTCAGTACTGCTCTGAACGACGTGTATGGAGTGAGAGTTTATAGAGCTTTCCAAAAGCACCAAGCTGGGAGAGGTTACAAGCACTCAGAGGGACAGGATGAGAATCATCAACAAGAGAATTCTCATCAATGAGAATCTGGACCCCTGAAGAGAAAGTCTGAAAGCAACAAACAACATTCAGTGAGGATAAGTGCAAAGATAAAGAAGCAAACCAACTTCTGCAGGTGAAATTTGTCCAGCCTTCAAGAATGCTGAACAAGATCTGGCTGTCAAAATGTATCATTAGCTAAATGTGCCTCACTAGCATGATATTTTCATTAAAAAGACACTTACCATTCCAGGTTGTATAAGTAAAGACACTCCCTTCAAGATCCATGAGGAAGTCTTGTATTTCACTTAGCAGTCAGGAGGCTTTTGTAAGAGTACCAAGTCCTCTTTTAGTCACTGAATGATATACAAGATGCACATAAATTAAACGCATTCCAGGGCAGAAAAAGAAGAAGGAAAAAAGCTATAAAAGCATGATCTGTAAGAAAAAGATAAAGTACTAGGCTTTTCTTAGACTGGAAGACGAAAAAAAAACCCCACAAACTAGGCAAGCCATGATAGCCATCTCCCAACAGCTTTGAGAAAGGAATCAATTAATCTTCATAGGTAGTGGAAAAAAGGAGGAAAAAGTAAATGGCTTAATTAGCAGCAAAGAAGCTGTAGGTTGGATATTGGTAAACACTAATGCATCTGCTTTGGATTGCTTTCCCTGGAGGAGCCTATCAATATTCATTGACAGAGGGAATATCCTTATTTAGGTATGTGGTAGTGGCCTAAAGACAGGTGAGATAAATATCACTGGTATGCAATAAATATTTTTTCTTCTTTAGCTTCCATTAAATCCAAAGCTTTACTTTCAGAATTAAGGCAGCTTTGCATATCAGCAGGTGTTGAAAATGCAGTAATTACATGGATAGAAAGTCCTAAAGCAAAATTGAGAACTTGCAGATTTACAATGACAAAATTGCTTCTCTTTTCATAGATTTGCTGCCAAAAATGTTTAATCATAGCACCAAGCACTAGCATTATGCAAATAGAATTAAAAAGAAAACACATATGCTGCCTGTAGCCTGGGAAAGAAGCAGAGTTAACCCCAAAAGCTACAGTTAGAAGGCTGCCAACAAATAAAAATATTTTCTTAAAACAGTGTCAGGCAGCTTCTAAATGTATCACTTACTACTACTTAGTACTTACTACTATCCTCCTAGAAGGATACATGCACTAAGGCACGTGTCACAACAAGGGCTATGTGCCACATCTTTAGCTGATGCCAACTTTCTCTTGTGCAGGATATGAATGGCCTCTCCCTAGGAAGCTCTGTGCCATTTGGATCTACCTGGACGTGCTCTTCTCCACGGCGTCCATCATGCACCTCTGTGCCATCTCGCTGGATCGCTACATTGCCATCCGGAACCCCATCCACCACAGCCGCTTTAACTCCAGAACCAAGGCTTTTGCCAAAATAATTGCTGTTTGGACCATATCAGTTGGTAAGTGAGGCAACATTTCAGCATGTAATTGCAGATTTCCAGCTTTTGAGAGGATTTGATGCATATACTGCAGTCTAAAACTTTATTCTCTGCCTGCAGTACTCTGCTTTCCACTTCTATGAAGTGCTGTAGTGTCGTAATTATGCAATGGAAATCAACAACAATGGAGAATGGAGGAGAACTGAGCAGCACTGAAAGACTATACATCAGTGATAGCAAGACCGCATTCAAGTTTATTTTAAAGATATGTTGATTTCCCTTACTGATGATCCATCATTACCTAAACATCTGAAGAGAAAAAAAAGATATAAACTGAAAAAAGTATTTCCCTGTTTTATGGAAGTCAGTTGTTCCCAATTTCTTATTTGGGTAATTTGCTTAGAGATTTTTCTCATGGGCAGACCTTCTCTGCCTTTTTCGGTGTGTGTGGTGGGGAATTTATGCATCCTATTTAGGAGACAACAGATACTGTGTGCAGTGAGAGTGAGAGGAGTCTTTCCAGAGGACAGTTCAGAGTTACAGTCGAAAATAGGTGTTCTGAATGACCCAGTACACAAATCTCTTTTTGCACTGGCAAAACCTGAGCCTCAAAACTAGGCAGGGGAACACTGCTCTTTTATTCCCCTGGTGGCAGCATTTCCAGGGCAGTCTTATGGCATGGGAGTTGGAAGAGTTTGGTTTCTGATGCCATCAGGAATTTCCTCACACAGCTGGGGTGGAGGTTCTCAAATGCTTTGAAAACGCAGATTCCTTTCAGTGCTTGTAGGCCCCTGAGCATTGGCAGCTCACTTATTCAGAGGCAGGAAAAAAATCACTCTTTTGCCCTGGAAGAGATGTGAGCTGTCAGCAATCAAAGGAAATTAGCTCCTTCCCTGGCTAATACAAATTATTGCAAGTGGTAACAGTGATCCCTTACCACTCTTCCCAGAGGAGGGAAAGGAGATGATGCTTAACATGCTGTCAGCCTCCACTCTAAATCATCTCCTGACCTCCCTCTTGATCCTGGCCCACAGTCTGAGAAAAAGCAGTCTAGGATTGTTAAGATTTAAAATACTGTATCTTCTGCTGCACGACAAGAAATCACTCAACAGGAGGACAGCTCTGGGAGTCTTCGCTCAACAGGAGGACAGTTCTGCATTCTACACAATCTGATGAAGTTCAACAGCATCTGGCTCTGGGGTGCATTCACCTGATCAGATGTAGATCAGTCTAGCACAGGCCAGGTGAACTCCACCCTAAAAATACCTAGATCTCAACTACAAAGGAAGCCTATAGCAACTGAGATGTAGATGTCTTCATTTAGATTAAATGAATCATATCTTGTCTCTTCTACAGTCACATTTTTTAAATCCAGTAGAAAATATATTACCTACTCTGTCCAGTTTTTCCAGTTTTTGAAACTGCAAAGTGCAAATATTTTCAGTGCATTTCGCTCTTTATATCATAAATAAGTCAAGCATCCCTTAAAATTGTGCATACTGTGTTTATCTGCACTTATGTGTGGTGCCTTGTGCTTAGTGTGTGTGAAATTACTGTCCTGTTTACACACAAATTCACAGAATGATCAGAATGATCAGAATGACCATTCCAGGGGCAAACCAGTGCTCCACTCTGCTTAGCATCTTTTCTCAGACTTACTCAGGGGCTTACTGACAGAATATTTGAATTAGCTCACTATTAAAAGGAATCTGGAAAAAAGTGTTATTTTAGCCCTATTAGTTAGAACACAGTTTATGTCTGTAAAAGGAGGGTTTATTTCTTTGATAGCTTGATATTTTGTTTCAAAAGTTATGTCTTTTCTTTGCAGTAACAACTAGTAACATATCCATTGTAAAAATACCTTTTCTGCTTTCTGGAGAAACTGTCTTCTAACAGTGATGAGATGAGTCACAGATGCTACTTGTTATTATCATGGCAAGTGATAGCAATGTGGTCCCTATTTATAGAACTCTGAAAAATACGACTCCTTATTTTATTGGAAACCACGCAAGTGTGGCGTGAGTGAAGTGGACAGAGCCCTGCTTTACTGCAGCTGGATAAGGACGTGTGTAAAGGAACAGTGGATGTCAGGAAAATAGGAAAGGTAATAGGATAACTCCATCTCATTCACACATTTTGTGTCACCAAAACAGTGAGAAGGTTAAATAGGTACAAGTTAATGTAGGCAAGCACACTTAGGTGGGAAGGAATGAAGTGATGCTCAGCTGGTTTCTAGTCTCATGGAAGCAAGGAGCATTGGGAGACCAGCTGAAGAAAGACTGGTTGGTTTCCAGCCTGGCAACTGGGATGTGCTCCAGAGGACAGATAAGAAAGCAAACACATAGGAAGAAGCTACAGGAAACTGATGAGCCAGGCTGGGCTAAGTTTGCACTGTGCCATATTTCTGTATTACTAGAATAAAGAAAAATGCCAGTATTGTGAGGAATCTTGATATATCCCAGATCACCCATGCAACCTGCTGTCAGTCAGTCATCAACCCTTATCCTCCTGATCTGCCACCATCCAGCTAAGAATATGTAGGAAATGGCTTTCTATATCACTTACTAACAGGAAATGCTTTCTGAACAAAGAGGTGCTCCATGTATCATTTACCAGACTCCAGGCTCTCAGTGCTACTTAGAGTGACAGGGCTATAAATGATTTAACTCTTTGTATTTTCACATAGTTATGGCTGAGAACTCTCACTGGGATGAGTGAGGTGAGGATGGTGAGACACTGACATAGATTGTCCAGAAGAGCTGTTGATGCTCCATCCCTGGAAGTGCTCAAGGCCAGGTTTGATGGGGGTCCAAGCAGCCTGGTGTCACGGAAGGTGTCCCTAGCTGTGTCAGGGGAGTTAGAATGAGATTATCTTGAAGGTCCTTTCCAACCCAAACCATTCTATGATATCTGGCACAGGCAGAGCTGGTGTTGGGCACAACACACCCTCCACAGCACCTGGTGTGGCTACCATCTCACTTACAGATTCAGATCCAAGGTTCTGCTCTCCAGCCTCAGACACCCTTTGACTTCCCCATATTCCTACAATTTGCAGTTCAGCTGGTGACCTGTGAACTCTCGTGAAGTATGAGATGGAGGGTAAAAAGCAAGAGAAAGAACTGAAAGATGTTGTGTTCCCCTGTGCAGAGATTCATTTTAGCAGAGGAAGAGGGGGGAAACAGCCAAGAGTTGTGTGTTGGCAGCACATTTAATCAGTTCCAGTGACCATGCAAACAGCTCAGGCTGAGCTGAACAGCACTGATGAACATACAGGGCTGTCAGATGCTGCCTTCTACCACCCTCAATATGGAAACAAACCATTTAATCCTACCACTTGTCTTTCAACCTTCCGTCTTTCAACTCATTCTTTTTCTACAAGAGGATCTTTCTTCTATTGCTATTAGGATTTAATTTCACTAACAGCCTTTGACAAAAAGTATTGTCAGGGATTTCTGGAAATCCAGGAACATTATGTCAGCTGGATTACCCTTATCCACCTGCTCACTGACTCCTGCAAATACTTCTAGCTGATTTGTTGGGCCTGACCCCAACTCACCTAGATTATAACTTCTAGTTTACCCAATTAATTACACTTTTGTTCACTACATTTGTAATTTTCCTTTTATTCACTAAATACACAAATATATTCAGTCAATTTTAACCAAAGGCAATGTGATCTTCCTTCCATTGGCTTCGGTGACATACGAAGCATTTAAAAAACAGCAGGAAAAAAGCACAGATAGTTTAGTTTACTTGACTTCTGAAATCTTGATTTTATCAGTTTAAAAAAAGTAAATTGTGGTAACATTTGTTTTTGCATTTAGTGGAAGAAGAGCATTTAGCCAGAAGCCTTTGTTTCACTAGACCATGTAATGCCACAGGCAATTGGTTTAAAATAGATTCTAATTACTGTAACAGATTCTGATTGTGTCTTTAATTCCTAAATCATCCAGTGTGGACAGTGGTTAGATAATTAGATTATTTGTAGCTGTTGAAGGCAAAAGCTCATTAAACCCTGAAAATTATTCCATTTGTTTTAAAGCACAGAGGTCATTATTGAGAACAGGTGTAAAAAGCCAAAGGATTTCCCCTTACTGGAAAAAAAGTAGAATTTTAAATAGAACTGGAATCTATAGAATTGCAAATAGAGCCTATACTGGAAAATACATGTAAAGTACCCTTGAGTCCTAAATGGGCCTAACAAAGGCATTGCTCTGCAAGAGGCCAACAGTGCATCATCCCCTCCTTGAAAGGGCAACATAAAAGAATTACAGGAACGAATGTTAAGTCCTTATATATAACATTCCTCAGTTCTTATTTCTCTCTATTCCTCTGTTAATGGTCTAAGTAGTGTGAAGCCTGATGAAGCCCAAGCACTCTAAGCTGAGTTTTCTCTTACCATTTCTCACTCAGCCTACACATCTGTTCACTGCCTTCAGGCAGTCTCTGCACTCCTCAGTCACTAACAACTTAGATTTATTCAGTACTTTTCATGCAGGAAAAAAAAGCCCAACATGGATTTGGATGAATCTGGTAAAATACCTGCCACCACAGAACTCTAAAATTTTACCATTGCTTTTGAGGCTTTTGGGCCTTGGAAATGAGAGGCTTCGGAAATGGGAAATACTGTAGCATGTGAAAAAAGATCCAAAGTGCAGAGTGAAGTTAGCTCCAGGCGTACAAACCAAGCTCAGTGCAACTGAGCCCCCAGCTAATTTGGCAGTGTGACATTTTATACTGATGCAGAGGCTTACACCTCCTTCACAGGCAGCCTGCAATTTCTCTGCATGGCTTCTTGCTGCCTTACAGCATTTGAAGCGCCAGGGAAGCAGCAGGGATTGGGAGAGTTCAACTACCTGTGCCTCTGGATTGTGTTTTGTTGACAGCTTTGGTCTCCTTAGGCTCAGTCTTCTTTCTGTCAAGGACAGCTTTCATTTGAAAATCCCTTTACAGGTTTCAAAAGGCACAAACAGCTAATAAACTGCAGGCTGGGAGTCCCAGTCCTGAATCTGCTACACATCCATTTCTTCCAGGTGACATAATTTGCCATTTCAATCAAGTCTAATTTATGGATGCCTTGGCACAGGAAAAGATCATTTGTTAAAACATGGAATATGCTGCCAAAATATATAAAATTGCAAATAATTACACACTGAACAGTACTCTGGCAATATAGATTTAAAGCTTAGCACCTCAATTTGGAAGTGCTGGAGCTAAACTTAAAATATCTACCACACTATCATTTCCGTAGGGAACATTTCTTTTCTTTTTATCATACTCATGAAACCATCTCTCAGAGAGTGAAAATACTGTTTGCTCACTCCACATGCAGGATCTCAGGGGCAAACACTGTAGGTTTTATGTTTGGGCAGCCCTGGGACCTTTACGATTTGTGGATGTAGATGATGCCATAAAGATAAAATGAAGTTGATAAAAATTGTTTCACAACATACAGAGAAATTTGTGTCAATTATAATGAAGGGTGTTGGCCTGAAATATCATGCATAAAGTATTAGAGCCTCAGAACCATCTCAGAAATAGAATCCTCACTGTATTTCTTCACAGTGACGCAATGTATGAGGCTCAGTAGTCAGCAGCAATTACGTCAGTAGAAGGATCATTGCCGTACTAATGACTCCTACAGTAGTGACAGCTAATGAGAACAAGCCCTTCATGTACAGGTTGTCTGGGGTTCAGCTCCATGGAATAGGAACATTCAGTGCTCTGATGCACCTACCTGAATTGACTAGCACATTTATTCTGATCATGAGGCATTACTTCAGATGGTTCTGAGAAAGGCACGCAAATATCCTATTTACTTTGATGTAAATTATCCCCATGTTTCCCATGTAACAGAACTCTTTGCTCGATTTGTTCCTTCCCAGAAGAGTGAACACATCCACCAGAACATCAGCTTACCACACATATCTCTCTCCCATAACTGTGAAGGTTTAAAAAACTTGCATTTTGAATTTGTATACGTTTGTTCATCTGACAAGGAGGTGTTACTAACATTTTACTTGTCTTTATGGAAAAAAAATACTTAAAGGAATGTTAATGATTGAAGTGCTTTCTAAATTCTCCAAATTTGGAAACATAAAGATATGAGACACAGGCATGTGTCCATAGGGACACATTTGCAAACCAAAGACAGTGAGCAATCCAGCATTCATCTGGATGGGGGAGAATATATTATACCAGTAAATATGTGTCATCAAAGGAAGAATAATTATTATGTATATATTTACCATGTTCTTTGGGTAATTACATCAGGATGAGATGAAGGGTTTTGCCTATGAAAAAGGCACACACTCACTTCATGAGCAGTCCTTTTGCAAAAAGCAATCTGCCTTTCAGGTGAAAAAAGGAATGAGGGGTGGTCATAACATTATTGTGTAGCATTTCTTTCTGCTTTGGTTTTATTTTTAAAGGCAAGTTATAATGTACTTTTAATAGAAAAGAGCCTGTTTAGTCAAGGTGCTGATGAAAGAAAAGTAGTCTTTTTTAAAAAAAACCTGTCCTTGTTTTGAAGACCATAAGGACCGTGTTCTTCTCCCTCTTGAAGCTACCAGCAAGAAGCATTAAGTTCATTTGGACCAGACCTGTCCTGTTATGAGGGTTTTTTGAATGAATAAGAATGAGTTGGTGGGTGCCAATATGACCTGCAATCAGCCAGTCTCTCTTTGTAGGGTATATCAGAGTAAATGGAATAGTTTAAGAAAAAAAGGCAGCATCTCTAGTCAAAGGAGCTGGATTTCTGCATAGAAAATGCCACATGCAACACAAATAACAAAAGAACAAGGTACAAGGAATTATGTTGGGATTCATAAATTCTGTTGTCTGTACACTGTGACTGCACTTAATCACCTTCTAATTAGAAATGGTGCTGCACTTTAGCACAAGTAGCACAGTGTTGCATAAAAGAAAATGTCAAGAAAAGAGAAAATTTTGTTCATTTTAAAATTATACAGAACAATTTCACGAGTTCCTTTATTTATTATATTTGGCTTAAGCCAGATGTTGTATTTTATGACATTAAAAAAGGTTAATATATCACAGAATTCTTTAAAATTAAAGGCTTACATTTATCTTTACCAGCAGGAACATTGCAAACCATCGAACACTCAGGCTGTAATTAAATTTCCCCACACATTACCTGGCCTGTGCCATTGGCATCACTTCTAAGCAGAAGCCCAGCTAATAAAAGTCAAGGGTTTTGTCAGAACTGCAACAACATATTCCTAATTACCTGAGACAAATTTAGAAACACCTGTCAGGTGATTTTGCCTATGATGTCCTCCAGGGTCATTGATGGAAAACAGCTTGTTGAGCTCCTGTGATGTCCTGAATGCAGGCTGTAGCATTGTGATGAAGGCTTTCTTTTCTGCCTGATCAAAATTGGAATCTGTGTATTTCACAGTATTCAATCCTGCCTTTATGTAGGAAATAAATCACACCCACTGGGAAGACTTATTTCCTTTTGGCAGAACAAAGCCCTTGTTACGACTTCTTGTATTTGATCTGAGTTTTGAAACGTCAAATTGACCACTATTGCCAGGATCATAGACTGAGCTGAACTGTGAGTATCCTGAGAGAAAAACTGTGTGATTTTAGGTCCAAGGTGCACTGAGTGAGCAGTGTAAATTTCCACTTACAAGTATAGAAGTACTCAGAGGTTTTAGATTGAAAGTTCCCCAGTTAAATCCAGTCCTGCCTTGCACGGTATGGCAGGACATGAGGATGTCACTCCAGCATTTCTTGTTGCAAGAACAGTTCAGGTATTTATTTTTCGTTTCCAAGGTGCTTTGTGACATTTAACAGAAAGATGAGCCTAGGGATCATGCTGTAGCACCCACACAGACAACAGGAGATGGTGGAAATATGGGCAGATACAATCCCTTCAGATATGCTCCCTTTTTCTCTCTTCTTCAACCCTATTATCTTGGAAATGTGACCAGGGCATTGGCTGGTCTAACAGAGTTCAGTCAGGGTGAAGGGCATTAGCTACAGGGTGGACAGTTAAACATAAAGCACAGGATCCTGACTCATCATCTGCAGACGTGTGCAGGTCTCTAAGCTGCTTCTCATTCTGTTTTTCCTTCCAAATTATCCATCATGTCAGGACATCTATCCCAATAACGGTCCAGCCACTGCTGCAGTCACCTTGTATAACTAGTAAGAAGCTGACAATTTGCTTATTGAGCAGCTTCTGCAAGCAACCACAAAAGGAGTCATGGAGAAACAACTGGGACATGGTCTGAGGTCTAGAAAATCCAGAAGAATTACAGTTTTTGTTATCTGTGCCCTTCAGATGGAGTGTGAAATTATTGTAAAAAAAATAATAATTTAAAAATTTATCTGATAGCTACATTCAGTGTTCTTTTAAACCACACAATGAGGCCAAGTAGCACTGCTGAAGAAATCTCAGAGATACTAACAGAAATCTCTATTCAGTTCAGTGGAAGATTAGGGCAGAGTTAAGTAAATTATCAGCATTCAACAAATCACACTATGTAATAATTAAAAGACAGAGATATAAAAACTGGAATATCAGGGGATCTTGTCACAGACTGCTCTAGGAGGCATCACATTATTTGCTTGTGGTAGGGGAATATCTAAGATCTTTTCATAATTTCTGTCTTATTGCTGCAATAAGTATTTTTTTAAGACTTACTCTGTATATAACATGTATAGCACATAATAAATTAGCCCAAGGATCCTTTAGAAGCTTCATAGCTATAAACTGATAACATCTGATTAGGAAGATCCTGTAAAAAAGGTTTGGTATTTCCTTCTTCTCAAAGCACTCTTATCCCCAAATTTGCTCTCCTAGGGGCCTGAACAGTGAATGCTGCGAGGCCACCTGACATGGAATACAGAAAGGTCCTATGCTAAACAGAGGGGGTATCACAGGCAGCTGGAGTTGATCCTACCCAAGGTTCTTTTCCTTCGCAAATTAACATATTTGCCTAGCCCAGTGCCAACCATAAATTTGTAACTTCTTTTGAATAGAAAGTAAACCGTTGCTACCCAGAACTTAAAACACCAATGCAATAAAAACAATATTAATTGAGTATGCAGAAGGAACTGCTTTGCTGCATTTTGCTGAGCCACAGAAGCAGCAGCCTTAAATAGCAGGAGGAGAACCTTGTCCCTCTGTGCAGAGATAGGCTGGAGACCTGTGGAACCCTCTGCAAATTTTCAGACTAAATATTAAGTGCTACATTGTAAGGCCAGTTACTTCTCACCGCTTCTAATCACCGTGGATGAAGGGGTTATACAGTTGTCATTAGCCCATGTCCCCTGGAGGAGCACATCACGCCCAGCTCCCTTCAGGCTCCCAAATGGCAGCAGAATTGTAGCTGCTGTCCACTTTGGACATGGGCTCTACTCAGCCAGCATCCTCCAGGCAAGTTGCTTCCTCACCTTCTTTTATTTATTTCTAGCTGTGGTAGGTGATAGGTGAAGATTTCTAAATGTCCTTTGGTGGCTGGGTAACCACCTTAGACAGAGAGATAACAACTTCTCTCAATTGGAGATCTCTGTGAGAAGCCAAAAAACACCTTGGAAGAAGCCTCTGTCCAAATCAAAAATAACGTCCCAAGTTGAAAAGCAAAGACTGTATTGGGGAATAGGCTCCACTGGAAACTGCCAGGCAAAAGGTTGTAGCTCCCTCAAATACTCAGAAGGCCTGAAAAATCCAACAAGAAAATTAGGGGAACCAGACTGTAAACAAATCCTGCAGCTTAACTAGCAAAGAGAATTTGAGGAGTGCATAGGCAGGAAAAGCACTTAAAGCCAAAAGCAAAGAAACTATTTCCTGCTGTTGTATTCTTGCTGCCTTTAGGAAATAGAGCTGTGTGCACATTTTGAGAATTATATCAAAGCAGAAAGTGACTCCATCAGCAGCTTCCTCTCTCATAATTCAGCTCACTCTGAAGGCCAGGGTTTCTAAACAGCTGGGTCAAAAAGGGGCAGCTGTCCTTAATTTCTTGCACTGTCCTTCCTGTAATTCTCCTCTAATCCTGCTAATAGTTATTTTATTATCGCAGTTCTATAAATTAATTTGGAGACACATATCTCTCCTCTTGTTAAGAAATAGGCTTCAGGACCGAGGGCATAAATGAGGAACATCCTAGGAAACACAGACTTCTCTGATTTTGTTTTTCTAAAGTGAAATAGATAATTTATGGTATAAATTATCATCCACCGTTCTTTTCTCACATAAAAATAATTGAATGTATCTCCTGCTAGGCTAAATAATATGCTTCCTTAGAGATTTTCTGATCTGTCAAGAACAAGGCCATTTCAAAATTAATAGAATAATCCAGCTGTTAGCTGGCACCCCCTCTATGTGATGTTAAATTTGTTTTCCTTTCACTTGTATTAACTAGAACGTGTGTTACCAAATGACGTGTTCCACGGGAAAGATACAGAAACCAGCTTCATGTGTGCCCTTGAATAAAAAACTAAATTTGGTCTATCAGCAGTTATAAGGAAAATGCCTGGACTCACTCTGATTCCATTCCTGTGAGTACAGCCTCTTGGGATGCAGAAAGGAGACGATGCTCCCCAGCACTCTGACTCACTTAGCTCTTGAGGAAATCAGTCTGAAAACAAATATTATGTGGGGATTTGTGAGAGAATGCTCCTCATCCACTTCTGCCTCCACCAACACATGTACCTACCACCAGGGAAGAATTCTCTGCTGGTCTCACACATGAGGAGAAACTCTAGCCCAGGACTTTGGGGACATTGTCATGCTGACTAGGGAAGGTAGAAGCTTTTTAACATTCATGCTAACTAGATGCAGCCTCGGATGGTGATTCCCAATCCACACTGAGGTTTTCAACATCCCCTCTTCCCAGGTGGAAATCTCTGCTTCTGCACTGCCACCCATCAGCAACCTGCATGCATTGGAAATATGGCTGGGACTACTCTGCCAGCAACAAAATTATGACAGTGAAGGGTTTCTCATGACTGGAAAAGAGTCAGTGGAGGAATAACATGGTCAGGTGCATGCAGAGAGCAGCTGTTTGCAGGTCTGGGGAAATGATATAACGACAAAGAAATGTAGTGATGTACCAACCATAATGGTGGTAAATGTCAAATGCCAAGCAGAGACACAAAGCCAGACTGAGCAGCTCCTCTGCAGGTGTTTAAGTGGAAGTAACTGTTACTAAACTCCAGCTCCTCAAATAAGTTCCAGACACATTGCCATCCTTGATACTCAGAGGAAGACATGGTCCATGGTCCCCCTGCCACAAGTGGCTCACTGTGGCTTGTGTTCCTTGAGCAAACATCCACACCAGGCACCATGGTAGCCCAAAGGAACAAATATTCTTTTGTGTGGCTAGCTAAGTAAAAAATGTTAAAAATAATGTGATGGCAGTGTGCAACAAGGAGATTTTTATACAGCATGAAATGGAGAGTATGCATGGGGGTGTAGCAGGTGAGTTATACATGGACATCTGTTTGCTGTTTGAATGTGTAAATGTACCAACAGAGGATATTTTCTGAGCACAAACAGGCACTAGATACCAGTGTGGGCTTTTCTAAAGAAATTAGACAATATGGCCACATTGAGCTGCTTGAAGGAGACACTGGCCTTCTCAAGCAGCAATCCTTTCAGAGGTTCCCAGTGTCACAGCACATCTTTGTGCAGTGGCCTGTGAGCTGGCCCACGACCTGGTATGTCTGAATCAATGTGACTGCCAAAACCTGAGATGGGGAGAGTTTTTTGGTTTTCATGAGAAAGTGAGCAAAGGTGCCAAAGTTTTTGAGAAACTGTACTGACATTTCTAAAAGGTAGTTCCTAACCCTTAGACATTTATTAAGGCACAGAATAATGCTCATTTGTATTAAACAAAATTGAAATAGATATATGCAAGGTGGAAGCATGTGACTGACAGTTTCTGCTTAAAGGAGACTTCACTGAAAGAACCTCGACCTTATCAATTCTCTTCCCCCTCCTTGTCTTCACCCCAAGTAACCCAAGTGTGCCACCCTACACGCATATTGTCAATTATGGCTTTGATTTATTGGTAGTCTCAGCAGCTCAAGGCAGCTGCAAACCCAGTTTACCTGTCCAGTTAAAGTGGTTTTATGGCTGCTGCATACCTCTGAAGCCAGCAATCTGGAGCACTATATCAACCTTTGTCAATTTCAGCAGACTTTTTCAGAGAACAAAAAGGATGCCATTGCTTTACTTCTTAACCTTTGGTGTTTTCAAGAGCCTTTTGTCATTCTGAAACTGTGCCCAAATTCTTGAGGTTTAATGCAGAATTTATTACTCATCTTCATTGTTTGGGATCTGTTGTGCGGTTTATTAAAATCCACAGTTTGAAACAGCCATGTGTGTATAAATCAAACCATCTAAATAAACCACCTCGTGCCAGAGGAACATAATATTTAGGGCTTGTTGACAAGGGAAAATGTTCCAAGTGGGAATGTCAACTGGAAATGGAGTGGCTAATGTACCTTCAGTGCTTGAATGGATGCTCCTATTCTGCGCTGAATGCTTCCTTGAGCCTTGGTTTAGTTCTTTTGAAAGCCAAGGAAGATAAATCATAAAAAAGCCTTCAGGGGATACAAAGATTTTTTCCAGACTGACCTTGAGCTAGTGGGAGCATGGAATGGGAAGGTTGTGGAATAGCTATTCTGTTACACCCCTTCCAGGTTGTTTCCCTTAGATCCACTGTTGGCACATGCTTCACTTCCCAGACACATGTTTGTCCCTACCTGGTACCTCTGCATCATCCTTTCTCGTGAAGCTGATTTTCTTCATATGACATTTGAATGCACAGGCACCATCTGTGTCTCCTTAAACATCCAGTCACCAAGAGCAGGGAGCTGGAAAGCAAGGACAAGTAAACCAGCGAGTATACATCTGAATCATCCAGGTGACACAGATCATTCATATTCAACTTTTAAAGAATTAATTCAGTCAGTTGCAATAATGCTAATGCAACTTTACACTAGGACTTTTTGTTATGGGTTTACAGGACAAACTTGATCTGGACCAAACTTGACATGTCGGTGATACTCTTGGCCATATGTGATGAGTCCTAAAAATCTCATCAAAATAGTGGATGTGAGCTGCACATGGAAGCTCCTTTACTGCCAGTTTAAATGTGACTGCCTTTGAATTTGGTCCCTGTGTCCTCATGGAATTTCATGAGGATACTTATTCTTATTTCATGCCATACTTATTCTGCAAAAGCCAACTGTCAAGGGGGGACAAACCCTGCTCCTTTCAGGAGGAAAACAGTAAATTTAGTCCCTGTAGAGATAAGAAAAGAGAAAACTGGGCTGGACGTTAACTTTTTCCATGCAGGAATGCCACAGTATCATTTGGGGGATGCCCTGCATCAGCTGAACTGGGGTTAGACAAAAAGCAGTTTACAGCTGTCAGTGTTCTCTGGTATCTCTGCTGTTTTCAAAGTCTATACAGGCCACTTCCCTGTGGCTGGAAGGGAAAGGCGCCTCGAATGGTCACTCAGAAAAATTTACATGACTAGCAGTGCCTGCTACAGCTCTGCTAGTACAGCACTTCCATGCTTGTTAAAGGAATGGCAAAGAAATGCAGGAACTTCTGCTGCACACTGAAGGCCATTTCCCTTTTTTAAACCAGAATTCTGGATTTAGATGCCAGTCTGGAGAAGCTGCTAAGAACAAAACAAAGCCGTTGGGGAATTGCTCCTCTTGTTTAGCGCAAGGAGTTGTGACAGACTTTGGCTCTTTACTTGAAAAAGCACGCAAATTATACTTGAAAAAGCACGCAAATTTTCCTTTTTTTAGTGCTGCAGCCTCTGCTCCCATGCCTCCCCACGCAGCTGAACCATAAGGTAGTAATGAAAAGCATCTTTTTACTCTGTCAATTCCATTGTTTATTTTATCTCTGCAGCTCACACTAGGTCTTTGAATTAAATGAAAAAACAGCCTCGCTGTTATCAGCACAGGGCAGAAGCAGATGGGAAACTTGTGGTATTGCTCTGACTAATGCTGTGTCTTTGTGCAGCTGGAGTATGGTGCTGGGAGGTGCTGGATGCCTTCAGCCCCCCTTCAACTCATCCAAAAAAAGAAAACAAACTTCAAAGCATTCTTCATTTCCCTGGAGTTGTTCAGCACCCCAGACTACGCAGCCATGGCTGGACAGTCTGGCTTCTGATTGTGACCTCTGCCTCCGTGCTTTCAGTGAGATGGACTCAGACCTTTTTAGCCAGCAGCTAAAAACACTGGAGGTTCCTGTCAGCTCAGCTCAGGAGCTGCCACAGACTGCATGAGTTTGCAGCTCACTCACTGGCTTCTCCTAGCCCAAGTTCAAACATTTAGAGCTTAAGCAGGAGAAACAGAAAGGGTAATACCACAGCTCTCCACCAGCTTCTGCCCTGGGCAGATAAGAAAAGCACTTTTCTAAAGTGGTCTGAGGCAATGCCATGACTCAGTTCAAAGCTGCAAAAACAAAATAAGCTACAGTGTTCCTAGAAAAAAAAGGTCTTTGTAGAAGCTCCAGAAGAACAAAAAGAATGAAGCACTTGAACAGAATAATAATCTAATATTATTATCACTGTGATTATTATTGTGTTGTATAGAGCCTGTACTCCACAGTCTTCCTCTAGGACCGGAGCTGTTATGCTGGGCACTGGATATGTGTGAAATGAAGAAACAGGCTATGCTTTTAAAGGGCTCCCAGTTTAAGCAGCAGAGTGGGAAAAAGGGAAAAAAAGTGAGATAGAGGAAGGTACCGTTGAAACGCAGATCTTTCAGGACTCATCTGTGAATGAGTAAGGACATTCCTGGGCATCCACTGAACAAAGTAGGGCACAGCATCCTCACATCATAAGAAATTCTTCTCTAGTCAATGTTTTTATTTCTCATAAGCCAAATACAGCAACTGGGATTTCTGATCCAAAATGCAAACGGGACTGAAGCTCACAGATTATGCTAACTTTCCACAGGAATCAGAATCCTAGTTGCTTTTATCCAAACAGGGCTGCAATATTACCCCCTGCTTCACTCCACTTTTGCTATCTTTGCTGCACATCATTTCTTTCATTGTCTGAACATTGCCTCTCTTGGAGAGACAGCATCCATTTGGAGGGGAAGAGACAAAATCTGAAAAAAAAAACCAAAACCAACAACCAGAGAAACAGCAGCTGTTTGATTTTACCCAGACTCTAGCAGCATTTACAGAAATCTCTGTGGAAATGGCTGAGTAGGCTTGAAACAGGCAGAGCAGTTCCAAGGAGAACGGACTTTGTCACCTTGTCTTGCCATTCATGACAAGCCAAGGATGCATGCTCCAGGGGAAGACAAATTTTGCATGGCTGTGCACAGAGAAGGCAGCCTCTAGTAGCTGGAAATAGAGTGAAAGGACTTTTGCAGTCCTTCAGGATAAACTACATCTCAGGCTGCCTCATACAGTGTCTCTCAGTGCTTAATTCATTCCCGTTGTTCATCTGGCCATTGCCACTTGGGAAGCTTGGTTTTCTTAGCATTTAGCATTTAACTATATGGGGATTACAGCAAGAAAAGAGAAAGACACAATGAAAGATTACTCTTAGACCTATGACAAAAAAAAATACCTTTCCTCCTAAAATTAGTATTTCCCAGAACTCTTTAGTACCCAGAACACTTTTAATCCTCTAATGAAAAACAGTCCAAAATCACTCTTATGGCACTCCAGAAAAGAAATGCATAGCGTCATCTTGGTCATAGTTCATAAAATCCTTTGCCAAGGCAGCAGGAACCAAGGAGCAAGTCTGGAGATCATTACAAGAGGCCCAAGATTCACAACCACGCTTTTCTGGCTACCAGGTATCATAGGAGAGTCGGAAGGAAGCAAACGTGTTCTACCTGTGCCTGAGGTAATGTGTCACCTATGATCACCCCAGCCACAGGAAGAACACAGGTAGATGTTTGTTTGTTTTTTCTTGAAAGCTGGAAGTCTTTTTTCATTATTGCTTTTAACCTCTTCTTTCTCTCATCCACCTTCAGGTATCTCCATGCCTGTACCTGTCTTTGGACTACAAGATGACTCCAAAGTATTTAAGAAAGACATGTTCAAGAAAGACATCTGCTTACTCGCAGATGAAAACTTTGTTCTAGTAGGCTCTTTTGTGGCATTCTTCATCCCCCTAACCATCATGGTAGTCACTTACTTTTTAACTATCAAGTCGCTGCAGAAGGAAGCGATGCTATGCGTGAATGACATTGGCCCTAAGACCAAGTTTACTTCATTCAGCTTCCTCCCTCAGAGTTCCCTGTCCTCAGAGAAACTCTTTCAGCGCTCCCTGAACAGAGATACAGGGACTTCAGGGAGGAGAACCATGCAATCCATCAGCAATGAGCAGAAGGCTTCCAAGGTCCTTGGCATTGTCTTCTTTCTGTTTGTTGTGATGTGGTGCCCGTTTTTCATCACCAATGTGATGGCTGTTATTTGCAAGGAGTCATGCAAAGAAGAGGTCATTGGAGGACTCCTTAACATATTTGTTTGGATTGGCTACCTTTCTTCGGCTGTCAACCCACTCGTGTATACATTGTTTAACAAAACCTACCGCTCAGCTTTCTCTCGCTACATCCAGTGTCGCTACAAGGAGGAGAAGAAACCTTTCCAGCTGATTTTAGTGAACACTATCCCAGCACTTGCATATGACTCCAGACAGCTCCAGCTAGCACAAATGAAGAGCTTGAAAAAAGAGGCGAAAATGAGGGCTAAGGATTACTCGACGGTCACGATAGGAACACATCATTTAGATGGTACCTCCAAGGGAAGTATCGGCCTGGGGAATGAAAAGGTTAGTGGTGTGTGATGGTCAGCAGCTGCCATGACAACCACTGTGTGTGTGCGGAAAATTCCACCTGCTGTGAGAAGCTCTGATAGCTTAGGAAAATCAGCTGTGTTCAAGAGACCTTTCAACAACATCATATACTCCTCACGTTATCCTGTGGATGAAAAGCAGGGTTGAAAGGGTATCAAATGTGCAATTTTTTTTTCATACAGTACGTTGGCTGTTTTAAGCACAGGCTTTATTAAACTTATTTTTTTAATATTCTAAAGGATATATTTCTTAAAGAAAAAAATGCAATTTCTGGTATTATAATATGGGCTGTGAAGAAACCTACGCATTTATTTTCTCTTTGCAAATGAAAGCTAAGCTGTCCTTTGATGTTCTTGCAGAGTAGGCTCCAGCTAGTTTGTCTTGCTACAATTGAGTTTTGTTATGATTAACTGAATGAGCACTTTACAGAATTTTAAACAACATGATGGTTCATTTGCTAATATATATTTAAAATAAATCTTAAAGTATTTTAAAAAATCTATTAAAACTGCTGTAGATTAATTATGTGGACATTTTGTTAACTGTTTTTATGCTATTTTTTCTTCCTCAGTAACCATCCTGAAATGTCCCTGGGTTTTTCTGCCATTTATTCTGTATTTCAAATAAGTAATCCTTGAAGGTAAATTATACTTGAATAATCCTCTCTTTCCACCACTACTTATAATCTTTGTTTCAGGACTTGCAATTTATTTGCATTCAAAAATGTCATGTGTTCAGCTTAGAAATTGAAACTAATATTTTCAAAATTATTGGTCTTAATTCCCTGCTCCCTCCCACTGGTGTTGACAGGAAGGTGAAGTGAGAGAAGAGTGGAAAACCAGGCACAACATTGCTAAATAATTTCAGCACCAATTCCAGATTCATGACTCTGTTCAATTCCAACAAAGTCTGATTTAAGTCATGTAAGAGGAAACTCTGCATGAGTAAAGTCGTCAGTAAAAGGTTGGAATAGATTTTCTCTCATCACTTGTCTTTGGTTAAAAACGGCCATTATGAAGAATGTTCTGGTTTGGGTTTAGGGCTTGTAAAGCCAAAATTATTAGAAAACTGTTAGTTGCTAAAAATTGTTTTCCTTTGTTTCACTGTATTGCTGTTAAGGCAGATTGCTCAGGAATGGTCAGAAGATTGCACTACTTGGACTCAGCCTTAATGAAATATGTATGGGCAAATGGGGCTCACTTGGAAAATAACAGGATCTGTAAACAACACTGCATTTCACCTGCATAGATCCAAGGGCAGAATGAATTGCATAAAGAACATAAAATACATTGCTTGACAGACATGCCTAGTCATGAAACTCTTTTCATGACATCATAAAAGATGTCTCTGAGGGCAGTGGCACTTTGCTGAAGAGGACAAATATAAATGCTGCACTCACATGCAAAGTTTAAATCCAATCATTTGATTCATTACGTGAATTATTCAGCCATAACCTTATCAGAACCAGGATGTATTCCAGTTTCTGTGGAAAAAATCACTGCTCATCCAGAAGAAAAACTCCAATGCCTTCATCTTCTGTCCTTCTATTGAAGTTGTTCAGTTTTTACAGAGAAATTAAAATTCCACTAAGTCAAAGAAGGAGAGAGACAGAGAGAGAAAGTGAATCTTTTTCTAGCCTACCAGGTGGGAGTCTTTGGAAGAAGAAGGCCTTTAGCTTAAGATACTGATCTATGGCAGACCAGGACTGAAAGTTGGCTGGATATTTGTGCACTGGTCACACAGAAGCTCTGCATGCACATGATGACACTGACTCACCCCACAGACCTCAGCCTCCATGTCTGGGACAAAGTGTCATGCTGTAGCCCCATTGGCAGTAATGATGCCATGCATGTCACCTATCACCTCACAGGCATTCATGGGTTTCCCCCAAAACTGGTCATCTAGGATGAACTGATAAATCAAGTGGAATAAATGCTGTGCTCACCAGGTGCTTTATATGCTCTCTCCATCTCTGGGTACATTTGATCACCTCAGCGAAACTGAACAGCTTCAGCAGAAGCAAAACTGAACTCGCTGCTCCCACCTCCCTATGCACACATCCTGCTCCTGCCCAGCACTGGGGGAGGGGTGTCACACTGGCAAAGAGATTCCAGGGGGAATCTGCTAAATGCAGCTGAGTATGAGGATTACCATAGCAGTAGCTGGGAGCAGTGACTTTCCACTCTTTCCTGTCAAGTTTGGTATTGACCCTAAATCTAGTACTTTGAGCTAAGGACAATGCCCATCTCGTATCCCACAGGCCAGATGCCTCTACTCCACAACTGGGGTGATGGTTTTGAGGATTTGCCCTTGGAAACAGGTATCTCAGGGAATAAGCAGGCAGTAATAAAAGCAAAGGTGTTTTGTGAGAAGAGTCTGAGGCTCTAGATCTGCTACCAAACCAGATTGCCTCCATATGATGAATATACACACGGGACTGAAGGTCTCTAAACCTGCATGTGAGGGGAAAGGAAACAAAGAGGCTTCCACCAGGGGAGGGAATCATCACATTTTTTGCCATTTAGGCCTCTCCTGATGCAAGTTTCTCTGGCTTTGCAGTCGAAAGCAGTAGGTAGGACAGACAGCTTGGATCTTATCACCCATTTGTGCCAGGGAGCAGAGCCCACCTGCATCCTGTATGATGTATATGGCACCCTGCACTTCTCCAGAGCTCAATTCCTCCCAAATCTCCTGAGGGCCTGGTTGCTGCTCTGCACAGTCTCCTTCACCAGCTCACAGCTGATAAACTGTTACTGGACATTGCACATTCAGAGCTTCTGCTCTCCACTGACTGTCTGCATTTTGCCCACATGGCAGATCAGATCATCCCTCTGTTTCTCTTTCATTCCACTTTCTGTTCCTTGTTCACAATGTCAAATTGTTCAGGTTGCAAATACTTACAGGGATTGTTTCACTACAATCACAGAGGGTTTCAATTACTGGCTTGAAGTTTCATTACAAGGTGACTCAGAACAATCTTTTTTTTTTCCAGCTTATTTTAAAATAAAACCTATGTTTTGGACATAAGAGACTTAACAGCATTTCATTAATTGACAGCTGGAGAGAACATAACACTGAGTTTTTGCTTAGAAGCAGGGAAAACTGATGCCTGACATTTTGATTCTGTAGCACTCAGATAGATAGTTTTATTGAGTGATCAGCAGCTTTTGCCTAAGTAGCCTCTCAAGGCCAAGAACGCACAGCAAAGACCAATATCTCCAGCTCTTTATGGACATTTTTGACAGCTTAGAAAGGCCTGATTCTGCCACCCTGCATCAAAATATTAATAGATTTTTGTGCAGTTTGCCTTAGTGAGGATGGCAGAGTCAGGATATGAATTTGTTCTAGCCACCATGCCAAATCTGCTAGGGGTTGTTCATCAGCAGATAGAAATTAATGGACTCATTATACTGCAGACAGATGACAAAGTTCAGCTGTTTTAAACTAGGATTTACAGCACTTGGTCCATGCTTGGAATGAACACCATGGTTTAATATGACCAGCTTCAGAGCAGCATCTCCATCTTCCAAAAAACTGTGTTTTCATTATGCATCAGAATGGAATGGAATTTTTTGTAATTTTTCAGGTTAAAAGAGAAGACATTCATACAGACTGCTTCAGAGGTTAGGGCCTTCCCTGACTTCACAGGAAAAGCGTGCTGAGTCAGTCTGTCATAACTGCATCCAAAAAAGCCACTTCATCAGGAAAAACTTTTCAGCATCAATTTTTCAAGTAGATTGACATTTTATTACTGTTAAGACTGCATCTGAAAAATGTCCAAAGACATGAAGCTCACCATGTATCTCCTAAGCTGGTGTGCGTCCTTTTTACACTTCAGGGTAAAAATTCCTATGTATCTATCCCATCCAGTCAACCATGCACTGTACTTATGTAATTATTGCCAGAAGGTGAGATGCATTCTATTTTGAATACCTATATGTTTGCTTATGTAAATACATAGAGAAAAAAAAAATGTTGTATTTTGTAATGTTAATGTAAAATGGTGTTTCAATGCTTTACTGTTTTGTCTGATCGCACTGCTAGTAAAGCAGATTAAAATATTCAAATACAATCAGTTGTTTTATAAACTGGAGGTTTGTCTTAAATAGCTAATTTGGTTTGGTTTTATTTCTCCCATAAATATTCAGTACAATGACTGCTGAAGGCTAAAGTAATTTTAAATATTTGCTGGAGAAAAAGAAAGAGCATGTTGCAGAATTTAACTATCTCAGTAAAAATGGTCCAAAATGAGCCATTGTAATAATTCACTTTTTCTATGGACAGCCATCCTTCTACTGAGGAGGTAAGTACATACAGCTTAGTAATTTTCAGTCTCAGAAACTGTGTATTTGCAATAGTAGAAAGCCAACTAAATTAATTTCACTAAGAACTATAAGATTAAAATTAATAAGCTGTATTGGTTAGCATGGTAAGTTTTCACAAGTGAGAAGGCCATAGGAGTGGGCTCTGTGAGATGCTTCTGGAAGTTTTGCCCATATTTGACAGATCCAATGCCGGCCAGCTCCAGGATGGATGAAGCTCTGGCCAAGGCCAAGCCCAGCAACCACCATGATGGTGCCAGCAGGA
>JAYDZK010000001.1:53597048-53692260 GCA_034509185.1 Euphonia xanthogaster
GTCAGTGGAGAAAGGAGCCCCTCTGGAGCAGGTTTGCTGGCAGGACTTGTGACCCACAATGGAGCAGTTCATGAAGAGCTGCAGCCCGAGGGAAGGATGCATGTTGGAGAAGTTCATGTAGGACTGTCTTCAGAGGGAGAGACCTCAAGCTGGAGAAGGGGAAGTGATGAGTCCTCTCCCAGAGGAGGAACAGCAGAAAAACGTCTACTGGCTGAACACAGTTCCCATTCCCCATCCGTCCATGCTACTGTGGGGGAAGAGGTAGAGAAAATCAGGAGTGAAGTTCAGCCCAGGAAGAAGGGAGAGAGGTGGAGGGATGAAGTTGTTTTAAGATTTAGCTTTTATATCTCATTAGACTACTCTGATTTGATTGGCAATAAATTAAACTAATTTCCCTAAGTCAAGTCTGTTTTGCCCATGACAGTAATTGGTGAGCGATCTCTTCCTCTCGACCCTGGCTGAGGAGAGCAGGGGGAGTTTGGTGGGCACTGGGTGTCCAGCCCGGGTCAGCCCCACCGCCAGAGCAGCGCAAACAGCGTGGCACCGCTGCAGAGACAGAAATAACCCGCGGGTCACAGAACCACAGTGCCATCTATTGTCGGTATTTTCTTTCACAGAGAGAACTGAAATGAGAAGACCAAGGGATTGTAATAGTTTTCATTTCAACTGTCCTAAAACCAAAATAAATTTATTCCTCCAACTGATCTTACAGCATACAAGCTCTTGTTTGCAATGGCAATGCATATCAAAGTAGTACAGCTGTTAACAACAACCCCTTCAAAACCTTGCTCTCATCTTAAGATTTTATTGAGCTTTATAGTGGGTAGAAAAAAAAGCATACGAAGATGTATTTTTCAGAAGCTATCAGACATAGGGAATCAGATTGTTTTAGATGTAAATATGTGACATATGGTGGTATGGTGAAATGTACCAGATAAGATCCCTGAACTGCAAATCCACTCAGTTTTACCTCAGTACTACTAGACCTCTGTATGTAGGCTCCAGCGTATCATAATTTTTTATGTTCTTGGAGGCCAGAAACTCCCTGCTAGATTTACCTGTTTCTACATAATTTGCACTGATCATTGAAAGAGAATACATTTAGTTTATCAATATGGCACTTCAAGACAGAAACGCACAGATGTTTGGAAAAGAACTGAGTTCCACCTACAGATGTATTCGCTGAAGGGAGTCAGCACTGCATGTGCATCAACATAGTCCCTCATAAAAGGCTTAAAAAACCCCAGAAGTTAAGAAAGTTTCTTGTCATTATCATCAGCTGTCACCATGAAGGCAGGACACTCGCTCTTCCATAAATATTTCTGCTACTGCCTTTGCAATTGACATTAAAAAAAATCTCAAAGAGTTTGTTTGCTGGTTCTTAGATCACAATTCACTGACAATACAAATAGTAGCATTTTGTGAGTTTGCTTTCATTCTTACCATTTACATGGTAAGTATTCTGTAGCAGTAGAAGAGATTGAGAGTCTCAGAATCCTTAAACACTTCTCCACAGCTCCAGGAACCCAGCAGTAAAAACTGTATTCCTGCAACCACACAACTGCCGCAAGAAAGGAAGCAAATAAATCAGTAGTTACAACGATGGTTGCTGAGTTTCCAATCAAATTTACAACATGCTTGTTTAGTAAAGTCTCTGCTGCTGAATAATTTGAATTGACAAAGATGTTTGGGTGATCCACGTCTCTTTGCAGAAAAAGCAAAAAGTGTGCAAGTTGAAAAATTTATTTTTTCATGGAGTCATTTAGACTGAGAACTGCTGATGACTTCTAGTTACATGTCCAGGCCTAAGCCAGTTGAGCCAGCTCCTAGAGGCAACAGAGAAAGAGAGGCAGCCTAAAATTAGTATTTTAAGCAAGTGGAAAGAATTACCCTTTGGAATTGCCTACTGAAGAAAATCCCAGTTTTCAAATCCCACAAGTATAAAATATCTCCATTCCCAACTAACAGCAGATGTAATGTGGCCACATAACTTTGCTTTTCAAAACGAAATACTTGGGGCTCATGGGGCTAAGCCTGGAGATACGTATAGGAAATATTTTTCCTCCTGTAAGGGGACTAATAACAGTCACCTCGGGGATCCTTGAAGGAAAACAGTTTCTTTGCTGAATGGGTCTTTTAAGGAACCCATTCTCCCTTCTGGAAGAAGGTAAAAAATTCAGATTCTTCTGATCTTCCCAAGAAGCCAGTGGGTGATGAAAGAGGAGCACACTGTGACATATTAAGTGAGGTTTCACCTTACAGATCTACACCTAAGGATAAAAATGGGGAAAGAAGCAAGTTAAACAGATTACTGCAGTCACTGTCAGACTACATCTACTTTTATTTATTCTTACAACTGTTTTCAGGAAGAGACAACTGTTGCTGGGGACTTATTTGCTGATGGGAAACTGAGGTACAGTAAGATAAAATCAGCAAAAGAAGCCACTCAGTAAGCTAGGAACAGAACCCAGAACTTAAAAGACATGGATGAAGGTCCCCTTCCTATCAACCTCTACTTTCCAATGCTCGTGAAAATAGATATCAAAAGCACATCTGGAAATCTGCAGTTCTTATTGACCCATTAAAAAAATTCTAGCAATGCAGAGTAATTGCAATTGAGATTTATGTGTTTGAAATGAGTCAGGTTTACTTCCTTTAGGTTTATAGAACTAGCAAAAATATGGATCAAAAGTAGTTTATAAAGGCATTTTCCAAGATGAAGTACAGCAGTTGTGAGACCCTGAATGACCCAAAGAAAGACAGATTATCCTAAAATTCCACTTTGATAATTCCCACGAGAAAAAAAGTGTTTTACTGTGTGGAAAGCAGCACACAGGACCTGAAAATTCATCTAAGGAAGGATACCTACTTCAGAAATTCTTTTGAAAGATGGAACTATTCAGGGTCAAACAAAGGCAGAAAATCTCAGGATTCAGAAGCAGACTAGTCCAACAGTTACTCCAACAAAATATTTGGAATTGCTCTCTACAACTATGCAAAAAATAAAGGTTGAAGTTTCCACAGAAGCATAATCATCATGGCTGCACTCTGGAAGTCAACATTTCTGTTCCCCACATGAGAAGCATAGAAATTATTTCCCCCCCTTCCTGTCTTGTAGACAGTGAACCCTTCAAGTGACAAGGTTTGCTTCAATAGGTTTTTCTACTGTGCTTTGCACTGTGGACCTGGTCACTGTCAATAGCAAAAAGTTCTTTCCTTTTCTTTCAATGAGCTGTATTATCAATAGTGACCTATATTATCAGTAGTCCCTTCTTTACTGCAACTTAGATTCTTTTTTCCAGAACACCAGAATATATTTCTGAACTGAAGTCTCTTCTTTTCCCAAAGATCTATTATCCTTCTCTCTTTATCTTTGTTACTGCAGGGAGTAGTATAAACTGGCTTTTTCTTGCCTACATATCTCAGACTGCCCTCCATCTCATCACCCAGGTCACTGATAAAGACACTAAACAGTCCTGTCCATTGTATCAATCCTGAGGGGTGTCACTCTGGCAGCTGGACTCTGGACTGCTAATCAATACTCCCTGAGCCCAGCAATGAAGCCAATTTTCCACCCACCTTATTTCTCCAATCTTTTCAAAGGAGACAAGGAGAGTATTAGAAGTTCTTTCCAAGCCCTTGCTAACATACAACTTCCACTGCTCCTGCTTTGTCTGTTGATGCAGAATTCTCTTCAGAAGGTAATTAGACTGGTCAGGTGTGCTGTGCTCTTGGTAAATCCATGTTGGCTATTCCTATTCACCTTCTTCTTCTCTGTATACCTGGAAATGGCTCCCAGGAGGATTTGTCCCATTACTTTCCTGAGAGTGGTGGTAAGGCTGACCTGTCCTTAGTTTTCTTGATCTTTTAAACACTAATTTAGACACTTTTAGACAGTAACTAAATAATCCCTATATTAGTGATTGAAAACTTGTTCCCTTCAAGGTTTATTCTTTTTTTTTTTAACTTTCAGAAGACTTATCTTTTCTTAAAATCAGATCAATCAAGTTTTTTGTCAATTGTCTTTGGGCAATATAAGCATCTACTTCTACTTTTCCATCTTAAATGATGTTTGGAATCTTTGACCCTTTCATTGCCTGTACTCTCTCTAGGAATCTTATATATTATTGAAAAACATTCTCTCTGCTGGGGATCAGGCCAGTTGTTCCAAAAGCCATGCAGGCATGTTACCATACTCATCTTTGACAGCAACAAATTACTGTCTTTTCCTCAACTTTTCTAAAAGCCATGCTCTTCAAAGTAATCTTTTATTGTAATTTTGCATGACTCTTTGTCTTACCTCATTATAGATAACAGATTTAAATAATTCTCTCAGGAAGAATTTATGATACACATGAAAGTTTCTGCTACTTTGACCCTGATTTTGATAAATGACTTCAAGTCTGTGGCCTGAACTGTCCACCAAGGCCAAGAAAGGAAGTCTACTGTACATGTATTACTTCAAGGAGCAAGGCATCCCAGCTGGTGCTGCTGATCTCAACTCATTCCATAACACATAACGAAAAGCACTGTTTCCCTTGGAATGACAACCACAAGCATAAACAAATGGCATTTATGTCTCCACCTCTCCTTGCAGCTCTCCATAATAAGACAAGCTGTAATGTTCTACTATATTATTTATTGGCTTAAATTGAATTTAAATTTGTCCCTTGGCATTTGTTAAATCAGACCTTCACGATTACATTCTTGTCAGCCAATATCTTTCCTTAGCTGCAACTATACATCAAAGTTTACTTGAATATCTCAATTCAAAATACCAGCCTCAAGGGTTCAGTAAATACATGAAAAATTTAAAACTGTATGTGGAAAAATTTCTCGAACAAGCAGACTCTTCATAGGTTCAAAATTAATCTGTACTAATAAAGAAAGAAATAAAAAATAAAAGACATAATACAAATATGTGCAATTTATTTACTATGAAAAATGAAGACCTTCATTTCTAATTGTAACACATTAAAAGGAAGATACTTTCTGTCAGAATTATCAGGACTATATTCCTCACTGGATTTAGTATCAGTTGCAACAGGTTTAATTTTCCATTTTTCTGAAGTGATTAGAAAATATTACTACTATTTCTTACATTACTGTAATAAAAGAAGCATGATTGGGTGGTTTTTTCCCTTGGAAAAGTTGTAAGTGCTTTAACTGCTCCAGGGACAAAGAATTTTTCAAAAAATATTACTTCTATTTTCTTATCACAAATTACTTGTTTCTGCAACTGCAAATCTTCTGTGTATATATTTTCCACAGCCTCTCTGCAAAGAGGATTTATGAATGTGCTCAGCCTCATAGCAGCTCAGAGCCATTCCTGACCCTCAGTGCAGTGCTGCAGGAGCACCAATCCAAGATAAAGCCAAGTAAAAGAGGAGCCAGGGGAGCTATGTAATTGGGATTACAGTGCAAGCAAGACCAAAGGACAATGCTGTGTCCCAAAAAGACCTAGGGACTCAAATGACACACTAATGAACAGAAAGGAAATAATGAAATCAAGAATTAGAACAAAGCAGGAAAAAGCCCTCAATGTACACAGAAAAAGAAAGTGAGGATGTATAGGAAAGAAAGAAAAGAAGCTCAGATATAACTTCCATCTAGGTATGAAAGGTAAAGGATGTAGACGGAAGGGGAAATAATAAAGATATTCAATAACAATACAGTCGTACAGAAAATCCTCCCTTTCCCTGTGCAAACTTTCTCCCTTGAAAAGCTAAAGACTTGAAACAGGTTCTGTCAATACAGTCAGCATGAAATATACCGAGGGATGATACTGTTGCCAGCATATATATTTCTTGAAAATGACATAGCATGGCATAAGACAGTTTAATATAATTTAGATAAATATCATATTAGAATTCTAAAAAACTTATTTATAAACAATTGCTATAAAGAACACCGGAGCAGTTCTTTACAGAAAAGAGCTGCAAACAAATAATCTCTTGGCAAAGTCAACAGTGAAGTGTGAATTCAGAGCTCTGAATGACCAAAGTGATGATGAGCTCACATACAAAAAGTTGAGAAAAAATTACTGAAAAGCAGGCAGGATGAAGTTAGTAACCACCACTCTGAGTTCAGACTATCTCAAAAAGTATTAGAACATTAGAAAAGTGTGTAGCCAGATGCACGGCTGAGGGAAAGACTGTACTTACTGCAAAAAAAAACTGAGGGAAAGGAAAAATTTAGTGCCATAAGCTTAAAGACATACAGGCAGCTTGACTGCAATGTGGAAGTTTCCTGCTGGAAGCCTCACAAAAAATGTGTTTGGGAGTGTTGAAGCTAATGTAATGTTTCCCCAAGTACAAAAAAGATGGTGAAAAGGCAAAAACCTTTCTGACAGAATGCAAAGACTTTCTTACTGATACCAAGAGAAATTCTAGGTGGATGATGTGAAATCATATCTCGCCACTGGATGAGATCATCAGTGATCTGAGAGGTAAGATGGTAGAAAGCACTTTCTGTGTAGACAGAACACAGAGAAAGTATGTTGGAACAGTATGTGCTGTATTGGAACACAATAAAGCAAGAGTACATAAGCCAAAAAATTTTCCAAAGTGAATATCTGTCATTCTTTTATTTTCATATCCTCATTTCTACTGGTTGCCCTGCTGTACCATATGAGAAGCCTTTTAATGATGAAGGAAAGGAAACTTGTTTCACATCTGGTATTTTTTAGAGAATCTGAAATGATAGGCAGAATGCAAACAAATTGAATTCACAGGTGAGAACTGCAGACGCTGTCTGAAAGGATACAGAAATGGAATTAAGGTTAAACAAATCTCCATAACCAAAGATACTAGAAAGATCTATACCACAGCACAGAAGAGACTGCACCAGCTTGGCTCCCTCTGCCTTACACTGCTCTTTACACTACCCTGGTGTGTCAGCTCTGTGCCATGAAAGCAGCTCTCTGAAGGGCTGAGACAAAGCCCTCACATAATTTACCTATGCATTTATGTTCAGCCATTTTTGATGGAAAAGACAGAAAAATAATGCATACATCTCGACATGGAGATGTGCGAAGGCCAGGGAAACTCATCAGCAGGCTCTCAGGTGAACCCTTCTGATTGTTCACTGTGAAATGGGAGTAAATAGGGCAGAGATTATCTAATGGACTTGGACAGGAAGAGCACAAACACATCAAAATTTGACCAGGATCACTGCCTGAGATAGGCAGATTTCATACTGACAGAACACAAATTGCAGATACCAGGGGAAATGAGATGTGTGTACCAACAGCTGTCTAGACATATGAGAGAGAAAACAGACTGGCTACAGTTCAGTTCAAATAACTAACTGGGTATTATCTTGCTAGTGAGAGACATTTAGGGAGCTACAAAATACACACATGGAGATGGAAGGAACAACCTGAAGAGTACTTAAGTACATAATTTAATTTGATTGATTGCAATTTAAACACAGCTTGAAAAAAAAAGTTGAGATGAGGAGGTTTAAACAGCTCAGAGACAGACTATTTGTACCAACTACACCAACTACATCCAAGTACAGAGGCAGGATAGGAAAGCTGCTCTGGAAGACAGGATGCAAGGCCCAGATCTGGGGTCCGGCAGCTGGGGTCCAAATGGATCTGCTGGGGAAGAATAGAAAGTAATGGGGGGACAAAATTGTTGGAACTGTGCATTTCTAGAATTAGAATTCAATAACGTAAAAGGCATTGGAAAAGTCGAGGCTGAAAAAGGTTATAGGCAAAAATAGTCACAGCCAAAGCAGTACATGGTACAAGACCACAAAGTAGAAGGGAGCTTTGCTGAGGACAGTTTTTGAACAACTGATAGGCATGTTTAGCTGCAAATTAATAAAGAAAGAAAGAAATAATAAAAGCCCAGCACAAAGTGGGATCATTTGTGTTATGAGTAAGATGGGAGCACTGCCAAGTATCATCATTAATTTGTGATCTTGCAGGCGAGGTGTAAAATACCTACACTAGAATTTGGATTTATTATAAACTCAGCAGTTTGTCTGGTGGCACCTGCTATGAAGAACTCTGAAATCCTGAAGGGAAGTAAAACATTTGCAATGGAATGATGCAGTGGTGCCAGCTCGGGCCACTTCAGCAACTTTTTTCCCCCTTGAAATAGTCAAGGGACCATGACAGGAACACAAAGGCTGCTTTGAAGAGTTCACTATTATGGATTCTCTGGTGCATTTCTTGAGTCAGTGGGTTGCTAATCAATGGTCACGATCTCCCCATCAGAATTATATTCTACCCAATTAGAGCTGATTTCAGCACAGTTAATGAGTTTTCTTTCTTATTTTATTCCCTGTCCTAGGCGTTCTGCCAAATGTCCCTGTGGCCCATGAATTCTGTGTTCTTCGTGCCCACTATCAGCAGCACATCCCTGCCCCAGGTTTTGCAAACCTCTCCCTAGGTCTCAGACCACTGAAATATGTCAAGCCCTAAAATTTAACAAGGCAATTCTACCAACAAGCAATTTGTCTTTCTAGCACCTGGACATCAATTAGAGCTTATTCGCTGCTGTTTCACAGATTAAATCTCTGTTCTTGATTAGGCTTCAAAGTATATAAAGATCAAACATCACAAAGCAACTGTGAAAAACACCAATCACTTGTTTTTAGAATTTTCAAAGTTTAATAGTAATAAAATGGTTATAAAAATAGTAATATAATTGTAGTAATAAAAATTTCGACAATTATGACTTAGGACAATATAAGACAATAAAAACAAAGAGTTACTGATGGTCTGGGTACCTTTTTCTGGGCAAAATAAGCCCAAAAAAGCACACACGTTAACAGAGGATTAACCCTTAAAAGCAATAGCCTGTTGCATGTTCATGCACCTCATACATGATACATAAATTCCATTCAATCAAAGGATTCTGTCTGGTCAGTGTCAACTTCTCCCTCTTAATCCTGAGGCGTCTTCAGGACTGAGCGAGACAGGAAGATGTTAGTTTCTTCTGATAAGAGAGCAATAAATTCTTTTTCTCTGAAAAATTTAAGTGTCCTGTGCCTGCTATCTGGTGCAAATACCTCATTCCTTTCTTTAAAAAATATCACACATGCATCTATTTCAACATTATGTTATAACCTAAAACTATATTTAACACACTACTTAAGAAAATTAATACAGCATTACTTTCTAACATAACACATATAATATTCATTTTAATATTTGCGAAAAGCCAATCACAAAATACGCATTTTTCACAGCGAACTTTTTTAAGAAAATGTTTACGGGTGTTTTGACGTGTCGCACCCCGCGGCGCCCACAGGCCCGGCTGTGCCCGGCGGAGGCCGCGCCCGGCAGCGCCATGGCGGGCGGGGGCGGTGCGGGCCGGCCCCGGCCGGGAGGAGGAGCCGCCTCCACACAGCGGCCGCCGCTTCCCGCCGCTCCTCCGCGGTAAGGCAGCGGGAATGGCAGCGAGAACGGGCTGGGAGGGTGCGCCTGGACCGTGCGGGCCTGGCCGGAGGCGGGAGGGCGGCAATGGAGGCACAGGGGAGCGCTGTGGCGCAGCGGGCAGGGCTGCCTGTGGGGAAAGGGGCGTCCCGAGCCGGGCCCGGGCCTTGGCGCTGCCGTGCCGTGGCCGTGAGATGCCGCTGGGCGGGCGGCCCTCGGCGCTGAGCCCCCGGGGGCTCTCCGTGGTGCGTGGTTCTTCTTGCCCGGCGCCCCGTAGGAGCGCGCAGGTGTGAGGGATGCGACGCTTTCTTTTCGGTATTTGTTACCTGGGCTCCACTCGGGATTTTCGTGTGTGCCGGTGACAGGACCCGGGGAAATGGCCTCAAATTGTGCCAGGGGAGGTTCAGGTTGGATATCAGGAAAAGGTTCTTCACCACCAGGGTGGCTGTGCACTGGGACAGCTCCCCAGGGAAGCGGCCACTGCACCAGCCTGACAGAGCTCAAGAAATATTTCCACAATGCTCTTAGGCCCATGGTGTGACACTTGGGGATAGTCCTGTGCAGGGCCGGGAGCCGGACGTGATGATCCCCGGGCGTCCCCTGTGACTTGGAATATTCTGTGGTTCTGTGACCCTGCAGTCTGTTCACCTTTCAGCTCCCTGCTTGGCCTTACTGCCCCGTGCAGGCTGACAGTGACCACTTTTGTGTCAGCCTTCCTGAATTTCCTTAGCACACTTGCACTACCACCTGTTCTAAAACTCCCATGGCTCTCCTTTGCTTGTATTTTTCATACTTTTTGCTGTGGAAATAAGCCTTCTGCTCCCCTTTTTCTGCTGTCCCACAGACTGTTGGCACGTGGTAACTAACTTCCATCAAAGATGAGAATAAGGCTCAGTATTGTGGTAGTTAGTGGCTGGATATTGTCACACACAAGAGAAGGAAAGGTGGGACAGGTTTTTTTTTCCTGCATGGTAATAGTGGAGGTAATAGCCTGGCACAGGGAGCTCCCAGAGCATATGGGAATGCTCGTTTGGTAGCCAAAGAGCAAGCCACAGTAGTACTTGTGCTACTGAGGAAAAGATCATTGGAGATGTGGGTCTGTAGGAAAGCAGGTAGGCTTTGCCCATTCTGCTCACAAGAGTTCAGCCTCCCCTGTCCCTTTTTTTGTGGGGAAATAGAAAGTTAGTGAAAATCAGAAAGCGTGTGCAGGAAATCCTTCTGAGAAATGGTAACATTAAGCAAAGATACTACAAGTTGTATTCAACTCTTCTGTTCTCAAAAAGTCTAAGGCCACGATTGTTTTATTTTCAAATTTAACTTTCTCTTTTTTTGTTTCTTTCTTATTTTTTCCTTCCCCAGTTAAAATCATGGCACTGAAACAAGTTTCCAGCAACAAATGTTTTGAAGGTTTCCAGAAGGTGTTTGAACACGACAGGTAAATGCCACTAAAGCATCCAAGATGTTTAGCTTGGGGCAGTGAATCCATTGCTGTCAGTGTTTTCAGTCTACAGGAAAACAGCATGCTCTCACTAGCATCCATATTTCAGTCAGGAATAATGTCTGCTGCTGCTTTGGCTGTGCTCTTGAATTTCTGTGTTAATGTTTAACATAATCTAGTATACTTAGTGCTGCAGAGCTGAGGTGGGAAGCTAGTACTTTTACCTTTGAAAGTGGAGCTTCCTTACTTTGGGTTGTCCTGTTTGCAGCACAGAGAACCACTGTGTTTGTGAAGTTCCACTTGCTACTGGGTCTCTTGCTTCTGTGCACTCTGGGAAAGTGCTGTGAGCAGTGACTTAGTGAATAGATTCTTGTTTAATAAAGGTGTACAAAAAACCCAAGCTTTTAAAAAACCTTTGTTCCAAATAAAAATAAAATCATTAATTGTGCTTAGATAAGAATTTATTGATAGTTTTAGGCTTTAGCATTAATTGAGCAACTAATTGGTCTTAGACTTGGTAAACTTAGTAGATTGAAAAAAACCTCCCTTGCTGGCACATGCTGTGCATTTTATGTTGTGCAACTCACGTGGATGTGTTCTTCAGTAAAAATTGCCTTTGATAGCCGAAGCTCAAGCTAAATATTGCTGGGATTCAAAATTCAGTTTTCAACCTGTTCTCGGTTAGCAGCACTGTGAAAATGTGGCTTATTTGTAGGTCTCTGTTTTAAGTATATTCAGAATAAGATTGAAAAGTTAGCTGTTGCCAAATCTAGAGTCTGAGTTTAAAAATTGATTTTTCCCTTCCTTTAACTTAGTTATTACAATTCACTGACCAGATCTCCCTTTCAATGAAATGCACCGGTCCACTGATTCCTTTTTTTAATCGTAGTGATCTTGTTGATTAAGTAGTGGTGATAACAAGGAATATTTTCTTAATACAGTGCAGAGCTAAAATGCAAAATGAAATTTGGAATCTACTTGCCTCCAAAAGCTGAAACTGGGAAGTGTCCTGTGCTGTATTGGCTCTCGGGTAAGTAACATGAGTCTTAGTAACTTAAAAAATACAATCTTGAGCATTTTTAAACTACTGCACTACAGTTACTGAAAACTTTATATTGAGGTACTGCAGTGGCAGCTCTTGGATTCTACAGAAACTCATCTTCTGGAAGGCACGCTTAGTTTGAGTGTGGTGTGATAAATCAAAATGCAGCTTGGGGGTAGCCTACCAGCTTGTGTTCTAAAATGCTCAGTGTTCAAAGTGTTGTACCCTTTTGTTCTGAAATGTTCATACCTTTAGTTCCAAAGTGTATATATAAAGGTTCTCCTCTATGGCCTTCCTGTTGGGACACCTCCTGCTTTTGTTTGTTTCTAAAAACTGCTTCAGCTGACAGAGTAGGGATGTGCAAAGAGCCCGTGGAAGCCAGCACATTTGTCCTGTGGACTCTACCTTGTTCCAAGTACAACTTTGCAGGAAGCAACTGGTGAACTTGAAAAGAGAGGTACTGTCAGCTGCCTTAGCACAAGCATGTCTGGTGTGCAGTAAACCTGTAGAATCAGAAAGGGCCAGGGGCTGAAGAGCCTTGTGCAGCAGGCATGAAGTTGTCTCATCAAATCCTTTTTCTTTTTTCTTTTATTGAAAATAAAAAGCAGAAACTCTCTTCTGTAATTTGAGGAGCTGCTTTATTGAGACTTATGTTTAGAAAGTTGGAGACCAGGACTGTTAGCGTGGAGACTCGTGTTCTTTGTCACAAAATAGCTGGTGGGTCTGATTTGTGTCATGACAGTGGGCTGGGTAAAAATATTTATACTTGAAGTTAGGAGCATCAAAATTGTCTGAAGAGCTCTAAGCCATGCAGTACATTTATTTTATTCAATGTAAACTGTATTGTCTTGGGCAGTGTATCAGTCAAATTAGGTTACTGGCAACTTGTCCTCAGAGAAAACTAGAATTATTGACTCCTCTCAATTTGCATAGTGAAGCAAAATTGAAATCTTGATGTGAAATATAATTTATTTGTAACTGGACTTTTTTTGGACCTGCTGCTGTAGAAAAGGCATGTATTGCTGTGGTTTTTGGAGCCAGGGTGCTTATGAGCCCTTTATCCTGTCTAAAATATGTAGAATTTGTCAGACCACATGTGTGATTCTGTAATGCAAACAGCTGAGATGACAGTACAAAGCCAAATGTAGTTGGAGGATGAGGGGTCAGAAGTTAACAGTGTCAGCCTTAGCAAATGCCTGTGGTCAGTGGGTTTAAATGCACAGTGCTGGAAAGCACTAAAACCTTTTCTATCAAAAAGAGTTTTGAAAGCAGTATACCACGAGCAATGGGTAACCAAGGACATTTTTATTTCCCTAGGGCTGACCTGCACAGAACAGAATTTCATAACGAAAGCCGCGTTTCAACAAGCGGCAGCCCAGCACGGCCTTATTGTGGTGGCACCAGACACGAGCCCACGTAAGTTCCACAAGAGACATGCTGACAGTCATTACACTGAAATGCACTCTCTGTCCTCAGAGAATGGGGTGCTGCAGTTTGCTGAGATGTGTGTTGCCCACCTGAGTCAAAATTTGACCTCTGCACACCTGCACTGTTCACTAGATTACATTGTATGTGCTTTTAATAGCAGGGTAGTGAGGGTTGGACACTGGAATTTATCGTTGTGGCACTAAAACCAGAACAAAGGGGCTCTAGAGTTCAGCACAGATGAGGAGAGGGAAGAAAAGGGAAACAACAAATGTGTCTTATTAGAATTCTTGCTGACATTTTTTGCGCCTTGCTGAGACCCTATAAAACCTGCAGAACTGTGTTGCCACACAAAGATGCAGTGCTTGCTCTTAATTGTATTTTCTCTTCTAAAGCAAATTAAACATGTGCCTTCAGAGGATTACAATACTTGAAAAGCAAACTAAAAACCCTTTTCCCCTGCAGCTACAACAGACTACTGCTACATGTATTTTTTAAATTATGTGCTATTATTGTATAAGGCTGAGCTTATGGTATGGGAAATCTGAAAATGGTGGATCTGCAGTTATTGGAAATACTGGGGATTCACTGTTTTGTATTTGTTGGATTCTACCACAGTCTCATGAATGCTGTAAACAAAGGTGTCAGCATTCTAATATTTCTCAAGCTTTAATGGATTACATCTGATTGCAGGCAGTATGGGAAAGAAGTGATGTTCTTTCCATAAAGTATTTTTTACATCTAGGTTTTGAAGTTGTGTCAGGTCAAAGAATGTAAATACATGTTTCTAATGAAGAAGAGGGACAGAAGAGCAGAACTTGTGCATGAATGAACTTCACACTTTGTTTTTGCTATTTGCTGCAGGCTAGAGATGGGCAACTAACGTTTGCTTTATTCATTGGACTGGAACTTGGTTTTGGTAGTATCTGTGTAAATTGTCTCTGTCAATGTGTGACTGCCTTTGCATAGGTCATTGCTTTGTCCAATTTCTTCTAAGTCCCTCATGGCAGCTTCTCTTTTGCCTTTTAGCCTAATGACTGATAAGGATTTCTCTACTATTTAAATGAGTTTTGGTATGAGCTTCATTTTTTTACTTTTAAATTTTAGCTCAGAAATCCCAGATGTTCTTAAGTCTGTTTGAGCTGTCTGGAGAAACAAGTGAAAAGCAATTCAAATATAATCATAAGCAGAGAGGTATTGAAAATGCTTACATATGCATTTTAATTATGTAGTGCATGAGAATTACCTTCCAAGAGTCAGGAGATGTATCTGGATGGGGAAAAAGAAGTCATTAAATACTTGTCATTACATACCCCCAGTCAGGCCTTGGTAGACTTTACTTTTCCTACTTTGAAGGGGTTTGTTTTTCCAGACAGGTATACTGAGCAATATTGTGGAGATTCCTTTTCAAATTTCTTTTTTTTCCAAGGCTTCCTGAAAGTTTTTTTTTTTAGCATAATGAGCATCATGCCTTCATGGCCTGCTAGGACTTTCTGACTTTTTGTCCATCTCCGAGGTACTGAAGATAGATTTTTTTTACATCCAACATGTTTAAGCACCCCAGTCCCTGTGAGTGCTGTACTGTTAAGTTACAGAATCACTCAGTGTCCAAGGGCATGTCACTGGAAAAAAGTCAACTTTGATCCTTGTACAAACTTGATTTCACACTGTGGGAGGGTAGCAGCCATCTCTGCACAAATTGTGAGGGACCGTTGAGTTACATGTGGGTTTGCAGTGTAATCTGACCATGGTAAAATCACAGGTAGGAAATAATGGCCTCTCTTTCCCCAAAACACTCCTGTCACATATACCTTGAAATATTACATTAGGTTCTGTAGACCAGGCTGGTAAATCACAGACTAATCAAAGGGAGGACTGGGTGGGATGTACTGACTTTCAAGAATACATCTGCAAATTTAGTTTGAAAGTGTAGCCTTGGAAAAGAGGATATAATCCTGCAGGTATTCAAAGAAGAAATTATTTAAGTTTCATGGAAATTATGGGTGGGAGCAATGAAATGAATTTGCAGAAGAGGTAGACTTGTGAAATGATAGGAACAGTGAATTATTCTTCTGGAGAATCTTAAAAAGGGATGTGTAGCAGGCATTATTTAAAGCACATAAATTGGCTTGGACACACCATTTGGTGATACATGGTTCTGTCATTCTGGAGAAAAAGAAATTTTCTTCTGTTTGTCACACAGGTCTTATGGCTGAAATAAGCTGGTAGCACCAATTAACAAGTGCCAACTTTTGATTAAGTTCCTGAGTAAATTGGACAAAGCTTAACAGAAATAATTTGGAAGACATGTATATGCTATATTTATTTATGGAGATATTGACACTGTTTAGAAATTGGGTATATCTGTAGGTATTATGTAAGTGTAATTTTGAAAGTGTTGAAATAGCACTTGAAAACATTGTACTAATGAATTAAAATCTGAATTGTTTTATAGTTGAAGGGGTAGAGATGTGATTGAGAAACTTGTGTCCCGAGTCTGATTTGTATGGCAGTTCACCAATTCTGAACATGTAGTAAAGGAAAGATTTGTCATACTAGGTGGCTGCAATATTGAAGGAGAAGATGAAAGCTGGGATTTTGGCACTGGTGCTGGTTTTTATGTGGATGCCACTGAAGATCCTTGGAAAACAAACTACAGGATGTATTCCTACGTAAAGGATGAGGTAACTGGGCAGTTGGGTTCTCCTGGAGTTGCTGGGTAAGGTGAAGGGGTGTGCCTCAGTCATAGGAAATTCCCACATCTTGTGTTACAAGGTTAAGGAGATTTCTATAGAGATACTTTGAGTTACTTGTAATCAGCTGAACTGTTTCCTTTTGATTTCACATTCCCCTGCAAGTTGCTTTCAGGCCAATCACAAATGTCAGGCTAGAACCAGAGATGTGCCTTTGGTTTCAGTGGCATTAAAAGCTGGTTAGTTCTGTGCTTTTTTTTCTTAAACATACTCAAGTTGCTTTAACATTTTTATTATGCTTTTGTTTCCTTTACAGCTGCCTAAACTAATAAATGCCAATTTTCCAACTGACCCTGAACGGATGTCTGTTTTTGGGCATTCCATGGGAGGTCATGGAGCTCTTATTCTTGCTCTGAAGAATCCTGGAAAGTACAAAGTAAGATGAAATGTAGCTTATACGAGGTATACTAATGCCTATATAGATTTCTGTAAATGTGACAGAAGAAAACATAAGATTGAGGTCTTTGAGGGCATTAAATGTATAAATAGTTTAATTTGCTGCAGTTCATTGTTACATGGTTTTGGATTTTTTGCTGTCTTTCTGAACAGTCTGTGTCAGCATTTGCTCCTATCTGCAACCCAATTCAGTGTCAGTGGGGGAAGAAAGCCTTTGGTGGATATCTGGGACCAGATGCAAGCAAATGGGAGGTATGTGTCACAGCTGCAGTTCTTTAATGACAGATGAATGAGTGATCTGTAAATACATCCCAGTGGGAGCCTGGAAAAAAACTCTGGATTGCCCATGAGCTGGTACTGTTTTTCTACTACACCCCTAAGCACTGAAAAGCATTGTTTGTTTCTGGCAGGAGTGACTTGCTGTTGCCTTAGGGTGCTTATGAAAATGTAATGAGATACAGGCCTGTCATCAAATCAACTACATTCCTCTCAGTTTTATGAAGATTTAAAAGTCTGGGCTGAGAACAATTATGAGCAGTGTATCTTTGTAGTAGCCTGAAGAGAAAGACTGCTGCAAACTGTTCAGACTGATGAGCCTCATGACATCTTTCAGGGGCAGCCTGTGGGAGGCCTCCAAGAGGACCCCGTCAGATACCTGGAAATTGGTATCCTGCAGAACAGCATTAAACTAGACAAAGTTAGATTTTAGCTCCATGTTGTATATGAGTGGCTAAGATACAAAAATGTTTGTCTGCATGGTTGCTGCATTATTTGGGCAGCCCTTCAGTACTTTTAATCTCAACTTAAACATTGCACTCTATTTTTATAATTAAGTTAGAAGGGATTGTCGTGACCATGTACTCAGATTTCCTTGTAAATAAGCACAAACTGCAGTTCAGTCCCTTGTTAATTGGATTAAAGTATGTCTTAGGAAGACTTCCAGGTCTGACTAAAACTTTTCAGGATTGGAGAGTGTTTTCTGCTTTTCTGATAGAGTAGTTTGTGTACTTAGAAACCACCAGTTAAACTTGCTTAGACTTAACATAATGGATTTGTTGTGAAACAAAACAAAACAACTGCCCAGAAACCTGTTTTCTGTCCCCTTAGTTTGTTTTGGAGCACTTCTGCAAACCTAGTCCAATAGACCAACAGCAATCATCGGGAACACACCTTTGAAAGGATCTGGATCTGCCTTTGAAACAGATATACAACCTCTGATTTCTCTATTTTGGCTTAAAATTGCCATGTAAATATGCTCAGGATAACTTGATACCATGGCCACAGTGCTGGGCTGAGCCCTAGCTCCCACTTCCATTGTAGTGTCATGGATGGCTCTGATGCCTTGGTGTAGGACTTTGGATTTTGCTGTCCATCGGTGATTGGTCTTCTCCATAGCATTTAAACACTTTGCTGTCTTTTTAAAGGAGTTATTTATTTTGAGCATGTAATAAGCACAGGACCTCATGGGTAACATGTTCCCCATCATAATTACATTCTGATACATATATGTTTGGAGTTTTTAATTTGTTTCTCAGTCAAACCAAATTTTCTTGGTCAAATGATCATGGTAGCCTTCAGGTTAAATGCCTGCCTATGAGCTTAGTTGTGCCACACTGGTGTTTTGACTTTTAGCTGCCAGAATAAATACACCAAGATACCAAATTTCTTTGGCAGGATCTAGTTTCTGCACAAGGGTGTGAATTAGTACTGACTATATTGCTGTTCTTCCATTCTGTACGAAGTCAGCCCTGGGCTTGATGTGCTGTTCTATTGAACTGCCAGCTTGGTAATTATCTAGCTCATACATTTGCCCTTTTTAAAGCAATAGGTATTACTTTTCAGTTGCCTGTATTTTTCCTGGTTTTTTGTTCTTCCGAAGTGCAGCTTGGTGTCCTGAGCAACACTGCCCAGGACTCTCTCTGTGCCATTCTTTTCCTGCAGCCGACAAACTGAAACCAGTGGAAGATATGTAACTGAAGTAATTTCTCTTTTATTTCTGCAGGCCTATGATGCGACACAGCTTGTGAAGTCCTACTCGGGCGCTCACCTCGACATCTTGATTGACCAAGGCAAAGATGACCAGTTCCTGTCTGCAGGCCAGTTACTGCCTGATAACTTCATCGCTGCCTGCACCGAGCGGAAAATCCCAGTGGTCTTCAGACTGCAGCAGGCAAGTTGCTTCTGCAGTCCTTGGTTGTCAGATTCTTGTTTGATTTTTGGTTCTGTACAGACAGCGAAGAGAGTGTCTATAAGGGGGCAGGCATGCTCTCACTGTGGGCATGTCCCTGGCCACTTGAGGAGGAGGGTGAGAAGTGACACTTTCCCGTCGTCTGTCGCATGGGTCATCAAGGTGTGCATCACCCACCCGATTCAGCCGCGCTTCACCACTAGGTGCCGTCGTGCTTCCAGCTTGGACAGGCTGATCCCTGCATGGGGACTCGGGCTGCCGGTGCTCGGGTGGAGACACAGCAGTAATCATTTTTAATGAGTATTGCAGTCACTGTACAGCCAAAGTGACACATGGCCTTCTGCTGCATCCCTTACCTGTGCTGTGGGTTTCGTGTTTACCATAAAACTTTGAGATTTAGTTTGCATGTGTTTGTGTAAATTAGGGAGGGGGTGGAACTGCTTGACACCCTAGATTCATGTAAAGACCCAGGTCTTTACATCACTCTTACCTGTAAGTGCAGTGACCCAGAACAAGACTGTCCTAAGAGCAGTGGAGTCTTTGTAAACCACTGGCAACTTCCACCCAGACCCAGTGAGGAGCTCAGTTGTGGAGAGTGAAGGATTGTCCTCTCTGCTTTGCTGTAAGCCTTGCACCTAAAGATAGAGTTAGTGCTGATGAAGGGCTGTGGACCAGAGGGTGACATTTCAGCACAGTGGTGGAGCAGTAACTCAGACCTGGGCTGTGTTCTCCTTATCCCCCCTTTGTTTTACCAGAAGAACAACTGTTCTCTCAGATTGCCTCTCACTCTGCAGCTGAGCCTTGCTGTTACCCATCTCCAGCTTACAGACCAGCTTACAGATCTGGGCAGGTTAAGGGACCTTCTGTTTGTTCAGCTCCCTAGTGCTCATCTGTACTTAGCCTGTTACATATCCCTTGCCATTTTTATATATATTCCAGGTATTTCTTGAGATGGATAAAACCAGAAGAGTCATTACATTTCCTTTAAAGTTGCTTATCATGGTTGCTTTATCATGAGCTGTATGTTCTCTGCTGATTTCTTTATTGTTGTTCTTTTCTAGGGTTATGATCACAGCTATTATTTCATTGCTTCATTTATTAATGACCACATCAAGCACCATGCAAAATACCTCAATGCTTGAACCATTTGGGTGTGAGTGCTGCCTGGACAATATGAATCAAGAGATAGTGGTGAATTAAACAAAAATCATTTGCTGAAGTGATGTTTATAAAATGGAGCTCTTCTGATTGTACTTCTAAGAAAAATAAAAGTCCCACTTAATTTGATGTGTGTGCTTTAGAGTAAGTATTGGGAATGTTCTTGAATGCTTGGAAAACTCTTGATGCCATGAAGTTACGTCTACTGCATTTTGGGTCAAAATGTAAGCCAGCAGATGAGTGACTTTCACACCATGAGCATGGCTGTGGATGTGGCACCTGCAGACAGCTTCTAGTGCAACTGTGCAAAGACTGTGATTAACAACAGTGTGCCCATTCATCTAATTAATTACTAGGGTTTACTTCAACCTTTAATAGGGAAGGAAGTTGTTAGTGGCACAGCTAATCAAGCTCCTTAATTAATCTGAAGTGGTAGCTGTGTATTTCCTTGGCCTGTGTAAATACCTTCCAAGGACAAGGTCTGGTGGAGAATGCAGACAAAAGCCTGCTGTGCATAGTTGTTTACTGTCCTGTGCATTATCAAGCAAATGATCTGGAGTATTCCATGGATGATACTTATAGAAAAAACCTCTTAAAAAAACTGTGAAGGAAGCAATCTGTACTAAAAATGATTTTTTCTCCACTTGCCTTTGATTCTTAAGAGTGTGAAAGACTTGTAGTGTGTATCTTAGATGTGACAGGACTGAGAAGAAACTGCTAAATAGATCTGAAAAAAGAAATTGCTATCTAGATGATCTAATAACTCATTGCTGAAATCAAGTATACTTATTTTACAAAAGATGGCAGAATTTAGTCCTGACAGTTGTAGATGTAAAATAGCTCTTGGTGATATAATTCTGCTAGCTACCTTGGACAAGAACACAGATTGTTCCAGTAAGCTACAAGTAATCACCTGCAAGAGAAGGCTGGATGGTGTGACCTGCTCCTTGTTTCTGCAGCCAGGGGCAGAGCACAGCAGCTGAGCAGAGTGCTGGCACACTGGGTTATCCCCAGGGCCAAAGGCTTACCGTGTTTGCTGCTTGGATTCAGTACGATCCAGGAATCTTCATGTTTGCTGAAGCAGAGGCTGCAGAATAATCTCTGCATTTCAGGAGGAGAAAAGGCTGCCCTGCAGAGAGGTGTGTTAGCAGTAAAATGAACAACTCATACACCATGTGAGCAGGAGCAAAGTGAAGGAAGGGTCTCCTCCAATCTCCCTGAGCCCAGCCCAGCCCTGGCAGCAGAGGGCAGATAATTCACTGCCCCTGACAGACTGGCAGAAGCCCTTCACAACAGGAGCAGCAAAGCTGCAGGGAGAACATTGCAGGTATCCAACAGCTACCAGCTGGATCTTATGCCTACTTTAGCTGCAAAATGCCTTTATTTGCATCACATCATCATCTTCCCCCATCCCCAACCCCATCATTTCCAGTGTTACGCTCTCCAACTACCATGTCTTTTACAAGAAATCATCAGGCACAGGGATAGGCATTAAAGGGTTTCTGCAAATAATATAGTTTAATTGTAACTACAGTAAAGATTTTCTATATACATTATGTTCACTGCGGAGGGTATTACAGATTTGCCATGCATGTTTTATTGCACATATAAATATTGTACAAAGCATCATGAAGAGTCTCCTTTTAGCCATACAGGTTAAGACTGCATAAAAAAAGCTGTATTACAAAATACTTAGAGCTATTTATTTACAGCTAAGTTCAAGCAAATACTGAAAGACACTATCGGGAGAAAACCAAAATTTTAATTATGAAAAAACAAGATTTGTCAAAATAATAATAATTACAAAGCTTCATGTTGCCATATATACATTGTAAAAAAATACTCAGGAAACCTGCATTTTACCCTCAAGATGCAGAAATCAATATTCCTATTTTTATACTTGATCCTTGAATGCTTCTAAAATTTGATAAACTCTGACTTGAAAACTTATTTTCTTTACATTGCTCGTGCTTTTTGACAAAACAGGTATTTGTGCAGCTCTGTAAAATATTAAAATACATTTTCATTTAAAGTGCACAGTACATTTTCTAGGAAACAATATGCTAGCTGCCAATCAAATTACAATTTAAGTCTATGTTCCCTCTATAAAATAAATGTTTTTGCTTTGGTTGAAGTAACTGGATATTCCATGCATACTGTCTGGCTCATTGTCTGCGAGTCCACTTTCCTCCTCCCCACGTCCCAGCCTCGGAGCAAGTGGTGGTGTTGAAGTGTGTGCTCTGCCTTCAGCACTGTCTGAAGCTCAGCAGATCTGCTGCTGAACATGGGTGGGTTTAAAGGGGGCAGTGACGAGTATGCATCACTCTGCCCAAAAGCCTTCATACAATAGTAGCTCTCTCCACATCCTCTTGCTTAAACATTTAGTCCTCACAGCCCCTTGCCTCTTTTTTTTGCCACTCTACACTTCAAACTCCCTGCTTGTGTGTCCCTAGCCAACTTCCCTTTTCACCACATGCTGCTGCCCCCTCCTGCTTGCCCAAGTCCCATCACTGGCTTCCTGTGTGAATGAAAATGGGATGTTCCAGATAGCAGAAGAATCACTGTGCTGGAACTTTCTGATCTAAAATGCGTGATGTCTTAATAATAAAGTATACTTTTAAAAACCTCTTTGAAAAATGTAAAGTGGTAAGAAGGAGAAGAACTTTTATTTCCTATTGCTGACGTGGAAGTAGAGGTCTGATGCTGCAAATGTGCACTACAGAACATTGTGCTTAATTCTGTGGATACTTTTAAAGAGAAGCACCCAGGCAGGCTGGATCTGGAAGATCAGGTCTTTGAGACTGCCTTTGGCAATTTCAGTCATTTTGTCTCCTCTTGAAGGAATCACCGAAGAAAACAAGTTAAATTTTTGGCTGTTAATCTTGTTAACGTTCTTGTGCTATTTTTTACTATTTGTTCTGTAGTGCTGTAATCTTTAAAAGAAATCAAGTTACAGTGCAAAATTACATTTCAAGACACATGATCCTAATGCACATAAATAATTTTGTTGTGGCAAAAGTTAAATGTCTTGTGCATAGCAAAATAAGCAATCAAAAATATTTTTTCACATTTATTTTTCAAGTTTACATATTTCCTTTTGTTTTTAAACATCTATATACAAATAAAATGGGTGTGCTCTCACTTTCAGCCAATTTAGTCTATCTAGTGAGGGGAGAGGTGTTACTGGAATGTAGGAAACTCAATGGAATGCAGACAATTTTTTACCAATGTTCCACAGATTCAAGAAATAAAGAATGCCATTCCAGCTAGCTGTTCTTTTAATAGAAGCACCTATTTTGTTTGCTTTTTATCTTACATATTAGAAAATACAATTTACGGAGATCTAGAGCTACTGCACACCAAGTAGAATAAAAAATAACTAAGTATTTATATTAAAATAAAGTGTTTAACCACAAAAAAAGCAGTAATAAAATACAGTTTCCTAATTTACATTTTGCATCCAAAGGATGAATAACAACTCACTAATAAATAATATTTATATAAATATTTAATGTCTGGATATTTTTAAAAGGCAATAGCCTGAAGCAACTGCAGAAAAACCTAAGGTGGTAGCAGTCTGATTTACTCTCCCTTCTCCCTCCCCCCAGGTGATTACAGTGATTCTCAGTTTAGTAATACAAAGTATCTTGCTGCAAGACAGCTGTGTACTCCACACGATTTTAAGTGGCAGAGAGGTGTTGTTTTAGTAAGTACTGTACAAAGTGAGCTATAAAAGCAGTGAAGTGCCAACTTCCTCTAGAAAATGTTTCCGTTCAGTTTCCGCTTTGTAGTTCAACACATATGTACAGTCTGAAACATGGGTTTAAAATCATAAGAATACTCTTGGAGTACTGGAGTTGTTTTCAATGCAGTTTGAAAAAATGGGCAGCTTTTTGATTTGTTCATGGCACAGTGTAGCTGGTAACAGCAGAGAGAGTAGTTTCATGTGAATAAAGCTTGTTTCACTGTGGTTACATCTAGCAATGCTTGAACTGTTATGCTCACTTTTACCAAGCCCTTTTCTTCTAGGATGTGATGTGGTAGGCAGAGCTTCTCCTAGAAAAAGACAAAGAAAGGAATAAAAATTAGAATATTCAATACTCACTGCAGAATGTCACTTCACATGATCATATCTGGAACACAAATTCCAGCAAGCAGGAATCATTTCCTATTTTTAATTAAAAAGAACTTCCTGTGATTTTGACAGAAAGTCTCTAATTTTGCTCCTGCTACCCCTAAGAGTTAGTGAGAGATCTGTTAATATTCTGGGCCCCAGAAGCCAAGCTGTTCTGCAGTCATTATAGCATGTAAACAGCTAAGAGTGAGGGCCAGCAAGCACACACCAAACTTTCACCTACAAAGCAGGATAACACAGCATTTGTACTGTTATGACATATGTGTGAGATGGGGGATGAAAAGCTGACTTTAAAAAAAAAAAGCAAACCAAAAAACCCCCATTCTCCCACTGAGCTCTAGACAGGGCCCAGGATATGCACCTTGAAAACAGACTAGCACATACAGGGAAGTGTGTGCAATGCTGTGTATTCAATGGGCAAAGTGTTTCATTCCGAGTATTGGCACCTTATCTGAAACACCCAGGAATCAACTTTATGCACCATAAGGACACAGCACTTGTGACAGGATGGAGCTCACTAGCTGTCCACAGAGGCTGTTAGAGCAGGACACAGGCAAGCAGTAAATACTGTGTCTACTACAAGGAGAGCAAGACACCCACCCATGAATAATTAGAGAAAGTGTTAGAGAGGCCTTGTGTCATGACTGGCCCTCTCTTGAGAAAAACTTCTTAAATGTTACTGGGTATTTTTGTTAAGAAATCAATGAAATTATGAAATTGGGCAGAAGGTCTATAATAAATAAATAAATGGAAAAGCCAGACTACATCACATAAACCATAATTATAACTGTGAGACTCAGTGCCACAACAGAGAAGCAAAAAGCTAAGTGGGATGACAAAAATATACAACTAAGAGAAAAATCCAAACAGAGCTATTAAACACAAACATATGGAAACAGTGCCTGGCTCATGAAGTACTTCAGCTCTATGTCATTGCTTTAAGCATGAAAAAGGCACCATCTGGGTCGTCTAACCTGTTCCCTTCCAAAACATCCATACATAACCATCAGCAGACTTGGAATACTGATTTTTGTAAAGAGAGAGTGGTTTTGATATTCTCACTATGGAACATCTTAGCTATTCAATAAACTTTCAGCTTTTAAAACTATCGATGCATTTGAGATTCTGTTTTAATTAACCACCTGTCTTCTACTGAACATTCCTCTTGCGTCTGTAATGTTAATTAATGGTCCCTTATTTTATCTTTATACAATTCATGTCCTTTTCCACACTTCCTCACACCGATTACTTCTTGAATTTAAACCTCACTGATCTCTTCAACCTCTCTTCTTATTACACATTTTTTCAGTTCTAGTCCCTTGATTCCCGTGGACCCTTACAACTCAATACAATGCAACTAGTACACACAAGAACAATTCATACAGTCTTTACTATGTTATACACCTATGTTTAATTGTTTTTATCTCCTTCCACTCTTGTCCAGTCCTTGCTCAGGAGACCTCCTCCAGTGGACCACAGCTCCAGAAAAGTATCAGTACTAAACAGCTGTTCCACTACTTCTGATGTTTATGACTCTCATTTGTTAATGAATATTTCCCTTATGCATAACCAACATTTAGCTTGCTTAAATTTCTTGTGAAGTTCCTCACAGCCCACTCCAGCCTCAATGAGAGGAAAAACTGCAAAACATACCTATTAACTACTGAACCTGAAGATAAGAGCCAAACTTCATTTACAATCACATTATCTGATACTGGTAATTGTAACTTATCTGTATTCTGTTTACATTTTATATTTACTACTGAAGTTGTTTTAGTATTTATTATTTTATGTTTGAATGATTTCTTTAAGACCCAAGAAACAACTTCAAACAGATAATTTTCAGGGAGCTTGGTTGAGTAGGTCTGTAGGAGATGGACAACATATATTCTCCACATGGAAGAGAGCATATATAGTGATATTTTGCTAACACTGAGTTACTGAGTTTGTGGATTCTGATTCGCATTGACCAAACTCTTGTGGCAACAGCCTCCTGCTCCTGTGAGCCACACTGTCCCTCCCTGCTGCAACTATTTGTCCAGTCAGGCCAAGGAACTACCCCCATCTTGCAGCCACACCTGGTCATCAGCCACATTTCCATCCCAAACCTACCTACCATAAACTGATCATTTAAGTTAAGACAGTGAGTCAGCAGTTCATTCTTGTTTGTTCTTCTGATTGAAATATTGACCTCCAAGCTTTCAGAGATGGTTCCCCCCCAACTTTCACTCCTCTAAAAAAGAAGTGTCTTTTCTGGAAAATCGTATAGTTTAGGATGCAAACTCCCAAACTGATACTGTTTAGCTCTGGAGTAGCTACATAAGAAGGTAGATACAGTGATATCAAATAAAAGGGTGAAATAAACCACCCAATATTCTTCTACTTCAAAGGTGCGATTTCTACTAGACAATTTGCCAATCTACTGTCCTGGGAGCCAGTTCATCTAAAAATCCACAATGCTCTGATTTTGATTTTTTTTTTCAAGATCCATATTAATCTTATTTAAGAATACAAATCAGACACCTGAAATGTTATTTTTCCACACTCTTCTACTTCTTTCCAGTGTCCTTGCACAGTAGGCTCTTGTTTCAGAGATTTGGTGGCCCTTAGCATGCCAATATTTAATTATTCTTCCATGCTAGACAAAAGGCATTTAATAAGAAGGTCTATTGAATCCAGTATCTGAAAACTAAGGGACTGGCATTACAAGGCTGAAGGGTATGGATTGAACCCAAAAACCTAACGCTAAGAAAACCTAGATATGTAAACCTTGCTAGATATTTATGTTTGAAAATATTCTGCATTTTGCTATTGAAGTCAGATTTGCTTAAAACATCGCAGTTAAAAATGTTTACTTAGAAAAATTAAAATTCCAAACCCACTGTTTTTGTGGCACCTTGTAGCACTCACTGAGCTGTTCTGTCATGCTCTCTTGCTAGGATTTTTGCAGTTGCTTGTAAAAACATTTGCACTTAAAGCATAAGGGAATGCATGCCCCATTTCCTATAAAAAACCCATCCGATATGTTTTTTTTCTGTTTTTAAAGGCAAGCATTATCTAATTATTTTAAATACAGCATAGTAATTTAGTCTGTATGAAGCAACCTCTCTCTACCTGTTGTATTTACAAGATGCAGACTCCAATCAGGAAAGCTGATCTAGGAGGTCTGCAAAAAAATTGGACTATACAACTGTGTTGTAGGAGTGAAAAGTTTCCCACCACGTTTTTTATGTACCATTCTATGTCAGTAGTCAAAACATAAATACTTAACAGCCTTCTCTTATGAAGTACACTTGGAATTATTTTATAATTCTGCAGCTAAACACAAGGGTACAATGAACTTTCCAAACTTGACACTGAGACCAATGCCATCTCCTAAAAATGACAAGCTTCTTTTAATGTGTCACAAATCAGTTCTGATATGTAAGCCCTAAACACTATCTAAAAAGCTTTGTAAATAGCTTTCATCAACTCTGTCTCCCATACTTTTTAAATCAGAGTTTTTGAGTCACATTTTTACTTCTCAGACTAAGAAAAGGCAAATCTTGCCACGGATGGAATCCAAAGCACAAACAACAGCTTTCCATAGCAGCAGTACTCCTCTGTACTCAAGTTCAGCTGCTGTCCCTGCTTTCCATGCTCTGCCTCATTCCCTCACCAGATACAACTAATCTCTGGAAACCACCGACAGCAAAGCTGTGAAGCTGCAAGCCATGGAGATTTCAAAGCTTTCCTGAAATCCTAGCATTTTGAAGCAAATGCCTGGCCAACCAAGAGGAGAACTTGCCCCTGATTCTGAGGAAATTCAACTTCACTCACTTCTCCCCACATTAAATAAAATTCCTGTCATAGCATTTCTGTATAGAGGTGTGAATTCTCTCTCTAAAAACACCCCTGTTGAAACCATCACTGAACAAACTCCAATAGAACAGATGGAAGAAATGGATACTAATTCTACAGACAGCCTAAAACAATTGTGGTGGGACGGGCTGCCACTCCTCATAGCAGCACCAATCTCTCTATTCTCCATCCACTACACAAATGAAGATCTAATATATTTTGACTGCTTTTTTTTTCTCTCTAAGAACACAAAGGAACTTAAATTACTTGTTGCAAGCAAACCACCTTCTACAGACACACAGCCATTTTAATGGATAAAGATGTCTTCAAACTCATAATGAAGCAAAAGAACAAACTCCTCCTGAAGGAAAAAATGTTAAGTGCACAAAAAGGAGGCAGCAGCAGAAGGCTGAATCACAAAGCAGAACAAAGAGACAGTACCACAGATGTACCCACAAATGTGCACGCGTGCATGTGCCTGCCACAGCAAGTTTCTAATCCTGGAACAAAATATCTGATTTAGGATAGACGTCAGGAATACACAATGACACTAATCCCTCAAGAATACGTGGCACACTTCACATACATATCAATTTTATTCGACACTAGATGACTTCAAAGTCAAGACAACTGTTTGAATTAGTCTATGGCAGGGCAAGCAGCTTGGCAATTCAGATACAGTAAGCATTTACAAAAAAGACATTGCTGCCATAATGTCAGATTGTTAAGTGGTAAAACGACCACATCATGATAAGAGCAAGGCCCAACTGTCTGTATTTGTTAGTAAAAATACAGAGGAAAGGAATCCCATGATTCAGCAAGAGCCTTTCTCTTTCTTCCTTGTATTTGTAGAACGTGAAATTTTACATCTACAGGGGAAAAATAATAATAAAACAATGAATATTGGAATGTGCAATTTCTCAAAGCACAAATTAAAAAAACCTAAGTCCAGGCAATGCCCATCATTTCATGTTTGAAGCCAACTATTTTGAAGTCAGAAGTCAATAAAAGAAACTTCAGGGCATTACAATTAAGCAAACTTATGTCCAATATACTCAAGCTTTGCATTTTTTTAGGACAAAACTAATTTTCTTTCTATAGGTCAGAAAAGAAGACTATAGCAAATATGTACTTTTTCATATATCTAAGGCAATTTAAAATTATGTCCTTTTATATATTTTTTCCTTTTCCACTATTACTGTTGATGTTTGTATATGCCCAGATGCCCCTCAACTACCATTTCAAGTACAAATGAAAAGAGATATAAAAAAGTACAGTAATTGAGGCCATACTGCAGCTGCAAAATCATGTATTTGGAGCCACTTAGACATCTAGATAGATGCATCTTCTGCACATTCAATAAATTGGAAATATTTGGAAAACTCTAATTACTGATGATGGGCTTTGGATTCTTCAATAAATTATAACATTGACCCATAAAGTTTAAAAGTAGACTGTGTATTTTATAAAATCCCTCACAGTTTCATTTTAACAAGCAAAGAAAACAGTGACCTGAAACTTCAAAGAACAAAAATCTTAATAAAGACAAGACACACATGAAACAGTAAGAGAAAGCACAGTCTTACAAGGTAAATACCAATTATACCAGAAAGTTACATATTAAATTCTGAGAAAGTGATGAATGCTTTGTATCATCAAAGCAGAATATGTTGTTACCTTACAGTATTTTTCTACTGCTCTTTCTGCATCATACAGCTTGTGTTCTAGAAACGAAGGAAATGGCAAAGGTTCACAAAACCAGCTGTACCATTTTTTTTTTCTCAACTTGCACGTATGTCTGGGATTTTTGGGGTTTTTTTTTTTGTAAGAGGAGAAAAATTTTTGTGAAAAACAATGATATGGCAATTCTTTGGTAACTTATTAATGTATACTGAACAGAAAACCCTATTGAATATTTGCTCACATCTAATTCAGTCCCCATTCACATAAAGTTCAACTTTCAGAACACTTACTAGGAGCACAATGGGATCTATATACAGCTTTCAGCTATAAAAACTTGTTAATATACAAAAGGCATTTGAAGGACTACTACACTGCATTACACTGAAAATATTTACTTTTTTCTGGATCAAGGAAAAAGAAAGCCAAGTCGTCACATCAAAATGCCACTTGTGATCCAGTGCAAACACATTTTGCCTGCACAAATATCCACTACAAGCTGTATTTATTATTGTATTGCAGTATGGATGAGATGACCTCCACAGGACATGAGAGTATGACAGGCACAGTACAGACTGGAAACCCATTTATTAGGACATCATGGTTTGAAAATCTCTGACGATCACTGCAATGCAAAAAAATGAATGGGAAAAGAAAAAGAGGAGCAAATATAATTAATGCTATTAATGAATATAGGGGTGACCTACAGTGCAGCTTTTTTTTTTTAAACTCAGGGCAATCAACCTTAATATGTGACTGGCCATGAGAAGTAAGTACCACTTATATGTAACTGGGTATCTCAATATTGACATCTCCTCAAAGGTGAGGAACCATCAAAGAGTTGAAATGTTTGGTTCACAAGTACTAAAGCCACAGAACAGCAGCACAGAAGCAGGACTCTGAATTTAGCAAAGAACCTATTAGAGTAGATTAAAGATGTTTTAGTTTCCAGTCCTCCATTTAGTGTTAGAATTACTGACTTCAGAGATGGAAAGACAGATATTTTTCATATTTGCATTACATTTGAAATATATTTTGAGAAACTTTACTACATTCAAACTCAGAAAATGTAAGGGTAATTTCACTACTTCTTTCCCTGTAAGATTTATAGATATTTGGAGTATAATCAATAACAACACCCAAAAATTACCAAACTGGATAAGTTTCATGTATGTTAGCACAGCTGTGCGTTTCATGAACCAAGTATGTTTGGTGTTTTTCACCATTTGTTTCAAGATGGCTTCACCATCTCCAACTACCAGAAACTGCACATAATGCTACACTTCAAATACCAGATATTGTCATAGCTGAGAACACACAGAAAATGGTTCCTAAGTGATGACTCTGTTTGCATGGTAAGCATATACAAAGTTAGGACTTCGGACAAGGTTGAGAGTTAAGTGTCACTGTGACCAGGGGACGTTCACTTGATCTACACTGGCACAACAGTAGTTCAGTTTCTAGCCCAGTGTCAACTCTGATAAAGCATTAAAAACCCCTGAAGACATGAACTTCCATTTCTGCACACTGAAAATGCAAAACACACTGACTACTCCTCTTACCACCCTCCAAACTATTGGATGCAGTGGATAATCAGATGTGCTATTAGACAAAGAGACAGATGTGTATTACAGGATGGTAGCAAAACCTTTCTCCACAATTTTCTCATCTGAAAAGATGTACTCATACATGCAGTTCAGCACTATATAAGGAGGGCACAACACAAACCATCGACAGGAGACCTGTTTACCACTAACGGGAGCAATAGCAAAACCCCAACCCTATAGAAGACATCACTTCGGTCTCAAATGCCAACACTGGACTATAAACAAACATATTAGTAGATTCTGAACTGATTCAAGCCATACGTCACTCAGTTTTTATCAGAAAAGCAAAATAATTAGAACAAGACAACAAAAAATCAAAACAAAGATCTGCTCAAAGTGGAAGCTTAAATGTCAAGCTGTGATTGAATAAACAAGTGTCTAGTGTTGGAATTGCTGAAATTAGGCTCACAGTTAAAGACAGGCCTGTGCAGGATGAGGGCACAAGTCTCTAGCTACATACCAAATAAAAAGCTTAGATGCACTCACTGAACTCTCGCTTCATCACAGATGACACTCTTTACAATAAAGTTGTTATATGTATACACTGGAAGCTGCCAGACACCAAACCCTTTAAAATTTTTGATTTATCCATCATCAGAAATTAATTTTTCCATTGTAAAATATATATCTAATACACTTATTATTTTTTATGTATATCTGTCTATATCTATGTATATCTATTTAAGCCACAGAAACCAGGAAAAGAACTGCACTTAAAAGTTTTTCAATAAAATTTTACAAGTATCTTGAGTGGGAATATTTATAGAGCAGCATTAAATAATAACTGTATGGTCAGAATAATCAGTAACACACAGCCTAGTTATCCTAGCTAAACTCTAAAAGTCTATAGCTTATTTTATCATACACTAGATGGGGGGAAATGAATGCATGTTTTGCAAGACACAAAACTGAGGTCCTTTGGTTAGCTAGCCTGAATTACAAATTTAGGCAACAGCATCTAGGCCAATACTTCAATGTCGATATAGGTTTATACTCGAGGGTTTGTATTTTTCAATCAATTTTAATTTGCATCTTTCATGTCAATAAGCTGAAAACCCAAAAATTGTCTTATTTTAAGTTTAGAGTAGATTAACAGAACTCAGAACTGGAAGGGAAATGGAAGTCATCAGTCCAGCAGTCTAACCATAGGCAGAGTTCAAACATACCAAAATAGTTCCTGCCTAATGTATGTCTAAACTGCTCTTTAAAACTTCTTAGGATGGAAAAGCTAGCATCTTCCCAGAGGATCTGTTTTCCTAGCTACATTGTCTTTGCTCCATTGGTTACACAGACAAACAAATAAACAGTATCTGCATGTTCACAGGTGATGAAACAGAGAAGATAATGATGGGACTTGCTTGATGCCACACTAAAGAATGGCAGGTAAAGGAATCTAACAGCTTATTCCCAAACTGTGTCACTGCACTGCATGACTTTCTTCCTGAAACATTCTGAAGTCCCTTGGATTCTAGGGCTTACTCATACCCACTGCTAATTTACAGTCACCTTTGGGGTCTAATGTAGCAAGTGTTTAAAAGGAATCCAACACTGTTTTGTGTGACAGAAGAAAAAGATTATTCTACCATAGGAAAACATAACTACTCCAGTATGGAATTTAATCAGAACAGTAGAGATGAACAATAATCTTTAAAATTACAGTACTCTTCTTAATATATAAGAGTTTAAAAAAAACACAGTAATTTAAAAGATAGTTCTTTAAGTGCTCTCAACACATTATGTGCAGAGATAATTGGCACCCACTCGGAAAATACTATCACCTGCTGGAACTGCCACCTGAAGCTGCTTCAATATCTGCAGCATTCTTGGATTTTCACAAAAAATAAGAGGCTCACTTCTATTTAGCTTGTGATACACATCTAGCCTACATCCAAATATGGAATAAGAGGAGCTTCACTACTTCAACACGTTTAGTGAGTAGTCTAGGCAACATGAAAGAAAAGCTATAAATAAAGAGATACGTAAGTTCTTAAACTACAGCTGGAGGGGACAGAAGACATGGGACTTGCCTTCAAGATGCTACTCCTCTCTTCTATTTCAAGAGATTAAAAAAGATATTACAAGGACAGGAAGCAAGGGAAAGGGAGAAGTTTGAAAGGCAAAGGAAGGAAATTAAGTACCTGTAATTTTTCAGAGACAAAGCAGAAAGTTTGTGCGCACATGCGAACAGGTTATGCTGTTAGCAAATTCCAGTGATAAGTTATATACATCAAGACTATAAAAAGTATATGGAAAAGACAAAAGCCTAATAGATCCCAGGAGCGAAAAGTAGAAGTTGATTGTGGGGGTTTCTCCCCGAGGGCGAGCAGAGTGTCAACAGTCTTTCGAATGTGACGAATATCCGACTGCAGGATGTCATACGGAGAGCAGAGGTCAGCCTATCCCGAAGGGCAGCCATTAGAACAGAAAAAGAGTGCAAAAAATTAAAAATACAAAAATAGAAAGATATTGATAAATAAATTATCACAATATTCCAGCATAAACATGTAGGAATAGTTTCTTCCTAGTATTGCCTTAGTCACTAGATATCCCAGCTTTCTTTTATTTCCTCTAAATACTGAAGCTATCATATAACATCAGAATGTTAAGACAGAAGAGCTCAAGCCTTCTAATCCTTCCAAAATTGTGCCCAAGTTCACAAGGGTGAGGAAGTGCCTTTGATCCGCTCATTCCAATGAGGTCTGCACACCTTTGCCCATCTGGACCTTATTCAAATGCTTAAATGGAACCAACTGAAAAAACTAACCTAAAAATAGCAAAGAGTGGGTTAGAAAGCTGTTAAAAGCACAAGCAGCAGCAATATGAAGTCAAAAGAAAAAGTACTTACAGAAATCATTAGAAGTATGCAAAATTCTCTAATATAATAATTTAAAACTTGATATTCAAATATCACCTCAAATGATACCCAGGGATAGAAACTCAAAAAGGCATTGTAGTACTAACTATACTTAATTTTAATAAAGTTTCTAAACCGAAGCATTGGACACTAAATTCCTTACATAGCATTTTTTATATTATTAGCAGGTTAGATTCCCATACCTTTTTTGGAAAGTATCAATGACTTGATGTGGCAACTTACTCTGGACTAGCTATACAATATGAAGTGCAATATGTAATAGTACCAATATATTCATACAATATTTAACATTTAAATCAAACCAAGCAACACTAGTACTTTCAAAATGCAATCTAAGATACACCATTTTACATTGTAAATAAAGCCTTACTGAGATAATGAATACTTACTGAACAAAATTACACGCAGTAAGAATTTAAAAGAATGTTGCTCCTGTGGAAGCTTTTCAGTCTCACTTCCTTAATGAAGTGACAGTACACCAAATAAACCAAGACATGGAAGTTCAATGTCTGTTTTCTGTTAGCGGAAAGTTTCAAGCTCCAGTTTGAAATAAATTAAACTTTAAAATACTTAAAATGTCTATCCTGAAAAGTGGCTAGTGAAACTGGAAGTCAAAACTGTCATTCATACACAAATTAAATAGTGACACTTTTTTTTCCTTTTTTGTTTTATTTTTTCTTAGCATGAGTGGTTCTAGCTTTACCAGGAGTCAAAAGCTGCAATTTTTTTTTACTTAGGCCAGCAGATACAGAGCAGAGAAACAACCTGCCTAGCAACAGCACTTTTTTTGCAGTCCTTTTTCAGAATTTTTTAACTCAAAACTGCAATGTCATAATAAAATTCAGTACAATACTGTTATTTTTTAGAGTACGAAAACTCACAGAGAGCAGAAAACATGCTGATCTTGTTTCAAACTGGGATAGATTGAGTACTGTATTTGAGAACACCTACATCCACATACCACAGAAACAAGTTTTAGTGCAAACTATTCGTGACTACCAACTACATAATATATTGTATTTATACCAAAGACACCAATAAACCCAGTAAATACTGGATTAATTTTGGAACAACATCCAAGACTCAAATCCTACTTACTGCAAATACATACCAAAAGTAAATATCTAAGATACATTCAACATATATTTTAAAAATAAAATGCCAGACCTTTATAAGAAGGACTTTTTAAAATTTTTGTCCAAAAAAACCCCAAAACAATGCCAATAGTCCCTACTGGAGTCAAATGGCAAAGGGAGTAATTTCAAACTTTAGAGACTGAGAGCTGGTGGTAGGTTGACTTTTTACAGATACTGATGAAGTTGCTAACCCAAGATTAACATCCTAAGCAGCATAAGGAGAAGCCAAAGCGTACAAAACCAGCCAACACATGCAGAAGAAACTTTCTGCAGAAACTGCCATGATGTGTTTTAGTTAAATTCAGTGAAATTTGGGGAAGCCTTAGGAATATCTATTTTTGTGTGTTCTGTGATGATGGATAACTTGGGGTTATATTCACACCTTATAATATAAATATTTATATTTTATGTATTTTAGATTTCTGTAATGTAACTGTAGATGAAAAATATATAGCTTTTCTAAAACAGAACAAGTATTTCCACTTATTGCACTGATATTGTGCAATAAAAATACAAAACTAAAACATGACATCATGAAATAGTGAAAAAGCACATACAAAGTCTCAAAGATAATCATCCATCCACCCATCTATGACAAACACTGCCCCTCTCATTTAGGGGACTGAAATTATTGCTAGTAAGAATGACAAAGATACACCTATTTAATAATTACATTTATGCACTGACATGTTACATCTATGAAGCTGTATGATTAAATCATAGAGCTGTCAATCATGCACCTGGGAATAAACACAGTAAGACAGAAATGGGACAGCAAAAGCATAACCAGCTGTTTGTGTGCACAAACCACCCTCATTCTGCATGCTCCTGCAGTGACTGAAAACAGAGAGCATTTCACAACTGACCTCCTTGGATTTACACTCGGGTAAAAAGTCAAGAGTAAGTTTGCAGAAGTGCATTAAAGAAAGAAATCTGTAGTGCATATGCACTATACTCAAAACATAAAGGAAAGGAAGCTCAGAACTCTGCTTTCAGGACTGTAATTGAGAGTGTATTGAACCACTTAACTCCATACCATAGGCCAAAGTGTCCACTACGGAACCCAGAGGGAAAAGGTGGAGAAATGAGTCATACCTGATAAAACTTACTGCAACTTCATGGATGTCTCATGATGAAACTAAGGAGAAGTAACTGATTATGTGAAGTGATTAGAAAACAAGCATAAGTGGCAATGATAATATACCTTGCATTAAACTGAAAAACACGATTACCAGTTGAAAACTAACAGGCAGATAGAAGGTAAAACACTTTACAGTCACTGCCTGGCTGCCTTCTTTACTTTGTTTTGCTATTTCAGAATACAAAAGCCTCCTGTTTTGTTTTTCTTTATTATTTTTTTACTTAATTTACAATTCCTACACTAATTCAAGTCACACTGATTTTTAGAATAATCCTGTCTGACACTGCCACATAGTGGATCTCATTATCAGAGGAGAGGCGGATATACAGTATTAGGACTCTAGAGTCACTCAGAAGGGGCATAGATAAATCTTTTGTAGTCTGCATCTTTGTTCAATGATGTGAGATCCAAAAAGCTGTTTCTTATCATTACCCTCTTTTCTGCTCAATATGGTTATACAATGTAAATGACTGAAAATTTAAGAGATATAGCAGAAGTCTCTCATTCCTACCCAAGGTATTATTTGTCACACTAAATCATGCTGCATCACTGCTGATATGCTGGAACACAGACACTGGAACATTTGGCTGTGAAAGATTTCATTTTATCACTACCTTTTACAAAGAGAAATTACCATTCTAGTAGTAATCATGGTAACTTCAGTCTATCTTTTTTTTTTTAAGTTGTATGATGATCAGTACAGTATGTTACGTGGGGAAAGTCTTTTCTTTTTAAAAAGATTACTTGTATTTCTCTGACCTGACCCCAATAAAGGGTCAAAATATGCTCAAGTGCCTAAACTGTTAAGATATTACATATTAGTGTAAGCTGAATACCATAAAAATTAATTCCTGTCTTTGTAAAAAGCTAATTTCACAGACATTGAAAAGACTTCATTCTTTTTCAAAAAATGCTTTGAAGATCCTATTTCTGATACCCCTATTTGTTCACAACTGAGAATCAGAAAAAAAGCAGATCAAAACTTGTAACTTTTGTCTTTGAAACATATTGCATGTACATCTTTGTTTTGGTCTAAATCTTATAGTAAAGTATCATTCAACCCACCGCAAATCAATTATTTTTAACTTTTGAAAGGAGTACTGGTTAACACTATTGAAATTGCATAATACCCTGTAATATGGATTACCAGGAAAAACAGCTACCAAGAATAAAAGCTCAACTTTAATTAAGTTATTAATTTGCAGGTTGAAATAGGAAAGTCTATTTCTCCTAGTCCTTGTTTCTAGTATGAATACTTATTTTGCAATGACAAGTTGAAGAAATCTGCATGAATATTGTTGCCTTTATTTACATATATTGTTACTAGTTGGTGAAAGAGCAGTTATAAACAAAATACTCCCATAACTTCACATACAAGGTAATGTGATGATAATTCACTCTTCTGACAATTTTTAACATCTTTGGCATGAGATGCCACTAGGAAGAGTAAAACTGCAATAGAATCATTACATTTGACAGTTTGGGGGCCACACTTCCACGCAAAAGAGAAGTAAAAATCCAGCTTTCTTTTTCAAACCCACGAAGTATGAGAGAGTGGGTGCAACATGGATGAACTGAGTTAGCAGTGAGGGTGGTATTATTTGTGGGCTCACGTGACATTAAATATGTAAGTCCAGGGAATGGCACGATCCGAGTACTGTATGTCACTGAAAAATGCAGCAGGACCTCAGCCCTGCTGAGGTAAATTAGGTAATTTGACGGGTTTTAGTTAACAATGTAAAATAAAGTATTGTTAAGCAATTTTCTAAGAGACAAAGATTGAACCCTTTTGTTATACAACTCCTGAGGGGCGCAGAAGACATTTTCTTAATCTTCATGCTTTCAGATACTTACCTGCCAACATCCCTTTCTCACATCAAACAAAAAGGTTGTTTTGTCTCAAAAAGTGATTTAAGAGGTTCACTGATAAGATGCTACAGCAAAGGCTACTAGCAAAATTGGACACAACTTGATTGTTCTGCAATTCTCACACTTTTGACAGCCTCCTGGTGCAGCCAGAGTATTGCTATTTAGTTTCTTATTAAGGGTCAGACTTCAGACCTCCCTCCTGTGTGTGATCCTGCACGCTCCTTCTGCATGCAGTCAAAAGCATCATGTGGCTGTTAACAGAAATCAATTTCAATGTGTCCCTCACTGTACTGGAACTCTCACCTGGCAGGTAATGGCTTTCAGAGTCTTCTACATACCAGTCATTATAAAGAGACACTGATGTTCGTCAATTTTGTATTCACAATTCTTTGGTCAAGATGCCAAATACTCAGTGTGACACATTTAGCAGCTGCATTGTTCTACATCTGTATGAAACTTCCCAGGATCATTCTGGGAAAGTAATTTTGATCCAAGAGTTGAATGCTGAAAACCACAGAAGTAAGAGACCATGCACATCAGCACAATGCAGGAATTACTTAGCTGTTTTCTTATTTTCATTTTACATGACTAAAAAGGAAATTATTCCAAACCCATGGAGTTCAAGAAACAGTACGTACTCTATTCCTTAAATAAATGAAAACAAACCAACACAAATTATGACCATTTAAAATCCTTTTCAAACCCATGCAGAAGAAATTCAAGTCAATTCTCAGGAACTAGGTATGGGCATAAGTACCACAGAAAAGCCCAGTACCTACAGGTATGTAAGGACTCAAAAGTAGAACCCATCACTTTCCCACATAAGGTGCTTGTTTTAAAAAAAAAAAAATCATTCACTGCACTTCTTTTCCTGGCTTTTCCAGAGATAGTTAGGCACTGCACAGCTCATCAATCTGAAGCAGCATGAGCATGCCATCTGTAGTTCTTTATAAACTTTGACAGCTGCCATATTTGCTATTACACAACTTTGTATTCCTAATCCATGTCCCTGCTACACACAGCAAAGTTCTAGCATCTACCAGCTAGTTCCACAACATGATGTGTTTTCACAAAATATAGCAAATTTTGCAAATATACATTTGCAAATTACCAATGGCTAATTAAAAAGAATATGCTCAGAGTACTTAAAACCTATTGTAAGTTTACGATTGCAAGCAATTAATTTAATATTTAAGTGAATGAGTTTTTCCCTTCAAGAGAAGTTAATGCTTATTGAGATACATAAAGACAGTTAGTTTACAAATCAGTCTGGTAAGATGTGGCTTTGAGCCCAAGCCTCCATGCAACTCTTCAATAAATAAACTTTAATAAAATTGTAAAAATCCTACAGAATTCAACAGTAATTTTGATGAAAGGATTAAAAAGGAGAGGTAATAAATATATTTCTGGAAATGCCTATTCACAAAATACCAAGAAGATATTTCTCTAGAGAGCTTACTTAGAGAAATCCAAAATCAAAAAGAAGGCAAGATTTCTCAAAGATCTCATAGCAGCAATGAAAACAGACCTTAGCCTTTTCTTTCCCAAAAGGCTACAGCCAGGAAAACTGGACCTGTATTCTGTTCACTGATAATTTATGATGCATCAGAAAAATTTTGGGGCTGCTTAACAAATGCTCCATGTCTAGAAGTCCACAACAATGAGATTTTCATCTTCTCTGAAGTGAAATTTTACCTTTAATATGAAATCATTCTAACATAATAAATTACATAACTGCAAGAACTAAATGAACCATTACAGCTTAAGAGACCCAGCCATTACATTGAATTGTCAAATTAAATTTATGATGAACCATTCATTGGAACTGTAGGAAAATCTCCCCCTCAAAATTCCTACAAATAGCAAAAATGATCTGTCACTTTTGCTGTCCTCCAAATCAAGTGCTAAAATATAGATAAAACAAAGAATTGACACTATAATTCTTTCCAAATGTGAAATCTTGCATTACCATCTGCTCCCCAAGGGGATGGTGGTGGAAATCACACAAAATATCTTTACATTTCAGCATTCTTGAAACAGAAGAAAAAGAACTCAGCCTTAGTTATACTGTCATATGTAGGCACCAGTGAAAATACATAATGTAATTTTCCTGTGTTCAGTTTAAAATGACCTTATGTAACATTTTACCTTCTTTTGAGGGTCATGTATTTGAAAATTAACTTTTTCTTATTAGATTCTTCTAAGCCATAAGGTTTATTCTTTGAAAGATTATTCTTTGAAATAATCCCAATGCAACTGCAGTATTCGTTACATTCATTATGAAGATGAGAATAAATTACATGATGAGTGATACCATTCTTAAATAAAAATCAGAAACCACCAAGCACTGCAATTTCCCCGTTTCCGACTACTGAAATACTTATAACCACATGATAGAATCTTACACATACATGCTTTCCATACTTAACATACAATGCTTTTCTTCAAATCACTGTAGAAGTCTTTCAATACAAGAGATGAGTCTGTTATTAGTCACCAACGCATAGAGTACTTAACATAGTAAAAAATGGAAATATTGCAAAAAAGGTAAAAATTAAGAAGGATGAAGTTCATATTCTAAAAGCATGAGGTAAAAATGCAGTTATGTTGTGCAATGAAAAAAAATAGCAAGCTTTTGGCTACTTACATAACACACTATCATAATTCCTTATTTATTTTCCATAGCAAAAAAAGAGGTATTAGAGATAATAGTGAATTACACTTTCGAGACAACATCTGCAATTTTTAAGTGCTATGAAATAAGCCATTTAAATGCACTAAAGTAGTATCAAATGACATTATTTAGCTCAGTTTTTAAATTGTGTCTTTATTGCTAAAAACCTGTAGTTCACAAAATTATCCTTCAGCTTTTGTGTAATTAATGTGTTTTCATTTTTGAACATCCAGAAATGACAGACTTAATTAAATTACCTCTGGTATTCCCAGTTTTCTACATGCATCCAAAAAGTTTTCCACGTTTCTCCTGCATTTGGCCATGCTAAGTTTAGGCTGTAGAACAGAAAAAAAAAAATCGTCTATGGCTAAAGAAGTAATGAAGAACAGACTTAACTGTATTTCACAAGCTCACACCTTTTAAATTTTTTGTACTCACAAATTTATAGTAGCTATACACTATATTAATGTCCCTGAACAATCAATGTCTCATTACTTTAGAATCTCGAACATTTCTACAATTTGTCTCACTCAGAACTATTAACCAAATACTTACAGAAGTATCATGTTACCAAAAAGAAAAACCAAAACCCAAACTCCTCGCTATTTTAGTTTCTCAATATCAGATGTGAAACAATTGTAATTCCTGAATATTCACTTAAACCAAGAATTCACTGTAGTAGCAAGGAATTCAAAGAATTGATTTTCCAGGCTAAAATAATTTGAAGGCTGTTTCAAGGAAGAGAACATCAATATAAAGTTGAAACAAAATGGAAAAAAAAATTAAAATATGTGCACTTTTGTTACAGAAATCACCACAAGATATTTATTTTTTAAAATCAGCATGAAAAGTTTTTACCCCAGATATTCAAGTCTGCATATTTTGGCAATGTCATATTTTTACCAAAGATCTTTGCTGTTACAGGCAACATTTGTATGACTGCAAATGTTCATTAACTTTTATATAGAATACATTTATATATATCATCTAGGTATATGTGTGTGTATATACTGTAACATGGCTTATGTTCCCACGTATCATTTGGTAATGAAACAGTAATTGATAAAACATTTCAGTGCAGCAAGAAACATGCAACTCACTACTGCTGGTGAGGGTACATGAATGCTCCCAACAGACCGAGGGCGAACGTGATTGACTAAGTGGCACAGAACGACACCATCCATCAGAGCCGAGCCCAGGTCTTCGGGCAAACAGATCTTTAGTCTTGTTTCTATGTTCTGCAAAGGAAGAATGCAGGCACACTTTGATATAGAAATGCATGAATGGGACAAAAAGGGAATAAATACCCTCATCTCCTATGCTGCAAGCACATAGCCAGGTTTGGAGTTTTTATTACAAAAAACAATTCCTTTATATAATTAATTCTTTAGAAACTAAACCATGACCTCCTTTATGCTGATTCACTCAACTACATAAACTTCCTTAAATGAACTCAACATTGCAATGTTGTGCTGCTGCCACAATATGAAACTATTTTTATACAGAGAGGTATAAAAACACATCTTCATGCAATTAGTCATGTGACTGACTGCATGTGACTCCCTCCTTCTACCACTCCCCCTAGTCTTCTACTTATCCATCTTAAATTTTCTTTATCAGCAGAAAACTGAAACAGAACTACATTGTGATAATAACCAAACAAGCAGAGAATAAAAGGCATTATTTCCCTTGTAGCCTAAAAATTACTCAGGAAGCTTTAGAGTGACCAGAAAAATAGGTAAAAGAAGGCAAAACATTCAAATGTAAAAGAATAATTCTGGATACACATTAAGAAAAACAGAAGTCTCAACAAAGAGAATTTGATATTGCAAAATAAAATACTTTTGAAAATACTTAAGTATTAAAAAAACCACCAAACCCAATAGATTGTTATATATGATGAGTTTCCTGAACTGTACTCCAATCTTGAAAACATTCCAACTCTACACTTTGAGATAATTACTCTCCATTATCTTTAAATAGATAGGTCTTAGTTGAACCTCTTAATGTCATTACTCTCTATTAATATCTTACTGCAACCTATACTGGTTGAATATGAATATCTATGAATAGATAATTCTTTCTGGAAAAACGGAAATACGTTGGAACAGATTTTTGGAGCTCACAGTCTAACAAATTTGAAGTGACACTAGAGCCCTGGTTAGTTAAGTTTTAGATATCTGCAAGGACAGAGAGCCCTCACAATCTCCAAGCAACTTCATTTCAGTGTTTCACTGCTCTTATGGAAAAGAATTTTCTCCTTATAACTATTTGAAATGTCTTTCGCTGCAATTTATGCCACTGTTTTTCAGGGGTTCACTGTTAGTCTTTGAAAAGCCTGGCTTTACACCTTCTCTTTTACTATCCCTCAGGGAGCTGAAGACAGTCACATAATATTCTCAGCACTCTAACTGAAGAAATCCAATCTAAAGAAATCTAGCTCTTCACTTCTTCCTCACAGCCTTTATTTGGGTGGCCTCACCATGAAATAGCCTCCGCTGAAGCACTCTGGGGTTTCATGATATTTTCCCATTTTTTCTTTTACTAGACACACTACTCAAGTACTTGCATGTAAGTTTCACAAGCAGCAAACAAGGGACTGCATGATGTTTACTAATATAGTATTTCATTTTCACCTTGGTTTAATTCACAAATCAGAAAACATTTTTAGTAAGTACATAAAAGAATACTTTGAGACTGTTTTTCCAAAACCTGTTACAAAAAGACTCATATAAAGTTAATAAAACAAAAATGTATTTCTTAGAACACTAATTTGTCTGTTGGGAGACTATTCAGTGTAGCTCAGGGTGTGCTTTTTATAGGAGCACAGTGCACCTACAATACCAACTCAATGCCATTTCATGCTGGAGTTCATGGCTCTGTGGAATCTCACTACATGCTAACTTACCATTAAACAATTCAAAAGCAAAATTCACTAATATACATATTTATTGAATAAAGTACAAACTTAATGACTTTTATGTTCTGGGCTATTTTCTTGTGCGGTACATAATCAAATGTTCTGGTGGTTACTAATGTCACTAAAGGACCCAGTATATCTAAATAAGTTTTATTAATTTGAAAATCTCACTTTGTGTTTTCAAACATGGTCAGTCTTCTAGCTCATTGACTTGTAATCAAACCTCTCACAAGAAACAAAATAATTTGCATTCCAGGCAATGATATTTCAGGGTGAGAGCAAAGAAGGATAGTGAGTGGAGCTAAACCGAAACACATGAAACCAGCATTATTGGTAACACCTAATACTGTGTAGAGACATCCTTATTACTTCTCCACAACCATGCCTGACACAGTGAATAACCTTTTATTCTACCTTTCATTGTGAGGATTAACTGAACTAATGCACAAGGCAGGAATCTTGTGGAAATGAGCTATGATTATTTTTAGGAACGTGGGGACTTGCTACATACCTATGGTAACTCTTCAAAGAAACACTTAAAAGCTGCATTGATGCTGCTGAACAGATTAGGCTCAGAATACCTACAAACTACAGCAGTTTATTACTGCTACTTCTCCACTACCACATTTTCTTTCCCATTGCCAATAAGTCTGTCTCATCTAATTCCTGCATCTTATTCTTTTGGCATCATTCAGGTTGAGAATTGATAATACACTACATTCTATCAACTATGATAAATCTTTAATAAGACCTGGTCTGTTAAAAAAAAATATACAATCAGCAGGGCAAAGATAGGTTAATTCATACTGAGAACAGGTGAGGGCCTGAGGTAAGACAATGCAAATCTAGAAGTCCGCATAGTTCTACATTAAAAATCCCACCTTTCAAACACTTTTTGGTAAAGAGAAGAACCCTATTGCTTTAAAATTAAATAATAGAAGATATGTTATTTAAAACAAACTGATAATTTTTCAATTAGCCATTCCAGAAAGCTAATGATAAGAACAAATAATCTTGTAATTCAGATGTGAAAATCACCTATCACTTTCAGGATTTGCAGTCATGTTAAGGTCTGTCCCTCTGCCCTGTTAATGGGATATATAACTGGAAACCTTGACAGGTTCAGGCTTGTGACATTCCCCACAGCAAAGGTTGTCATCTCTTTTTTGTCAACACAAACAGGTGTCACACAAATACTGCTACCTAGGTATTAGTTGTGTAACACAAATATAATGCACCAATTTTTCCATGAGGTTCTAGCTCTTACATTCAAGACAATGTATCAGGAAATCAACTTCTGTATGCAGATTTCCCACTGATGAAATACTGATTTAATTTCTAAGAAAGCTGCTTCAAGCATTAGTTACCTACTTTCAGCTTGAACTAATAAATTTCACTGTGCCTTTTACATGCAAAACTGAAAATTTCTCCAGCTGCTTGGAAATAGTTCCTAGACCTCTCTGTCTGTCTCAAGTGCTCACTCCATCCTTTCTGATTAAATCAAACAAACAGTTAATTCCACCAGTGCAAGGCATGCTGATTAACTGGATGTCATTCAGGTAACTCCCATTATTATTTCTCATTTTTACAAAGTCTTTCCTGAAATACAGACATCTGATTGTGATAAAGAACTTCAGCAATAGTCTCAACAATGTGATTTGCAGAAGTAATATTGCCTCATGTAACCTTTCTTCTATTTTTCTCCTTAGGCAAATTTCCCAAAGAAAAACTAAAAAAGACATTCCATCAGCATCAATTAATTCTACCAACACTCACATACCTCACGTAGCTGTTCCACAAGCTCTCTCTCTTCTCTCATCTGCTCCATTTTCCTTCGAATTGTGAACTGTGGGTCTATTGATTCCAAATTTCTTTGTGGTCTTAAGAACACTGTGATTTTTTAAAAGAGAGATTTTAGTTTAAGAACAAACACTTTTATTTACTTATTTCTAAATTAAGCAAAATCCTTAGGCATTGCCTCCAGCAAAAACAGTTAGAAATTTTTTTTGTCCTCCAGAAGACAGAAAAATCTGATCTTGGATTACAATTATGAATAGCTGCTTTAGGGATATTGCTCTGGACAGTGTCCTGAGGCAGCAATGGTACAGATAATTTATCATCCAAATCCTAATCTGAACGGGCAAGTTTTGTCAGATGATTAAGCACCAGCAGTGTCCCTTAGAGAGTCTGATCTCTACAATGCTTTGTATTTAATGTGGCAGGAAACACCTCTTACTCTTAAGTAGAACTCTCTCCGAACAAGATGCTGAATTGCATAAAAAGCTGTGACAAGCCTCCTACACAGAACAAAATGCTTACTAGATAAGGTTATGCTAAAAAAATAAAAAACAAAAACAAACCCACCAAACAAATGTAGGAAGACTCAGCCATTCAATAAGTGCCTACACTAAAAAGTCATATTGCAAACGTAGCATAGCACACACCCTTGGCAGTTCTCCTTCCTACCAGTCCTGTAAACTCTATCACTGCCCACAATACAGTTCCTTGAAATCATTACGTGACGTTTCCGCAAATATGCACCTCCACCCTTCCATTTCTGTGAGCAGTGACTGCTTTGAAAGGGTCAGAAGAAGAGGATGTACAGCCAAAATGCAACTGTCCCTGTTTGTGACTCTGTTTCCCACCTCAAACAAGTGTAGTCACGAGGAATCTCACCCAACTGTGTGCAGGTTCACCTGTATGCAGGCTGTTTAAGTAATGAGATGATTAATCCAAGTTACTTCTCTAGCCAAAGGGACAGACAGCACCCATGGCACTTCAGCCAAAAGGCAGAGTTCTTTCCCCTAGCTACTATAAACAGCTTAAGGCAACAAACTCCTCATATATCTTTAGGCTATTCATCTTAGGCATCAAGACAGAATAAACCATGGCCAGTTACCAAACTTCCACTACTTGACCCTGATTTAACTTTTACAGTCCTGATTTAACTTTTCTCAGTGAACTGAAATTTGCTGCATTGCTGTAATTTCAGTAAAAATCAGTAATTTCTGGAATGCCCATATTAATGCTATTTGTTAAACAGAACTGCTTTTAAATAGAACACCTAATACTACAGTTCTATATCAGCAAACTCTGTTTTTGTAATGTCATCAGAAATCTCAGGGATAGAGTGGGAGAGCATCCTGTAGAGAATGTGCAGGACTGAGAACTACAGAGAGTGACTGCAGCTCAAATCCCTTCTCCGGGTGGACAACACATCCCCATCAGTGTCACCACTCAAAAGGCTCTACACAGAGGTGCACACATCATAAATAAAACCATTCTTCGTGCTGACCTGCCACACAATGCATAAGAGTAGCAGAGCCACGCCTTCAGATGCAAAGGGCCCACAGTTTTACTGATATTTAATCTTCTGCTTTGTAGAAGGCAAACTCAACATTTGGAATTGAATTCTAAATCCAAAGTAGGGTGTATGAACAGATCCACGCTTCCTAACATTTTGTAGAAAGGTGACATGTGACTATGACTGCACATGCCCAAAAACACACAGGCTGTTAGAATACTGATATATGGTGAAAAATACATAAAATGTTGTTTATAAATTGTATCATTTAAGATGGCTACAACAACAACAAAAAAAAATTCCTAAGTTTTTCAAGAGCAGAAACTTCTATGAACTACTAGTTTCTATTAACTCCAGAACTGTACTGTATTAAAATTTCTGCATTAGCAACTCTGTAACAATTTACTGGAGGCTGTTTCCAAATTTTTCAGAGGTGAAATAAAAATTTCCTATCAGATTAATTAAAAATAGTAGCTGCAATTACTAAGATTTTCTAGTTCATTGTACAAGTCTAATAATTGAGCTTTGCTACCTCTCACAGATGAAATACCTAGATAAAAATCCTTCTTGAAAAGTACAGCCATGGTTTAAATGCTACTTAAAAGCCACTGTAGCTTTATTAGCAGTAGCAACATTTCAAATCATTATCTACACAAACAGTTGTACAGAATTATGTTCAATTTTCATAGAATTAGAGTATCATTATGGTCTTCATTCAGTTTGGCCCCAGCTATCCTTTTTTAGGCCTTTGTGAAGTCAAAGTTCCAAGATTTACTTCCTTCCAACTTCAGATTACAAATGTACCTTACCTACAATTAGAAACTTTTCAATAAAATAAGTTTAAATGATTAAGAAACAGAAATAAAACCTCCACACTCTAAAGCAATAACTATAGAAGTTTTAGTTACGTACTGATTTTTTTTAAAAGTGTTCCCATAGAGGAAGTTTTGGCAGTTGCAAGTGTTGCTTGCTTTTCAGCATTGCACACAATCTCCAGCAAGGGGAGCCCATAACTCACACACACCTGAATGTCTATTTTTCACTCTTTCAAAGAATGAGTTTCTGCTTTTTGAATCCATGCTCAAGCCAGGTTATAAAGTAGTACTCATTCCAAAAATTTTTTTAAAAAGTATTTTGCACAAGTGTCAACAATGAGTAATTAGATGAGTAATAGTTAATAACATAGTTAATAACATACTCAACATACCACTGTCAAGGACAAACTTCCTGGTGAAAATTTTCATTTCTGCACTGAATTTCAATGCACATTTTTGCACTATTAATTGTACATACGGGAATTCAGTGTACTGAGTACTTAGTGTGACAATGTCATCCTTCAGGCAAACCACAAATTTAACCTGACTCTAAATATAACAGATACAAAGAAGGTTGGACTATGACAGGCAGAGCTGAAGTAAGGCCAAAAGTTCATAGTTACTTTTGTCTTTGATTGCCTTATGCAGTCTAAATTTAAGTAAGAGAAATGCAATAGCCCCAGTTAAAAAAATATGCAGCTGTTCTGCTATAATACTCCAAGACAAATGCTAACATTTCCATTTGGCTTAAAGGAGGTTTCTATCATTTCCAAATGCACAAGCTAGTCTGTGCCCCTCCTTTCATTCAGAAGATTAAAACACTAAAAATTATATGTAAACAGAGATCAAATTCTGCACTGATAGAAGAAGAACCTCTAGGTTTCTGTTACACTATTCATCAGTGAAATGTTAACTTAGCTTCAGACCATTATGAACTAAATTCAGTTTTTTCAAGTTACCAGTATCAGAATTCTTATATTCCACACTCACTTCCCTTATGGAGCTGATTCCTTACATATGCTATCTTTTATGGTTTCATAATCAAGAACACTGAGGTAAATAGGAAATACTCTCAACTAAAGACCTGAACTAAGAACGAAACACCCTCTTGTAAAGAGGCTTCAGTCCTGAAGTCTTGGGTGGTACAAGTGTGACTTCCAGAGTAGCACCTGAATAGTCAGAGAGGAAGTTTTCCTTAACTGTAAGCTAAATGTTTGCATTTATCATTCAATATTTGTGATCTTAGTTTCAATCTGATGCTTTTGAAAGTTTTGCAACCTTTTAATATCTAAACATCTTTCTACTTCAGGGCAAAACGTGGCCCATTTGCATATTGGTGCTGTGCCTCGGTCTATTACGACAACAAAACCCTGGAAAAAAACAAAACAAAAGTAGCAGTAACAAAGTCCACTAATGTACCTGACCTTCACTGTGAACAGCTTATTAACAACAGTTTCTATTGGACAGAAATCACTATCTTTGCTTAGCTGATTGTTTCAGCTTTGTTCCTTTATGGATTCTTCTATTATGCTAGTTATGCACCTGCACCAATAAATGCAGATGGAACCAGGATATTTTAATAGTTAAGTAACTTTAAAAAAATATTAAATAAAAAATGCAGAAGAGAGAGCAGCAAGATTAACTGCTGTTTGAGTACAACTTTTACAACTCTTGAAAATAAAGCAAGTAAATAAACCCACATTGAAAATAGTTCTTGGAATTGATATCATGGGAAAAGCTGTTTTGCCAGAGTAGAAAAGAGTGAAGCTTCACTCTGACTTTCGACACTACATATTCCAGAGCAAATTAAAGTGCATCCTCTGAGGACTTTAGTCTTATAAACATCCCCTAGAGAGTATTCTCTTTTGTCCTTAGCCACGTGGGGCATTCACCACATACTCATGTTTCTGAAAACAAGTAAAGTAAATTATATATGGAACACCTACCATTGTCACTGTCTCCTTCAGATGGGATACTGTAGCTAAAGTTGTCCCATGTTTGTGCCTGTGTAAGTGTGTTGAAGGAGATAGGAGGAAAACTGAGGGATGGGTCTACTGGAGGGGAGTGATAACCAGTCCAACCATGGTGGTAATAAGGACCAGAGCGGGGATAAAAGTGGGCAGTAGCATTTCATATATGGCATTAGGATTGTATGGTAATGGCAAAGATGTAATTCAAAGGTGATTAATACAAAATGCATAAATTTTGAGAAAAGAATGAAAGATGGTGCAGAATAAAAAGAACGAAGAGTTAAATGTTAGTACTTGCAAATCATACATTATATGTGCAGTTAAGGCTGTTAGCAAGCTCATTGTAACCATAGCACTTCATACAACTTGTTACAACCAAGTTTTAAGAAAAAGTACCCATAGATTTTACCTTATAACCTGATAAAAACCTTTACTCTGAGTCAGGAGGTAAATATACCAGCTGTGAAGTTTCAAGAAGGAAACTACCACAGAATCAGGATTTCTATATATTTGTGTAACTACGTAAGAAGAACACTTCCCACAAAGACAAAGAAAACTTACATCCATATGAAAATATTATTACATTACAATTTCCCAGCTGATTTTGGAAGTAGCAACCACATTATCACTTGGATATCACTTCTCATTTTGCTGAAGAATGTTCAATAAGTGCCACAGATGTTTTCCTTTCAATTCACTTACAAATAAATGAAGTGCTACATTTTTTTCCTGCTAACTCCCCCAGCAAAAAATTCAAATCTACAATGGGTCCCCCATGCTATGTAAGTACTGATCCTCCACAACTTTTAGAGAGGCTTCCCAGGAACAAGAATAGGCATAGAATACCCCCTAAAGGCTGATCCTAAGTTTGCACAAGCTTTGGCAAACTTGCACCACAGTCTTCTAACAAACACAGCATCATTAATTTTTCGCCTGGGGTCCCTGAAGTACACAAAACTGTACATTTCCACAGAAGCTGCAACAGTCTGCAGATTATTCACCACATGACAGTAAAAACATGTCATGCCTACAGTTCATGACCACTCATTAACTCATGATAGAGCTAAACAGGGGCAGCAATACAGCTCCTGTTCTCCCTATCCATTCTGCTTTCTCTTCTTTAACTAGTTAGAACATCACCTCTTACTGATCCTCAGACCCTTCAGTGGAAATTTTTTTCCTTCCCCACCACGTCTACTCTGCACTTCCGTCTCTTGTCTCAATTGTGGCAAGGATTTCTGCCCAAGCTTCCTCAAACCTCCATTCTACACAGTTTCAGAACTAGATACTGACACCCTTAAAATATCTCCTTCCTGAGTCTCTTCAGCATATCATCCATCCTTTAAAGCTTCACAATGGTTTCCTATTTTCTGACAGAGACTTAACTATCTTTTCTGCCTTTCACGGTGATGTTGCTCCTTAATGAACTCTTTCTGTATGTGATCACAATGTTCCTTATCTCTTCCGCAAAAAAAAAAAAAAAGAATTCACTCATTTCTTGTTTTTCTACATGTATCTTCACATTTATCTACTGAAACCTACACACAAGCAACATTGATGTTCCTCAGACCAAACTAGAGGCTATAAACTACCTCTGCTCTAAATGCTAAACCAGAAAGACAAATGAATTCAAGATTGCTGTGCAGATCTAAAAGCAACTAAAACCACTCAAATATTAGAAGAAAGTCCAAAGTAAAGTTTCAGTAAGCCCAGAAAGTCCCTCTTTTCTAACATTCCCAACTAATATTCAGAAGGAACTTATTCATGTAGGATTTCTCCTTCCCACAGTTTTGGAATCTGTATTAACATGGCAGTAATTCAGACGGTGTCATATAAAATTTCACCTTAAACTTCTTTTCAGAGTTCCACAGCTCTCTCTTTAGAACTTCCCAAGGTTGGGTCACTGGTTCTGGCTATTGGAACACCAGCTGAACTTCAGAGTCAGCACAACTTAAACTCTGAGTCAACACTAGGTAACAGTACACAGATTTATGGCAAAAAGTAAACAGTCTGACTCTGGTAGCAATTGGGATTCTCAACTATTTTCCAAAGTACACAGATAAATGCAGTTAGGGAAAAAAACAAATATCCAGAGAGAGAAAGACAGTAATGAGTACTCAAATGAGAGAAAAATACTGTCAAGTTTCATTGATCATTATATGTTCCAACTAACTTGAAAGAGAAGCATGTGCAGCATAGATACCAACACTGTGCTTCAAGTTCTTTACAAGTCACCCAAACTGAAGGCACTAGATTCACAAGTAATGTCATGCTACCTGAACAGTTGCAAGGGAACAACTTTTCACTTCAGAATACAAAGTGCTTTGTGACTTCGAGTTTTGTCAGTGCTTGCTTTAGCCCCTGACAATGGAAATTTTTTTGTCTGTGTTGCTGTCACTTTTTTCAGAAGAAACTAAGAAACACAGTGATGTAGAAATGGCACAACACAAAGGAAAAACAGCCCTTGATTGCAAGATGTATTAGAAGCTGTTCTAATGTCTGCTTCAAGCCAGACTTGAAGGTCTGGCATATTAAAGATAACACAAGACCTTGGCAACTCTCAATTTCAACAATTAGCACCACTTTGAACATTTTAATCAATTCACGGGTGAAGGAGGGAGAATTTAAATTTATTTGCTATTTTGAGTGATTCCTTTTCAGAGAGCTAATGCACTTCCTAAGAGGAGAACTACAGCTCTAAGAAAATTGTTTCTGTTCAATGGGATTTTTTTAAGGTTTTCAAAATTAGTATGAATTTGCAAAGTCCATACTCTCTGAAAATATTTAAAATACAGAAGGAAATAATAAAAAAAATTAAAAACTCCTTTTTACATTCAATGTAAACTTCTGACCCTTGGAAAAAATCTTTCAAGAAATGTAAACACATTCATTACTTTTCAAAATATTTTCTTTGGGTACTTTGGGTTCTTTCTGTCAGCCATCAGATAGGAATTTCCCCGATGTTTTGCCTAGCTTAAAAATGAAAGTATAAAAGGACCTTCAGTCCTGAACACATATCAGTATGTATTAACACAGAAGTTTAGGCCACTGTGGTTTACCCTCTGGAAGCACTTATATTTGTATGTGTACTTCAAAAAACTGGAATCCTTACCACAAGTCTAGAACAGTTTACTTTCACCTTTCCAAGAGACATAAACCATTATGAAATTATGAGGAAGATGGAAAGTCAAATAGAAAGCAACATTCATTTTAAATAGATGAAAATAAACACAGTGAAAATAAACTCTCAAATTTCAGAAAAAAATACAGTTGCATATATTTTCATTGAAAATTTGCCACTATTTTTTCCACAGAGCATGGTGGACACATTTTAGTTAGAACACTTCAATGTCCTTTTAATGTTGCACTTGGATTTAAGAGATTTATAGAGCCAGTTAATTCAAATGTAAGCTCTAACAAAGTTAAACAGTTAGAAGTCATTAGGACTACTTAACTTCATTAGAGCTTACATTTCCAGTAAGTTTTAACATTTCCCTGAAGGCCATTAAGAACTGAAATGAAAAAAGCCTATTAAAATACACTACAAACTAAGCTGAAAAACCTTCCTGGGTCACAGAAATGCTGGACCTCTTCACTAGCTCAGGTCTATGACAATAAAAGTAAAAAGTACAAATTCCAACCAGTGGTAGAATGGTTCAAATGCACAAAACTTGTACAAAGTTTTAAAGGAAATATAATGAAGAAACTACAGACCTGCCAAGCAAACCAGCTTTAAAAGGAAAAACATGCAGGCTTCACAAACACGCCAGTATTCTCTGACATGTACTACTTCCATCTCTAAGTATTTCTTACGTGTTGGCAAACAGCAGAAGATGAAACAATATGCAGTTTTACTGCACCTTTGCAAGGTTTCATTTTGCTACATGGTGCTACATAGCTAATATACTGTACTTTTATCTGAAACTGGACATAGAGTTTTACTACTGCCAAGTTCCACTATCTTACAGGGTATAAATTTAAGGTAAAATGACTGAAGCTAGACATGATCAGGTGAGAAACTGTACAGTAATGGGTTTATCTTAGTGCCTGTAGTATCTCATATGGAAAAGAAAATAAATTCACATTATCGAGTTTAACACAACCATAACATGACCAAAAGACACTCCACTATTGGCATGCTCAAAGATTTTAGAATATATGAACTTCAATTAGTACAGTGCAGAAAATCAGCATGTTCTAACCAATTGACTTTGGTATTCAAAGAGACTATACACAGCTGCAATATACAAAAAAGGGATGAAGTATAGGACTTGTGCACATCTGGTCTTGAATCATGGGATTTGGAGATTTTGTTGCAAACGTTGCAATTCAGTCTTTCTAGAAATTCTCTCAAAAAAAGAGTCACTAGGCTATTTCACCTGGACCTACTCTAGTCATTAAGTATAAGAAACTCGGGCACAGTATGCCAAGATTCAAAAGTGCATGTTAAACTAACACTTGAACAAGAAGTCACAGTCTTGCATATTCTTCCACAAAGCAACTTCCAACCCCCAGCAGATTTCACTGTGGGCTCAGAACACAGCCCACATCCTGAGAAAGCAGCAACATGGCCTGGGCTCCTTTGGTTTTTTCTCCTGACAGTGATATTGCAGTATTGCTACTGGACTATGCAATATTACTCAATGTTTTATTTTCAACAGATCCTGAAAGGACCCATTTGCTTATCATTTAACATGCATTTTAAATTTATGTAGAAATATCAACATTTCTAAATCATCAGTAACAAGACGGACTGAGTTTAACATTCCAACCACCAAAGCAACGCAGCTGAACAGATCTATCTAAATATATATCACAACTACATGAGAAACTTGAAGTATATTCCTTCATAAAAACAACTTTCTAATACTTAAAAAAAAAATCAAACCAAACAACAAAAAACAACTAAATCTATGGGTACAATTTCATAAACTTTTTCGCAAAGTTTCCCCAGCAGTTTCACAAACTGCTGCCATTATTACCAAGTATTTTGTTATAGAAACTACAAGCTTGTAGGGATTTACCATCACTTGATTAAAAGCATTTGTGGTGAATGAGAGAAACCAGAACTATGGTCTTAGTATACGCTGAAACATACTGAAAACCTACAGCCACTCAGAGGTGATATGGCATGACTTGATACCTCCACACAGAGAAGACAAAACGGAATTAAATCGTGTAGCTAATCCAGTTTTTAAAGGAAGCTGTTATCCAAGCCCTCAAATACACCTCTAAGTTTGGGAGCTTTTTTGTTGTTACTTATTTTTAATTTTAGTTTGTTCGTTTTCAAATAAACTGCTGCATGTTAAAAGACTGGTGGTTATTTAGATACAGTGCATTGCATATTCATTGAACTCAGTTGCTGGCTGAAGTAAAGATGTAACCTTCCTTCAAGATAATGCTTGATCTTTACTCAAGCCTAACTACTGACAGACTCAATGAAGTGAAAAAATTTCAGAGCAACACAAATGTTTTCCAGAACAGCCCAATTATTCACATATATTACTGAACAAAATCTAAACTGTATCACCACATGCCAATCAAGCAAAAAATCCTATTTCAATTAGTATGTCAGCACAGATGATAAATATGTATATGTATATAAAATATGTGTAGTTATATCCAAACACATTTTAATATACATATAACTTTATAAAACACCCAATTTCCTATTAATGGATGAAAATTGATCCATATATAATGTGCCAAATGAATAGTTCTTACAAATTCAATCTTGGTTCAAAACTAGAGAACCTTAAAATGTTCTAAGCTTCTTCTAACTGTATGGAAAATGTTACATTGCTTACTTCTTAAGGGGGAGAAATAGAGATATCTAATCATAACAGAGATGTAAAAAACCCCAAACCAGTACACACAAACTGGTTTCTCACATTACCTGATCGTGGTTTCAGGCCAAAAGGGATTGTGGTGTTTGTAGTAGGAGACATTGCTGGACTTTTATCCTTATTCTGTGTAATTCAAGAACATACATCAGAGTTAGAATAACACCCAGAATATATCTCATCATATCTGACCATGCAAAATGCAAAAATTAACACTACTGCATGTTATAACTATTCCCATAAACTGATCACAATATACTTCCAAACTTACAATAATCTCCCTTTTTTATTGCACCCTCTTTCTCTGTTAGAAAAGATGGGTTTCTGACAAAAGACAACAAGATATTCCCCCTAGTTATAAATAAGCTCAATTATTTATCAGTTTTCTCCCGTGTCATCACTTGGTTCCATCAAACACACATTTTGTGGCAAAGTACATTTAAAAAACCGAAGCAAAGGCATGTTTTTTCCTCAGACGTGTTTGTTTTTTTCACAAAATTAACTACTATTCTACTTGGTATTTTCCATTCAACACCAAATTTCTGCGTTAAAAACAGAAAAGAGGAAATTAACCTTATGCCTCAGAGCAGGATCTCCCCTGACCCTGAACTAGGCTGAGAGTTGCAGCAGGAAGAATGGAGCAGCATCATACCACCAATGGCAACACAGAAAGAGTCCTATGACCAAACCCCATCATGGGAATCCCACTTAAAAAGTGATTCCACTGGGAGCTGGGAACTACAGAATTCCCATCACCAAGACTGGTGGCTGGGTGCTCACAAATTTGCAATATGCTTAAGCCCAATACAATATAGAGAGAGAAGGCCTATTTCTGCACCAAAAAAAAAAAAAAAAAAAGAGTAAATAATCTCCTTAAGGAGCTCCATATGGTTTTTGCCTTTTTGATCTTCCAGTGAGTTTTACACTAGAAAGCTACAGAATCAATAAAATTAGATTCCTTTCTGAAAACTAATCAAGGACATGACACAACTGTCCAAAAAGAAAATGCACTGAAATCAATAGAAAATCTCATTGAGCAAGGAAGAATTTAAAAAAAAAGAAAAATTAAAAATTGTGTCTGAACGGAGAAAATGTAAAAAAATTAAATGTTTGATACTAAACTGCATAACTCTGAAACAAACTGATCAGAAAGCATATCTTTATACCCTAGTAAATCTCTGAGGTGACAAGATTAAACCACATGCCAAGCAAACCACATATTCATTTCTGATGCAAATCTCAGTCATATGTTCTGTGGCATTCAGGTATGTTTCATTTAGTATATGAAACATTCATATAAAATATATAAGAGACAAACAAATGACATCTTACTTCATTGTGAGAGGTTTGCCCACTCATGTTCCAAACAATTAGATCATTCTGCATGTTTGGAAAGTAAAAAAAAAAGAAAAAAAAAACATTTCAGAACCTGTATTAGTGATACACTGCAATGCAAAATTTTACTAATTATAGTCAGATACACATTAATACTTAATTTTTTTTTCACTGAAATGAGTAATTTGCATGAATCATAAATACTTCTATTGCTAGCTGAAGAACTTTTAAAAAAAGCACGTGGAAACGATTCACACAGATTTGCCACTGATTTTTTGCTTCAATACTAAGGGATTATAAGTGCATTTATAAGATTTTAATGTTTGTTCGTTAAAATGCAGCATATTTCTTTTAATTAAACTATCACAAAGGTTTCATTTGCAAATACAGATTTCCAATACAGATTTGAAGAGAGAAGTATTCTGTAAACAATTACGTTTATAATTACAACATAACATACATTTTGTTACCACTTCTGTTATAGTTACATAGGAAACATGTACACCACATTGATAAATACGAAACAAAATCATTAATTCAGCAGCGATCCTAACTCAGCAGAAAGACAACTGGCATAACTAAATTATAATTCAATCCAAAACAACTTCCCTAGGGTCAATTTTTTTTTAATTGACAAAACATGGAAACACAAAAGAGCACTTGGAACATTAGGTCCCAAAAGTCACAGAGCTTTATCACAGCAGTATTTGATATTATGATGATTATACATACGAGTATTTGAAAAGCGTCAAGATAAGAAAAAAAAACCAACCTAGTTCTGGATAGAACAGACAATATTAAGGTACTGCCAATATAGACAGCATTTTCTGTAATTCTGGATCATTACAATGTACAAATCTTAAAATATTTTTGAAACTTTAAAAACTATCGTCTCAACCTATATACAGTCTGTTTGCAATATTAAATACAATTAAAAAACCTGCTCTTAACATAAACTGAGAAACTTAGATAACTACAAAAGAATATTTGGGGTAAGGGGAGAAAAGGAGTCAGATACTTCATTTTCCTGAAGATCTAACTTTGAGACGACATTTTTTCCAGGGGAATGCAACCCCTGCAAATACTATGCTTTTACTGGACATATTTATTATATAAGTTCTTTCCAAAGGGATGGGTCTTAATCAACTTTCCGTTTACAGTCAAACCTTAAGATTCATGCTAAGGCAAAAAAAAAAAAGCCCAGTCTCCACACTGGGCCTAAAGTCATTATCCCCACACACAAATTGACAGAAGGCAATGATCCATTTCAAATATTGCCACATTTATTGCACCAGGACACTTCCATACCTGACTCAATGACCATTTTTCACCCTGTTCATAAGGCCTTGCTTCAGGCTTTGCTTTCTCCATAATCAACTCCCTCCTCCTCTGGAATTCCAGTTCCTCTTCAGCATTTCCTCTCTGTAAGATAAATAACTCTTCTGTCTGTACTAGTGGAAACGTAATTTTTTTTTTTTTGGCATAGCATTACCTTGAAGTATTTATTACAAATACTGTGATGAAAAGCAGACAGAAAAGCAAGTAGATACTATTTAAGTGCTGTTCCAGCACTAACAGGTGGACAATGTAAATCTAAACCAACTACTTCATAAAAAGCATCATTTCACCAGACAGGATACAGAACAAATAATAAGCAACATATATCACACTGTAAAACTCGAACCCCATACTTTAACTATACTCTCTATACTATACTCTCTGTATACTTTAAATATACTCTCTGTAACTATAGTGATAGTACTATGGAAAACCATTAATTTTCATTTTACAAATTATTTTGGGGTTATTCTTAATGAATATACTGTTTTCCTACACCAAAAGGTGGAGATTTGCTGGGGTGGTGGTGGGGGTGGGGGAAGTCTAATGGTAGCTGATGATGCATAGCTGAAATGACATACAGGGAGAGAGGGTGGGAAAACTAAAATGAAAAAATAACAGATAAACACAGAAAAACTTTACATATACAGACACACACACAGACAAAAACAAAGAAACCAACCCCAGATCAATTCCATAAATATGTTAAAGAAGAATTAGCTTTGCCCTTCAGCCTACTTACTTTCTACCTTCCCTTCTTGGCAGATTACCTAGTGATGAAATTGTGGGCTCATTCTCTGTCTTTCCCCCCCAGAATATTTTGTAATTATACACTCATTTAACATACCTGACCAAGAGAAGACATGTCCATCTGTATTGGACCACTATGTATAAAGACAAAGGCAAATATGTAATTCATTGTGTAGCAACTTGAACATGATGCATCTAACAAATTTTTTTTTTGCCTAAAGAAGGTATATAAACACACTTTACTGTAGACTCATGAAATTCTAAAACTGTTGCTGGTTCTGTGGGATACAGATTCACAGCACTGCTCTCTGAAATATCCAAGCTTAATCTGCAAGGTTTGAAATAAAAACATTGTACTGGGCTATAACTTTGGCAACCATTATGTTCAATATTTAATTTCAAACAAATATATACATGAAATACTTTTATAGTTATAATTTTAACCTGTTCAGTTTCATCTCTTAAGAACTTTTGGAAATGCCTCCTGATGCTTCAGCTCAGTCTGAAGCATCATTCATGGTTTCATTTGCAAAGTACCACCCTAAGCAATGGCTTCTATCAAAACAAAAGGACCTGGTTATTACCAACAATCATGCTGTTACCTAAAAGCCTGCAGATTTCTGTATCTAACCTCTAAAACTCAGCATTCAAATTGAAGCCACAGCTCTGCCTAGATATTTCCACTTAATTTACAGTGGCTGAAAATAAAGCAGTGAAAAAGAAAATGAAAGAAAGCAGGAAATATAGGAAAGCAAATATAGAAATACAATGCAAACATCGACAGTATTGAAAAAGGTTGAATTTGAAATCTCTTCCCAGAAACAAAATGCTGTCTATGTGTAATAGCATATGCAGATTTAAAATTCTGCAGAACACTGGAAACAGTAACTGGACAAGCATTTAACAAGTTTAATAATCACACCCACTATGTGTGGGTGTGCAAAAACAGCCTGAAAGAATTCCAGCCAGTGCACATTAAGCATACCACAATCACCAACTGCTCCAGCCCCTAGAGCGTTTTCTCCTAAAGGGCTTTCAGTGTGAGATAAGGATGGTCCTGGATAGAGTTAGTTATTTCAACCAGGTTACCTTGACTAGGCCACCAGAATTATACAGATGCACAAAGGAAACTGGAAAAAGTTACAATTGTTGACATGCTCTAGATTTAAGTTAAAAGCAAGCACAAGTTTAGTGCATCTTAAAATAAGGAGCAACAAAAGCATTTACATTCCTTTCTGGACATAAAACCTCTTGAGTATGAGAAAAAATAATTCTCACACTGCTTTATATAAAGTAAATATAAAATGACATGCCATAAAATCCAGTAATTATTAAAAAAAATTATGAGGACCCCATGGCTCAGAGGACTGAAAGTCTATGGCATCATTTGACAAGTACTGGGTACTCAAATGTATCTTGTTGCTTAGGATTGGATGCTAATACACAGGAGATGTACATTCAAAAGCCTATACGGTGCTCAGAAAATTAAATATAAATGCTCAGATTGTAAGGTTAGAAAAAGAAAGTGCAGCCACAAACCCCCCAACACACTGTAAAACAACAGTAGAGAAATAGAGATATACACGGCATGATTAGCCACTTCTAAAAAGTAATTTCTGAAATTTACTGTAGTATTACTAATGAAAGTATATCTGTGTGTAAAGAAAAACCAGATTTTCTGTATTTTATTGACATTTTTAATTTCATAAGAGTACCTAAATATGTAGGAAATATTAGGGCAATGTCTGGAAACAAAAAAAAAAAAAGAAAAATTTATCAGGCTAACAACTAAAATATTTCTGCTGGGTTTTTTTTTCCAAAACAAACACTTTCCTTTTTTAACTACAACACTCTTCCAATAAAGTAATAAGCCTCATATGAGATGCAGAAGTAATGGTACTAGGAAGCTAAAGGAACTAAAGAGATTTCCCAATTGTTTGTTCCCCAATTTTACATTTTATTAAATAAAAGTATTTTTGATTCAAGTATTTAGTGTATGATTCAAACGTTCAAGTATTCTTTACATGATGCAAAATAAAAACAGCTGTCTCTTTAGAAATACTAGCAGGAATCAATTTTTGTACTACAAGTACAAAAGTCTGCTAGGTTAAAAAGCAGTTCAAAACAGGCATTTAAAGAACAGTGTAGTCACAAGAGCAAGTAGCTATCAAGGGAGGAAAGAGAACCAAGCGTACTTAAGGCTGAAGTGACAAGGAGGTTTCCAATCTTCAGAGAAATGAAGCTGCAAACCAGCTACTTCATAGAAGTAAGAATTAAAATGAGTTTTGAAATGAACTTAATTTCTGAAGGTGATTACACTAAGAAAAGCAATAGCAAGTATCCGGACAGACAGAACTACAGGCACCACCACTGTCATACTGGGCAATCACTTGCTTTCTTTTAAATACTTATTCTTTTGTTTAGCCACAGTTCCAGAGCCATTCTATGCGACTTTGGCCACTTAAAATGGGCATCTAAATTATATAAACTTGTCTTCTGTGGTCAGGGGAAATATAAATAAGATTCTTTGCCTCTTCCTCCTTTGGATTTCAGAAAACTAAAGAAACTCCACCACTAATTCAGGCACCTCCTCTATGTGCTTCATTGAAGCAGCATGAAGATGGGCCAGAAGCCCTTCTCATTCCAACAATATATACCAAGCATGATTAAGAGGAAAATTTATTGTCCCTAAAAGAAACGTGACAATCCTAGACAAAACTTCAGATAATCACAATAGGGTACATGAGATGAATGGTTAAGGGGTGTCCTCAACTCTGGTTTCTTTTATACCTTCTTAATTTACTGGGAATCTTGTCTAGATACTCAAGAGAGAATTTGAGTTTCCTTCTTAACTACCTTGCACACACTGGTATGCTAACAAAGCACTCGGTAACTCCAGCGAGCGTTCAGTTGTCAGTTAAAAGAGAACTCTAATGTAATTCACAAAAAAATTAAAATATATTACATTATATTATTATACTACTATATATCAGCTACTGTAAGCATACCTGTTGGAATCTTGTAATAAATCTACAGCTTCTCTTAGTTGTTCTATCATTGCTATATCAATAGTTTGCTCTTCTGATAAATTTATTCTATAACAGAAAACAAAAACATTCAAAAAAAAGGTACAAGGGCAATTATCATGGGTAGTCTGAATTTCAGTGTGAGGTCCACCTTCCAACTGGCATGCAAACACTATAGGGGGACAAACAGCCTCTCTGCACACTGGGATGTGCTGAATTTACGGAAAGAGCTCCTTCTGAAAAAAACTCTCCAACACTTTGTCCTTAACAAAGTCCCCCATCCTAATACAGACATAAATAAATGAGATGAAGTAAAACTTTCAGCATTCAATTAAACAGAATGACTTCTAAAGCTGAACATTTATTTACCAATATCTGACTCTTTAAGGTACTCATCCCATGTACTGTTTCAGCACGAATAGTAAATACAACGAATTTTTATAAGGGCCAGCTTGCTTTCTTTTGCTTTTCAAGATTTATAGTTCTTTTTGGGGATTAGAAATATAACCTCCCATTAGTTCTGCCAATAAGGCTCTCTCAGAAAGTATTTCTTCTTTCCTCCCTTCAGGTTTGGGTCTTTTTTAAATACCATATAGGACTACACTGTTCTGATGAGTGACAACTTCACAGTACAGTCATGTTGAATTTCCTTCCCTTATGCACTTAGCAACTGATTTCCACTCTGGAATTAATATCTATAAACTAATGATTGCATCAAGGTTAAAATTATGACAAGTAAGAAAAAGAATAACATATGTTTTCTAATAAAATTGATTTTTAAAATGTACATTAAATATAGATCTTGAAAGTTTTGATTATTTTTTTCAGCAATGCCTTTAATAAACAAAATATCTAAGTACCTAATTAAAAAAGACTGCATTCTACAAAGAGGAAAAGTTATTGGGAAATACAAATTAATTAATTGTAATATAAGATCCACTCTATTCACCAATAAAATGTAAAAAAATGAGCACACACAAAATACAAGGTTATGTTATTGTCTTCCCTCCAACTCTACAGAATTATTAAACAGCAAAGTCATACCAGTCCTGGTCAAACTAATTAAAAGACATAGCTAATTATTAATAGATACTTTAAAAATACTCACATTTCATCTTCTTGCCATTGCGTGTCCTCTTCTATTCTCAATAATTCATCACACTCTGCTGCTCTGCTCTGTAAGCAGACGAAAGTGATAATGAGAACTGAACTTTGCAACTAAGCAGGCAGATAAATTTTGCTTTCCAACTCAGCACTGACCTAATTTATGTAACATTTTAGGTTGGTTGGTTGAAGCAATCCAACACTTCTGCTCCATTCCTTACTCTACCCCCTTTTAAGATACTGATTACAAGATCTTCTGTTCAGAAGATTTTATTGAGGTCAGCAGCCCTTACCCTCTCTTAACTGTGAAAACAAAGTCAAGCAGCATAACAATTCTTTGTTCTATGTCCCAGATTCCATTTGTGACTTTCTGGCATATAGAAACAATGCTTCATTTAAGCACGATCCCAACTCTCCTTCTCCCTGCTCTCCCTACTGCTGCCAGATTTGTTTATAAAGCAAGGAAATTCCAAACATGCAAACAGTGGTAATTATGTACTTCATGCATAATTATTAACAGGATTCATATTTGACAATTTTGACAGCCGTGAATCATTTCTTTTTTAAAAGGAACAAATTGGAACAAAAGTTGCATCCAGGAATTCATATCAGTCAGCCAGTTATTTTGGGTTCAATGTAGACAAATTAGATCCCCCACACCTACAAACATGAAGTGCTACTTATTTGAAAACCTGAATCTCTTTTATGCTTCCACTTGGTGTTTTGCAACTCTTTCATTTCAGACAGGCAGGAGCACTGAACTAGTTCGGCTGCCAGTAAAGACAGAAGCTCTCTGAATGAATATGTGTTTGTACTTCTAGAGAAGAAACAGGAGAAAACAGAGGCTTATCCTCTTTTGTGTCATGTGTTTGGCACATCAGTTGCATCATCCTATACCAATAAATTCTACCCAATTCTGCTGTATGTGACACTGAAGAGTGTACCAGCTTCTCTAACACTCTCCAATGATGGCTCATTTCCCAGTGACAATCCCTAGCAGAATGAATAAAGCCATTCTTTTTCATCTTTCTTCACCTTAAAGGAATCAAGACCATGATGTTTTCCTGTAACAAGGGTACATAACATAAGACAACAAAAATGCAGCACTTATTCTAGAAGGTGATTTGATATAATTTGTCTTAAAGGATCTCTCAACTGCTACTATGATGTTTAAAAAATTGAGAAAATGTATTTTAATACCATAACATTACTTCAAAACTTTAGCCACCACAGCTAGCACAAAGTCATCTCTTATTTCAGCAATGAAACAAACACAATAAATCACTTGATTCAAAATATAAAGCAAATAGCACAGAAAAAACCTGCCATTTTCCTTAAAGCCTTAAACATAGTTAAAGGATAACTCTCACATATCCTAAATAGAGTTCTGGGTAAATTGTCCTAGATCAACTGTAATAATTTTAAACCTACCTGTTTATTTTTGCTTTCTGTATTTTTAAAACAATATCAGCTGCAGTCTCTTATTCATTAAAATATCTGCTGTTTATCATTCCCGTTTACTCTGCACTTATGAAAGCAGCAAAAATATTTTCCCCCACTTAACACTGTCACAAACTTGCCTTGATGTAGGTCATAAATTCAGCAGTAAGAGTATCGTGTTCATCAAACTGGTTTCCTGTTTCTCGTGATTTATCACCGACAAACGCGTGAGAAGATCCTTGATGGAATTCCACTACGAACAGCAATGAAAAAAAAAACTGAAGAATTATTTCAAAAATGAAGTTTAAATTCACATTAAAAACTTCAAACAGGTTAAGATCTTGTCATTGCAAGCAGTGATGCCAATTCATTTCTAAGTTGTAATAAATCCATTCCCTGGGAATACACAGTTGTATATCAGAAGCACCAAAGCAGGCATTGAAGGAGCCAGTTTTGAACTACACCAAGTCTGTCTTGCCACTAGCAATACAAGAACACAGCTGGACAACTGTGCATCATTTTAAGAAATTCAGATGTCTTAGGCAGTGACTTGCAACTGAATGCAATTTCAGAGTTACCATGCTGTAACAAACCAAACACCCAACAAAATTATTTAGAGCCTGTCCCAATCTTTTGCCTATGTATACTATTTCCAAGGATATGATGCTATGATTTGCCCTCTTCAGTTTGCTAATAAACACTGTAGGATAAAATCCTATAATCCCTCTCTTCGTATTCTACCAAATTCTGGTAAATTCTCCATGGAACTTCATTAAAGTGGGTAACACCGAGGATATGCCATGTCCTATTAACGTGGTTTCCATATGCAGCTTGCTGACTTCATCCTGCCATTTATCATTAGTATGTGCAGAGCTTGGAGAACCGTTGTTTATCAGTACATAGTCTAATTTAGAAAAACATAAGTTACTTCAAAAAACTGGATAAAATTAGATCTCTCACAAAATACAAAGAAATTTATTCGTTTCCAGAGGTGATGCTGACTGACTAAAAAAGCTTTATGTGAACACTAAGTCCAGCTGTAGAAATAAACTCCATTATTGCACTTTGCTAAATTACTGAACATTGATATTAGCTGAAGGATAGTATAGCTCAAACCACCTTTAACTTTTCTTCCCCCAGTCAGAATCAGATCTTATTAATTCTTGAGACAAGGTGCAGCATGTTTTTGGAATTGATGTTGAAAATTACTAGGCAGACTCAATTCAGTATAGTAAAGACTTTCTAAGCAACATACTTTTTTTCATTTTTACACAACTGCATATGCATGCCCAAAGCCTTCTGGGTAAGTAGGCAGGCATGGAAGCAACAACACAATTTCTCTGTATTTAACTTCCATGTTTTTTACATTCCAACCTTTTCTTGAGTTAGCATGGTGACCTGAATCATCCTTTATAATATGATCTTCTTCCACAATGTCTGACATTGGAACATTAAAGCTGATAGTATCTTCATCAGAGGGCTAGAAAAAAAGAAGAGAAACACTAGTCCAAGCTCAAACCAAGAATGATAAAAATGTATATGTTAACGAGTTTGCTCACCAAAGAGCTGCAAATTAAGATGGAAGAGGATACCAGAGCATCTAACATGACTACATCCTGTTGTAAGAAGTTGTAGTCACGCTGAATATATCCTCACATGAGGTTTGCCAAGTAGAACAATTCACATGTCCTCTTTTCCTGTCTTACTCAGGGCACTAGTCCTCTCCTTGCACTGACACCACTGCACTGTGCTGCTCTCTGTGCTTCCCTGGGGCAGCTGAAAACTACAAAGGCCTCCTTGCAGCCACCAAAGTCTGGAAAAACACTGAGCCTCATATCACAGCCCTTTTTTTCCTTTCCTTCCACGACTCTTCTCCCCTGCTTTACCATGCAGCTTCTGAACTGAATGCCTACAGCAAGCAAGATCAACATAAAGCAAGGCACCATCTTCAATTATGTTAACTGACAGAGCTGAAAAAAAAAAAAGCATAGACTCTCAAGTACATTAGCTTTTTCTGACTTAAAAGCTCCCCCATTTTTTCAGCTCTATTGGCTGGTACACTAAAACACCTGTATCTAACAAACATATCATGTCTATGACTTTACAGACGGCAGCTGCTCAAGGAAGCACAGACACAATTCTGCTTGAGACCACTATGGCTGTGTTTCCCTGCAGGGCTAGCAGTGACCTGCTCAAGTGGGACCTGCTCACATCCTCTCCTGAGGTGAGCTAGAACAAAACCACAGTTTGCAGAAGAGACCAAGTTTTTATTCTTGCTCCCCTGAGGCAGAGAACTTACCACTACAACAGTCTCAGAACTTTGCAAATGTATTTTCCAGAAAGTCCATGAGTGTTGCGCATTCTTTAAATGCTCTGTGTTTCTGTAACTTGCTACTCTGTGCATACATTTTCCACACATGTATTCTGCAATTATAACTGATATAATACAAACAGCACTCCGTTCCATATCCTTAAGAAATATTTTTTAAGGAAATTATATTCCCTATTTTATCAGTTCAGACAACTGTAACAAAAAAGATCTGTTAATGAAATGTGTTACATATAATCAGTTATTTAATTCTAGCTAGCTTCTAGCAGAAGTCTGCCATTCTTTCTAATTTTAGATGTTCATAATCTATGTAGAAAGTATTTTTTCTCACTCTTGAAGCTAAAGTTTGTGATAAAGGATGGAGCAAATCCAACTTGCTCTTAAAAACGCCATCAAAGGTACATGTGGTTATTCCTATTTTCCAAGAATACCTTGGAGCCAAAACACGTAAACATGGACAATGATGAATGTCCTTTCTGATGAATAAACTGCCTTTTATTAACTCTATGAATTCACTGGCTGTGTTCTTCAGCTTAAGAAGAAAAAAATTAAGGAGAAAAAAAGGGTGTTCGGGGGCTTCATAAAGCCTTTTCAAAATAAATTTTAAATTTTAAAATTAGTGTTTTTTTCAAATGAAACTTCAACAGGAAATAAATTACACTCCAAGTACCCTAACCACAAAAATCTTTTAGATCTGAAGCAATGACAATCCAACAACTTTAAAAAAATAAAAATAAGACAGGTACAATATAAATTCATGCAGATAAGAAAGCTTACAGGGAAGTTCCTTCTCTTTCAGGCTGTATCTCATATAACATTTAAGTACTAAATTTGATTTTTCTAGATCGAAGTTGATGCTGTGTTAATTTTTCAACTATCCTTTGAAAATAGTACAGTAAAATGTTCTACACACTTTATTAGAAGTTCTGGATCCAAAACAGGTACAAAATTTTTTTTCTTACCAGAGTAACACACACCTTGAGGAAAATATTTTGCAGTGTTGGTATAAAAAAAGGAACAGACCATTCAATTTGGAAACAAATTCCTTTCAGGACCTACAGAATTCTGCAACTAATTTTCCAAGTGTTTCCAGCCATGATACTTTGAAACAAAAACTATCCAAAGCAGCCTTGGATAATATAAAAGTATCACTCCTTCACAGGTGAAATACTGTATCCAAGTTCCTTCTTCCACAGTTTTATTTTTTATTGAGACAGAAAGAGAAGACAATAGACAAATCAGAATTAAAAATACCTAACATTATTCTAAGACAGAATTGAGATGATGCACTTTGAAAGATTCTTCACATATATTCCTGCTGGTACTAATGCATCATTCATACAGGTAACAAAGCACAGACACCATTCTAATTTCATTCTAATGAATTTTAACAAAAGGAAAAAGAAGGCCAAATGAAGGGAGAAAAATAATTAAAATGCTGTATTTTTCCTAAAAGATGAGGTAAATGATGGACTGCCTTAAGGCAGAAATTGCCTTCAAGTTGCAATGATCAATTTTACAGCAACGCTGCACGATACCTTTCACTTGAAGTGCCCAGGATGGCTACAGCTGGGAAAACTGATGCTGTAGGGACCCTACGAAGTCCAAGAATATAAACTGTTCATTTTATCAAGTACTCCCTCTTCTGTGTACTCATCCAAACTCCATTAGTAAGCTTCCTAAAAACTACATTAGTGTTCAAACAAGTGATTCATTTATGTTATTAAGTTACACATGAAAAATGACATTGCAGTATTTTCTGTAAAATAATAGAAACTCAATAGCCACTGCCCTCCGCACTGAACAGCAGTTTGTATTCATAAAGAAACCTCCAGAATCATGTTTTAATGATTATGTCTGATCATTTAATGTTTATCCAAAGTTCAGTATGTAACTTTCTGACTGTAATTAACAACATATGTGAGCCAGTATTTGCATTATGCTAGTATTTTCTGCACAATTCCATGTGTTACACAGGTATTAAAGGTCACATCAGAAGGCAAGTGAGTGGGATTGCAAATGCATTTGGGATTACTGATCTCAGCATCTATTTCTCCTTAAAAGTACAGCAGCAGTCAGGTGGTGATAGAATGAGCAAATTGTTCTTATATAAAAAAAGTTTTGTGCTATTAAAAATGTATTGGTTCGTTGTTGGTAGTCTTCAAAATATTTTTTGCAGTATTTCAATTGCTATCTTATGATTACAGGGAGCATGATCTATTTTCTAAAGGTGCTATTTATAGCTAAAGAGGAAATCCTGGGATAAAAGTTTCATTAATAAGCCAACTGAGCTTCAGGAAGAGTAAGACTGGCAAAATGGTTTGTAAATGCCTCTGAACAGACAATGCTCTTACAACTAGAGGTAAACAATTAGAGATTTGGCTAGAATTTGTAACAATTCTATTTCATTTCCATCTACCAAGAAACTTGCCCAAACACTTGGAAATTCACGAGGTTTTTTTAATTACTATTGTATTTAAAAGACCAATCAGTTAGTAAGTGGATTCATGTTCAATTTGCTTTTAAGTAACTATAAATTCAGTACCTAAGCTTGATTCTTCATATATTTGTTTCAAAACAAAATCCCTTTTCCTCAAAGGAGGACAAAACCAGTAAAGAATCAGTGTAAAACTATTTTAAGTAGCAAGAAGGTCATCCTTTTAATGTGAGACCTTTCCCATTAAGTCAGACCACAAATCCCATTACTGTATATTTAAGAAATATAATCATCACTGATTTATACTGCTAATTATTTACTTATTTATCATTATCTATTTAGTTCAACTCCACAGATTTAGTGCCCTGTTCAGCTAAAGAGTGCCTCGGAAAAAAACCTCTGTGAATCAGTTCTAACTGCTTAGGGCAACACTGGTCCCACAAAGCTACTCTTTCTCTTTGCTCAGTCAGACAGCAAAATTCAGGGAAAGATCTGAAGGTTTAGTTTCAGCTTAGCCTAGCTGCCAGAATATTTAAACACATTAAAATCTGCAAAGTTTCTGAAGTTTCTACACTACAGCAATGTTCCATAACCACATCACAGAACATACTGAGACTGGGCACTAGAAATTGCCAACAAGATAGAGTAATCAGGCAAAGAGAAAAATATGTGAGAAGCCATCACCTTGTAACCTGTTACCATGTTTACTTTGCTGAAAACTGCAGACATGAATTCGGGTTTGTTTCTCGTTCTCAAGATTATGTAAACTGCCAGAAAACTGTAGAGGATTTTCACTATTGGTAAGTCTGCAACCATTTGGAAACAAGTATCTCATGCCCACTCCAGACAGTGCACAGACAAAAAAAAAAACCAAACAAACAAACAAACAAAAAAAAAAAAACCCAAAAACAAAAACAACGAAAAAAAAACCCACCACAATCTCCTTTGATCTTTGTTTTAGCCATTTCTTAGTGTAAAATTCATGTCAAGGATATGATTGCAGAGGTTAAAGTCTAAAAATATTTTCATATTCTTACCAAACTCAAAATACAGTCAAAATATGGGTGCTGGGAGAGGAGTTTGACACAAAAGACAGGTAACTTACCTCTGTTGCTGACAAACGTTTATCACCATTATCACTACCAACACCTGAATCTGAGTCCTTTTTACTTGGATAGATGTCATCAATGCTAGATGTGAATAAAAAAAAATTAAAAATCAGTAAAAAGGTATCATATAATTTACATTCAAATTCTGTTCTGGTTTCACTTAACTCTGAGCAAATTTCAAACTATTCTTAATTGTTGAAGGAGAAATAGCCTAGTACAGTAAAACACCAAACATTTAATCTAGTGATGGTAAAATAGATCAGACTGAATGGCTAGTTAGCCTAAGGATTAATGATGCAACAGAAATAACCTGCTACTAGCTTGCTTTTGTCTATACACTACGCAAAACTGCTTAGTTACTAGCTAAGCAGCACAAGACTGAAGCAATTCAGCCATGGGAGAAGAAACCAAAATAGTAAAACTCAAAGTGGAGTCAACTCATACAATTGCAACCACTGATCCATTAAAACAGAACTCATATCTCCCTCAGGCTTGAAATAATTATTAACCCAGAAACCTCCTTTTGATGCCTTAAAATAGACCTTGGAATTTAGGTTTTTGAGAAAATTACTGTAGCAACGGCAAAGGCTCTCTGTTCTGGTTTCATTACCCAATACAACCTCTACTCATTTTAAAGGGCACTATTAGATTCAGTACTCTCATCACCTAAATTTTTTTTTAATATACCTTGTATCCCTTTATTTGCTATCCTGAAATCTGTGATACTGAATTCAGATTGACACAGCAATTTAAGAAAGGAGCTTTATCAGTCTTAACATGAATAAAGTATCTGATTCATTAATCCTGATCTTAAATTACCTCCTACCAGTAAACACTGAAGATTGTTTTGCAGAAACTGCCTTTGGAAATCTACTCTGTACCATCCTTACCATCCTCTTACCCTAACCTGTATTCTTCAATATGACCAAAATACCAGACAGGACATGACATTCCTGCCAATTTTTTTGTATACTAAAAGGAAAAAACAGAAAACCAGTAAGTGTTTTCCATATGGAATATCTACTCTTCATCCTGGATTCTTCTCACCTTTAACATTTATCTGATAGAAATTCACACAGGGATCTCCAAAGGTACCCGGACAAAACCAATTTGATTCAAATCTTATTGAGAAGACTGAAAAGGAGATTCCGTAACAGCATGGTTTTTTTTCTCCCAAGGTTTTAGCAGTAACATCTCTACTATTATTCATATCAACACTTTGTTTTCATTGAGTATTTCTTGTCAAAGATACCATACTTTCTTTGATCGGTTATATTACACTGCCTTTGTTGGCAGAGAAAAACTGGGCTAAAAGCTGATTTTCAACCAGCTATGGAGATTCTCATAGAAAGGAGCTGCTTTGTATCTGGTTCCTGTCCTTAAACCATGGCACAAGATGCCATTTCCTGCAAGTCTGATACAGATAGAAGATTTTGCCTCATTTTGCTAACAAATCAGCACACTTCATTTAAAAAGTATTCATGCAGTTCTCTTTGTTTGACAGATGACTTTGGATGAATTAAAAAAGATTAAAATGTCACAAAAGTGCAAACATACAAATCGCATATAAATCCTAAAACACATCACAAAAATCACAAAACAACACATGAAATAAAATTTAATGTGTAGATAGATAGATCAAGCCAACACCTAATGTAACTACCATCTGATTATTTTCAATGTATTCCAGGAGTCCACTAGAAAGAGGTTAGATTTAAACTAAGGTTCACATTTAAACTCTTAACTAATGTGCTGTTAACTTTAATCAGAATTGATTTTTAATTTTCTGAACTTTTACGGGAATTGCATTAGAATAAAAGTAAATGAAATCTCTGGGCAAAAAAGTACACTCTGAATAGCATTTAAAGAAACAAAACTGTGGAACATAAAGATAAATACTATTTTGTTGTCTGTAAGACTTTCATACATACCTCTCTTCCACAGGTTGCGGCAAATGCTGTGGTTCAATGGCATTAAGATACAGCGAGTCTGCTGTTTTAATCTGACAGGCTTGTACAGTCAGATATTTGAATATATGCACCTTACCCTTTGTACAAATCTGTGGGATAAGGAAAAATATAGGTTTATAACTAGAATTAAAAAAGCAATTTATTCCTAATGTCACTTAGTATAAACCTCCCTGAAATTCAACTAATATTACAAATTTCACTTAAAAGAAAATTGATTTTTTTAAATTACTAAGTACTTCAATTATATACTCAATTATTCGTGTGTACCAGTATAAATACCCTCAGAGACTAAGACAGAAAATAAGAAAATAATGTATTCTTCTTTAAAAAAAATCCAAATGAGCTTCTAACTCAAAGACATCAAAATATATGGTATGGCCTATTACTAACTATAAATAGAATAATTAATTATTTCAAAATTAGTGTATCATGACATTTAATTAACTAGTGTGCCCTTTATACTCTTGGTCACATTGTTTTTAATAGTGTCCAAGTATACTTATGATGCAATTCACCTTCATTTTAGAATTTTCTTTTTCTTTAAGTGAACACTTCTTGCTTTGTATTTTTTAGTTTAAAGGTAGCATCACTATTGATTATGAAAAGCCTTTCTTCAATATCATAAAAATTCTTAAGTACTCCCACAACTGTTGAGCCAGAACACTTGTGGCTTTCAGACAGGCAGTTGGAATCTACTGTCCACTAAGTTAACAACAAAATTGTCCTTAATCAGCAAAGATAGGTTGCATTCATTTATCTTTATTACTCAGAGTGGCCTACAGTTTCAAATAAGAGTTTTATTTCTTTGTGCATCACAATCTATGACCTTACACTATAAAGTGAAATAAATTTCACACAGATTATGTTTTAGACTATTTAGGCATATCTTTCAAGTTAAAGTTAGCAAATCACTGTAGAACCTTCTAGAACTGGATTCATTTTACCAGAAAGAAAAATTACCCAGGAAGTTTATCACTACTCTTCTAGAAAATTATACACATATTCCATCATTAACTTTCATATGCAAATAGAAATCACAAAAATTAACAGCTATCAGAATGGACATCTTCTAGATGTGTGTTGGTTTAAGTGCTGTACAAATTCATATTGAGAACAGAGGATATTTTTTATGTCTTATTTAGATACATCCTATGTCTTATTTAAATATCAACAACTATCAACAGTCTGTGATGACTGAAACTCAGAAGCCTGCAATTGCAGAAGGTGACATTTTACGCTCTAAAATGTGTTAGCAGCCATCCAACATTAAGGCACAACTTAAATTATTACTTACTTGTGCTGGTGGAGATTGCAAAGGATTATTCTCAAGCAGTAATACTTGTAACTGCACCATCTTTCTAAAACAAATTGGAATCACAAGCACTTTATTGCAGGAAAAGTCAAACTTTACCAAGGGAAGCTGTACTAGTTCTAAAAGTAATAAAAAGGAGAGAAGGTGTTATATCTGGATTTTTGGCATAAAATAAAATATTTTGAATAACCCTTCTTTTGCGTTCAGGAAAAATACAAACTCAGGGAGGAATAAGATCAACATTTACTCCCTTTTATACTGGGAAATAAAAGAGTGTTGTTATACAAGTGACAAGAAATTCTAAAACAAATACTTGGAAATTTTTTTCCCCTGAAACTCAGCTGACAGTTCCCATATTGCATTCAGACATTTGTTCAACTTAAAAGTTGCTTAGAATCATAAAGATACATTGAAGAAACCTCACACACTGTTCTTCAGTAGATACCATTGAATGTTATATTCTGCAGACCCAAATGGAATAAATTTGAACACAACAGCAATAGCTACTTTTAAATAATATCTATTTATATGATTAAAAATACTTTCAAAATTATAATAAGAAGAGCTACTGTGAAGATTTTTTTTTTGTTCATTTGCCTTTACCTTGGGGTAAAACTTCGAGGTAATTTCTTCTGACATTCAGTTCTTTTAAAGATTTCAGCTGGCCTATCTGCTGTGGCAAAGCTGTGATTTCATTACAGCTGACATCCTACAGTAAAACAGTAATAACAAATAATAATGAACTTTCAGCTCCTACATGTTCATAGCTAATATGCTATTATCATTGTGACATTTTATTAACCTGAAAAAATGCAACAATCTATGTCCTGTAGTCACAACAAAATAAAAAACACATAGGAAAATGTTTGCACATTAGTCAAAACCAGAGCAAATTGTTATTTGGAGAACAAGTTAATTTTGAAAGTTAATTTAATTTCTATAGAAATATTCAAAACTACTTACTTAACAAGTTCTAGTTTTTTGCTCTTTTCTTCATCTGAAGAATTCAGTATAGTGATTATATAACCACATATGTAAGGAGGAAATGTAAAAATACTAGTGTGTGGATCTGAGTTTTTAAAACAGTTCTTGTTCTTCTACATGGAATATTTAAGCCAAATAAATAATAGTAATAATAGTACTAGTAATACAGCAATAACATCTGTAATGATGCTCAGTAAAGGCATATATTTGATCATCATGGCATGTACTAGACTTTAATGAAAAGGGACAGAGCTTATTTAGCATCACATAACAATTTCAAGCAAGAAACTGCTATGAATGTACATGAAAGATCAACTTCTTGGATTAAGTCAGTCTGTGATGAGACAATTGTTAAATACTAGCTATCATTTTTGCTGCCAAATGGACGTTAAAACCTCTGCTCACATCCCAGACAACCTGCAAATTTCAGTAATGTCCCAATTATGCTGTCATTTCAGTACTAAAAGAAGGAAATAGTATCTCACAGTACGAAGGCTAAATGGGGTAATGCCCCATTTTCCTGAAAAGCCAACTGAATACTCCTACTCTCTCAACTGTTTCAAAAGCATTTATAAAGTATCTGGGAGCTCTTAGACTACAAAAGTTTGAGAAGCCAGATTTCCAAGTCATGCCTTTGAAGATAGCTTGCTTTAATACTAGTCAAAAGCATTATATTAACTCCCTATCTTTGAGCCTAAAATCTACTTAACAAAAAATTATAGTGAAACCAAAATATGATCTGGCAATGCTGTTCCCTGTATCCAACAAGTTTCTCCTTGTAATAGAATCCTATTGCCGCCAAGACTTCCTTCCCTTCTCAAAACACAGTCAGGAAATTACTGTAGCTTTTAGACAAGGAAATTAGAAATCCCAGCTAATGAGTACATTTTTGCCCAAGTTATCACAAAGTTCGGTTAATTGCACTGTTCCCTGATCATTTATTTTTAAAGCTTTACTGTCCTGTTTTTAATTTACAGTCTTTAAATTACTTCATAATTAGATACTTGATTTTTAGGGCACAGAACTTGAAGTCACCTTGTGGCAAAGAAACTCTAGACCAAGCGTACTTAGGCACACATACCAGAACAAGTCGGGGAAAGAGACAGAGAATTCTAAAGGAAGCATCAAAAAAAGAAAAAGCAAGCTGGCAGTGTGTAACCTCAAAAACAAAGTCCACTTCCACTTACAACCTTTCAAAACATCCTTGATAAGGCTGATCTGTTGTGACAGTGTGTCAGCATTCACAAGATCTCTAGAGACAGCAGTATCCTTAACCTACTAAACACTGTAGTCCAACTTGCATTTTTTTATTACTTTGTTTGAATAGCCATGGAAAACAATGACTTGTAACACTTATTCATAATTATGCTCTTGACTATTATTAGACTTCATGAGTGTATATGTGACAGAGACAGTGTTAAACTTTCTCATTACTTTGGCAGTAATGGAAGCAATACTATCAAACACCTATGGTTTCCAAGCAAGTAATATTTTAAGGACTTATGCAACCAGCAGGTTGGAACTCAGCTTCGGGGACATTTGCAGGTAACTGAAGTGCAAACACTCAAGTTCCATAGGGAACTAGTATTTGATGAGGTCAGACTTCTGGTATTAATTCTATTTTGTTCTCACCAGATAGACCATGTCCTGCCATGACAAGGCAATTTGTCAAAATCAGATAAATGTAAAGGTTTTATTTAACATTCATTAAATGAAGGAAATTTAACATTAATTTCTGTGGCATGAAGCTCAGTGGCATGAAAGCCAAATCATCAACTGTTTCCCTTTGTTTATGGTAATGTTTAAATGGCCTTAAACCAATCCAATTCAGCACGTATGTTCAGCAAGATAAACAGAAAAAACAATAAGGTACTCTGACTCCATATTAACATATTTATTCATACACACACAGAAGTTTATCCAAGCTATTCAAATTGAGGTGAACTTCCTCCTTATATAATTTTAAACTCAGGACTCCTGACTGAGCTATTATTCTAAAAAGCACCTGGGTTCAGTCAGAGCTTGTGGCACAGAAGCCATACTGAAGAGTAAAAAGAAGTTACACAGTATGTGAACACATGGACCCTTTTAGAAAACAGCAGGCAGCAAGTCCCACATGGTCAGGCTGCTGTCTCTGATTAGATGAATGAGGTAAAGGACATAAAATCCCAGGTGAGAAATTCGAAGGCTTCCAACATGAGATAGTAGCATCCCAGAGATAGAGAGGGCTGTGATCTGAAGAAGGCAGAAGTGCAGTACTGCCTGATAGGACGGAGAATGGCATTTTACTGTACATCTGGTAGCTTTGGGTACAATTACTGAGCCATCTCTGCATAATCACATTTCCTTGGCAGAAAGTAAGTTTCATATTATCTTCACACTAATTTTGCACTCTCTTGGCTGACAGTAGAGGCATGATCAAGTCAAAGACTTTTTTTGCAGCAAATAAAAGTAAACTTCCCAACCAAATTTTTTGCCAAATAATTACAATGTATTCTGCAGGGACGAAAACTTACGCTACAAGCACCAAAAAAAGTTAGCTGTCAGAACCCTAAATTTAAAAGAATATCTGAAAGTTTTCTGCATGTAATATCAAAGCTATTCTATGCTACAGGTATGAAATTCATAAAAAAAACATACCTGTAATAGGAAAACCATGACCTACCCCATTTTGGAGGACAGAAGGGAAAATGTAGAGTTTATTGGAAAGATCTAATTTGCAGCAAATTATGCTTGCATCATTCTACAGTGACCATAGGGTAAATTTTGTATTGAAAAGGTAGAGAAAAATAACCCTTTGCTATGTGCATACAGATCTCACTGCATGCCGCTTGTGGAACATCTGGGGAACCTGAGGCTGCTCAGAAATGTCCTATGGATCCGAGAACTGCACGGAGCCAGGTGGCATGTCAGGGTCTATCCCCTGGCCCAGGCCAGCACCACCACTGTGTATGCACCAAAACAACAGCACTCCCTGCCAGAGGGCTGAGTGATGTTTCTGCTTGAATCCCATGCTATTCAGCTGGCATTGCCCTCACAGCTGAACTTTTTGTGCAACAACTGCAATATGACTTCATGGTTTCTGTTTGTTTATTTTACTCGTTTTAGAACAATGATCACCTTATTATCTAAACTGCTTTACAGTTTACATGCCAACACAGATTCCCAATTCTCAATCCTACCACTATTTGCTTCTCCCAATACATCACAGTTATGTCATTTCCAGTTAAATAGTGCAACTCATTTCACCAGAAATGTACCAAACACACATGGTGGCATCAAACCGTGTAATCAGGTCATCTGAACAGACTCATGCTCAATTTAACAAAAACTTGTTTTTCATTCAGCACCCCCCCCCAATGCCTTCTAAATCACAAAGAACAAGCATCAGACCTTTTTCAGTTTTCGTGTATCTTCTAGGCTACCGAAGTGACATGTAGCTAGAGCTCTCACATGAAATACTTTTAGAATAAGAATTGTTTTGCTCTTCATGACAAACAGTAACACAAACTATACTATAACCAGAAAGCAATATGAAAATCCAGAATTTAAACACATGATATTCTTGAACCAAACAAACCAAATCTGCTTTGGGTATAATCAACAATGATATCAAGCTTTTAGTTTTCGCTAAACTTTTTCCTAAATTTAACTTAAATTATTTATAAAACTGGAACCATCACGTTCTATTGTATCTATTGTAAGCACAACAAAAACAGTGCTATTACCTAACATTTTTAAGAATAATGAAATTAAAACCATCTGTGTAAATCTCACTAAACCCACCACACACACACAAAAATTTAAAATATTTGATAAGATAAATTAATAATGTTCACCAAAGAAAACAACCTTGGTAGTCTTGAACTCAGACACATCTCAGAAAGGAAAAAGTAACTACCCCCACCATCCTCATCAAGAGTCACATCAATTCTAATATATAATAGAAGCCTGATACCACAGGATGCTGCTCAAGAATATCAGAAGGAAAAAGTCCCACAGTTGCCACTTCATACCACCTATGAAGAATCAATAGCAGGATTGGGGCTTCAAGCAATGTTATTTATTTCTGTAACGTAATTTATTGGAGGAACTACTGTTATAAGAACAAGAACATGATAATAAGGCACTTTCAGGCACAGAAAAGCAATGCAAAGTAAGTGCTGTCAATGGAGATACCAGCAGCTGGAAGGAAGTTCAAATCTGATTGCTTTACTATGCATAAATTAGCAGTGTCAAAATACAGTTTGTCAATTTGTATCTCAAAAGGTCAAAATGAATAGAAATAACCAAAAGACTTATGTCACAAAGAATTCAGAGTCTCAGCCTACATATATAGCAGAGGAAGATAAAGGGACAGAAAGGGATGCATTCTCATATATATTTTCCACAAACATGAGCAATTAAATTACTTTTATGCTATAATACCAAATAAGGTTTGCTTTTTCAGACTGTCATTGACTGGACAATAAATCCTAAATTATCTACTGCACGTAGAAACAGTACTAGTATAGTCAGCTTTGAAAACAAGGAGTATAATCATTTTGCAGATCTGTTTGGATGGGTGTTGCAGGAAAGGAAGGTTGCATGACAAATGTAGTGAAATAAAATGAAAAGAGACTGATAAGACCAGTAGCTCGAGTGGAATAGAGTGTGCTAAGCAGATAGTAAAAACACAGAAAGGAAGCAGGAGGGGAGGGTGCTATAGGGGGGGTACAACCTTGCAGAGCCTGATGCCAGAACTTAAGGACTTGATACAATGAAACAGGGAGCCAGAGTAGGCAGTGAGCAACACTGGTAAAGATGAGGAGCCTTGAAACTGAGTTTTGAATGAACCAAGAGCAGTGATGTTAAAAGAGTCCTGAAGAACATAAAGGAAACTCCTATTGTGTTACTATCCAACACACTTGAGCAGTTAAAAACTTAAGTTCTGCAAACTACATTACCGTATTAAGCACTTGGTCAAATATATGTGAAAAGTGAATATTACTGTTTCTATTTAAATTCAAAAGAAGTCAAAATAAAAAGTGGAAAAAAAAGATCAGTAACATACCAATTCCATTAACTGTTTTAGCTGACCTATCTCTTCTGGAAGGGAACCTAGCTTATTGTTACTTGCAATTAAGACTTTTAGAGGAAGACCACACAGGCAAGCTGGCAAAGAAGAAAGCTGATTTCGACTGCAACAAAACAAAACAAAAAATATTAAAACCATTGGTGATGTTCTACTGTATACTCACAAACTTTGAGAGCTGCAAAATGTCTTCATTTTTGTGGGTCATTTTATGCAGATAAAATTGAAATTTTCAAAAGGCAATAATTAAGAAGACACTTGCACATTAGAAACACCTGATTATTTACTAACAATATTGCAGAATTTACCTCTGTGGAAAAAAATGCATTGTATCAGTTTAACAACATTGTAACAAATCTGTTTGTCACAAAGAACAGCTGTTTCCCTTCCTAATAAATACAGGAAAGTCAACTGAGACAGTATTTTGCAAATATTTAAACATTCCTGTGGTTTTATGTGCCATTAAAATGGATGCCTTTTGTTCCAGCTGAAAGACAAATATATAAATCAGACAAAAATGGGTATTTTCCCCAGACAAACAAAATGGGTATTTTCTCAATTAATTTAAAGCACATTTACAGTTGAAGACTACTTGGTACTTCTTGGTCTATGGTTATGTGCTATTAACCCAGGTAAATACAGCAAAATTTTCTGGGACTATCAATGGTTCATTTCTTCCCAAGATTCATAAGCTAGAGCTTAAAGATGTCAAATATCATGACCCTTTGTGATGTCCACAAGATTAAAAATAGTAATTCGTGGCTCAGTTCCCAGAAGAAACTTTATGCTTATCAGAATAACATAGTTACTCTCTTCTGGAATATTTTAAAATTTCCTTAAAATATAACATTTTCTTTCTTATCATTATTAACATGTAGTAAAACAATGAACAGTAACTTGAAGTGGTACCCCAGTATAACCTTTTTTTTAGCTCCTGCCTACATGTTAAGGCTTCAGAAAGTAAAGATATATGACTATACTCTGGAACACATGGTAAAAATTGTCCTGTGCAATTTCACTAGGAGTTGCAATATTGACATGAAACAAAGACAAGCAAAAATCAAAATTCCACAAGCATTTATTGCAAAGCATTTATTTAAGAGCTATACCAGCAGCATGCTACAAAACTGCATATGGAGATGCTCATATTCATGCTCTACAAACAGTATCAAAATGTTGTACAAAGCAAACTACCATCCTATCTCTGTTGTGCATGCCAGGATACAGACAGATTTCAAGTAACAAATCCAAATAAAATAAAAATAAGAACTCTGACTGTTAACCAGCAGAAACTGAAAAAAAGCATGAACACTTATTGTGGAGCCTGGTTTCTTAATTCCAGTGTCCTTACAGAAGACCAAGACACAACTTTTTTGAAAAATTACCTGTAAGTATTGTTTCAAATTCTAAAGAACTCAAATGGAGGAAGCTTAGAGTCTAAAACAGTAACCCTATGCCACAGGTCACACACAGATAAAAAATAAGTAAAACCAATTTTTAAGCTCCACAGAACTCAGAAGCAACCCAGTAAGAGATAAGGAACAGAACATAAGCAGGGCAAGTGAGTAATAGATCATCATTAGTTTCAAAGGAATTTCTTTAAATAAAACATGAACAGTATCCACCAAGGCCCAAAAACTATATATAGGTCTCTTGGCATCACTTCCTAATGCTACTCGACATATGGGCTCTGCTGGTAACAGGCAGAAAAATATGCATTTAAAATCTATTATGTATTTCTTGCCAAGAAGCAAGGTGGTTAGAAAGTCAAGAATGTATTTCCTTCTTCAGTCTCTTCAATACATTTAACTAATATGGGGAAGGACACATCGAAGTAAAGGGGGGATTTTAAACTGTGAGAAATGACCTTACTTAAATTTAAAAAATCACTTTTATTTTGTTCAATTTACTGTCATATGTGATATAAAATCTACTATAGCTTTGTGATGATTCAGACAAATTCTATCACTACACAGAGCTCTAATTCACTGTTTCATGACATGGAATTCTAACCAAGTTAGTTCTAATTCCTAAATTTACCAAGATGTTTTATGTATTTTTAATAACTTAATCCAGTTTTAAGTTCTTTGTGTATATCTAACAAACACTAATTCAAAATCTCAAGTCCTGTTTCTTGTGTGTGTGCAGATACTCAGGACACACTATTCCACTTAAATTTTTAAGACAAAATAGTGTTCCACAGAGGCCAAAACTGCTGTATAGAAATAATATAGACTTGAGAAAATAAGACATGAGAAAGATCGTCAGTGTTGATAAAACTAATGATCAGGACTTCATGCCCTGAATTTAAAAGACCAAGAGCCACTTCACCTTGTACTCAGACCTCATTCTCACAAAGAGCAGACTGATACATCATCACTATTACAGTTTTTACACATTAAACTACAAAGAAAACTCCCCACCTTGCCCCAACTGAAAAAGGGCTCACTTGTTGTCCATCAAGAGCACATGTGCATTCACCTGCACTTTAACTAGCAGCAATTCTCTGTACTGATTAGTATTCACACAGATTTTTCCTGGAAAGGAGGCAAAGATGTCTAATTCTTTGCCACTTTCTCCTCAAAAAGGCAGCAGCTATATATGAAAAATATAAATCCTCTGTCCCTCCATCTTTTGAACTGCAAAATGTATGTCAAGCTTTACAAAATTTGCCATCAGAAGTGAATTAAAAGAAAACAACTCTGTGGATGTGATTAGCATTCTGGATTTGTTAGAAGATTAAGGGACAGAATTGGATTAACTTTCTTGGTTTTCTTTAAATAATTATTTTTACATTTTGGCATTTATGATGCCTTCATACAGAGCTGACTCTGCAGCCAATGAGCTTTTGCGTTACCTTTTTCAGTAACATGAAAAAATGTAGTCAGTTGTTCCAAAACATTATAAAGTACAGACAAAAAAAGCTTTACATATTTGCAAATAAACAAAAAAAATGTGGCAAAGATAAACTTACCTCAAATTTAAGTAAGTTAGCATTTGTAAGTTTACTATGGCATCTGGTATAACTTTGATACAATTGTGGTATAGATTTAGTGATTCCAGTGACACAAAATGACACAACTCCGTAGGAACTTCAGTTAACCTATTCTTGGATAAATCTGAAAAAAGGAAAGAGAGAAGGTATATTTTTTGAACCATTAGAAAGATATACTTTGAAAAGCTGTACTTTATTAAAGTAGGTGAATAAATATAATTTACAGGGAGACAGCAAATTAGATCAGTGTCTTTATTATGCAAAGTAAAGCTAGTGCAAACTTCTACAATTTTGAACTGGAACAGGCTGCATATAAAAGAGCAAACATTCAATTAGGATTTATTTGGTCTAATAAAAAGTAATTATTTGCAGAACTCAATATGCTAAGGAAATAGTTGCAAACAGATTCCAAAGCTCATATAATATACCCAAAGATCTAGCCAATACACAGTTAGACATCTGCAAGTAACGACAGCATTGAGAGAAAACAAACAACCAGGATTACATCTTTAATTTATTTAAATAGATAAATAAATAAATCAGGTAATTCTCCAAACTGGCCTGTATTTCCTGAGTCTAAACCATTTATAAATTAATGTTACCCAAAGAAACAGTGGTGGTCTTTAAGAATGGATTTTATATATGTACATACAAGACAACAGTGATGGATTCCAGTCCCCCATGACACTGCTTGTACCCACAAAACAAAAGCTTTTGACTTTTGATCAGTTATTCATTCTTCATTTGCCATTCTAAGCACACAGACACAAAAGAAAATAAGGAGGAAAAAACATTACTGAGCTTTGTTACTTAACTACCACTGTATGAAGAATGAGGTATTATAGTACTGATGTGAGCTCAAGTCATAAAATAATAATGCATGGAAGCATTCAACTGAATCAACTGGGTTCAAATCATTGTTTAAGTAGTGTGGCAGAACAAATCTTATCCTCAGAAACTAGACAAATGCTACCTATCCAGGTCACCAGCCTGATAACCTGCCCTGAAGAATGGCCACCTATGAAGCGGAAGGAACAGAAATGCACCTACGCAAAAAGTGAAATGTCTGATGGTGAGGAAAAAATAGAACTTAATGATCTCCTTACTTTACTGCTGCTATTTTAAGCCTAGTGCCTGATCCTTCAAAGCTTACTTAAAATAAAAAGAAAACAGCAACCAAAATATGGATTATTTCCACAGCCCTGTCCTTAGGGCCATAAATCATATTTTTGCTTTTTGTGAAAAAAACAGGTAGAAGTCAGAAGAATTTTTTAACTTCCTTTGAAGTTGGCTGTGCTGAAGCACAGCTTGAATTCAAACCTATCACCAGCCAGGACTTATTAGTTTTGTTCTTGTTCCTGCAGCGAGGTGAAATTCAGCATATTCTAGTCTTGTCAGCCTCCACTTGGCTTCACCTCATTGCTTCCAACAAGAATTTGGTTTCATTACCCCATCCCCTACCAAGGCAATTGTGATGGCCTGCAGGCACAGTAACTGAAAGCAGCTCTGCTGACCCTAATGGTAGCATGATCGAATTGTGCACTGCAACCAAAATTATTCACTTCTAAGTTACTATACAACAGCAACTCTAATAGCTCTGCTTTCTCTTAGCAGGCTTTGATGGTGGTTAGATACAGCATTACCTCACCTTCTGCTTCCCTTCATTTCTGACATCAAACTAAAGCATTTCCTGTTGAGTGACCTACTACTGTTTCCAAGCAGGAGAAAGCTCTTCATGGTTCATCTGGTTTAGTGTTTTAATTTGTTACTGTTTTCTATTTATCCTGAGAGCACTTGATTATCAGCACAGCATTCCAAAAAAATACTGCTGCCTTTCTAGCTATGTTTATTATCAGATATTAACAGATGACTGCCATGCTGTAACTTTTCGAATAAGGAAGGGGCTATTTGTATTTTACAATTCAAATGCAAAGAAAACATCACTTTTTTAAAATCATGCTTTTCTGGAGTGACATTGCCAGGAATATCCTGCTCACTTTCTCCTTTAAAGTGGAAGGAGCAGCAAAATCCAGACGAGTGAACTCTCCTGTCTAGGGTGAAAACAACCCGTATGGCACTAGACGAAGAGTAACAACCCATCCTTCACCTGATCCTGCTCCAGTGATACACAGATCAAAACCTGTGAACACTAAAATGTTACTGCTTCTCAAGCTCCTAAAACTGTAGCCTGCCACCTTAACTCCCTCTTCATGCCTGTTCTCATTTATCTTCACATCAAATAAAAGACTGCTGCCACAACATTTGACACACTCTTAAAAAAATTCTACTATCTCAAAAAAGCAAAATAGCAACTAGATTGACCCCACTCCTAAAACAGGCATTACTAACACAGTTAAATGCCTTTTTTCCCCTCATTATTTATTGCTATCTTTTGTTCTCAAGGTTTTAACTCTGTTAAAATGGTGAAAGAAAAAATCCACACAGATCATCACAGACAAATCCCTTCCTGTCATCCACGGGTCCATGCATTATAAGACACACTACATGCACGACAAAGGAAGTCAATTATTTGTTGCTGTGCAGTCATCACAGTAAGATAATTTCAACACTTGTATCTACTGTTGCTTCCTAAATAACGATAATGATGACAATAAAATTTTTTTTTAAAATCTAACCTATTCACAGTATAGGGCAGGGGAATAAAAACTGCACATTTTTTTTACACATTGTTGTAACATAACATAATAGAAAAAGCAGAAGTTTGCCACTATAATTTACTGATGGAAGGTATCATTAACAGGAAATCTGAATGTCTTCCATTCCACACAATACTGGAATGGAATCTGACATACAGAATGCCCATCACATTTTTAACTAGTGGTATAACTTTTGCCAAAAAAATAGACCTCCCTGATCATATGGAAGTTAAAGAAAAAAACAGATTGCTTTTATACAATCCTAGAATGAATGTAAGCCTCTGAACATGACGCAGCTGTGAAGAAAGCTTAGCAGCTTTCTGAAAATTTCACACAGGAAAGCACATGTTATAAGAAACTAAAAGGAAAGCAGCCTGCATAGCAGTTTTATACTGTACGTTATAAGCCTACACAAACATGTAGAGAAACCTCTCAAGTTCACATAATTATTATGATACTACTTTAAATGAAGGTACTTTTGCCTAAAATTTCTGCATCTTACAGTAAGTCTGTATAAAACTCAGAGTTAACCTGAAATACAAGTTCTAGCATAAAATACAAGGGTTAAGACTTTAGGAAACTGCAGAATCATTTGAGCATACTGAAAAAAACAGTATGCCTGTACCTCGGTTTTGTCACCATTCATAACATTCATAAACTTTCTGAATTTTTTTTTTTGCTAAGGCATTCTTGGCTTATTTAGGGAAAATAATGTAGAAATTACATTTTTGAACCACTTGTGACAATGTTTTTAAAGTACAGAAACAACTAGTTGGCAAACCTTTAGTTTCTTCCTGCAATTCTTTAACTCTGTACTTCCGAAATTGCTAAGCTGCACAGCCCCCTCACATCACTAATTTGAAGAACAACACTTCATGGTAATTACTAATAGTAAGTTACTGTACAGACTGGCTTTTGCTACAGAAATGGAAATGAACAGAAGGGTAGAATTTGCTGGTGTTTAAAAGAATTTTAAACAATTTGCTTAGACTATGCAACACAAGGGAGATCTAATAAATTAATGAATCTATGATAGCAGAAGAACATTTCACGGTTGCCAAGACAGTACAGGTAGGTTTCACCTGAGGTCACTACTTCCTGTAACTTCCATTATGAAATAGGTGACACAAATACAAAACAATGGGGCAGGGGAGTCCATGCAATGGAGTGAGCTTCCTGTTTTAAATGAAATACACCATTCATTCACTATTTGTGACACCAAGACATTTTCTAACGATGTCTGGCTTCACTTCATCTTTCCTTGCCAAGAACAAGTTTGTTAAAACTCCAAAATAAAGTAACAGAACACACAAAAGTAAGCAAGCCAGTTTAGAAAAATATTAGATGGAATCTTGATCTTTAGAAGAGTCAGCAGAATTCTGGCACAACGACATGGCTTTTGTATAAGAAGTGTTACTATGTTGGAAGCCAGACAGGAACTACACAAAATAAGCACTTCCTTAGCTGTGAGAGAACAATAAAAAGCAAAAAAGTTCACACTGGTAAATAAGGATTTAACAGGAGACTCCAAGCCTTGTTTGGTAACTGGCACACTGCATGGCCAGGAACCACGCTGCCATTACAGCAGCACTTACTGGCCCCCATCCCTGCGGCAAAACCTTTTCATTCCTACAGCTCTGACAACCTCCACCACAATGAAGTGCTGCCACTGAGTAGGACCTTCCTGACTTCACAATTTACAGCCAGACAAACAAGTGCCACTATACATACATACACTATATATGCATAGTATAAAAAAAACTGCACTGCAGAGACCAAAATGGTTTTGTCAAAATATCAAAAAAAAAAAAGTCAGAAGTCAAATAGTTACATTTCTTTCACTAAAACTACTGAAGTGCTCCAATTTTGCTATTTTCCAGTATTAATGTATTTTTAAATATCAGTTATTAATACATTATTAAATTAAAATTGCACACTATTTATGGGAGAGCTAAAGAACTGAAAACTTTAAATTGTAAAACTAATTCCTTAAACATACATGCACATGCACTACTACATCTCGACAAAGAACTCTAAAGAAAGCAGTTTATTAAAAGGAAATGATTTACACATTTCAGATGTTAGACAAATTCACTATAAGTTTATGCTTCTAGCACACAGACCTGCAATAGACAAACTATCCACGACAGAACAATAAAAATAATTAAATATTTCTGTCTATATAAAAATATATCTCTATATATATGAAATATCTGTATTTGCTATGAAGTCTTGAAATCAAGAAATTTCAAGGGAAAAACATCGCTCAAACAACCTTAATTCCAGCCCACTAAGTTCATTTTTTTCTCCAGGATTAAGCACTTACTGAATAAAAAACAGGAATCATTTTGAAGAAGCTATTTGCATTTGCACTAAGATATCATTCAAGGTATTCAAATGAGATGTCTGAAATTTGACAAGGAATTCAAACAATTCACTGTAAAAGCCTAAAAACATTAGTCAGTTCAGCCCTAGTTTCATAATGCAAATAAGTACATTAGAAAATACAGAAAGAAGTCTATAAAGGCACAACCACATGGAGCTCTTCCTTTCATACTGTAAGCTTCCCATAGTTTTATAAGGCTTTGAGGAAGTCTGTATTTCCTCATTAGCAAGGTACATCTTTATTGGGAACTGAAGCCACAAATGATGGCACTGTATCTTGGACACCTTTTGGAATATCTACTTAAAGTGCACTTCAAATTTTTGGCAATGCTGTCCTCCACTTTGGCAAAGAAGGCAAGTCGTCTACTATCAATATAATTGCACCTATGAGAATCAATCAAATGTCAATGCTCTCTAATGAAGCAATTACTTTGTTCTAGCCTTCCCCCCAAATAGTAGGAAAATCCACCATTCCAGAGGCAAATGCCATCCATTAGTCATGAGAACACTCATGGTACTACAAAGTGCTACATACTTTTAAGACAAGACATGCCCTACAAGTTGTCATTATCTCCATACTCATGGCAGGACACCTACTCGTCCTCTGCTTCTGCCAGAATTTATGAATAATATCCTGGGTGTACAGCCAGCTTTTACTGCAGTCAGCAGCTTCTAGGACAGTGATGCTACACAAGTGAAAAAGAAGCAGCAAAGACTTCCACTGCCTCTGGCATCAAATGCATTCTGCTTTACTCATGACAGTTACACCAAAAAATGCATGGTATTTCTTCACTAAGAGACATTTCTATCTCAGTTACTTAGCAAACAGAGTAAGAAATAACAGAAGACAAAGAACATCCAGTAAAGTAAAAACAAATCTGCTCCCTATTAGAAAAAAAATAACATAGTAATAATGCATAGGCTCAAAGTTTTTCCTTCTGAAAGTACAACTTGTATCAGATTGAAAAAAGGGTATCTCTAAAGTTGATTCCTAGCAAAGTCATCATTACTGATCCCACAGTATGCAACAATAACATCTGAACATTGATCAACCCTGAATCCAGATGTACAGCTGCTGACTCAAAATATGTAGAAAGTGCAGAAAGACAAAACCATACAGACCTTGCAAGACAAGTATTTTAAAGAGATTATGAAGGAACTCTGCCATCTCATACACTTGGTAAGCACTACTTTTGAGCCCTGTCAGCATGTTGTACGTTTCCATCTGCTTCCCATTCATTAATTTAAGAACCAACATTAAAAATCTCCACCCAAGCCACAGTTAAATTAAGATTACACTAGAGATGTAGGAAATTTAAAAGTGATCATACATCTACTTTTGTAACCACTTTTCTTTTAATCACTAGATTTAACATATCAAAATATTCTTCTTTACCACTGTGTATAATACGTGGGCAAGTTAAAGGGCTAATGCACAGAGGAACTAAATGCGTGATTTAGAGAAAAGGAGAAAAAAACCTGGACTGAATAAAAACAGGCTGAGAGCAGGAAATCGTAAAGCCAGGCAGAGATGTGACCACTAGAGGGGGCCTCGATCTCACGACTCGGCCAACACCCTGCACGGGTGTTTCTCCTTTTGCTTCTTTCAGAGCCCATCCCCAGCGGATGCAGGGGGCAGAAACAGGAAGGTTCACTTTAAAACAGCCCTGGGCGCTCCTGTGAACGTGTCGCCCAAAACAGTTTTCAAAAGATTACAAATGCGGCTGCTCAGTTGCAACCATTACTATCGGAAGCCCTTAAAAAGAAAGTCTATTCTGAAACAGTCACATTGAAGTCCTTTTCCCCAACCTTCACTCAGATGATGCAAGAATAGAAGGCAGCCTTGAACCCTCTGTTGTACAACAATAGCAACGTTTGGCCAAAATGATTTGACAAACACCCTCCTTGCATTCCACGCCAGCAATCCTTATTTACTCTATTCCATCCATCACTCCACAATGAAATACACAGCTTACTTTTCCACAGTAACCTGCAATAACGCATGGCCAAATATAAGAAACACGCACCCTTCGTTTTTTCTCAGGCAGTGGACTAAGTAGCCTGCAGCAATCCAGCAGCTTAAACTGGCTCTCCCAGTGATCCCAAAATTTTGTGCCAGTATCACTTCAGGGTTGTTTGTTTCCTCTGTATGAAATAAGAGGGGAAGGAGGGAGCAAAAGGCTAGCATATTCTTATCTCCACAGCACATTCCAGTTCCAAGGACACAAAACGAAATTTCTCTGCAAGAAACATGTACAAAAGAGTATCACAAGACTGAAGGAATAAAAAAAAAGAAGGTTACTATAGTAGTCTGCCTCATTATTGTACCTGCTTTTAGGTGACAACATACAACATTTAACTGTTTCCTTTATTGTCTATTTCTTCCTCTTTAGGACAACAGCTGTTTGGGATTAAGATTATCAGAAAAAATACTGTTGGGAGATGAATCTGGTGTGGAAGTGTATAAGACTCCCTTAAAACAGAGTAAAACAACAGGATTATTCCTGCAGACCTCCATGTGGGTACAAAGAGATGTAGACTGTGGTGGACTGGCCAACAGCTGCCCACTCAGTAGTTCTATCACTCCCATCCTCAGCAGGACAGAGGGAGAAAACACAAAGCAAAAGCTCATGGACCAAGATAAAGACAGGTGAGATCCCTCAGTAATCACTGTCATGGGCAAAAACAGATTCAGCTTGGGGAATTTGATTTATTGCCAATTAAAAACAGAGTAGGGTAATGAGAAACAATAGCAACTAAAATCACTCTATACTCCTTTTTCAGACTAAACCTCTCTAATAATTCTGCTATTTCTCTCCCAGGCTCCATGTCCCTCAGTGGTGCAGGGGAACTGGGAATGGGAGTTGTGGTCAGTCCATAAACACTTCATTTCTGCTACTCCTTCATCCTCTTACTCTTCCCCTACTCCAGAACAGGTTCATCCCACGGGTTACAGTCCTTCATTAACTTCTCCAATACAGGTCCTTCCCACACACTGCAGTACTTCAAGAACTGCTCCTGTGTGGGTCCTCTTGCCATGTGAACCTCACACAGGCACCCAAACACTTGTATTATGAGATGGAAAAAAAGTATGTGGCAACAAACATGTTCCATCAACACAACAAACATCTGGTATGAAACCCACTTCATGGCTCATGAAGAATTCCTCCTTCTCCCACGCCTTCCGCACAAGAGGGAGGATACAAGTCATTAATTTTCACCCCTCAATAAAAAAAACAGTCCTAAGAAGGATCAATGGATTGTATCATGCCAGTATTGTATGCATCAGCCTGAGCAGGACAAGTATTTCAGGTGTTTTTTCAGACACATGAGCAGTAAGAAGAAATCTTCATTCAACTCTAAAAACTTTAAAAACTGCCATCTAGCTCCCATTTTTAGCCTTTATAGTAGGTTGTCTCAGAGCACTAGGGAACTGAAGTGTTAACATCATACTCTGTCCAGCTGAATCCCCCCCCCTCTACTGTATGGAACTACATTTCCCTCATTTGCTTGAACTGCTCCTATTGGCACATGAAAGAAAATTTCACAGCAAACATCCACAAATGAGGGCAGGGCTCTTGCTGCCTTCTCTGTGGAAACAAAAAATGTATCTTGATAGTGAAAAGTCCCCAAGATTATCTTCAGCCACCACAGATACACTTAAATTATTAGCATGGAATGATGAGAGATCAGGTAAAACTGCAGGTTATAAGAGGACTTCCAGGTATATTAGAGATGTCTAACAGAACTAAGAAGTTATGAAATTCTTTTCTGAAAGAAGAACAGTGACCACTACTTTCATCAAATACAAAAGTGAAGTTGAAAAATATGTAAATTTCATTTGCATGTATATATATGTGCAGGCACACAAGCTTATTTCATTCAAGCAACTTCCACCTATTGGAGAACTGGAAAAGATGAGAAATAAAACCAGGAATTACATTCTGCCCAAAGACATACTGTTCCAATACCTTGTAGTACAAATCTCTTGTTTTAGCCACAGAGATCATCTTTCTTAAAGCTGTCTACTTTGGAAGTCAACACCTTCCACCTCTACTGGGGAATTCCACATGATATTCTCAAAACCAGCAGAATGTAATCTAATGGTCAAGAACCTTTCCCAGCCCACAGACATCACTAGTAAGGAGAAACAAGCTAAATGCAATGTCCAGATTTGTTTTTAATGCCATTCTCTCTTTTAATAGCTATTATTCATTTTTTTCCTCTCAAGTTGTGAAGAGAGGACACTGCTTATATTATGCATTATCTGCCTCAGTGACCTGCTGAAAGAGGAGTTACCTCACATTTACCATCTGGTATAAGTAGCACATAAACCAATTTCTGTGAAGTAGCTCACTTGCCTGCACTTTGAAGAAAATTATTTTTCACACCTGACAGACTTAAATGCTACATTTGCTTATTTTAAATTCATTTTACACATGAACAGTCTCACTGTTCTGTAAGAAAATTTGCTATAATCATGGAAATGAGCAAAAGTTATTTGATCTTTAAGTACATAAAAGGCATGAGGGCAAAGACATGAGAAAGCTACCTGATGCTAATTTACAGTGGCACGGAAAGCAGAGTATTACTCATCTAATCACTTCCCTTTCTGTCTGCCCATCTCCCACAGATGTCAGGGTTAATCTCCCTTATCTACATTATTCATGTCCTTCTCCCCCAACGGTTCTTGAAGTCAGCACAACATAATTGTAACAGTTAATCAATACAAATCTGTTTTGTGCCATGAAAGCTGACTTACACTATCAAGCACAACCTTAAACAATAAAGTAATTATATGGCTGTTACACACGAGATACAACATCTGACAGAATGGCTAAGAAGTATTTCAGACTTTTAAGCAGGACAGAAATCCATTAAAACATTATCAAAAAGGTACCAAGAAAGAAAAATCTTGGAATAAACAAATTATGTTGGAATAAATAATCAAAAATCAGATACCTATTCCTAGACAGAGGGGGAAAAAAAAGGAAAAAATAATAAAAATGCTTCCTTGATCTGAAAGCAAAATGAGCACAGTACATATTTTCATACATATTTATCCATCCTTTAAAAAACCCCAAACAAACTAAAAACCACGTAGCTGGAACCACTGGAACTACAGACATGTAATTTTTGTACTAAGATCTCTATCCCTATGTAACTGTTCCCATAGCTCTTCCTTAAGTTTAAGACAATGTTTCTCAACCTTCTAATTTTTCTTTCCTTCATAATCAAAGAACCTTGCCTTCTTTGGGGAAAACAAAACCAAAATAGATATCCAGCATGCTGATTGTTGGTCAGGGAGGGGTTGGATGGGTAACGTGTGCAACTTCTTTTTTTAACTTGTTTTAACAAGTCATAGTTTACAACAGGATTTTAATCTAACATCTTTACAAGATGAGACACATCAGATAGACAGACTCCAAAAAGAAGTAAAATTCACACACACAACCCCTAGTTGTAAACAACCCAGTGCCTGTGACTAGGCAGGTAGAAACCACCTAATGTTTGCCATAAATTCTTGCTGGGGGATACAAGTGGGAATAAGCCAACAGGCCATCAATGGCACTTGTGGGCAGCCTGAAATCACAGGTAAGTATCAGTGCTATTGCTGTTTAACAACTGCATGGCAATGTGTATTTTGAAGAGACAAAAGAAAACCTCCTTCTGGTCTAATTTCTTCCATTTGATTTTTTTTTTTTTTTTGGTGGGGGGGGTACTTCACAGATAGTCTTCAGAAATGCACAAAATAATTCAATGCTTGTCAGAATATCCTACTAAGCCTGGCCTACAATTTCTACTTCTGGTGTAGATTCATTTCTACTTCCTTATTCATTTTCCTTTCAAACTACCCTTCATGAGGTCAAAGTTCCACCTTACAGGCTAAGTACTATCATGATATTTTTCTATAAGAAAGAGTACTCAGCCCAAAATCATTGTGAAGGAATTCTGCTGTGCTTTTATTCATATCTTACATTGCACATTCCTCTTAGTTTGATGGCTCGTGTGCTCTCACTGTGGTAACAGTGGCTTATCACAGACACAGAACAGGTTGCACCGAAAGCAGGGAAGGGACAGGAAAGTGTTAATTCACAATGCCATCCCTATCAATTTAAACAAAACATAATGAACTACAGACTCAGAAGTCTTACCCTGAAGAGGCTACATCAGCTCGTTTATTTATGCCCAAATGAGACCTCTGCAGGTGGATAATGAGGAGTCCTGTGAAGAGCTGATGGACAGCATCATTTCCCTTCAGTTATCATGGCCTGATGGGTACACAGCAAAATCTAAGCAAGATTTAATAGATCTTAGATTTAAGAGGTCCAGTAACTGTTTTTAACATAACACCGTTGTTATATTTTAAAAAACAACAACCCAAAACCTCAACCTTTTACTCAATCCACTTTCTTCCTGTTAATAAATATAATAATGCTTTAATGAAACAGTTGGGGTTAAATTGCCCTTGTCAGAAGACAAACATCTTCATTGTACAAGCTGGGAACCTGCTCAAATCAGTGACAAGTAACACTCTGATACATATGCTGCTGCAAATCCAGGTAGGCTTTGTGAAAAATAGATATGGCTAAAAGCTTCAGGCCTAGAATGTGAAAGATTCAGGGAATACATCTTAAACTGTGGCAGCAGAAAGTGCAAAAGATTTTTTGGATGTGAGGTTTAGAACTTTTTGGCTTTATTTGTTTATCCAACATACACATTTTAAAATCTTTACTATGAGATAACTGCTAACTTTTAAGTTTGACACCAGAGGAGGTGCTGAACCTGGTTGTTCAGAACACTGAACCTGCTAACCTTATACTGCCACTACTATTACTCAATGGCTAAACTTCTACTGATATTATTAATCATATCAGACTGATATCATTCCAAATGTGCAATTTTGAGTTAATTCAATTTTAATTCATTAATGCATTTCAAAACTCACTGATTTAATAACATACTTTTAATGGTACCCCCTAAACATTCTGACTCAATAACTGATACTTCAAATGTACCCCCAACAAGTTCATTAATATACAGGTAAAGAGATCCACTGGTGATTTAGACAATTTTGTGACTTTTCAGACAACGCTGAAAGTCATCCTGTCAGCACTTTAAGTCCTAACAAATCAATTCTCATGACTCAATATCTCAATATCAAGTAGTTCAGTCATGCTTAGGAAGAAGAGGTTACAGCTACGGAGAAAACTGTGGTTTTAATTGAAAAGAATGCCTGGCATTCTCACATTACAATTTCTTTTCTGCATTCAAAAACCAACAGTCTCACATTTTTATCTAACTCACTCCCAAGTCAGCCTCTTTTTACCCAGAAAAAAGAAAGGGAAAAAAAAAAGAAAGAAAAA
>JAYDZK010000001.1:53692360-53776238 GCA_034509185.1 Euphonia xanthogaster
AGAAAGAAAAAAAAAGCCAAGAGCTCACTAGAGGCTCAAAAATTTTTATGTGGACTTTTCAAAAACTGGGTAATCCTCATGACCAACACAAACTCTCCTCAGCTCACATCTCCTCTTCCCTCTGTGTCGTCAAAACACTTAGATAGGAAATTCATTCTTTTGGGAAGAACTTCTAAAGAGATTCACCAGCAAATGTACAATTATAAATGCATTTTCCTTCAGGAAAAAAAAGGCTCTGATTTTGCAGAAACTATGAATCATTTCAACCAGCAGATTTTTTTCTCTGCAGAGATGACAATATCACATACCCCCATGCATTTCCTATGCTTGCTTAATGACAGTGTCATCTCTGAAGTTTGTTTATTCCAGATTAGCAGATAGGAGAAAATCAACTCAAACACAAAAAGCTTCTAATGTGGCTTGTGCTGAGCTCTCTGCCAGCACACCTGCAGATATACTGAAGGTGTTATTTGAGACTATTATCCCAGAGTTATATACTCTGTGCAAGATAGGAGACAACTGTTGTGCTGTCAGTTGCTCTGTTTTCTGTACACAACAGGATTTGATTTCACAGAAACCTAATTTTAACTCTTGATTGAGGACAGAAATATCTATTTTATACCATGGTCTTGTAACAAGTGGAAAAGGTTAAAAGGTTCTAAAACTTTGTTAAAAGGTTAACTTGTGCTTTCAAATAAAGGATCTCAAGATTTTAAATGCCAGGAAGCTTAAGATATATTCTGTCATGGTCTGCTATATCATCTGAAATCTTTTGCCGAAGCATTTGTGAATAAAAAAATTCTCCTACAGCTTTTTCCAATGCCTGACATGCAGGAGGCCTTTTTCTTGATTCTACAGCTCAGCTGCTACACAACCACCCACATGGATATGTAACACTAAGGACAAAGACTGTCCTCTTAACAATTCCTCCCCCAACTTTTTCCCAGTGATATTCATGCAAACATTATTTTCTCTCAGTCATTCTCCTAAAAGACTAATAAGCAAGCTGGCTTCTTCTAGTTTCCTCTTGCCACAGTTTTCCAGACCATTCAAGTATTTCTACACCTGTTCCAGTCTCAAGTCATCTTCCTTGAACATGAATGGGACAGAAACCACCATAGAAGCTTTATGTTACACCATTGTCATGCATAAAATCATGAAGAATTTCTAACCTGCATCGAAACACATCTTCTGATAAAGCCTCAAAACAAAATCAGAGGGTTACAATTTGTCATATTGGTGGCTTGTGACCATCTTTACAAGTATCAAATCCAAGCTTTCTTCCTTCACTAATTATCAGTGATGAAATCGTAACTTAAGGCAGCCACTTCACTTTGTGACCCTTTAAATTTTCTTCTGGAGCATTCTTCACAGAACAATGAATGTTTCCAGTTCTAAACGTACCTTGAGTGCTGTCATAAATCAGTGTTCTCACCATAAAGAAGTAAAAGCACTTAAGAAACAGAGCACGAGGTGGGGGGGGAACCACAATACTGATACTAGAAAATACTTTGTTTCTATAACAAAGTTTCAGGTCACATAACTAAGTTACCTACTTCAGATGAAATGAAAGAAAAAAGAACCAACCAGAAACAACAGAAACAACCATAAAAATGAAGAGAAAAAACTCCACCAAACATTTTTTGCTCACAAGTAGACTGTAAACCACAGCATTTTCTACTACAAGTTTGTAACAACAAAGTGTTTGGCAAGTATCTGCAAGCATATCTGGCATTACAAATCTCAGTTGTAACTCCAAAAATAAAAGCTATGATCCTTCAGTAAACCATGCCAATAGTCAAACCAGTAGTTTATCAGTAGATTATTTGAAAACATGTGTATTGCCATTTGTTACTAAGTATCACTTGGTCTGCTTTTCTCAAACATCTGAAGAGAATCTTGCCCACGTGTTTCCTTCCTGCCAACACAGCCATATCTTAACCATGAAACATGTTCTTGACATTTTCCACTAGCAAAGCCCATTTCAGAGGTTAAATAAACCTCTAAAAAAGAAGAAAAAAAAATTTAGGCTTACTTTAAGGTTTGTTTTAGAGGGTAATAAAGGTCTAAAGCAATGTTTATTGAAACAAATCTCTTTTACAACATAAAAATGCTTGAACCAAGTATGAAGAGATTAAACTTATTAAAATAAAGTATGCATATGTTATTAATAAATACTTTTTTATATAAAGCATACATACTTTATAGATACACTTTATAAATTAATAAAGAACATTACACCCATGTGTCAGTCTGCTGATGTGAAATGACATCAGCAATTCCCCATCAACAACTCAGAGGTATGCACTAGCATTTCCATTTTATGTTGCATCTTCTCCAGTGTGACAGAATCCATGCAAACAACCTCAGCAACTCCCATCAGGGAAGACTCATTTGTTATCCCACAATTCATTTTTTATTGAAAAACAAGAAAAAATGCTTCAAGGAGGCAAGGTAACTTACAAGTCTGGACAGTGTAGCCAAATTCCAAGAACATTATTTATTAACTACATACACACTGGATTTATATGCAAATATTTTTCAAAGAGGAAAACAAATACTAGCATGCACAGAGGAAGGAGGGAACTTAGCCTCTCCTTCAGGCATGATGAGCAAAGCGCCTTAGTGACTGTGGCACAGAAACGGGCAATGAGCCCACACCAGCAGTTCCCTGAACAAACAATGACTGTCCAAGAGGACACTGGCAGGAGCAGGGACAAGCTGGCACAGACCTGGACCAGCATCCCCTTCCTCAGGTAACATTGTAACAAAAAATACAGCTTAGTCCTGCTGGAGTCCTCTTTGCATACACTGGAGACAAAGTAGGAAAAGGGAATAACAGCACCCAAGACTGAAAACACTTATTTGCTACACTCCAGTGAGCAAGTGATCTTCAGCGCCATGTAGAACACAACACTTAAAAACATTTCAGGGCCATGAATTAAAGAATGACTTAATCAGAGTTATTAACAGATCCGTGAGATCACTGCCCTTGACAGAAAGGAAGGGAAGGCAGAGCCAAATTCTGCTGCCTTTCAGCACATCAATGGCCAATGTAGACTGTATTCAACAACTCACTTGCCCTTGTTTTTCCAAGTACAAATAAACAGAGATGATTTTTCCCATTTTTTTCAAATGTAAAAGTTAAAAGATAATAACAGAGAATGAGCATTTTCTCTTCTAACTGCAGTTCTACTTCAGACAAGCAATGCATACAGACTAGTTGCTTCTGCTACAGTAAGTTAAGAGTTTATCCTCCTGTATTATTTCATGCTACTTATAGTGAAGAGGAAAAATTTTCATTACTGCCATCTATTTATGAGCTCTTGAATGCTTAAAGACAATGTCAAAGCTGAAAGCAGAATTTTCCTTCTAGGATAATTAATTAGTAATAGAACAGTCTGGGATCACCATGTAAAATGCATCTGGTTTAGGTAAAACCTGAACAAATTAAGATTCCAACATAGATACATGCTTTAGAGGAAATAAAATCCTTCTACAAATAAGACTGCATTATTTTAAGGAGATATAAAAAAGGTTGGTCTAAGGTGCAGGGGGTTTTTTAAACATTGTAATTATCATACTTGTTCATCAGTAGACATTATTATAGTCTAAATGTACCCAAATGGCTTTGGATTTCTTTAAAAGGAAGTAAATTTCAGTTCAGACATTGCATGACTGTTACAAGAACAGTTTGTCATTGACTGGAACAAGAAAATAGGGAGGGAGGAAATTTTAGTCCTTGCATATGCTACATTCATAAATAAGCATGGATAAGAAACCCCACTCAAAAGCACAAATGTCACTGACACAGTAAGTCTTTAGACTACAATAGTCTAAGTATTATTATTACACATGTAATATTATATGTATTTAAGTGACAGCATGAAAAAAATCTCCTTAAGCACAGAAGTAATCACTTGAAGTCTCTTAATACATATTTCATTTCTTTTCTTTTGGCACTTGAACATAAAGCAACTGATAAAAAGCGTATCACTGAGTTGCCTCAAGCTGCTTCTAGATGTAGACGGGAATTTATTGCCAGCAGGAGCAGTCTACATTTTTAAAATTGTTTCTGCATTCTCTGTATACAGATTGCCAAATTATTTGCATGTGGTAGACTCATGTCATTTCCAGCTGCTCTTTGGTCCCTACTGTTTTGTACCAACATATAACAGCTTTCAGTACAGCTTAGTGAAACAGTCACCGAGCAACAGTATCTTCCAAAAACCACAACCAAACATGCAAAACCTCTCTCCCAGTCATTAAAAGGTGTAACAAACAAGAAATATAGCCTTTCCGTAACAGCCAAAGCAAACAACTCAGTAGCTTTCACACATTGTGCTTTAGCAGCTTTCACTGCCCAATTCTGACAGGCCAAAAGCCCCTTTTAGGCCTCAAAGTTTGCTTAAAACCAATTAAGCACTGGTGTAAAGTGCCTTTTGAGACTTCCATGAGTCCTTCATATATTTTCAGTAAGTCACATACTGATTTTAAGAAGTCTCACAAGAAAAAACTTGTATCTAATAAATGAACTCCAGTTTCTATACATAAGACTGCACTACAAAAGCAGCTGGTGAAAGTTCATCAGAACTTTTCAAAATTTATATCCAGACTTTCATATTAACTTTTCAGTTGCTCCTATAAGTTTTCTGGTCTTAAATACTTTCAAGAAAATCCAGCTGTATAAGAAACTATATAGTCTTTGCCTTCATGTGGATTTCCAGTGTTGACTTTGAAACACAACTAATCATGCACTGACTTAGGAAAATAGTTCAAATAATTTATATACTGACTATAAATCATCATTTTTCGAGTCCTAAGTTCACTGAGCTATAAAGCTCCCCAGACTCCACTGCAATGGTCAATGAACTGTATAGTTCACTAAGAATTTAACCAAATCACTGTCTGGGTACTGTAAATATGAGAAGGATCCCACAGACTGACAGGTAACCCATACAGTATTCAGATTATTAATTCAATCAAAAAATTCATGAAGCAACTGAGAAAATATTCCTGATTTTAGACTCTGCTCTAAGTTATTCTCCTTACAGCATTACAGAGGTAAGTTGGTGATTATCCTCTTTGGAAGAAATGGATGAGGTAAAAAACATTCTAATCATCAATCTAGTACACTTCAGTCAGAAAGAAAACATTGTTTCACATTGTCTTTCAGAATTTAAAAAAGTTTCCTTAATTCAGTAAAATCATCCACAGTATTTCTCATCCAAATTTCTACACAAACCCTCTCCAGTTTGCTTTGGCTAAATTCCTTGGCTGAACCCTCTTGACTGAGGTTATGTGACCCCTAATACTATCCTGCCACAGCAAATTCCCAAATACACAGGCCAGAGATTGATTCCCTAAGATTTTCCTATCAGCTTCCTGAACCACTATTAATACAATGAATTAATTCCATTTTAATTTCTCACACAACTTTTTGCTTATTTTCTACAGAGAATTAACCATCCTATCAGCAAGGAAAATAGTATCTTAACATTTTTCTTTACTGAATTATTTGAAGAATTATTAATTTTTTATTTTCTTACCAGGATTTTGAGACATGCAGTTAAAAAAAAAAAACACCAAATGATTGAAGTAGTTTGGAAAGGCCAAGGAACTGTATAGATTAAAGTATCCTCTTCAAACTAACTGTGTAGGGCTTACAGGATTTATTTTTCATAATTACTTGGTAATTAGGTCTGGAATTCTCGTATGCCCCTGGCATTCAGGGACACACATAGGACAGCAAGAGGTCATAGGACTTCATCATGCTCTTGGTCTACACAAAATAGACATTTTGATACACGTGTGACAGCAAATTACAGCACTCCATTTTCTATTTCATACCAGCACTGTTCTGATTCCTCATCACGACAGTTTTTCAACTCTTCAGCAATTACTCAGATATCTCCAACAGAGCAATATAGCCCATGAATATCTTCCTAGAACACTGCAAACTAATCTAAGTCTGAAGACCAGAACAATTGCCCAGAAAAAAAAAAATTCAAGGAAAAATAACCAGAATGTTAAAAATAAAGCTTCACAAGCATGCTATTTTATGGCTCCAGGAATAGCTAAATCACAAGCAGATCAAAGTGGCTGTCCATATGAATATAATGTACAAAATTCTGAAGGAGTTTAAACATCCTCGCTGTAGATTGCAATCAGTAGCTTGTGACTACCAGTAGACAGGAATGAAAACAAGACCATTATGATATGTAGTTTTCAACTTAACCTTGTGAAGTTATTGTCCAAATCTATTCAAAGTGGTGAGTTTATGAGGGAAAAGTGTTGACTGTGTTATTATTAGTAACACTGCAAATACATTTATTCCCAGACAACTGAACTTCCCCAAATGCTGTTTTGAATGCTTAAGCATATGCATTATAGCAAACATGGCAAATCAACAACTCAACACAAGTAAAGAAGACAGAAGTTCCTGACAACTGCTTAAATTCAGTAGAGACTCAAAGTAAAAAAAAAAAGCGAAAAATCATATTCAGAACTTCGTAAGGCACAACAGAAGTTTAGCTTTATTTTATACTGATGTCTTCATAGTACTACAATTAATTTAGTAACATGTACTGTGTACATCCAAAACATACTGCATTTTACTCTACACTGAACAAAGAACTTCTTAAATAAAAACTCAAATATACTACTCAAATATCTACAGATAAAAAACCTTCAGTGTCCCTACCCTTGCTGTCAGAAGGTGAGAAGTTGTTTAGATATAATACTCACTACAGCTAAACCCAGCTGAATGAACTCACATTACATTGACATCAAACACACCCAACCATCTAAACTGCCTTAACTGGGAGACCCAAAAAGAACATCTGAATTACTATAAATGTCTATGCAAAACTTAAACAGCTAAACGGAAATTAAAATTAACATCACAGAAATCTAATACAAATTTCTCTGCAGAAGTTTAAGAATCTAAATTAAGAAATAAAATAAACTTTAAAATAATGCTATGAAAAGAAACAGCATGTATTGCTTTTTCTTACTATTCCATCTTAGTCTGATCTTACAATTGAAAAGTTCTCACCTATATGATTTTCAGCAATGTCTTTTACCACTACATTAAAGAAGCTGTTTATCTCCCATGAATTTAGTTTCAGAATTTTTAGAAGTTAGGAATGCTGCAACATTCCCCTTATTTGAAATCAAATGAGGGGAAATTGGTAAGAGGCTCTTGTGTCCATACATGCAAGCCAGTAAAAGAGCAGAGCACAAGGCCTTTGGCTTTATTCCTCTAGAGCTACAAGATGAAAAAAGGACATTAGAGGAAGGAATGTGAAGAAGGTATGATAAAGTTATCAGGGTCAGATCAAAGCAGTTTTATATGGTGTTATCTGTCTAAACGAGCTCAGCTTTTAACATTTATTTCGCAAGCTGTAAAGTAAGTATCTCCTGACTAAAGGGAGAAATTGGGAGCAGCTGTTCAAGCGTCCATACGTATATTTCTCTATATTCTTGGTAAGTCAATAATGCTGCTTGCATTCTGTTAGTCTAACAGTGGCCTGCCAGATCATCACCTAGTTATCCATTCCAACCCCAGAGGTGATAATACTACACTTCTTATGCCAAAAGTCAAATGAAGTGTTGTCAAACAACACGAACACTGCATAACCAGTGCTACATGCAAAGATGAATGATGCATAAAAATAATGCATATGGCAGGTGGAAAATTGATTTAACACACCTAATAATGGGATTTAGGGCATGGGAAAATAAAATCTTCATCCAATACAGCACATTAGACTGACATACAAAGTTCCACAAAAAATACAAAGTATTGACAGAAGATTTGGAGTGTTCTGATGTGTTTAATACCTTTCCAAATCCTAGAAAGAGGCTTTCAGTAGGCAAAGCTGGATGACACTTTTGCCCCCTTCTTCTTCACTGTATGTTACTTCAGAGGATAGAGATTTCGACTTATATAAGATTATCAAAGAGCAGTACTCAGCGGTGCTCATTATGAATTGTAAAAGTAATTAAAACATTTGGAAAAGCAAGCAAGGAACAATGCATAAACAGATAATGCAAATGACTATGTGCCAAATAAATCCACAGAGCCGTGGATCTATTTTGAAGACTGTATATGGTTCTGTACAGAGCAGACTCTGTACCAAGAGAATATGGCCAAAACCAAAAGGCCAAAGAAGAGAAAAAAAATATGAAAGTATCAGAACAATTTCCATGAAAAGGAAGACTGCGTTGTTTAAGATTGTTTGGGATGGAGACAACCTGGCGGAAGAGATATGGGAGTCAAAGTCAGGAATGGAACCAACTTGGTCAGTAGGGAATGGTAATTCAACTGCCTCTCTGTCTCTGTAATTCAAGGAAAAAACCAAACCAAAACACAGCATGGAACTCCTTACAAGTGTCTACTGGAATTCAAAAAGGAACAACACAAACTTTCTGAAAGAAATAGCCACCAAGGATTTAAAGGTGACACATCTACCTCATGAAATCCCTCAGTTGCAAATTTTTGAAAATAGGCCATATGTTCTGGGGGGTAAGAACATGTGCCTGGCTAATCAGTTCCCTTCTCCAGGCACATATGGGCCACTGAAATGGGTTCCTGGGCTAAGCAACACCTACTGCTCCAAGCTCTTCTATTTCATGCGCTTCTGAGCATATAAAAAGCACAGATTAAGTTAAAGCCTGCAAAAATTCAGAGAAATGACTTTATTAAAATTGCCAATTGATAGTTTTACATTATGATTAATGACTGCACTTCACTGATTTACCGTAGTCTCTTTGCTGCACAACAATGAACAGCAAAGCTATTAGTCTGTTTTACTGTCCAAATCATACTCTTGTCATTTCACTGAGCCACCTGCACTGCAAACCTGCTATACAGCACTTTTTACTTCAATATCAGTTATTTTAAGGTTAAAGCAGACATTTAATATACCTCAATATACTTCAAGACTTTCAACCCTAAGTTCTATATGCATGACTGCTTGATATTTTAAGATGACAGACAAATGAAAGTAACGCTTTTAAGGGAAAATGGTTGCAGCCCTCTGCCACTGTAATGATGGCTTATGAGTTTGAATGGAACATATATGTACTCTCCTAAAAATAGACTGCAAAGAAGCTTTTTCACATACCAGCAATATACTAATTTAATAAGATAATAAGCAGTATTGTTTTAGGGGCACATCAGTCCTACAACCCTTATAGGAGAGTTGTTAACTTTATACAAATAACAATCACATTACATAAAGAACAAAATCATCTCTTTTCTAAAAAGTTATGAAATCTAGACGTAGACAACTACACACAGAAGATGTGTAATATGCATAAGATTACACGCAGTTGTCAGTAGACCTAAGTTCTACACGAACAATGCTTTCCAGTAATAACGATCCACATCATAGACCATTTCATTCAGAATGTCACTAAATTGCACCATTTTGGTTTCATCAGAAGGCAACTAGAAACATAACAAAAAAAGGAAATGTAATCCACCTGCTTTCCTTCATAAAAACTGTCAGATCCCTGTTAGAATTATTTTTACCAACAGATAAAGGGCAGGCAAGAAAAAGTGCTAAAAAAGACACCTTTCTGATAGGACTTCACTTGTAACAATAAATGAATCACAGCATCAATTAGGTTGGAAAACCCTGAGATCATCAAGTCCAACCTACGACCAAACATCACCCTGTCAACTAGACCATGGCACTAAGGACCACATCCAGTCTTTCCTTACATAGCTCCAGGGATGATGTCTCCATCACCTCTCGGAGCAACCATTCCAGTATCTCATCACTCCTTCCATGAAGAAATTCGTCCTGATGTGCAACCTAAACCTCCCCTGGCACAGCTTCAGACTGTGTCTTCTTGTCCTGTCACTGGTTGCCAGAGAGAAGAGGCCAATGTGGCTGCACCCTCCTTTCAGGCATTTGTAGGGAGTGATGAGGTCCCTCCTGAGCCTCCTCTTCTCCAGGCTGAACACCCTCAGCTCCCTCAGCCACTCCTCTTAAGGCTCAGGAAGTTATATGCTGAAATTCCCAGCTTTGTGAGATTTCAGAATAGGAGTGAAGTTGAGACAAAAAAAACACACTGCTTGAATCTCTGGTTGGTCTGTTGAGATGCTTTCTCCAAAACTCTCCATAAATTATATGTGATAAAGCAAAAGATGCTTTATTCAATTAATCCAGCAATTACACCTAAGAAGGGGATGAACCTGAACATGCATCTAACACCTCTGTCGGCACTGGTTTACAAGCACAATGGTGACAGTGAGCTTAACACAGGAAACTGAGTTCCTATGAAGAACCAAAAGGTATATTGAATTTATTATGCCAAATATTTGACTCTCAATTACAGTATTTCACAGCAACCACATTAATAATATATTCACCATTCTGCAAACATGAGAGAGTTCAAGTGTAACTATTCCCATTTGCTTCCCCCTTTGGCTTGAACATTATTATGCTCTTCTGTCACATTATGCTCTTCTGTCTAAGAAAATCATGACCTAAATAAAATAAACTGGTTAGACAGAAAAACAGTTGCTTGGTAATTCTGGGCAAAAATCAATAAATCCCCTGCAACAACTTTTTTTTTCAGCAGCAGGTGACAAAAATGCAAACCTCACAATGGATCTATGAAGGGTGATGAATTTTTGTAAAGCTTTCCAAGAAAACAGGGTTGGTAAAAAATTCAATTAAAATTGGGAACAGCTTTCAGCAAGCTCATCTACAAGATCTGAAATAATTTAAATTCAGTTGGTGTAAAATCTATTTTTATGTAAAATGTTGCCTAGCTTGGACCTATGACATTAATTTTCCTCTAGAATTAATTTAATGCAGGCTGACAGAGTAAAAGTAATTCTACCTGGAATGGAACTTGATCAACCTGGAAAAAAATAAGTGCAAACTAGATGTCAAGTGACTTTTTACTCAAAAACCACATGATGTTGCCTAACAGATAGACAAAGAACGTATGTCACATATGAAGACTGATTTTAATAAATGATGAAACATTAAAAGATATGTGCCTAGACACTTTAGGAGACAAATTCCACCTTCAGTGATTTCAAAGTCTAAAATCACTAAGAAACCTGGTGTTTTGAAAAAGTCCACCTACACATAAGCACATAAGCAATTACCATATAAATAACAGTCCAAAAGGCTTTCAAATCAAAGGAAACTCAATTTAATTCAGCATGTCAGAACAGTCTGCATATTAAGGCACAGGGGAAGAGAAACCCCACTAGATTACTTCAGTAATTCATTAACAAATGACAACATTAAAAAGACACAAAAGTAGAGTGCTTGATTAAGATGTTCTCAAATCAGTTTGCAGTAAAATCATTTCTAGAAAAGCAAAGTGTACTAAACCATTTTAACAGAGCCAGAACCATGCCCCGGATTTTACACTACTGAAAATCTTGTATATAAAACAACCACAAGATGAGCACTTAAAACAAAGGCCCATTTTGAAAAGAAGGAGAAACATTCATGCTTTGTTTATAATGGAGGAGAGGAAGAACCTCTTCCACAGTGGCAAGAGAGAATCACCAAAGCCTGACCAGAGGATGAAGAAATCACCCCACATCCTTCCCAACACATCACACCCTCCTCAATGCCTTGGGGAGCAGCCTCCCCCCAGAGTGACACGGGCAGCCACACTCCAATCAGCACAGTGGCAGTTGGGAGGGCAGGAAGTGGGGGAGGCCATGGCTTGGATGGGCTGTGTGATTTGGGATGGGGGGACACACTTTACTGCCAGCCTACATCTTAGCAGATTGGGTGGCCCTGCTATAAAGCTGGGACACCCATCCTGCCAGGAAGATGTGTGCACAATTAGGTGAACTCACACTCTGGAAGAACAAGTGCTGCCTGTAACCCACACTGCCCATGCAGCCTGTGTGCCAATAACTGTGTGGGGTGAGAAAGGGATTAGAACTTCTCATGAAAAATTATCAAGAGTGTTCAGATATTTGTAGATGTTTATTAATTTTTCTAATGGTCTGACAGTCTGTTTTATCTTTTGTATTCCTTTTATCAATCCCAAGTATACAGTTTCCTGATTGCTGTTTACATAGCATTAATAAGTCAGTAAACTGCTTTTTGTATTTTAAACTACATGACCTGAGCATTTTCCCTGCAACAGTCAGCAATATGAGTCTTTGAATAAGTCAATCTTTACATTAATTTCTATTGTTTCTTAGCGGCCGTCCATAGATAATACAGACCAAACACGCTTTTTTTGTAGGAAAAAAGAAAAACCCAAACATTTCCTCAGAGATGATTCATTATTCAGCTGCATCCATTTAACTTAAGATACATCTTTCAACTAGACTTAGACCAAGGAATACAAACCAAAAGAGGCATTCGGTACCTTTCTGAACTCCCCAAATTCCTCCGCCTCTGATGAAATTCAAGGTGGACCTCTCAATCAGTTGAGTCTTTTAAAATCTTATGCCAGCCTGTTTTCACAGCATGACATTAATCCAGAATAATCAGAGATCTCAGAAATATGCATGTTTGCTAAAAACAGTTCAAAAAGGAAAGGAAAAATACGTTGAAAAGGACTAGACAGCAACCATGAAACTTCACACTGCAGAGTAACAGCTCCTATACAAACAAACAAACAAACAGGCACAGTTCAAACCACTTGCATTTTAACAACCTAATTCCAAACTGGTTTTACAGCCTCAAGTTTTCAGGTTTGTTCAACACTGCTGAGTAAGGTAGCAAAATTTTTACCTCTAGGGAACTAAACACAAGGTCAGTCCCAGAAATACAGGTCTTGCCTCAGCAAGTTTACCTCAGTAAAACAGAAATGCTTGTCCTCATTGTTTTGCCAGCACTGCCCACGCACAGTTACCATGGTTAAAAAACTTGAGCCCATGCCACTCCCCCTACTATTTTTTCTCTTTTAATTCTGAAAGTGAAGCCTCACTTTGGCCAGATGGCTTCAGGTCTCCTGAATCAAAATGCCTCTGCCCTGAAGACCTACTTTGTTATACACATAATATCAGAAGAGAACTGAACATGAAAAAAGTTCTGCTTATAGAAGAAGGCCATACAATACTTGAATTAACACCACCTTTACCCAATTATCGCCTTAACAAATGGAAGCTAGGCATTGTAAGCAAGGCAGACTGATGCACATCCCACACCCCCAGATCACACACGGCTTTGTTCCTCACAGTCATCTACCTCAGAAGTGCCTGGCAGGAACAGAGTGAGTTTAAAACTATATGCAGAAAAAAACAAAAAAATCATGACTCACAGGAACAAATCCTGATCTAAAGAAAGATAGCAGGTGACCATGTAGTTACAGAAGTCATCAATATTTTTGGTAGTTTGTCCTGTGTGGTCCATCTTACAAACAAAACTGAAGCAGCAAAAAAATAAATACGCCCAAATTTAATTTGGCTTTGCATCTTCTGGTACAAGCACAGTGCTCAACCCCACCTAACATTCCATCAAGCAGTTTCTTTGAAATGCACAACTTTTAACAAAAAGCTGTCAAATAATTTCTCTGATGCAAAAATTTTAAAGGGCTGAGACTCGAAAACCAACCCAACTCCCTTCCGAATTTCCTTTTTGCACTTCTAACATTACAATCCTACAAACTCAGCTGTTTCAAAATCCTTCCAGAAAAAGCTACACCTGAATTTCTAACATGGAGACCAAAGAGCACGGGGACAAAATCATTCAAGGCAGACATATGGAGGTATTTCCAAGTTTTACATCGGACTGGTTAAACTGAAGAAAGAGAAATTGAACAGCTACCATAAGCTACTAACAGCTTACACATTTGTATTTTGAAATGACTGGAATAAAGAAATAGTTGGAAAAATGCCACAGAAAGTCATTTATACTGTACAAAACATGCAGCATTTAATGATGTATTACATACATAACCACTTTTCAAATCCATAAGAAGCACATAAAATCTAGGTGCATAATCCATTAAAACATATATGCAGTATTTTATGATTTACAGTTGGGGTGTGAACTGCATACCTACAAATCTTTTTCCTTCAGCTCTTTCCAACTAATGCAACTGGCTCCCAGCAAAGTTTTTATGAATGTTTACCAAACAGTCTCAACGCCAGTGCTAGCTAAAAAAACCCAGCCAAACAAAACCTGTTCCTCCATGGTCAAATATAGCTGTATAACAAAAATAAAGCATATTTAAGGCTTTGAAATTCCAGGATTTGTGTGGGGTAAAAGAAATTGATGAAAGTAATGATTTAGTTTTTTTGCATTTGACACTATTCCAAGTAAAAGACTCTCATTTCCTGAGGAATGTAATTAAGTTGTACCACAGTAGAACAACTTCAGTTAAGAGAACTATAAACAAAACTGAAAAAATTCTTTTTAAAAAGTAAATATAGTACCATAAAGATTCATCAGCATTTTAAAAACGGTTAGAAATAGAAAGATGCTAAATATTAAACAATAATCAAATTCATTATTGATCTGTATTTTCAGCCCTGAAACTCAGAGAAAAACTGCTCCTGCCAGTTACAGACAATAACAGTTTTCAATGGAGAAAAAAAAACAAACAACCAAACACTGAAAAGCAGAAACAAAAATATTTACTGTAAGGGAATTCCTAACAATCATTATATATGGCAAAACAAATTTCTTTTATTGTTATGAACAAAGTTATTTGAAATTAACTTCTTAAAAATCTGAAATGATTGGTAGCTATTATGAAAAATAATTTTTTGCAATTCCTTAAAAATTCCCTGTTTTATCACCCCATTAGAGAGACAAGTCAAAGAATCTGTGGTATGCCACTGACATGTACAATTTACATACCAAAAAATTAGTTTTAAGAGTGCCTTACAGGCTGCAGATGATGGATTTTTTTTTTTTGCTTCTAATGAAAATGTGACTTTTGATCAAATTCAATTATGCTTTCAAAATTCTGGTGCATACAAAAGTAAAACCAACTGAATTCTGTCAAAATAAAACTTTGATTTTTGTGCCAGTAAATTCCGATTCTGAAATTCCTTCTGAGCCAACCGACTTCTCTTTTGCTAAGTAAAAAAGATAAAATTATAACAATATTCCAAACACATGGGAATGCTATATAATGGATCACTGAGAGAGGAAAACTAGAGTCACCCATTCATCAGAATTTTAAGTGTTTTCAGAGTACAACTGAGCAAGCTACAGGCTACCCACATAATTTATTCCTAAGAGTTCAATGTGGTTGTTTGTACTGATTTTCTTCACCAAGTATTCAATAAAGAAAACATGTTGAAGAGATTGAATGTACAATGTACACAATAAAATGCAATATATGCAACATACCCACAGGAAACGCCAATGGGAAACAAACTGCCTAATTCTTGGAATTTTGCAACTCTCTCTGCAAACATACCATCAAGTCACTAAGACAGACTGGATAAGTAGGCCCACCAATCACACTCCCTTGGTTACACCAACAGGGTTGCCTCTTGACACTAGTTCATATTCATTACTTCCAGATTTAGTTGTATTACTAATACTAATTGAGTTGTATTACTATTACTAATACTGAACAACCTCATAATATAAGCAACATGTTTAACTCAGAGGATACACAAATTTTGCACCCCATGTTAATTTTCTATCTTCTTCCATCTAATAAAATACAATACTTAACACTTTAGGGACTTATTTTTCTGTTCTACATTTATTTTAAAAATTGGAAGATCCTGACAGGGTTTTATGGCAATGTTAGTTTTGCAATGCTGTGGACTTGCAAAAAAAAAAGTAAATAAAGACTGACAGCACATAATAAGAGAGAGCATCACTGGAGAAAACTTAATTTTGAAAAACTTCCAGTCTTTCTTGTCTGGAAAAGCGGCACCACATAATAAATAAAACCAGTGTTCTCCTTTAAAGCTTATATCATGCTTCTGATGTGCCTGTATAATTTTAATCTTGTTGGCTGCAATTCCAACAGGCAACTGAAAATCAAGATTACCTAGTATCTGAAGAAGGATGACCTATTACAATACCTTAGTGTTAAATACTACTGTTCTGAAAACAAAGTGTGACCCATCTTAGTCAGAAACGAGATCAGATCTTGGGCTTACATACCCGCTAGAAGATGAGAAATTCCAGAAGGGAAAAGCTAAGGCAAGTCTGTAACTCACAAGCAGAGTCCATGAGGGACAGTGTGACTGCATGAGCTACAGGAAAGCTAAATTGCAATCTCAGGTAAAAGCATGCTCTGGTGAGTGCATCCGTTAGGAAAAGAAAAGGAAAGGAAGAGCTCAAATTGTCCATGGCTGTCATTGCCATAACTAACACAGCTGTGTAAGAGCCTGGTCAAAAGCCAAGTCCATTTTTCTAAAAAGTCGGTTTTTTTTTTAAATATAGCAACAGTGCCAGCTTGACCGAAATTTTTATTTCCTCATTGTCTTTTTGGGCCCTCTTTTTTTCAGCCAGCTGGCCAGATAGCAGTCACTTCCAGAGCAATACCACAGCTGGTCTTCCATCAGCCATTTCCTAATGTAAGGATTATGTTTTGGGTACCTACAACAATCACTGCTTTATTACTTAGCCTATGGCTTATAAATTGGTCTTTTTAAGTCCTAAGAATTCTGTATCTTTTACTACTAGCAAGTTTTCACACTCTATAAAGCAAGAGAAAGTGGTTTTACTTCTCACCCTAACAACATCAAACAATATTTTAACAACTGCAGAAGTGATAGGTGATACAATTCCCTCACTTTTTTGTTGTTGTTGTTGTTGTTGTTGTTTTTTTTACCTGCAGTCACACACAGTCTTTCAAAGTCATACTAGCACTGGGGAGCACATCCTTTTCACCCAGGAATCAGGACAGTATGCAATCCAAACCTAGGTAAACAATCATGCTTCTTGCTGGTAAAATGTACCCAAACAATGAAGTTACACCCCATACAGAATGGCAGGAACACTGCCACTTGCAGTTTAAAGCAAGGAAATTGGAATGGTCAAATTACTGTAAAATTTGCCATCCCTGCAAGAAGGAGTTGACTTAAATTAGTAGTATGCAATGAAGACATTATGTTTCTTGGCAGTCAGATACTTCTACAATGTTTCTAGATCACAGTTTCTGTCAAATCCATAACAATGTTTTATGTCTTAACTAGACCTGGTAAAACTCATGTGTCTTGCCATAGTACTTGGCAAAGTTGTACCACTTGGTTTATTACAAAGCATCTAAAACTAGTGGGAGCACCCTGATGCCACACATATGAACCTTCACAGTACTCACCAAATGAATCTGGAGACGACAAATGAGTTAAACTCTCTTCACTACTCCATGAGAACACAACACTCATTCAGCTAAAAGAAAGTAAACAGCAAAGTGGAGCAGGACAGCCTTACATTTCAAGCTAGAGAAGAGATGACTAAGAACTAAGTATTTTAAGAATTCAGATCCAGCTTTCTAAGAACACTGGTTGGCATAAAGCTGGCATAAAATAAACTGTTCAGGCTTCAGAGACTAAAATCATGTTATAGAAGCTCTCTACTTCAGTCATTGTGTTTATTAACATAATTGACCACAAATCTACCAGGCAGCTTTTGTTAAGATAAAACCAGAACATTATAAACAGCAAAGCTTTCTGAAGCTCCCACTACACTACTTCCAATCACACTCTGTATTATGGAGGCAAGCTTCTCTCACACAAGCAGTGTCCCCTATTTCCAGTTATGTTGGCAACAAAATGAACGAAATGAAATTATACAACTGCTGCTTGATCCTCTTCAAACCAATATTAGAGTTGCCTCTGAAAAATCCAACTATAAAACAATGAAAACCATTAAGAAAACTCACCTCAAAATATATCTTGCAGATTTTCTTTCCCCTGACATAGATGGTGCTTCATAAATCAGCTGTATAGCAGGTCAGTCCTTTGGATGCCTGAGTTAATCACTGAGTTAATCCCTGAGTTAAGGTAATTGGATTCCTTGTGGTAAAAGGAAGAAGTGAACTGGGATTGAAGGAAGACAGGTATACCCAACAGAAAATTCATTTCCTCAAGTTTACATTGGAAACTGGAAATTAACAGCACTTCAGGAAACATTTTAAAACAAGGGTTAGGAATGGGAGTAATCCTAAAACACATTTAACTACTCATGTTTACACTTTTACCAGTGCTTGTGTTAAAACAGTCTTGCATTGTTTCTCATATGCTTTTGCATAAAAGTCATTCAATCTCTCTCCCCTGCTATTACTTTCTACTCGTTTCTATTAAAAAATTTATAGCAAAAACAGAGGACTACTTAAAAAACCAAACCAGGATACTTAGCTGATGTGCTAAAATACACACTGTACATATAAATAAGTAACAGTGTTTATTCACTATTATGGAAAGAAAGTTGTTAGGACTTTGCAGGCATTAAAATCCAAAAATGAGAGTACCCTAACTTTCAGAGGTGATAATCACCCAAAGGATATATCAAATTCCAGCAGAGTTCAGGGTGTTAAACATTTTTTGAATACCTGGCCTCCAACACTGAAAATTTTGTTCTGCACTGTTAGATGCAATCCTGATACAGAAAACTTGCCTTGAGGGCAGCATCAAACCCTGCAAAGGATCCCTCACAGAAAACTAACAACTGAAGCAAAAAGCTTATTTGTTAGGGGTAGGGAAATAAGGCATACTGAGGGACTCGCAGAAGCCCTCCTCTCCTGGCCTGGTGAGTAAGAGCTATTGCTCCCTAGAACCTTTCCAAGCATAGGAAGGTGAAGCAGTAACTCCAAAGTACAGAGACACCTTGTAGATAACACATCTCACCACAAACACACAAATGAATAGAAGGGAGCAGTACTGCACTGAGTGCCTACACAAACAGACACCACAGACACATCCATCCTGTTCCTAAGGATCAATACTAAGAGATAAAAACCCTTCACTATTTTCTCTATTAGCTTTTGTCCCTCCACTGTCTCTCACTCAATCTACTTGCTGGCTACTCCAGCCTCAAGCCTGATAGAAGATCATGCACACATCCCATAGATATTCACAAAGCAGGGGAATGACAAGAAAAAAGAATTTTAAAATGTTTCATAGGTTAAGCCATGGTAATAGGGCAACAGGGCCTCACCAGGCAAATGTACTAGCCTGCTTTAAAATGTAACTGTCCCCTTTTATCCCTTCTTTCTCTCCTTTTCCCACACTCCTTCCTCCCCACTTCACTTTGACACTTTTCCACTTCTGATCCTTATCTTAAGTAACACATATCAGACCTGTACAATCTCAAAATTATTTTACCCTGTCCCCAGTGCCACTCTAACACATCTTATGCACCGTTTTTAACAGCTCACCCCGCCACCTCCAATCCCCACGCCAGCTTGCCTGGCATTCCCAAGAGTTTCTTCCAGTGAATCACCTCAGCAGGTTTTGCAACAGGGATAATGGCTTAACTGGTCAACCTTGCTCGTTTTAGGAGCAGTTTAACAGATTAAGAAGCTCAGTTTTTTTCACCTTATGACTACACCTCTGGTCATTATCTGACAACCTGAATAGCCAGTAACCAGATACCATTACACATATCTCAAAAACCAACAAGCTTTTGAGACAACTTAGTTTCTATTTCACCATAATTTTAGCTTTTTTATTGCATTATCATGCTGTTTTTATTTTAAAACATTTAAGCATGATTTAACAAATAAGCATGATAAAACATATATATTTTCAGTATACTGTAGTCAATGAAAAATGAGACCAGAAGAAAAACTCCATGACAGTTTAATGTAGCTGCAAATTATACCAAACTATTAAAACAGCTGCAGGTGAGGGCAAGGCTACGCTTTCCTACTGTGGTACAACCCATCTGTCCCCCCACTCCTAGTTCCAAACTTTTGTCCATCTTTCCCTATTTATTCCAGCACTTGTTCTTGTATCTTGCTGGCACATTTTAATGAGTCCTGAGATATTGACACATCCCTCTTTATTACATTTGCTCTCATACTTCTAGTACACAAAAACTGCTGCTATGTCTATTTTACAAGGAATTGAAGACACAGTGACTTCTTTGAAATTAGCTTTTCAAAGACACCACACATCACTTGCTTCAAGAGCAGTGGGAGTTGTATTATCCATATTTAATAAGTAACACAAGCCAGCAAAGCCAGACTAATAGAGAAAAGCCAGATATTTCTGTCTTACCCTAGATGCATGTTCTAAGATGACATCTTATTTCCATAAGGGAAAATTATCAGGCAGAGGCTGTAAAAGCATTCAGAGGAAGAAAAAAATGCATAGTAATATTGGTGAAAGCAGCAGAGAAAGAGTGAAAAAGAGAGGGACTCTTCATCTTTACCACATACAGTTTTAAAAACCAGGAGAGGAAGTCAGATTTTGCCTGAAGAATCCCAGACACTTTCAGTTTATTTTTGGTTTTGCTGAAGACTGAAGAGTTACATTGCCTAGCATTTACTAAATGTAAATGTTAAGATTCAGCAAACATGCCTACATTGGCAAAGTTCAGGTTTCTGGTTTGTGCTGGTGTTGGTGCATTAACAACGGTAAGAGTGCAAACCATAAACTAGTAGCAGTATCCAAGATACCTTTTGGCATGTCTAATGATATATGGCCTTAAAGGTCTTTTTACCTATGATCCTATAAAAGGACAGAAAAAAATCCTATGATTTTAAGATTGGTTCCAACATTTTCACACCATTTTTAAATAAGGCACTATTTCTTTGAGAATTAGAAAGTGATTTGCAGTGCTTTATTTAGAATCAAAGGCTAGGCATTCATTTAAATAACCAAATGCTTTCTTCTCTGCTTTTCTGCTGTGCTCTTACATAGCAACTATATCCAATAATAAAAAAGGTTCAGTTCTACTGAGAATTTAGATACCACACAGTAACTGCATGTCAAGAAATGGGTCTGTGTTAGCATTTACTATCAACATTATCCAGAAACTGTGTCTATGCTGTGGTTAGTCTATTTAATTATGGTCAACCACAAGCTACTAACTCGCTAAGTTATCCCTAGGTTTTCTTATCTTTTTTGTTGTATAGTTTTATTTGCTTTCCCCCCTTTGCCCAATAGTCCCATCTTCATTCACATTCATTTCAGACAATTCTGCAAGGAACACACAAGCGCTGCCTGTGTCAGGGACCTCAGCATAACCCTTAAGAACCTACACTCTTTCCTACCTCTCTTTTGTTCAAAGCCTTGCAAATCAGGCACCTCAATTATAAAGGCACACAAGTACTCTAATAAGGCACCATAAAAAAAATACAAGCCAGGAGAGAATTTTAAACTTATTTCTAGTTCTCAATTAAAAAATTAATTTGGAATATTTGTAAGTATATTGAAAAAAATATAGTATACTTTTAAATTAACACAAAGTAGTTCTGAACTTTAATATAAACCAGATATTTAAATCAAGGATCTTTTCTGAGTCTAGAATATTCATATAAAGTGCAAAAAAAAAATACCCAGAGAGCTGAAGTTGTTACATCAAAAAAATTTCCCTTCTAGAATCTCTTGACTAGGTTGCTTAGCTCTCCTTTAGAAAACTGCTCAACAGAGAATTCTGTTTTCTTTCTGGCTATTGCTTGTATTTTCAGCAGTCGTAAGGGAAAGAGGACATTCTTCAGAAAATCCTCAGGTTTCATGTCAAGGATCTGCAAATAGTTTTAATGGGATGCCACTTTGAAGCTTTTATGCAATCAATGTTTTTCAACTTGGAAACCTCTGTTCTAGAGAAACTGTCCAAAGGGAAAAGTCAGTATAAGATTTCTTCTGCAATGAAAAATCAAAACAAGATCTTTTCCATCTCCAATTCCAACAGATCAAAAACGCTAACAGAAAATCTCTCTGAAATGGAATTTCCAACAACACAAGTTCAAAAGGAAAGGTTTTTCCATACCTTTGTTTAAGTAAGAAATTATAAGTTATATCTGAGTAAATTTTTACACACACTTGAATGTTACATATCTGACAGCATTGTTAAATACTTTTCCTACCTTCACCTATTCTTTCAAGTTCACACGCATCATACATCTTGATTTGAGAAAGACACAGGGACGCCCTGGCTGTTACAGTGGTCCCCATCTCCGCAGCTTCAAAGCATCAGAACTGTCTAAAGAGACTTTAGGCATTTACTGCCACCATAGTTAGGGACACACCTGTATCAGCATTATATTACACTTCTCAGACCCTAAACAATCTTGGAAATAATGATTAAAACTTATATGGACATACACACAGAAATCATAAAATCATGAGTGAAGAGGAGGGTAAAATATATTTTTTCTTGCTAAACTGTAACCACATATACTTAGAAATACAACTGCACAAGGACACACAATTAAAAATAGTAGGATAGAATTATGAGGTGCTAACACTTTTCTACTACTTAATTTGCCTGTAAAAACAGAATAGTGATTTTAAACCAATAATCAGCTGCATCCTTTACAATAACATTATATAGCTACATAACAAAATAGCTAATGCTACATTATTACCTAAACACAATCAAATATTCAGATATGAAGAAATAACTGTAAAAATAACACAGCATGTATTGTGAGTAGCAACCAAAATCAGAATGAAATATATATGAAATACACATACCGTTTCTTTGAAAAATTCTGCATAAATCACAAAAATTTAAAACTGACCCTGAAAAGCTCAAATGATTACACTAATTACCTTTAATTTCAAAATTATGGACATAAAAACATGTCTTTTTTTATTTCCAGCTACAAGAAAATGAAAGCCAAAATTTTCAGTCCATATGCCTGAAGTGTAGACATCTGTTTATATCATATCCCACACGTCTATGGACATGGGCTTGCACATACCTACAAATGAGAGAATATAATGCACAAAGACTGGGGCAGTTCTTTATTCAAATCCATCCTTGCTTGACAAACTGCATCATACAAAACTCTGGTTAGCAATAATTTCAATAGCCAGTATGCTTTGAAATATTTTGCATGCATGTACTTATGAAACTAAACAGATGTTTCTTTATGAGAGTAGTTACCCTAGGGAACAGTCTTTAAGAAGATACATTCTCCTGGCTTAACTGTAGCTTTATCTGGCAAAAAAGATACCAACCAAGGTATCTTACCTACCCTGCCAAGGCTTAGAGAGGCCTATACCTGATGAAGCACTACTAAAAAGGAAAGTGAAATTCTTAGAGGGTGCCCTTTTCAAGCTGTTACACTTCAGATTTTGTTCTTCTGCAAAAAAACAAAAAGGTGGGCTCAATCTTCTGTCCCCTTCATTTTTCCTTGGTGTCAGAGGGAGGCCAAAAAGCATTTTCACCAAGACTCAACTGTTCAGTGAACACATTGGTTTCATTGCTGTAAAATGAGGTTAAACCAAAAGACGTGAGAAAAAAAATTCCAAGTGGTACCCTAAAATTCAGTATTGCCATCTTACTCTCATATACAGTACAGCTCTATTCATTCTGCAACTCCAAGTCAGCTACTAAAACACTGTGCAAAACAATACATTCAGTGTTGCATAACTTACAAATTTTCTAAACCAGCAAACTGCATGAAAATGACTAAAAGTGTAAAGGTAGTTCAGTGTTTACACAGTAGTTTAATGAGACCAGAAGTGCAAGCTTCTTTAACAGCAACAGCAAAAAAAGCTGCTTCTAAAAAATTACCTATGACCACAGTAGAAATCCAGTAGAAAGTCCCTTAAAAATTTATAGGTGAAACAGTCATACAATTTTATAATTAAACACTAACTTCCTCCAGTTAATTTACTGCCAGGTACACTGACTGACAAACATTTAAACAAAAACTGAGGAACAGAGAGCAATCTCCCAAAAAAAAACGTACATGCAACTGGACTGCAGAAAGACAGCATAGCTGGATATAAGCTCAATTATACTCACTGTACTTCCTTTTTCTTTAAAACTAACAGTTTACTACTTTTATGAGAGCAATATAAGATGCAGTTTCAGATTTATTCACACAAGTTCAAAACCATTTGGCGCACCTAAGACAGTAAAACCATAACTCTTCCCATAAAACCAGAACTATTTGCTACTGTTTTGCCTAAGAGTTACTCCTTGGTTCTTTACCATTAGCTATAAAGGCTAACAGAAAGCACAAAACCCCAAACAACAAACAAACAAAAAAGAAGGCATTCAGAGGACTAATAGCATTTAAACATTATTTAGAAATTTGTCACTTCCCACTACATCTGCTGCCTGCTCCATTCCTCATCAATTTCTCCAGTTATAACAGCAAAATTCTCACTAGTTGAAATCTACTATTCTGAAGGGCTATTTATAGCCCTTCACAGTTGTTATGGGAACAAACAAAAAACCTCAAATACTGTTAAATGCTGCCTTAATGCTTTACAAGGAAGAAACATATTGGTAACCATGTTACAAAGTAGAAAATTTAATTAATAAAAGAGAGTTTTGTGAGAATAACATTCTAAGACTTCATTTGATTAAATGTTACCATTCTTCAAGAAATATGGTACAAAAAAAACCCAAAAAACCAAACAACAAAATCCAATTTAACAATAGTGATGCTTAATAGCACAGTCCTCACTGCAGTTCATTACACACTAATACATGGCTGAAACATGAAAGTAAATCTGGTATCATCTTGCCACAGATGAGTTCTCCTGCAGGTTTTCCTCTGATTAAATACAGAAAAGAGGCTCCTCTTAATAGCTACATTTTCTGGTAATTTGTTGAGAAACTAAAGAGAACAAACCAAAGAGAAGAAACCTAAGAAAAACAGGTATTTGTCATGCATTATATATTCTGTTCCTCCATCTGTGTGGGAGCAGACCTTTCACACCTTAAAACCATATTTCATGAAGTTATATAGGAGACACTGCATACAGTGAAAATATATTGGCAGTTAACAGAAAAATCAGGAATAATTTTCTAACATTCAGATCCTGCAATATAAGAACAAATTCTCCTAAATATTTCATTGTTTGCATTCCTGCTGTTGCAGATTCCCCGAGACAACTAGAAGGAATGAAAACCAAGGCATAACATGCAGGACCATACACTATCTAGTGAGCAAGAATAACCATATTCCAACAGCTCTAACTGTTGGAATTACAGTCACATTATTTACCAACTACTACAGTCATGGTGACACAGACATACTCAAACTCCTGCTGAACTAACTAAATTCAGCTTCTGAGAGCAGGCTAAATACAGCAGTATGACAGGAGACTTTGCCCAGAAAATAGGTTAAACAAGCTTGTGCTGAGGTTTATAAGATGCAAGAAGACTGGTAAACTTCCTTACACTGCTGTAACCTAGTCCGAAGTATCATTTGTTTTAGAACATTAGAACAGTGAAAGCCCACATGCATCAGTCAGAAGGGATTTTGCCAATAACTTCACTCATGCCCACGTTTCATGCTACCTGCATTTGCATATCAAATTTTCAAAACAAACAAACCCACCCACAACTTATTTTGCTTTGCTTGCATGTAAAGCTTTCCCTTTATCTATTAAATTCACTAGCTCACACTTTTAACCCTTCTGACTCATTTCTCCATTCCACTGTGGAGGAGTGACTGAGCAGCTGTGTGGGTCTTAGCTGCCTACTGGGCTTAACCCAGTACAAATAAGTAAAATTTACTGCCATACAACTTTAAACAGTTTAGCAATTCTAAACACAGGCATTCCACAGCTGCCATCAGAACTTAAAGGAACAAAACCACCACACACTAATCTCAAGATAAGCAAGTCTGTGTCTCTGAGTATTTTTACTGAGAACTCCAGTCTTGAGTGCTACAAGCTCCTCATGGACATCTTTCTAATGGAGAAACCCCAAGGAACACAAGATTTAAAATTAAGACCACATCACATTCTCTTTTGAAGTGTTGCAAAAGCACTTCCAAAATGCATTAACCTAGGTCCTCTCTTCAGTATTTCCTTAACAGACTAACAATAAGAGTCTACCTTTGGTAATATAGATGCAAAACATGTCAGAATTTATGTCAATAAACAACTGGAGCAAAACTCTACAAGTAGGTCTGTGGATAAATATGTCAGCAAACAAAAGGTGTCTGCATAGGGTGCTTTGCATAGCTGCAAAGCAAGGTTGTAAAACAAATCTAATCACCTTGGGTATTCTTTCACCACAAAAATGCTGGGAATTCATAACAGAAGGAATACCTGGGACTTCAAGATACTTGGGAATGCCTCAGCTAAATGAAATATGCTTCAGCTGACAAGAACAGATTGAACAAGTTTAGACTTGGCCCAGCTTTGCACTGGTGGTTTGACGAGACGACCTACAGGGGTCCCTTCATCAGCATCTTAGGTCCTTTCATAGTTATCCTGTGAGCCTATAAAATTTAGATACAAAGTTAGAATTAAGTTATTAAATTAGCTGCATATTTTAACTGATATTTATCATTTACTTACAAACAAATATTCTCTTAAAGAAGCTGTTTTTGTGAAGTTGTAATTAGATCTTAACCTAAAGTTTAAAAGGACAACTCAAATGCCAGTGGAACCAAAATTATCACAAGTAAGAGAAAAATGCATACAAGAGATCCAAAACAGGTGAACAGCACAGCTCTGCCATACAAGAAAGGCAGTTGAAGGGTTATGTTTTAGATCACAAAATTACCTGGAACCTACTCTGCAATTATTTATGGAATAGGTAAAATGGAATAGGTAAAAATCCAAATCACCTACTACTCTATCTTTATTGCCTTAGATTCGATCACCTGGATATCTGTACCACCAACTCACCTTAAATAGTAAGACTGCTTAGAATGCAATTCCTACTATGTCACTGACACTTCTAAAGCTGGTCCTTCTGTATCCATAAAAAAATTCTGATGTCATCTGCATTCCACGAAGGGTGGAGGCAAACACTTTCTCAAAATGAGTTCCCAAGAAATACACATTCATCAAACCAAAACATCCTGTTTCTATAAATGGAGATGTCAAGCAATCCATTCTAGGACAGATACTCAGAGAGGAATTCTTAATTATAAAGCAATTTTACCTGTATTTTATTTAGAACCTTCCTTGATATTACGCATAAAAATGAAGGTTATGTTCCTAATTCATAGTACAAAATATGAAAGGAGACACAAGTGAAAAATTATCACAAGAAGAAAAGTCCACTTTCATATCTTTAAAAAGACATGGTCATAAGCTAGGATTTGTACACTATTGAAACAAATCATATTCTACAGCCTGATACAAATACACTATCTACTATAAAGATTTTTTTGTTTGCTCACACCATCACATCAGTCATTTTGATGTGGTTGTAGAATGTTAATCCAACATCTACTCAGAGAAAATGAACAATACCCTCAAGGAAATCATTAAATGTCTCACACAAGAAATTAGTTTTATTTATTTCTTCACAACCCAGCATCAGTCAGGATTTTCAAGACCTTCCTCCCTAGAATACAAAGCCATTGCTGATAAAATCTGTGAGTGATTGATGGTAATGGTGCTATAAGGAACAGCAAGGCCAAGTTATAGATACATGGAGACCTGGAGCACATGGTCCAGGTCTCCATGTCAGACACAAACAAGGTCATATTTAACTCTGTCATATGAAAACTTAAAACTTAAAAATACAGCAAGGAGGAATACAATCATAGAATCACAGTCTTGGCAAGTGACAGCATAAGCGTGGAACAATGACAATCATGAGCTCCCACCAAGTCTAGAGGTGCAAATTACTAAAATGAAAGTTGGGTGCGCTAACAGTGACTACTGCAAAATAAGCTGAACACACATTACCCGAAGGAAGGTATTTACAAAGCAACTCACAAACTGCTATGTCCAGTTGTTAGTAACAAAACAAAAGACAATAAAACTGTTAAAACACCCAAAAACCGGTAGAGTTTCATGACACTGCAAGATTTGGGATCTGAAGTCATATTCACAGCAGAACACCAAAGGGTCATTTGTTTAGGACTGTCTCACAAGCCCTTGCAACGTTTAGTACAGCAATGTAAGATAGGAGCACCCTCAACTCTGTCCCCCACTGCTATGAGGGAGCTTTCCTCCCCAAGTACAGGCACAGCAGGCAAAATCACATGCCAGCTCATTAATGCCACAATTCCTAGCCTGCCCTAGGAGTTTAAATCCACCATCACAACTATTTAGATCTTCACCCTATTTACATGGGCAGCTTTCAGCAGGAAGCTAGATGGACAATTGCAACGGCATCCTAAATTACTGTAATTGGAATTATCCCTCATTAATCAAATACAGAAGTTTATTGAATACAAAAGTAAAAAAAAATGTATAAACAACTGCAGAAAAGTAAATGCCTTCTACAGTGGATTAACTGAGCTTGTTAAGAAAAAAGAATAAATGACCAGAAGTTGAAGCTAAAATACAAAATTGCTGTGTAATCTCTTATTTGTTTGCAAAGGAAATATATAATCAATCATACTATTATCACTGGCATCCTTTAAAATTGAGACAGTACACATGAGTCATAAATTTCTGATCTAGATACACAGACTCAAGCAGGGAAATTGATGGCCAGCATTAAGCACAGGGACAAACGGTATCAACATGAAAGTCTCTTTTATTGAGACAAATCAATTGCATCAACATGTTTCAGCAAGGATAGTGCACTACCATCAGGTAAACAGCAGTACAAAATAAGGCGAGACAGTCTGGAACAACAGGACTGACTAAATACTCTTTAGGTATTAGAGAAATTCCTCTAAAAGCAAGAACCTTCTGTTCATAAAGCAAAAAACCCTGGCAGCTTACTATCCTCTACCATTCTTATTTGTGCAAGACTGCTTCCCAATTATTTATTTACACTCTTCTGCAGGAAAAAAAATAAACAGTAATTTTAGAGATAGAGAGCTTTCTGAGATGCTCATGCTTTACTACCACCATACCAATACCATTATTTCCTCATTTTAGAGCCTTAGCACCAGTAACAAAATCTGATAACTGTCTTTGAAAAGCTAATTACTAGACTGATCATCTCAAATTTCTGTGATCACAAATTTGATCAGAACTCACTTTAGTTTGGTCATATTTCCAGATTACTATATTAACAAAGCCTTACACTGCAAAGTTAGAACACAAAAAACCCACTACTGATTTCTTGGGTGATTTTAAAATGAGGGTTTGATGTATGTTTATGAGCTATGTCTAGAAAAACTCTGATTCTCATGCAGAATTTGTCCATGTTGACTTCACACGCAAGAAGAAAAAAATGGGTTTTTTTAATGAGTTTTATTCCCGAAAACTTTACTTTCTTGCATCACCATGCATTACTTCTATTTAGCCCAATACAAAATATTGGGGAGAAAGCTAACAGATTTGTAAGGCACACAGAGGGAAGCAACCTCCAGCCTTTTTTGCAAGTTTTCAGACCTTTTATTGGTCTAAGATTTTTCAGATTTAATTAGCCTGTTCACTATTCCCTGACTATTTCAAACTCCATCCAAAGTATTTAGAAATCATTCAGAAACTTACATTTATAATAAGCAAACATTCACATCTAGTAATTGGTACATTTGTTTCTTGGGGGAGGGCAGTGTTAGAGTTGTGGTGGATTTTTTTCCCTTTTACAGGTAAACCCTGCAACACTGGATAGAAGCACAAGGAAAATTCACAGACTCCTTCTATTGCCTACATGTACAGTCTCAACTGCAATACTTGAGTTTCACTGCTCCTACAGCAAGACCCTGATTTATTTCTTCATTTTAGAGCCTTTCCCTGTAGAGGCTAAACCTTACACTGTCTCTTACTTCCCTTTACAAGTACTTGTAGAAAAGCCTCTTTCTTCAGGCCACCAATGCTTCATAGATAAACATGGCTTAAATTTTTCTGATAAATGGGATGCTGGAGGGATCCCAGAGCCACATCTCCCACAGCTTAACATTTAAGTGCATAACTAAAATGCTTCACTGAGACTACCAATTACTGCAGTTCTTTTACTACCGCACAGAACTGCTCAACACCAAACAGAGCTATGAGATTCCAGAAGCCATTTTTAGCCCAGGGCACTAGGCCAAAAATAACCTTTTCAGTTCTCTAGGAAGCCAAATGTACAAAGATATGAAAACTGGCAGAAGGAGTACAGCACTTCTTGCCAAAATACTGATTTTTTTTTTTTACTGTGTACAGTTACTACTCTTTCATATTACCCGATTCTTAACCGATTGCAAATCTATAGTGATATTCTTTTTGAGACTATTTGTGAGTTGTATGTCTGTGCCAGAAGCTACTACAAAGTGAGTTTCTGCACTGTGTTAATACATTTAAAACCACTCACAGGACTTAAGACCTTAAGGGAAGCTTTAAGTCTTTACTCCTATCCCAACAGAACAAAACTATCTTCCAGAACAAAACTAATTCAAATACCTCAACATCCATTCTTCAAAATATTATACACTGACAGTTAAAAAAAAAACCAAAAAAAATCTCAAAAAAATACCAGAGGAGCAAAGTTGGATTCCATTCACAGTTTTGTCTCTGATCTGTTCTGAGATCTGGATTAAGCCATTCAAAATTCCTGCTTCCCAGTTTTTCCAATCTATACAACCAGGGATAACCTGCATCATTATAGAACAATGAAATAACTCACTGAGCAAAGTTTGCACGGTAATTTTTTAACGGAAACACAGAGCAAGATCTATGCTAGGAACAACTAAAAGTAGAAATCTTAAAGTCATTATATTAATGACTTAAAGACTTTAGCTCTTAAAGTCATTACATTAACAATCAATATAATTACATAAAAGGCTTTCAAATTACAAGAAATTCAAAAGACTACTTTCTCTACCCTTACAAGCTCCTGACTGGTTGGCTGAATGTCAAAGTCACACACAACACAGTTCAGCAGAGCAGTAATAGCAACAATACCATGATATAGAAGTGTCTCATGGTCTACACCATGATAGTGTCTGTCTTATCTCTAAATTCACTTACAAAAATGTCAGCAAATTGAAGTTACTGGTTATTTTAAATTAGTTTCGATTTTCTTTCAAATGATTAGATCCACACCATTTGCATGAAAGATTTTTTTTTTTTTTGCAGAGAGTCTGCCAGATTATCTTCACTTTTTATGGTGAATTCGAGACAGCACATGGAAAAAGAAAAAAAAAAAAGGTAAGTTCTGAAGATAGGGGAGAAATTTGGCAATTTTTAAAATGAAAAACAATCTTAGGCTCTGCAGTCTTTTTCATCCCTCCCCCAAATAAAACCTCAGAAAAATAACATATAAAACTATACATTGCCAAATTAACATAATAGTTTTCCATCACAATTGAAAGTTCAGACAATGAATGGAAATATCCATTATAACATGGCTACAATTCAGTAAATCAGTCTTAATTTCTGCACATTATGACTAAGAAGCTACATCATCATACTGACGCTATATAGAAACTAGAAGGAACTGGCACTGATGGGTCTCAAATCAAAACATTTCAGGTGGATGGCACAAGGATATTCTTGTTCATACAGCTTCCTTCAAACACACTAGTAAGCAGAGGGAAATAAAATACCATGCCTAGCAAACCTCGCAAGTGACAGGACATGTGTGAGCAAGGAAAAAATCAAGTCAGTAACACAAGGCAATCTGAACGGCTGCTAAAGGGAAAACAAGCAAGGAGTAGGCATTCAGCCAGACTGGAATTCAAACCTTGGAAAGGGGATCACAGACAAAACTTACCGAGCACGGAAACTACACTGTACAAAGTGGAAGACAAAAGGACAGTTTTCTTCAACTGGGATGAACTCAAAAAAACCCAACAAAACAAACAAACAAGAAGCCCTAGCAACACAACATAAAATGAGCATGGGAAACCCTGGGTTAAGTTGTTCCCCTTGATCAATCACAGCTGTATTTAGTAACCAGGGCATCCTTGTCCTGCTCCAACTGCTGAGAAAGCTCCTTTCAGCTTTGACCAGACACCCATTCCAGAAATCTTCATAACAGTCTGCATTTTTTAATTAGATAACATATGAATGACACTATGTTCTTCCTCCTTCCCCACTGAATAGACACACAGCTTTGTTGTTACTACCCCTACCCTGCCTTAAAAAGACTGAATCAAATGAATTCAGCTAAGCCTCACTATTCTCAAAATACAGTAATATAACAGCAGCAAAAGATAGGTACTACCTGTCTATAGTTCAATAATCCCTATTTCTTGTGTCATTAAGTTTTTAAATAGCTAAAACTGCAAATAGTACAAAAAGTCATTTTAATGATTAAAGCTTTTTTATCATGCTGACCATGATAACAATTTCCCTGTCCTTAAAATCAGACATAAGGTTCTTACTATACATAAACTATTGCACTTGCATTTTTGGTATTTTGCCTTACCCTGTAAAGGTTACCCAAGCATGTTCTGCTCCATGTCTTTCCTTGGCTAACCCTCTGATTCAATTTTCTTTTCCTACCCCATTTCTTGCCCATTTCACAAACCTTCTCCATCTGTTTCAGTGATTTATCTTTGCACACATTTTATGAACCTGTTTCTTTCTCTTCACCAAACAACAGATCCAGCTTCTTACTCACGCTTTTCTCTTCACATTTAAATGTGGTGGGGTTTTTCCCCCCATCTTATTTATTTTTCCTTTTTGGCTGTCTAATGTAATGCTACAAAGGAGAGGTGTCACTGCAAACAGCACAACCAAAGATGCAGACTTCAGACGCTAAAAAAACTCATGTCTGATCACAAAAGATAAATTGAAGTGAAAGTGTCATTTGCAGTGACTTGGCTACTTTTGAAACATACTACTTTAGAATATAAACTAGTATTATAATAGTATTTTAGTATTCTTTACAGTATAAAGAAATCAAGTCATATGCTATGTTTAAATATATTTCCAAGATGTACTTTGCTGAATTTTACTTAATTCAAAAAATTATTTGCCTTAAATCCTTCACACATATATTAATGCCAGCTGCTCCAGCAATGTCAATTCCTACTAGAAATAAGTATTTATCAGACTAAAATAGTAGAATACACCTAGTTTATATGGTTAAATCCAAAACCTAGATATTAAATCAGTTACTAATCTAGTATTTTAAAGCACCACAGTTCTGAAAGGAAATAAAAATATTATAACCACTGCACTTCAGACCAAGGAATAAAATCACCCATCTACAGGAAATCAACATAAAAACCTTCTCCATTCAACAGCACAGGTCACTGCTAACATTGGTGCTCAGCTATTTTGCCCTTGTTCTGCTTTTCATAAAGACCAAGAACTCTATTCTGATATTTAAAACTTCCAGCTACTTCCAGTAATTTCTCTAACCATTCCTAGAAGAACTACCTCACATAACAACCATAAACTTAGCAATTAGCTTTATAAGTTCTAAATCCACACAAGCTCAGCTGAACATGAAACACTTCATGCAGCTTCAAAAGCAAGTGCCAACCTCCTCAGGCTCTAAATTAAGCACAAAACTAACCCCCACTTGGCTCTGCCACGATCATCATCTCACAACTTTTGACTTTTTGTCTTTAAGAATATTTCTCCTACAGCCTGGGACAGGAGGACAAAAGACTGTTATTGTTATTTCTATTTTTAAATAGTTAGGAGGTTTACAGACATTAGGGTGTTCTGCACCATACAAGGAAAAAAAGAATAAAAAGCTGGCCAGCAAGACACCCTCAGAGAAAGACGCTGGGGAGAAAACGTTAGAATTTCATAAATGAACTCCTCCCACAAAGAAACATCTACGCACAAATTTAGCAGAAAGGAACTATTCCTCCAGAAGCTTAACCCCTCAGCTGCATTCCAAAGAACTCCTCGGATGGGTGTATAATACCTTGCACAATATGGTCAGCAGAGAACAGTCAGAAGACAGATGTAACACCATTTCTAGTTTTGACAGTGATCCGCTCACTGAACACAGGGATAATGTTTCTGGCTCTTTCAGTTTTACACACTGAAGGACAATAAATGGGTGCATTTCCCATAATTCTGGTCCCAGCAGAGCAAATTTAAGATATCTCTGGTTTGGGAAGTGCCATTATTTAAATCCTATTGATTTTAACTGTGAATTAGCAATCTAACCAGCTTGGGAATGTTCACAAACCTAATAAATGCTTACTAACAGTCAGCAAGAACACAGCAGGCAGCAGAATGATGAGCAGTCAGCCTGTGGCCCAGAGAAGTTACTCATTCTTCCAAGAATGGTCATTCTGATATACAAAACACCAGTCTCTCCATCTTGGTTGATCTTGTAACTGCAAGCAGCAAACTCACTGGGTTTTCCTTATGCAGGCAAATGGATGCTAAGCTTCCCAAGCTTAAATTCAACAATTAGTATTTTAAAGTGTGAATTTGAACCTATTATTTGTACCATAAAGTCTGTAAATGTCATGTATCTTGGAGACAAACAATTTTCTCCATGTTTATCTGACTCTCTATGCACACAATTCTAATAATTATGACATAACTGGCATTTTTCCTCAGTTTTACAGATTTCAGAGAATTATCCCAAGCCATTACACACATTTCCCTTCTTTGACTTCATATGTTTTTTTCAACAGTTCCTAAGTTTTCACTCTCTATGACACTTCTGCCTTTAACAGTATCATCTTTTTTTACCTATTTCCTTGTTCAAACCTAAATTGCATTGGCACTTGCCCCCTTCCTCTTCCAAGCCACAGCTCTACTGTGCAAATATTCATTCTACTTAGTCATAGCTGATTCTGCCCCAGCCTCTTCCCCTCACAGAAGTATTCAGTGTTTTCAAAACTCTCTGTATAGTAACTGTGTTAAGATTCCTACAGTCTGTCCTGTTTAAGAGATGTCTAAACCAAGATGCCTTTTTTGCTGAAGACACAATAGAAACAGACTAGGGAAGGACTAAAAGAAGGCTCACGAACAGTGTAGGGAAATTTGGCTTCTACCTCCCACCAGTGATCACAGGTGAACAGATCTGCAAAACTGCTTGTCTAAAAGCATTTGAAAGGGAACCTTTAGCACCTTGACTTTCATAACAGCCCTTCTAGAGCTCTGAGTCAGACTTCTCCAAGCAGATTGGCCAAGGATGCACAAAGCAACAATATTTCTACAAAAGCCTTCAGCATTTATTCATTTACATGCACAGCACATCCAAACACAGCAATTCTAGGCAGAGCTGTTTAAAAAACTGCCACCCTAAATAGGAAGTTTTCTATGGGGGTAAAGGTTAAATTCATAGCAGAGCCTACTCCTGCTGAAATTGAGCGATTTCACCCTCTCTCCCAACCCTTCCCATGGTTTTTAGGCTGGCATCTCTCCTACCTCTTAGCCCGTGCACTAGTTTTGATTAGCAAGCAAGTCAAAAAGAAAAAAAACAAATAAACAAATACAAGGGAAACACACACACGCAGAGTCAGTGGTAGAAAGCCATTAATCTGCTCAAGCCACATTCTGAAACAGTAACCGGACAATTGTGTACTCATAATTTGTTCCATGCAACAAAGACAGTCTGAGCCAATTCACTTCATTTTGTGCTGAGGAGTGTGTAACAGCACCTGCAAAGTCAGTGGCTACATTTCAGCTATGGGAGCATAAATCTCCAGACAAAAGAGACAGTTTTCAAAAGTACTACTGACTAGACTCTACAGCAAGAGAACTAATAGACTGTTTTCAATAGAACTCAATAGCCTTGATGTTTATAAGATCCACAAGCAAGGATATAGTCAGGCTTCAGGAAGAATAAAAGGGCCAAGAGGGTTTAAATGGTATTCTGCAGTTATAAGTTGCTATGCACATCCATGTTTCTAAAAGAACTCTTTTAGTTTGATAAAGCTCTTTCCCAAAATATTGCTTATGAGTAAAAAACCAGAAGGTAGAATATGTTGGCACAGAGATGTCCAGACAGACCACACGATCAGGTGGTGTCAGAAACTGTTAAACACATAATAATGAATACAAAATTGATTTATCTTCATGTTTTAGCCATAAGAATTAGAATTACATGTCCTAAGTTTTGGCTGCAGGGTAATATTCAATTCATTGGTGATAATAAGCAAATATTCTTTTTCTCTCTCCCTGTCCTAATATACTTAAGATACTCTTTGTGTAAAAAAACAGTAAGTAAGGTTAGAAATCTTCAAATAAACACAGAAAGGCTGTAGGAAGGGACTGACTTTTGAAATTAAAAATAAACTGAGTTCTATAACTTTTTTAGCTTTATAAAGACATTATTTATTGATATGAGTTTAAGTTAAATGACCAAAAAACCACACAATTTAATCAAAATATTAATCCAAAATTATTAATTATTCAAAGTTATTATCAGAGAGAATTCTTAAAAGGAGTGGAGCATATCAAATATATATTTCTCTAGTGGCCAAATAACAACCAAATTCTAAACAAGAGTCCATATAGTGGTCATATTTGATATTTGGAAGTATGCAGCAGCACCAACAAGCCATGACGTCCTTCCCAGTACAACCTGCACTTAGAACAGGTGGAACCAACTGCACATCTACTACTGAAATAAGGAGAATTCTCACATGTGAAGGAAGAATTATATTAATAAAACAGGCAGAGAAAATAAATAAGAATAAATTATGGGACTCTAATGTACAGAGAATCCTAGAATGGTCTAGGTTGGATTGAACCTTAAAATGTCATCTAGATCAACTCCCCTGCACGAAGCAGCAACATCTTTGACTAGATAGGGTTGCTCTGAGCCCCATGCACATCATACTTAATTTTTAAAAAAGAGGGGGAAACAAGAAATACTACTGTTGATGTTATCAGCAAAGAGGAACGAAAGGAACGTATTTCACCCGAACCAGCATCAAGGCTCACAGCAATACTATGATTTTTCAACTTTGAAAGTAAGTCCACTGTTACACAGTCGAAAAAACTATTTCAAAGATGCTGCCAGTCAAAGAAGTCTTCAACATAGCATTGTCTGACAAGTACAGTCCACTCAGAAGCACTTTAAAAAACAGCAGGTAGGAGCTCTTTTACCAAGAGAGCATTTTATTGCACAAAAAAAATACACATTCCTTCAAAAAATTCATACTGTTCAATGTAGCAATAAAATACTTCAATTTGTAATTATTTTCTAATAATCTAATAATCTAGCATGTAATTTAAAGAATTTATTTTCTTCTCTGCCAGGTCACTACCAGCAGCAGCAAGTAATCCCTCCCCATGTGCCTAATTCATCCAATAGAAATGGATGAAGCAGGTATTCACTAGAAAAGGTTCAGAGGATCTGTCTTCAGAAATACAATCAAAGCCCACAGAAAGAGGCTGAAGTAATACAGTAAGCAGCCATGGTTACATCTCTGGGGCCTTTGCTTGCTCTTTTATAAAGTAACATGCTTCCAGCATTCCCAGTGGTTTGGAGGAATATAATTGCAGGCTATTACTTAAGAACTATGTGATTACTGTGCCACTACCTTCCGCATAACCCAGCCTGTAATAAAAGTGATAAGAATAGCATTTATTATTTTTGAAATGGTTTTTGCATTGCATTCACACTGATGTGGTTTAAAACGTCTGACTAAACTCAAGACACTTTGCATAGAGGTTTTATTTTCCTCTAACAGTACTGAACACCATGAAAACTCCATTCTGTGTGCAGAGACCTGACCAGGTCACTCAGCACTTGACCAGAACTCTCAAAGACTGAGGAAGAAATATTCTAGCACATTTCTATAACCAAGATGGATTTAATGCAAAGAAAAGTCACAGAACAAAAAGCATAACCAGAAGCCACAGGAATAGAAAGTGACAAGTACAGTTCAGCCTCTGTAGTTATTACAGAATGCAACTGCAGTGAGAACTAGAAAAATCAAACTAACCCATCCCAGCTGCTAAAGGTAAACAAGTCATGTTCCTTTTGCAAGTGCATCAATTGCTATATAAAATCTGACTGCAAACTTCAGGAAAAAAATAAATGCATGAATAGAGAACTTAAAGTTGATCACTCTTTTCTTCCTCAGACCTACAAAAAGCACTCAGACTGTTCTAGAAAACAAGTTTGATAATGTTTTATTTAAAAGAAGCTGCAGATGATCACTTTCTGAATCAAAAAATATTTTCAGTCTGCAGTACTAAAACACTGTCAAGTGCAGACATGGTTTCAGTTTTCTGGAAATTCCCTGCTCCTCAGAGCCCTAAACTTAACCCCTCTCACTCATCGCCTCTACATCAAGAAGTATCTTCATTTTTTAGTGAGGCTAGCAATCCTCTCCTCCCCTCAAAAAAACAGTAAAAGGCTACCCCTACCCCAAAAACCAACGTTTCAGGACTTCAGAGACATGTCAGCACATCAGATCCAAAACTACAAATCACTCATTTCAAGGATCTATTCCAAGTAGTACAAGAAAGGTTTATACTATGCACATTTATGGAGAGGAAGCAGAAGAGAAAATTCCCATCAAGAGTTTGCCCCAAGAGTTTCAGAAATCTGGCCTTAAGCCAGGCATCTCTTCTGTTTATATATTTGTTATGTAATGTAACAAACGGAAAAAAAACATGGATTTTTTGGAATATATCAACACACAACTTCCAAGGCAATTCCCATTAAACAGTTACAACAAGCTGTTACAAACAAAACCTTAAAGCAACTATAGATTAACACAGTGTTCTTCTAGAAAGTGACAATGATAAAAGGGCTGCTGTTGTCACAAGATTAAGACAAGGGTTGATCTACACTGCTGTTTATATCAAACAAAAAGAGAATGAAAACACAATTCTGCATTCAATTTCATATTGAATGTTTTCCATGTAAACTCTGACAAAAGCCCAATAATGCTTGAAGATAAAGACTATTTTTTCCCCTAGAAAAATCAGTAGAACAAGCAAGCATGTAAGAAGCAGGTGCTACCTCTACATACTAAACACAGCTCATGCCTGTACAGCACTTACTTAAACAATACACAAATACTAAGATGCAACCACTACCAATCAAACAATTTTCTTCCCAGTATACAATCCCCTCAATATACAATTTGTTTTTCCAACAGTTTGGTTCAATTTGAAACAAGCTCAATTTCTGGATTTCCAAACTATTTATCTTTTGCAGCATATCTGCTAGAATTCAACTTTGAAAAAGAAATGAGATAAAAAATGCCTTGCTTGGGATGACAAGCTGAAAGCAATTCTTCTAACCACACAGAGTTCCCCTACCATGCCTATCCCTTTCACATTTGCTACTGAGTCAGCTAATGGTTAGACTGGTAATTCATGCTATCAATTCATGGTAGTTTTATTCATCAAGCTTCCTTCACTTTTTTTTAATTGATATAACCATATAGGTGCTCACACAGACCAATGTGAAATCCACTCAGCAACAGCCATCAAATAACAAAGTTAAACAACAATAACACATGACACCTACCATACATCTGAGGCACCCACTCTGGGACAGACACAACAAGCACGTGTGTCTCCATATACAGGAAGGCATAAATGCCCTCATGTGCAGGAGTAGCTGAGAATTTAGATTCATGTTATCACATGTCTGCATGCAGGTATAGCACCTGCTGTTTTGTGGGACAAGAACAAGTGACTACACGTCTCCTGCTCTGCTGCCACAACGCAACTGTCTCCAGAAGGCAAATGGGGACACAAGGGCATGTGAAAGCTGTATGCTGAAGACCTTAGCAGTACACTAATATATTCCTCTAATGCAGGTTTGCACCCTTCTACCTAGTGACACCATGTAAAGAAGGGATTAGGTTCCATCACCTGGGATAAACAGAAGCAGGAAAACTCACATGACCATTTGAGGTGGGTCTGCCTCCCTAGGTGAGAAATAAGTGTGCCCTTTTTCATGTTGGAAAAAAGGTGTGAGAGCAAGTTAACACAGACTGAATACATGTCCCCTCACCACTCCTGCCTGCAGGGTTGTCAGGCCTATCCCCTCTGCAGATTTATGTAATGTTGGTTTCCCCCACTGTAGAGTACATACAGCGCCTGTGAAGACAAGGATTTCTCTCTACATTTGCCCTGGAAGATAGCATTGCACAGAGCTGGCACTTGTGACTACATGACTGTAAGGACACTAAGGGGCATGCCAACCCCAGTGCTGAACAAGTGGTATTTGTGAGAGGTGGCATGCTCCCTGGGGCATCTGCACAGCAAACAGTCTTCCTTTGGACATGCCTCCCCGTATTGCACGCAAATAGGTGACACGTCTGGAGGCACACGAGTATCCCAATGTGGTCACATACGGACTTGCATCCCCTCCGTGCCAGGTGGGTTCACCCACGAGCAGCAGGACAGAAGCAGCAGGTATCCACCCTTGCACCGTGTGTGCATTCCTGCCGCGGCTGAATCAAAGGTGGGCTGGCTGCCACCGCAAACCTCAGCAGTCAGGGAAGGGTGGCACAGAGACGCACATTCCCCAGAGAGAGAAGAGGACAGGTGCGAGCAAGAATTCCCCACACATTCCCTCAGTGTGCCACGGGAGAGGCAGCTCTGTCTCACCAAACGCCGGGGGATGGAGGGGAGCGTGCACAGATCCAGCCATATGGAAGCAAACACCTACCTCATACACCAAGGCGGGGGGAATAGAGAAAGCACAGGGTCCACGGAGAGACGGGGGTGGGCTCGGCTTCCGTGTGGGGACGGGCCCCGAGAAAGGCGAACGAAAGGGTGGGGAGGGGGTGTTCGCCTCACCGGGAGGTCGGGGAGCACTGAGGGGGCGGGGAGGGGATCCCGGGCGATTTAACAAACCCGCCTTCCCCGCTCCCCGGCCGCCCCCTCCCTGCGCGGCCGCTCGCCCGGGCTCACCTGCCCGCACCGTGTCCGAGAGGTCGTGGCTGAGGGCGGCGGCGCTGCGCGGGAACTCCTTCAGCTTCCTGCCGCTCAGGTTGAGCCCCCCGGAGTGCGCCGCCTCCTCCAGCGCCCGCTCCAGACCGCGGTTCAGCGGCGCCTGCAGACCCAGCGCCCCGCTGCTGCCGCCGCCGCCGCCGCCCACCCCGGCCGCCGCCGCCAGAGCAGCAGAGGGGAAGGGCTGCGACTCGCCTCCCAGCGTCGCCATCTTTCCCTCGCCGCTGGGGCTACCCGAGAGGGACACCGGACCTGCCTCCCTCCTTCCCTTCTTCTCTCCCTCCTTCCTCCTCCTCCTCCTCCCGCTCGCGGCGGCGGCAGCGGCGCGAGCAGGGGGCGGAGGCGCGCGGCCCGGGCGAGGCGCGCCCACTGCGCATGCTCCGCCCCTCCCGGCACCGCTCCCCGCCGCAGCGCCACCTAGCGGCGGCGCGCTGCCCCGGCGCTGGAAGTGCCAGTGGGGAGGCGGAGAGGGGGCGGCTCTCCATTGTTTCCTTGCCACAGCATTCCTTGGGAAGCCAGCCCGGGAGGCCTGCCCGCCGCCGACTTGGGCCCCTTCTGCGGGCAGCCGGCGGAGCTGTCCCCTAGCAGGGCCCGGGGGCTGGATGGGTGGCGATGGGCGGCGGGCGGTGTGAGCCTGCAGGTGTGCCGGCAGCAGCGTGTGCGGGCTCGGCTTTCCGCATTGGGAAGTTAAAGGCTGCAGCGGCTGTTCCCACCGAGCGAAGCCTTGGGAGTATCTGCCCTGCAGAAGGGCTTTCTGTGCCGTGCTTCTCCCGCAGCGGTCGGTTCACACCTGTCTCTGGCTCCTGCGCACAGCCTGCCCCAGAGGGACCCTCGAAGGATTTGTAGTGACAAACCAAGCATAGGAGCCACCATCCGTTGTTTCCGGTGGGATGACTTCCGAGAGGGTGAGGGTGATGGGTTTGGTTTATTTCCCCCTTTCCTCTCTGCAGCTTGGCGAACCTGAGCCCAGGAGATGGAGAGGAGCAAGGCTGAGTGCTCCCACACGAGTTACAGAGTTTAAAGATAAAAGAGGACTTGTACAACATCACCCCTGACCTGTGCTTTACAGACCATTACGTTTCACTCACTTACCCTGAGCCTGGTAATCAATGATTGACGTTAAACCAAAGCCTTCCCAGCTCCAGGAAGTTCAACCGCTGAGTGCTACAGGGACAAGGAAGACCTAACTGGCACAAGGAAATAACCCGAAGTTTCTGAAGAACAGGAGACATCATAGGGTGTTTAGCAGTCACAACCAGAAACAGCACTGGGGAAAAAGGTGTTAAGAAAATGAGAGAAAGGGTGTTAGAGGCGGATTTTTTTCACATAAGAATATCATAGCATCCATTAAAAACTTGTTCTTTATAATTAGGATATGTTCTTAGTATCAGCATTTTTCATTTATATTTTATATGCATTGTATCACTGCAAAAGTGTCAGCAAGCACCATAGCAGTCTTTTTAAAGAGATACAGTACATTAACGAAAGAGCTGTTAGGTAGATGGGTAGGAGAGGGTTATTTTACTGTAATAACATTTATAATGCACCTAAAATACAACCCCTGAACTTAATCTCCACTGCAAATTCCCCTCATATCTACTACTGCCAGTTCTTCATGTTTGATGCAGAGATCTTAGTTTTTGACATGACTAAATCAGTGTACTACCAATTCAGGAAAATTTTGGATGCACCAGAGAGTAAATCTTGGCAGCATTCCTTGGAACAGCCCCTAGCCGAAGTTAACCAACAGTTACCATAACATTTGTGCCCAGATATCACATTGCTTTTGACAAAGCTTGTTGGTGGGTTATGAAGATCATATTACCCACAAATTTCCACTCGTCACAGCATGCTTTGGTTTTGTTAAAATGTTTAATTCCAGTTTGCATGCAATCATTGCATTGCTGCTGGAAAGCATAAAGAAATAGATAAATAGCTACATCTTCTCAGCAATTTAAAGAAAAGTGTCGAAAAACAGTAAGCAATAAAAACATTATTCAGTTCAAGTTGAATAAACTGTGAATAAGAACTGCTAGGCTCCCCCTATATTTTTAAATGCAATTTCTAAAATGCAAGTTTCATGAGCTAAGTACTATATTCTTATGCACTTAAATAAATCTGAAATACTGTAGGTTTTATAACTCAGTAAATTACTTTGCATGTGAGATATCCTGTGTATTAAATTACCTGACATTGTGGAATTTTATTTGGAAATTTTAAACATAGAATGAAACATTCAGGCAGCATAGATGAAAAATTCCTCTTCCAGCATCAGGTCTTTACAGTCAGGAATCAGGCCTGTGTTCTGGTGAGGTTTGTGAAGTTTTCTCACCAGTGGAATACCATGTCCCTTCCTCCCCCACTTCTGCTAAGACATAATTTCTAAAGCTGATTTTTATTAAAAAAAAAAAAAGAAAAAAAAAGAAAAAAAGATGGTTTTCTTTTTCTCTTCATTGACCTCACACCATAACACCAATGCTGAAAATTGATTCACAGCATCTTGCTGAAGGGAGATTAGCAGTGATACCTTTCTCAGCCTTATTTGAAGGACAACTTGTCCTCCTTTGCAGGAGGTACCCAAAGCCCGGAGGAGCCACTAGGTTACCCTGCCTGCAGGCAGACACCACGTGCCCACCTTGCCTGCCCTGCTGGGCTCACATGAGGGGCCTGTGGCTGGCAAAGGCAGACAAGTCAGCACAGCCTTCCCTTTGAAGATGTGCAGCATCAGGACAGCTAGGATTACAGAAAGGCTGAGGCTACACAGGCGCTTGGCCAAGCAGGGGTTAAAGATGTAGGTTTTACTTTATAGCAGTGCAAGGGCACACAGCAATAATCAGGGATCAAGACTGATTTAAACTGCTTTTTGATCTGAGCAGCTGATCTGCAATGCAGGCATGACCTCTGCTTACCACACACTAAGTTGAAACTTCTGGAAGTAATGCCATGAAAACTGTCCATATTACCAAGATTGTGGAAAGCTAAAAAAAAAAAAACCTGCATAGAACTAAGGCTGTACATGGCCTTCACTTTCTCTCCTCTCTGCCTGAGCACCGTGCCAGATCTAACTCTGTTCCTATAGATACAAAGGATTAGAAACTGGAAGCACTATAGAAAACAAAAAGACCAATCTCACTAGCACCAGTTTCCTATCTATGCAGATGCATTTGGAAGGTCACGCGCCATATTTTGGCTTTGATCAGATCACTAAGTGGGCACATCCTGGCACAGCAGCTAAACTAAGCTGATGACAAGGTGTCACTGCAAGCAGCCCTTCTATTCCTTGCCCCCACCAGTTCTTGTGTGACAGTATTTGCATTTGTTTGTCTCTTCAATAAGACCTAGAACAGCTTAAAAGGAGCAGCTCTAGGAGGAAAACAGTGGATTATCTTCAGCAAGCTGATATGAGTGTAGCAGAGGAGAGAAGAAAGCAGAAGGAAGTCTTTTGGATGGTATCAGAAGACAGGTGCTGTTCTGCCAGTTGGGTCACACATAATGATTGTGAGAAGAAAACTCATATCAGAAATGCACAGAAAGTACCACAGCTAAGGGGGACATGAGCCTTAGCGTTCCTGAGTGAATTTCTATGACTCCAAATTGGCAGAAAAAAGGCAAATGGCAAGGCCTGTGTGCCTTGTGAAGATCAGACTTGGGTGGGGACTTACTTATGTGCAGGGAGTTGGTCCCTCACAAGATAGCATGGGACCTCAGTGTGGGTACCTGTCCTGTGCTAGACGTGGCACTTTCACAGCATGCAGCAGGAGAGCCTTACATTACCTCAGCCTGAAGACATTCGCCTCATGCTCCATGTGCTCCAAGATAATGCTGAAGAAGGAATTGTGTGAAGTAGTTCAGACACAGTCAGGGTACACCAGTGCTTTCTTCACAGGAGTATCACAGGTGGACAGAGCTGTCAGGTCTGGAGACAGAAACAACAAATGCATTAGGTAAGACATCAAACAGAAAGTGTGTGGCACTCAGCCTGCACGGCTGCCTCTGTTTGGTGTCACACAAAACAGCAGCTACAACTCAGGACACATTATACATCCTTGGTAGCTTGATAAACAGCACCGGGACAAAGAAAATTACCAGAGGAATCTCAAGAGAAAAAGGATGCAGACTGAAGCATCAGGTGGCACAAAGTGAAAGATGTTCCTTTGAATTAGAGCACAGACTCCCTACACTGCTCACAGCATTCCTGGGACGAGCAGTTCATAGCAGACACACCAGAAGGATTAGTAGCCTACACAGAGCAGACCCACCAGGAGAATGAGTAGCCTACGCAGAGCAGACAGTGCACTGGAGCTTCCTTGCAGCAAAGCTGGTGGAGGGAGTTTGAAAGGCAAGGAAGCTATATCAGGAAATAGCTCAGAGAAACCCATCTACAGAACACCTACTTCTCAGTATATTCAGAAAGAAAGAAAAAAAGAGGGGTGAGGGGAAGAAGAGAACAATTAATTGATAGGAGACAAGAGATCAGGGGGAAGCTTACAGATAAAGCAGGAGCTTAGAAAGGAGACAAGCAGGATAGTCACTGCTCAGAAGACAAACAAGGTTCATCCATACATAGACTTAAGCAAGCTCATTATATAAGGGAACAGAATTATTTAATTGCTACAGAAAAAGAAGCACTTCTTGGTGCCTGCCACTGATTGTGACAAGAATTGGAGACTCAGGAAAGCATCTCCCTCACTGTGTCCTAAGACCTAGCATGTGGGCAGGTCAAAACACACCCTGAACAATGGTTGGTGGGACTCAATTGCCATAGGATGGATCTCAAACACCACCACATACACTGGGCAAATTGGCAAGGTTCACTGCCGCTGTCATGGTAGTGATGCTCTGTACAGACACTGATGCAAGAGGAGAGAAGCTGCAGAAGATCATGACCACAAGCTCAGTTCTCAGCTAACTGGTCATGAAAATAGAACTGAATGCAAACTAAAACCAAAATAAAACTTAGTATCACTGAAACACTGGAAAATACTAAGGAGTTAAAGGCAATGTATTTACATGTCCATGCTTGAAATACTAATTTAGTTCACATTACTAGTTGTAAACTGGCAGAATTTCTTTCAAGTTTTTCAGACAACCTTGAAATATGCAATGTGATAGTGATAACTATAGCCATTCTTACCTTGTATCAACTTCAGCAGAGGTTCTGAGGATTGTAATTGTGATGGGAGCCTTGCTCTTGAAACAGGAAGAGCCAATAAGTGTTTGAACTATGGAGAGCAAAACAAAGACATACCTAAGCTGGGAAAGGATTGTCTTCCAGGAGTTTGCCTTTATGAATATTTGAAACAGTATCTGGTAAGGGAAGAAGCCATCAGGGTAAGATATAACCTGTCTTCTAACAAAAATAGAGAAGACAACTAGTTATTGTCAATAGCAATGAGACAACATCTATGGAGACACATTGCTGGCAGCCTCACAATACCTCCAGTGTATGCTGTTGAAATACAGCAGTTTATATGTCTGTTGCAAAAAAAACTATGCAAACCTGATTTCCTACCCACATCAGACTATTAGCACAGACACATGAAACGAAAATTTAAATAGAGAGTCATCAGTCTATTGCAAAATTCAGAAAATGCAAGGAGATAGAAGACATCAGCCAGCCAGCTGAATTCAGGTTTCTAGGCGGAGCACACACAGCAAAGACTTTGTAAAACCCATGCTAATGATTACGGGAAAGGCAGCAGGTAGAGTGCTTCAAATCACTTTAAAGAGCAGCAAGAGCACTGGGACCAAAGAGAACTACTGCCTGGTAAACCATTGTGATGTAGAAAGGCCAAAAGCAGCAGTGGAAATGAAAGAACAGCTCAACCCTACATGCAAGCCCAAATATATTCCTTGCAAACCACACAGACCATCTCTCTGGTACAAACAAGTTCTTGAGACACCTGGGAACTCAGTAGGAGCTGTGAACCCACCAAACCTGGTGGTTGCAAACCACTCAGCTGATTTAAGTCAGATAAGTGATTTTAGTTGACCAGCACTGTGTTTAGGCCTTGTCCTCACCATTCCAGCCATGTTGCTGATACCAGTCAACTGGCAGCAATAAATTCAGAGGTGAAATTGCAAAGAGGGTACCTGCCATTGAGAAAAAAAATACCCAATGCATGCAGTTCTTGAATAGGGAATTGCATCCAAAAACATGTTAGTAACCAGATATGCTCTGATAATGTGCACAAATATGGATCCATTGTGACCACCAGCACCTCTCTGTCCAGAAGGTGTTCCACCCCTAAGAGGTATCTTTGTTTTCCAAATATGTGTCCAGGGCCACTGAAACAAGAGTTATTTGCAATAACAGCACCATCAGAATAAGACTTTTACTAGCAAAGAGTAACCTCCTCCTTGGTTGTCCTAATAGCCCCCAAACATCAATAAGGATGGCAAGATGCAATATTTTATGAAGAATAAGTCATGTGCTCTCAGGTTTAATCACTTGGTTTAAATCACTTTTCATGGAAGTGAAGCTGTATGTGTTTTATAAACAGATTTTGGCCCATATGGGGATGTTGCCTTGGTACATGGCCATGGGAAGTGCTGGCCTAGGAGGGGATACTCAGTATACTTGGTATTTCAAGAACTGTGGCTGCATGGCTACAGAGAAAATGTATGTCTTGGAGCAACTTTGATTCTTTTCTATTTCATATATGATGCCAGAGCAGCTGACAGTGTCTTGCAGGTGACCAAAAATAACTTAAATCCACATTTGCTATGCTGTAAGTACTATGGTACAGATCTTGAAAATCAGTGGCAAAGAATCAAGATCAAAGTTTACCATTTAATTGCAATTTATGTCCTCAACCCTTCCATAAAGATCAAGGCATTGAGCAATTAATATTAAGCTTCCCAAAACCAATAATTTTGCATAACTAGAAAGAAATATATAATTTCCTGGTTTCTTTGACAGAAAAGCAGCAAGTTATCTTGTTTCATCGTAACTCTCTAACACATCTAAAACAACTATAATAACTCTATTCCAAGTAAGTTTGTAAGCAATGTTTTAGAGGCATTCTATTCACAGTTAGTTACGGAACACACCACTTTGTTTAGAGAAATCTTAGTTTCTTCCAGCACATAACAAAGCCTCCAACCTGTAATCACTTGACATTAGTTCCCAGCTTGTGATCTGGATCACTGGAGCTCAGCTTGGGCTGAGCTGGGGTGCAGTGGAAATGGGGAGGCAGGGACATGAGGAGGTGAGACAGCTCTTCTAGGTGTGACTTTGCAGCTCCACCTGTAGCAGGGAGCACTTCCCAGCACTGCATTCCAAGCTTGCAGCATCTGTGAGGTGAGCAGAATCCTCACACAGCAGACCCTTGGTGCCTTCCAGTGAAGTCTGGATCTTGCAATCACAGTACAGGGATGTGAACCTTCCACCACTCCAAAATCTTGTGTGCTAGGTACAAGAGAGTGACCAGACACCATAGGAGATGGGTGGGAACCACAGGCAGAACCAGTGCTCAGCTGAACTGTGCTAGAGAGGTAGCACTCTTCATTGCAGCCTCACTCCAAATTCCATGTAACTTGTCCCTTGTCCCTGTCACCTTTCAAATCACAGCATTGTATGAGAGCATCTCAGTCTTTGCCAAAAATGACAATTGTAGTTTAGGGCAAGTTCCTCTTATTTTTATTTAAAAGGTGCAAGAAGACAGTTGCTGGTTAGAATCTCTTGCATTATAAGAATCAAATCATATTTCATATATAGAGGCCTGCATGTTTGGTGACTGAGTTCATACCATGAAGTAAGACGCATAATACCGAGGATCTCAATGGAAACAATAGATTCCTCTTGGGAAGAAAAAGTATGCAATGTTCCTAGTTAGACTGTCTGCAAAAGAGCTCAAAAATGGTTCACATGGGGTAAGTCCAGGTTCTTGAAGTGCTGGGCAGACAACACCCCTCCCTTTACCTCCTCCTCTTTCCAGATATACACTATCAGACTGGGCAATGCACAGCCAGCAGAATAACTTTCCTTCTCACTGGCAGGTGGAGTTACAGCCTGGTCTTGGACATAGGAAAATAAAGGCAACCCTGTTAGCTGCAGACTTTCATATCCTGCATGTGGTGAAGGCCAGGAAAGTACCCAGGTCTGGGTGGTGCTCTGGCCACTTTCTCCCAATGTTTTGGCTCCTGGGAGATGCCAGAAGGTCCTCCCATGCTACAGAAGCTGATGGGAGTGAAAGGTGCTCACCTTCCTGCAGAATCTGTGTGTAAGGGACATCCTTACACTCTCAATGTACACCCGTTTAAGGACAACTACATGAATGTCCTTTTCTGTTCTCTCCCAGTTTTGTTTCAGCCATCTCCTTTACCTTCAAGTGCCTTCAAGTGCTTTCTTAATGTCTCACACTCTGTTTTTAACAATAGGAGCTGAACATTGAAACAGCAGAGCTAAGTGAAATGTATGCAGAGAGAAGGGGAAGGAAAAGCAATTCTTCACCCATCCCCCCATCTGTGATCAGTACATCTCTGTTAATGTGTAAAACACAGAGCAGCCTGTACAGCCTACATTACATGTAGCAGTTCAAGTAGGGATGTTTTTTCCATGTGTTGCCTATGGCACTGAAAAGACTGCTATTACTACAACACCCAAGCAGTAATGCAGATTACTGGTCTTCAGCAATTCTAACAAATGAAAGAGAAACAGCAGAATTCCCTGAAAAAAAATCCTTTCAGGGATCTTGCTGCCTTTCCCTGAACTCATTTGGGCATATCCTTTATCTGATTCATGAGAGCCTAGACAGCTGTTTAAAAGGAATAAAAAAAGCTAACAAAGTGAAACAAATGTTCTTAGTACTCTGAAGACAAATAAAAGAAGGAAAGTGCTAGTCAGGGAAAGCATCCATTTAAAGCTTTCCATTATAGGTAGGGGATAGAAATTATTTTTACAGAAAAGGAATGGAAATAGGAACTGGATGTTGAGACCAGTGCTTTACTTGTTGGTTGGTTGGTTGGTTAGTTAGTTGTTGTTTTGTTTGGTTATTTGTCCACAAAAAAATTCTGAATTCTCCATCCTTGCAAAGAAACATTTGATTTTTTCCAAAGACACTAAGATGGGAAATTATTAGGATGGTTGCTACTATAATGCTTCTACATTGTAGAAGCTTCTACAATGCTACTATAATATCTCATGCTCTGATGAGACACCATTCTCTGTAATTACAGGCCACAAAAATGAGGTGTGTTTCATAAACAATTTCAGAAGTTTTATTCTGAACTTATAAATTGCATTTCTTTCTGTACATACAACACAGTTTAAGTTCACACAAACCAGCAGCAATCTCCTCACATCTTTGATCTATGGCCACTTCCTTGTTCTTCAGCCCAGCGGGTCCTTTTGCAGCAGCATCTCTTACAGGACAAGTCACAGGACTCCGCATCTCTCTCAGCAAGCACTGCCCACCAGCACCAGAGCATGGGGAGCTTTTAGTCCAGTCCTTGAGTGAGTTTGGCTTGTTCACAGCAAACTTCTGAATGCCTGTAGGACCTCCTCAAACTGCCTTTGTGTGGACATTTATGCCAAGTGTGCCTAATCTTGGACACTGCAGTTTGTTAAAACTAGGATTCAGGATATTCACATTCACATGAAACTCATAAAATGTCTTTCCTGAGCTCTGTTGGAGGTACATGTTCTAGGCACTTCTTCATAGCAACACTGCACCTTTCATTCACAGACAGCATCTGACTTTTGTCAGGTCATGGATATTTAACCAGAGAAGTGAGGAAGACTGATTTCAAGACAAGCATATATTTAAAGCTTAATTACCAGGTGTGCCTCATATTTGCAACATATCTGCAATAAAACCTCTGAAAATTGGCCAGCACTTGTGTTTTTAACAGAACACCACCCAGTGTTAAGTCAAAAGCCTTAATAAATCTAAATATATTACAGTATTTTTATCAGCTAAGTATATAAATTCCTCAAGCATTAAATCAGGCTTGCTTTACAATAACTCATTTTCACTAAACCATATTGATGGCAATAATTATATTTGTATATGTCAGTTCCTTTGAAGCCCCATGTCATTTTTCTGTCATTTTGCCTACAACTGATGTAAGCTAACAAGACTATAATTAGTGGCTCGTCACACCCTCTGAATTCTGGCACAGACTCCCAGTCTTCTGGAATTTTCTGATTGCAAGGTGCTTTCTGAACATCTTTAACTGCTGATATGTTGAAAGTTGTGTATAATTCTGCCAGAATACAAGCACACCCTGCTGTATTCTGAAGAATAATTTTCTGAAATATTTATGTTTGTTCTGCATCACTGATATTGTTTTATTTCTGCTTTTTCTAGTCATGGGCCTAAACCATTATCATTGTTCCTAGTAATTGAATGATTTCATATTATCCTTGGCTGTCATTTGAAGATTTTTATTTACTTATTTTCAGCACATGATGACTTCTTACTTTTATGGATTGTTCTTTTTTCACTATTGAAAAAGAAGTTGTCTTTTAAACAACTGATTTCCATCTGACCCTGAGTCATAACTGATGTTTAGTCCTTCATTGACAAAGGGGAAAATGTGACACTTTTCTATCTGAATAAATTTCTCTAAAATAGATTTCCATATTTGTGTTTATTTTTCTATTTCTATTTCACTTCCTATACACTTTTTTCTTAATTTATCCTGTGTCAGGAATTTAATTTTCAGGATAACCAGTACACATACACAGCTGGAGCCCTGTGTGCAGCTCTTGCCCATATTAAACATAGTCAGATCATGGTCAGTGACCCTGAGGCAACCAAAGCTTTCCATGGTAGCCATTAATTCTTTTTTATGAAAGGGATTGTAATGCAAATCCCAAGCCAACAGCTAAATCAAGGTCATAGAGATTCTATGAATTCCAGGAGTTCCTATCTTTTGAATATCTTTACAACAAACCTGCATGTTCTTCTAATATAATGCTATGGGGAGAAGGTAGGAATGCAGAGAAATGTTTTGCCTATTCTTCCTTTTTTGAAAACACCTGAAAATGTACTTGATTCCCCTCCCCCTGATTTTGCCTTCAGCGAAATGGTCAGCACCAGGGCCGGAGCTGACTGGCTCAGCAAGAGCCAGAGGAGTGTAGGACACTGCAGAGTGTTTTGCAGGTGACTGTCTTCTCAGTGGCCCTGTCCCCAAGAGAACAGGCAAGGGTCAAATCTGTCTGTGAATTAATCAAAATCTGTGGCCCCCTCATGGATTTCCCCTCAGGATCCATTTGCAGGGATCCTGTATAAGCAGCCACATGTTTTCCTCCCAGTCCTTCTCAAATTTGACCTCTTTTGCTCCCAGCCCATCCAGACTCATCTTTTCCTATTCCTGGCTTCTCAATCCCAGTCCCAGCCTCCTACATTTCCTCGCCCAGCCCGTATCTCCCCTCATTATCCCATTCTGCCTTTGCTCTGTCCTTGTCCAAAATTGCTCACGTGTCCAAGCTCTAGGTCTGATTTTTCCTATATTTAAACCAAACTTATCTCTTCTTACTACCACCTGCCAGAAAAAGGAAAACAGAACACAAGGCCATGACAGCCCAGAGCTGCAATTACACAGTCCAGAAGGAATGGTGTCCAGCTCAGACAGAGTTTTCAAGGTATTTAGCACACAGCTGCAGCAGAGATTTGCGAAGCGTGCTAGCTGCATTTTTTCTGCCCTAAAAAGTATACAACTTGGCCACATTTGGGTTCATTTTTCTGCAGATACTAAGTATACAAAACTCATCTACAGTTAGTTTCATGTCCCTCCTATAAGCATGGGGACCAACTGGAGTTTCCAAATGAAAGACAGAAATTAGCATCATAAAATAACACATATTTGCTAGCCACATTCTTGGAAGGGACTGAACTTTTTTATGTATGCACTTAAATTTCAGCTAAATGAGCAGATGCCCAGCAGGGAAGCTTTTATTCTCTATTGTTACCATTTGGCAAAGTTATAAACATAGGGAACAGAAGCTCATCATGGAAAGCATTGGACAAACAATAGACAGTGCCACCATTAATACAAATATTTTTATTTTTAGATTTCCTGTAAAATCTTCATTAAGTATGTGAAGAATTTTAAATACTGTTCTTCACATGAGCATTTGACTGAAACCTCTGGGGAATCAATGAGAGCTAATAGCACCAATAAAGTGAAAACCAACCGCTGAGATGGATACAAGTTGAGATTTTGGAGGCAGCTTATAATAACAAATAGTGTGTTATGAAATTGGACCTACTGGTTAAAAAATACTGGGGCAGAGGGAAGGGAAAGAGCAAAAATGTACCAGAAAGCTAAGGGAAGTAAAGCCTCAATATTTATTAGTTGAGTTTATGTGTCCCTCCCCACTATAATAACCAAGAATCTATTTTGACTGCATATAAGAAAACAAATAACAATGAGAATACTATAAAGTTATGAATAAAAAGATAAACAGGGAATAGGAGATAAGAGAAACTTGAAGAAATTGTCAACTTGGGACAGCACATTGTACCCTAAGATTTATATTAATTACACGGGTGGACAGGCAGCCATGAGAAGAGAAGGGATGGAAAGTCCCCTTTCTGTGGTCCAGTAATCACTAAATAATAAGAGCATTAAGACAGCAGATGTGCACTGATACAGTTCTCCTGTGTGCTCAAGAGCATCAGAGCTGGGATCCTTCAGCCTACTGAGAATTGCACCAGGCATGGCCAAGTGCAGCCTTCACCTCATGCGGCACAGACTCAGGTTACTCTTGTCCTCATTTTGGTTACTATATTTATCTATCTTAGAAATTCAGCTACCTTTTTGCCATTTCCCTCACACCATAATACATGAGTTCTTGATAGCAACACAGTGAGTTGGAAAGTCTCATTTAATAGACAAGAATCTGGAAGAGCAGGACCGAGATATTGCAGTAGGAGGCCTTAAGCAGGAATTAGGCAATCATTTCTGTATTTTGTTCCCTCAGACCTGAAATTACTTGCCCAAAGACACGGAATAAGTGGCAGAATCCAAGTCTAGAATGTCCTACCCTAAGACTGTAGCAACCATCTCTCCTTAAAGCATAGGCAGTTAGTGGCATCCTGACACTGCATTTCCACATTGAATGACAATGTTTGAGACTGTTCAGTTTCAGGAATATTTGGGAAGAAACCTCTCATGAGAGTGTTGATTCATCAAAACCAAAATCTTTTCTGTGGAAAAGAAAAGAGCAGGGCAGAAAATTTGCACTTCAGACCCACCCAAGGATCAAAGTCATTTGTTCTAGGATGGCTGCTGCTGTAGCTAGGTGATTGCAGACACCTCAGCTGTTTTCGGCGCTTCAGCACTTCTGTTCAAGGTCAGTTCAGTGCATATGCATTGCACTTATGGCTCTGAATGCAGCATAGGCATATGCTCTGAAAGTGGGTCATAGCTTTCAAGATGATGAAAGCTAAATCATACAGCAATTATGCTCAGGATCTAATCTGTTGCATTAAGACTCTCAGTGCACTTTGACACTTAAATAAGAACCTTTAAGTAGACTGTGCAATACTAGTTCAAAGAGATTTGTGCTTTATCTAGTCCCAGTGCAATTATTTTTTGGCAAAACTTTAGGAAACCATTCAATCTGCCGCTATTAGCAAAGGTCTAGTGCCTAGGCTGAAAAAAAAATAACACTGAGTGGGGATAGTCTGTGGTGATACTTGGTTTTGCTGAACATGTCTCTACAGATCAGACCCCTGCAGAGCTGCTGCTTATCTGGATTGCAAGACAAGCCCAAATGTCAGGTGCTGCTCATCCACTACCTGGCTACCCCAGTGACACAAAGATGTGAGAATGCACAACATTCCTCCCTGCAGTGACAACTCCTTTCTCACTGCATTTCCACCTTCCGAACTCCCAGGGCAAGTGACATCCCACCTGTGCCAGCAGCATGGACATCTGTGAGCTGAACACCTTCTGCAGAAAAGAGAGGCCAGAGAGGCAGGCTTTTAACACAGCAGACCTGCATGGCACAGTTTATCACGTACAAGAGGGAGACATTTAGAGACACCAGTTTAGCTCTGAGTCATTACTGCCAAAACACATGGAAACAATGTTGAACACTTCTATTTCCATAATATATAATTCCACTGTCTGGGCCTTTTAACAGCAATGAAGGTTATGAATAAGATAGATTCAGAACAATAGAAACATGAGCCTGGGTACTGATAATCTAGTGTTACTTTTTAACTAACACAGGAACAACAGCATTTAATTCTTCAATAAAGATGACTCAGCCTGTTTGTTTCCAACAAGGCAACTTAAAAGAGGTAATAGAAATAGATGTTCCAATGTTCAGTACCTTGCAAAAGTTGGGTTATGTTAATGCTTTGATATAGCTGAATACATCAGAATTTGAAAACTATGGCAGAAATTTGTCAATTTAAAAGCAGTCACCTATCATCCTTCGAATGCTTGGATATATATATATTTTTTTTAATTAGTGCTGTTATTGCAAAATTGTAAGATGTGACTGACTGGGCTCTTCTTAACACATTGCTACTGATAAAAATTTCCTTAAATTAAAAGGCATCAGATGCTTTGAGAAAAATATCCGATTTTTGTTTGCCTCCAGTGGAGCTGTGGATTAGCACAGGCAAGAAATAGACAGAAGAAATAATGTTCATGCTGCTGTTGGCCAGAATCAACAATATTGTTTCCAGCTTTGAGACCTAGAATATCATTTCCATATTCCTTTCTATAGAAAACTATATTGAACTGTGGTTCAATAACCCTCCCTAAAAAAGAATTTAATTACTATATTTTTTTTTGCATAGCAGCCAGTAGTATAAGAAAAGGCCATAAAAGGGTTATTTTTATTATAGCAAATTTTTCAAGGTCCAAGACATCCATAAACTTGCTTTTTGCGATGATCTCCATATTGCATAAAAATATTAGCTTAAAATACAAGCTAAAGGCATTCCAGAAGAAATGGTCTCTGTAGTTCATGGATCATTGAAATCTTAAGTGTAGCAAATATTCACGGTACATAAAATACCCCTGTACCAGGATCAGATGCAAGCTTTAAGGAAGGAAGTTATAAATTTAAAGAGAACTAAAGGGCTTAGGTAAGAAACAGAATTTTGGTGAGATTCCACTACAATACAATGCATCTGTGGAGAATTTGCCACACACCACATGAATCGAGTAATGCTAGAAAGGACCAGAGCAGCTTCAAGTCCTTCTGCCCTCCCATACCTTGCAGTTTCATGCAGCTCTCTAAATCCTTCTCTTTCTTACACCAATACCTGTGCCAGCTTTGCATGTCTCCAAAACGTGGCAACAGATTGGTGTTTTATTACCTTTGGGTAAGGAAAGCAGGAGACTCTGCCCTCTGCAGAGCTGAGCTTGATCCATGGTGTTTGTCTTATCCCCTGGGGATTAGGGTGCTCAGGACAGTTCTCAAGGCAGGAGCTACAGGACTGAAAAGCAAATAAGGTGTTCTTGGGAGGAAAGGGCCTGTGCACCCTCAGCTTTACAGCAACTATTGTAGGGTTCTATCTATGCTGGGGGTGACTGGAGTTTAATGATGCTTTCCAAAATCATTACCCCATGTATTCCTCATCTTCAGTTTCTCAAGGCTCATTTGATAGCTCGTGAGGAGGAAGAGAATCAAACCAACCCTTAGGGAGACATAGCACGATATGATCTACTCCTGTATTTAATACAAGTCACAGCAAACATCACCCAGGGACAGGGGAATTCCTGGTAACTTTCCAGCCTTAAAAGCCTCTAATGTTTGCTTTTAGCTGCAGTGCTGAAAAGAGCCATTACAATGACAGAGTGACTTGAGAAGCAGCTCCATACAGTGTCAGTGAGAGTTTACTAAGTCCTATTTATTCTGCCTTCCCCTAGAGTTATCTATGCAGCCATTCAGTGAGCCATTCAGGGAACTGCACAGGATTTTATAGTTTGGGATTTTTTTATTTTTTGTTTTTGAGGTGAGGAAGTCAGACTGGGTGTTTGGACTGGATAAGAAGATAGGAAAAATTTTTTAGGGAAGAACAGAGAGCTAGTAGGCTGGATGAGAGGGCAGCTGCTAGCTTAACACTTCCACACAAGTGTCAATGCAACAAGAGATCAGCATTGCTGGCTGGAATACCTAGTAGCTCCTCTAATAGATTCATTTTATCTTCACAGTTTGGAATTTTTTTTTAATCTGGATTTTTATAGCACATTAAAATCTCCAAATGAGTCGTTAAACTGCCTTATCTTAGCATTATATATGCAGGACACAAAGAAGGAGAGGAACAGTCTGTTTTGATTAACAACTAATTTGATACTTCTTGGACCAAAGGCATTGATCTGTAGCAAACATTGCTGCATTTATAATTCATAAGCACAGGGAGTGCCGAGTCCCACTACGAGGACAGAGGTAAGATTAATTATGTGCCTTTGCTGTAAGTTTCCATATGGCACCATATTTTGTTTAGGTTGTTTTCTGGTAAGTTTATTCTTTACTCTGAATTTTCTTGGTTTGCAGTGTACACTTGTGCCACAAGGAAATTACTTGTGTATTTCAGCTTAGCCCTTTGTAACCTATTTGTATTCCTGACCATCACCTCAAGTGTATCTAATCCTTAGTTTTCTCTTTGGCATCAATTTCTCAAGCAATTTCCAGTTTTTATTTTCAAATAGAAATGACCCTCCTTAGAATAGCTTAAGCTGGCTGAGTTTTGGCTAAAGACTGCCTCTGCCTGAACACTTCCCTGCAAACTAGGGCAGTGCTAGCACACAGGAGGAAGTATCACCTCCCTTGCAGCAAGGATGCCTAAGACAGACCATGAAAGGCTTTCTGAAATTTGTTCACCCTTCACCGTTTTGTTTTTTTAAAAATGACGTAAGTAACAAAAGAGAACTGGTTGCTTTGTTTTACTGAAACATTTCAGAACTCTAGTAGGTTTACAAGTACACGAGAGCTGCTACCAGCCAGCAGCTCCAGCCTTCCCCCAGGGCCTTTTGCCTGTGGCAGGAGCAGCCCTGCAGGAGCTCCCACAGCACACAGAGGGCTGGAGGGGGTGAGCAGTGATGCCTGGTGTCACGGCTACACTTCAGCCTCAGGGGTCTCCCTCCAGAAGATTTGTTGCCAAGCTCCAGCATGCTCTCAGCTCCAAGCACCAAGATCACTTCTAGCAGCAGGTTGTCCCCTGTAGGCAATGATTAGCTGGGAAATCAAAGGTGGCTCCTTTGGCAGTTCCTTGGCACTGGCGAAAAGAGGATACTTCTTGCACTGTATGTTTTGCATACATACATATGTGTATATATGTGTATATATGTTGTAATATATTTATATATAATATATATATTCCATAGCAATAAAGATCCAGAACTGAGAAACTTGAGCCGTAGCTGGATCAAAACTGTTGGACTCAATGGTCTTAGATGTCTTTTTCAATCAAAACAATTCTATGGTTAAAAAATACCCTCAATTTTTCTCAAGCTGCATTTTGAACTTGATTTATTATCTTTTTTTATTAGGTCTTTTTTGAACAAGAAATGGAAACAGGACTGAAAAACAATAGCTATATATTGATTTAAAGTCATGGTTCAGTGAAGAATGTTGGGGTACGACAGATAATTTTGCCTTTTCCTTGTCCTTTGCCCTGTCTCTTTAAGTCAACCACAAGTTAATTCAACAAGCTGAGATGTACTGATCTACTAATTAAATCATTATAAGCCCATGTTGAAACTATTTCAGCCACAGATGAAGCTGTTGAATCAAGGCTTCACGCCTAAATTTTGCAGGCTGCTATAGGAACGTACCATTGTCTGCTCAACAAACACACACAAAGTGAGAATGTGCCATGATATTATTATGCCCCTATGAAATGGACTATCCAGATATAAAAACTTAAAGGCCTCCCTTCACTTCCACTAAGTGAGCTCCACTGATCTCCATGAATTTACACTACCATAGATACAAATTAAACTGGATCTAAAATCATTGTAGGCAGAGGGATCTGTCGGCTACAACAGGTCATGTCCCAGCTCAGCCACTGAAAAGCTGCCTTTCTGACAGCCTGTCTTTCTCATCATTACTTCTTCACCCTCTAAAACTCTACCACTGAAATGGGCAAGTTGAGAGGCCACTGAGAACATACTCCAGTCTACAAGATGCAGTGAAAAATTATATAAAGAAATGCCAGATCAAAAAATATAAAGTCCAACTCCTTCTTTTAAATCGTGGTGCTTTACTTAGAGACAGGCTTCTTTTGTAATAAAATATTCCTGAAGTTCACTCCTCAAGAGCTCTCTTTTTTCCCCTACCGTTAGCTGCATATGGCCTATAGCTCAAAGATTTGGGTTTTTATTTACATTCATCAGTGGCAAAACAACACAGATCTAATATCTAATCTTAGGAAATTAAGATGTGCTTGTTGAAACTCCCTAAATTTTGCAAGCTACTGCAGAAACATATTCTTCTTAGCAAGCCCACAGAAAGCGGAAATTGGGCCCCTGATAGAGACTAGATACTGTATACAAAGGTTGGGCTATCTCATATTGCATCATTATGTATCCAAGTGACAGATCCAGAGCAGTCACAGATGTCTAAAACTGACCTTTGTTACCCAAATCCAGAACGGCAATGCTGGAGACAACTGGTCAATTCCAACTCATCCTGGGAGGTTCCCAGCCTATACCAGAGCTGTCTGCAATGTCCGAATTTCCTTGGCTGACTGAAGTGCTGCATCTCTACATGAGCAGCAGCAGCAACAAATGCATTTTGGCTGTGCTGAACGGGTGCTGGAGAACACCCACCATCCTGGAGTGGGGATGTCTTCCCAGCCATGTAAGCATCTGGGTTGGGAAGTCCTCGTTTCCCTGCTTCTGGCAGTGAGCTTGCAGGGCAGCCTTTCATGTTAAATGTAATGAGATGCTGATTTCTTTAAAACCTGGCGGAGTACTTCAGGTCCTTCACTGAATTGGACCCTGAGTGACCACTCTCCTCATCACACTTGCTCTCCACTTTCTCAGCCTGGTACATATGCCAGACAGATAAACTGCCTATAAGATTGTTCTCTAACACAATGCAGACAAAAGTAGCTTCAGTACCTTAAAAAATATCATAAATAGGCTTTTGCTATTAAAGCCTGACACACTTCATCTGAAAGAGGATTGATTGGGAGTGAATGTACAAGCAAACAAACCATCTGTCGAGAGATGGCAGGGACACAGAAGTAGACAGAAGTCTCTGTTTACACCAAAAGCAAGGCTGAAGCTTTTGATGGCTCTCTGCTGCAAAACTAGGGCCTGCTCCTCTGGGAGTGTGCGACAGACTGGGGACAAATCAATGCCATCTAACCTGACACCTTTATGGAGAGATGTCTATATCTGAAATGGCATCTCTATAAGCAAAGGAGAAAATAAGACATTTCTGAGACACAGATGATATAATTTTATATGCTACCATCTGCTTCATCCCAGTTCTCTCTGTGCCTGTCTCTCACCATCCCTTTAGCTCTGCCTAGCAGGGTAGCCAGAGCTTCACATTTTTCCTGCTTGCATATAGGGAGCAATATTGACCAGGGAAAGAACATGGAGTACATCCTGAAACAGCTTCCTTATACCTGCTGCCCACTAGAAAGGTCCAAGTATTTATTGATAGCTTTCACCTATCCCACCTCACCATTCTTGTACTCCTACACCACTCCATCCTCCACAGTTTTTTATTTTGCTGGATTCTGCCTCTCCAGCACCTACTGATGTCTAGTGAGAACCAGCTGTGTTTTCAACAGTCGCTCTCAACTTGGTTTTCATCTTTCAAGGGCGTCTGTCCCTTTCCAGATTATGCCCCCCACCCCCCTTTATACTGCCTATCTTGAGAAGTGTATTGATGAAATTGCAAGTAAATGTCTTGTCTTTGCCTGTTAGGTTAGGTTCAACATGTTTATTCAGGGTCACTTGTAAATGAGAAATGAGAGGAGAGATGAGATGGGTTTGAAGACCCAGGCATTACCTGGCTGTTCCTAAAATGGCAATACACATGTGTACACATATATTAAGGGCTTGGTATACTGCTGTCCCTATTTTGGTTCACTCTTCCACCTGCTAATTAATTTTAACAGCCCATTAGGGAATTCACAAAGCCCAAAAAGAGCCTGATTTTCCTGTCACCTGATACACTTGTCTCAAGATCTGCTCTGATCTACAAACCCTCCTGAAGCCCCAGCCCCAGTAGGGGCACCCACAGGCCCGGCAACTCCGCAATATTTTTACCCTAACAAGAACCCTACATCCTGTCAATCCTGCACCACCCAGCTCATACCCACAGCTCCTGGGGCTTTGCACTCTCTGCTCCACAGGCGGTGAAGGGAGAAGAGAGCAACCACGGTGTCACAGCCAGCTGCTCATCTTTGCAAACTGATGAAAGCATCTAAGAGATGTTTTCAGCTCCTCTCCTTCTTTCCAAATGAGTTGATGAAGGAGGAGTAGTGAGGATCAAAAATGACAGGCTAGGGAGGAAGATTTCTTTGCATTTCCAGTGGGTTTCTGTTTTCCCTCCTCAAGGCAAAACTTGGGGAACAGCACTTCCTCCCCCACAAGAGCTAGCCAAGGAAGAGAGCAGGGTGGTGGAAAGCTGTGGAAAGGGCCTTTCCTGAGAAGCAGAAAAAGGTGTGTGATACTGAGTGATCCCCAGACCTATTTGAACGTTTTCTCTTCTCCAGTGAGCACCGGCACTGCGTGGTCTTGGATTAGGCAGAAAAGGTGCCTTTTACAGAAATAACTGTTAAATGATAGGAAAAGCTGAGGTCTTCACTGATGATGCATGGCTTGTATGTACTGAGAGTTCAGCTTTCTGGTGGGTGGCAAGGGGTGGGGGATGTGGTCATCCCCAGAAACTTCTCAGAGCCAGCCTTACAGACATGCTCCATGCCACAGGGGCAGGGCACTGACTTAGTTGGGTGATGCCAGGGTCTTAAGCACCCCGTCAGTCCTCTGCCACAGCAAACACCTCCATGCAGTTGTCCTGAGCTTGTGCAGCTCAGAGCTGACACTTTGAGCATCACAGAGGCCATGGTTGCCCTTAGAGTAGTCACTGAAATAAAGGCTCCCTGCTCCCCCTGCCCTTATCCTCCATCAACTGTACACTCCCTCCTGAGCTGTTTCTCCTGTGCTGCATGCTCCCAGAGGCTCATAGCTCCCTGGTGCTAGCAGATTTTGATCTGGCTCTTCCAGTTTTGTTACATTCCCATCAGAAGCACAATTATCGCAGCAGGTGCTGTAGCACGATCTGTCACATGGGTCAGCAAACTGTGGATCCTCACATCCTTCTGTGTAGAGACAGCCACTCTGGGTCTTACCACTGCTATGCAATTCCTTTGCATACAGCTTTCATCTTCTTTGGGTCATATCCTGGTGGCTATATTTAAGCAAAACTCCATCTGAAGCTGATGGGACTTTTTCCCTGTAGAAAGTGGGATTTTTCCATAACTTTCCGCCTATTTCAAAGCAAACATTTATCTAGCACAGGTTGAACCAGACTGGTCAGCTTAGGGAAGGCCTGACTCTTCATGTCCCTCTAAAGAACATTCCTGCATACCTTCTTATCCCAGAAAAAAAGGTTCTTTCTTCACCCTGGGGACATGGGAGCAATCTGATGAAACTAACAGAGAAAAAGAAAGGTTGTCCTTCTCTCCCTCTCCTCTCTTTTTTTGGGTTTTTTTTTTTTTCAAATAAAGAAGGACAGACCCTTTAGCAATCATGGGGTTTCCTGGACAAGAACACAAGAACCCCAAGCATGTCATCATTGCTCCATAGTTGCAGAACTTGATCATATTAGGGCTGTACTGGCTGCTGGGATAGAAGGTGGGACTAAGAGATACTGGAAGGCTTCCAGGCAATTTTCTTGGAGAAAAACTCAGCGTGACTGCAGCACTGCTCATTTGTCAGAAAAGATCAGCTCTGCAGGTGTCATCCCACAGGAATCACAGAGTAGGGCCTTCACCAAAAGGATGAAGGTAAAAATTGCCTATTTAATCAGAATGAAACGTGCATTGAAAATGGGTGGAGATGCATTACCACGATTTCTCCATCCCAGGGAAGGGCATGACATCTCAGAAATAGCTCCAGTATGTGCAGGCTGCATCTGTACAATAAGATGGTGGTTCTCCATCATGTAGACTGACAGGAATGGCTGCTGGATTTCAAGGGTAAAGTCTGAGAGTTGGTGAACAGAGAGAGCAAATGACTCTGTGGCAATCTGTTACCACAGTAAACATAGTTCCTTCTCACCCTACCCAGCACATATGCTCCTTCCAGCTCGGGGTGAGAGAGGAGGCCAGGATTGCCATTTAAGAGAGAGGTTTTTGTGTTCCTGCTGATGAACCTACCAGAACACTTCTTATCATATTTTGCTAAGACTCACACACAGCCCATCTGCATTTTGTGCAGAGGAGTTTGTTTCAACATATCAGAAGTGCTCCACAGTCTCCAGGAGCCCAAAAATGCCTCAAAGACCCTCCTTCAGAGGAGCTACAGGTCTCCAAGCAGTCCCTACATGACACACTGGCTTCTTCCCCACCCCCCTCACAGCTTCTGATTCACTTGCTCACAAGCAGATTCATGTTTTCCTCCTATTTTTACACACAACAGTCATCCTGGTTGTGTGCTGGGGTGCATGATGCACACTAACATGACCTGACATCCTTCCTCACATATGTGCATATTTGACTAGACCTTAGGTCAATGCAGGCAAAATCACACAGGCTGGTCTTTTGAGTGTCAGGCATGCATTCATCTACGGGGACCTTCTCTTAGGATAAGCTCATGTGTCTATTCACAAGCCATTATGTGATGCTCTGTTATGTCTGGTTGAACAAGACATTCAAATTAACTAAAATGAATTTATCCATATGGCACTGCAAACCCTAGTCACAGAAAGGAAACAATGCATAGAAATATCACATCCAAATTTTTCAGTGGTGACCCTTGGGTGCCCAGCATACAAGTTTTTCCTCTCATGTTTGATACATCTTTGTTTATCTATTCTGTTTGCATTGAGGACTTTGCTGTTTAATGTATTTTGAATATAAGGCTCCAGTTAATGTCAGTAGAACTTCTGCTTGCAGATAAGGGAGGAATATTAAATAGATCTGCAGTGCAGAGAGAGATGATATTTTAGTTCCTTTCATGCATTCAAGTTAGAAAATAACACTGTAGTGGTTGGTGCCTTAAATTCCCAGAGATTTCAAAGTACTGTGCTCAATACCCAGGCAGAAAACTTCCCACCACTGAAGGGAGGTTTCTGCTGGTGTGAGGATCATTGGCTAAGCCTGACATGAGATAGAAAAAACTAGCACACTACAGGTGAACTAGAGTAGAAATACAGAAGGTCTTCCATGCCCTTGGGTTAAACAGGCAGGGCTGCTCAGTGCTGGCAGCTGCAAAAGAGAGACCGTGAGGGGCTGGGAGACCCTCAGGGAGGGCTGAGCTGAGGGCACAGACCACAACAGTCCATCTCAGGCAGAGATTTGTAGAGATGATCAAACAATTTTTGCCTTTATGGGTAATGAGCATAGAAGCATTTATCAAATTTCTTCTTTTTATATCTCCAGTGTCCCTCACTGGATATATCAGGGAGTAATTCAGATGTTTTTCAAGCGCTGAAATTGAAAGAGCATTGGACTTCTATATGACTAGAAGATGATCATGCATTTTTGAACACCCTTATTGTTGATTGCTGCATTAGTGCAATTTATTTGAACTGAACACTTTGTCTGGAGCAGTTGAATGTGCTTTCAAACAGTATCCCCTTAAGGCTACCTTCACCTTGGCCTTACAAACCACCCTCTGTGTGCTTACTTGCGGAAATCTCCACCATAATGAGTAGTCGGATCTGTTTTTGTCTTCAAACCTCATTTCAGGAAGTAATCTGGGGCTTTTCATGCCTGCTCCCACTCACGGCAGGACATTCTTACCCTCCTTTGAGAGGCAGAAAATCAGAGGAAAGCAACATTTTGGTGATAAGCATATGCTGGCAGGAACACTGCTATAAAACTTGCAACAAAGACTTTAAGAAGACAGTGTCATAGCAATTAGATTCACAGCATCTATCAAATTATAATTCCAGCAGCACTGAGGGTGAGAAAACTTGTCACAAAGAGCCAGCACCTCTTCCCACTTCTGCAAACATTTTTTTGCTAGTGCAGTTTGACAGGTTACAGAAAGAGACTTTGATATGGCCAAAGTCACTGCTTGAGAAAGTCAAGACAAATATTTACAAGTGTGTTGCATTAGTTGCCTGCAAATATCCTTCTATGCACCTAAGCATCTGCCTTTAGTACTGTCATCGAACAGGTATCGGCCATGAAAGCTTAGGAGCCAGGGAGATGGCACTTCCAGCTGGAGGGGAAAGGGGCTGGGCATGGGAAAGCAGCCGTGGCTGTCCAAGAAGAGACTATAAATGATGTAAACTGTAACAAGCGCCGATGCAGAAACACAGCCTGAGAAAGCTGCCCCAATGTCGCCTGCAAGGGATCTTCAATGCCCAGCCCTTCTCCCTAACACTCCAGCACCTCCAGCAGCTTGATGGGGCCAGGAGGGGACTGCCCACCTGCTCCTGGGGCCCAACAGGGCAGGTAATGGTGCAAAGAGCCAAAGGAGAGGATGTCATCTGCTGTAGCAGGGAAGGAGAAGCTGGTGAAGGCACGGGGGATTGCTGCAATGCCACACTAGCTCCCCTGGGTCTCTGGGCTGGTGGCATGCCTTCCCCTTTCGGGCTGCCTTAGCATAATTCTGCAACTGGCTGTTTCTTTCCAGCTACAACCTAAGGAGAAGTCCAAGCAAACAACGGTAGAAACAAATGAGCAAGTGCAAAGCAAATGGGAAGGGCTTAGGAGCAGTGCAAGCACTCAGCATCTAACCCCACCAGAAAAGAGAAGGGAGCAAGAGGGGAGGAATCGATAAAAGTGTAATGAAGTCACAAGGAATTGGGACACTTCTGGACAAAACATTTTGCCCAGATGAATTAAAGGGTACATCAGCAGGTTTCCACTTCTGAGAAGTTTTTTGAGTTTAGCAACATTGTCAGGATCAGGGTTTTAAACTACACCAGATCCTTGAGCAGTAGGAAAATGCCTTGAAAATCATGAAAGGTTTTTCTTTGTTTAGTTTTACATTTTATTTTAATAAATGGTAGGTTCTTTCAATTTGCCTGCTGGTTTCTGAGCCTTTAAGGCCTATTTAATATGCATATTCATGTCATCTTATGCAATGATTCAAGCCTTTTAAAATTATCTTTTTATTAAAAGCTCAGATTTTCCCAGAATCAAATTCCAAGTAATGGCAAAATGCCAAATATTGTCATGGTAGTAATAAATGAGCAAGCTAAATTTAATAAGAATTTTCTGATAAAGAGCAAGCAATTAACAGACTGATTACAGCAATCATTTTTTATGCTGTTGACCCAAATGCCATTGTATATTCTTTTCATGTGCCCTAAGCGTGGCCTGACTATATTAATATATGCACAGATCCCTAGTATTTGAAATTTGGGAGTTAATCATATGCTGAAGTAGAATTACAATAATGTGGTGAACTTGTCATATGGCCATTTCCTTTAAATTACTTTATTTGTATTTCTATTTATTTTTAATTTAATTTGTTCTCTCCTTTAGAATCACCATAAGAAGGTATCAGATTGGAGCATTTGTTCAGGGAATGTTGTGTGCACTCAGCCTGCATGTCCCAGAGACCTCTGGGAAATATCTTTTGATGAGCAAGTAACCATTCTTCAGTGGTTTGAATTTTTGTTTTATTTTTCAGCTGAAACCCTTTTTTCCCCACAAAGCAAATCAAACCTTTTTGTTCAACTAGAGGACGAGTGTCTTCCTCGATGCAACCTTTTCAGGATGCTGAAGCAGTCAGCCAGTTCCAGAATTTTGTGGTGTCTTAAAGGCAACCATTGGCACAGCCAATTGATTTAGGGAGGAATCACACAGCTAGGAAGGAGTAAGGGACTAATGATGTGTGACATGATACTCACTGACCCTAATTATCAACTTCAAAGCAGCTCATGGGTAGTGGAGTTATTGCCTCCCAGCAGACAGATGCTTCTGACTTATCTCAACCCTGGCCACAGCCCCAGCTAATGTCAGCATCATTTTTACAGACTGCAAGTGAATAAAAAACAATGTCAGGGAGCAGGGAAGGAAAGTCAGCGGGAGAAAGGCCAGTAGAGTCACCAACATTAATGGGAGGATGGCCAGAACTGGAGTGCAAACTGGAGCACATTGAAACTCTTTGGGTAAGGGAGGGGAAACTCCCTCCTACACTGCCCTGGACGGGATGGAGGGCAGGCAACACCCAAAAGAAGAGGGTGACACAGGAGACCAGGAGTATGACACAGATTTTTTAGAGTGGTACTTGGGGGTGGGCAGTGAACAGGACTAAATGTCACACCAGAAAGTGTGACACTCTAAAACTGGGCTGGCATTAAAGGAGGCAGCTGAGTTACACAGTCTGTTTGCAAATTGAGTGAGATTAATAAGCTTGAGCTGGAGAGGGAAAGAAGATTTAAATCATTTGTGGTAGGATGAAAGCTTTTCCTCACAAAAGTTCAGGACATAAAGGCAAAATACAGCCTAGTGCTAAGAGGAACTGGGAAAGGAACTGTCCATCAAAACTGCAGTCCAACAGGGAGTCTTCAACATCAATGAAAAGAAATTTTCTCTGGTGGATTTTCTAGTTGCTTCCTTGTTTGTTTGTTTGTTTTATAAAGGGGAGATTTTTATCCACTTTGTTCTTCACTGATGTCTTCCAATATCACACAGGAACATATGCAGATTCTAATCCAGAGATATTGTAGATCAAAGTGGTGCCCCAGCTGCTGCATCACATCAGATATGGCTCTTGTAGCGGGACTCTGGTTTTCCCTTTTCGGACAATTTTCCATCAATTAAAAAAAAAAAAAAAAAAAAAAAACCCCAAAAAAATGGATAAAAGTGCTGTTATTAAAATTAAAACTTCCTCTTTGAGTTCACATGCTAAGAGATATCCAGTAATCAGCATGGGAGAGTGGAGCACCCCCTTACCTTTAGAGACATAGAAGCAATGCCATTTCTCTGCATGAGGTACTTGCATTCCATCCCTCCAGGTTTGAGAGCTACCTGTGTAACCATGTTACAGTGTCTCTACCAGTAAGCATAACATCAAACAGGATTTTGGGGCTCTTGAGAACATGACTGTAAGAAATGGCCTATACTTCGTGCCACTGTCAGGATACCTCTTTGGGCCACTGAGCTGTTGGAAACATCACTGCAAGCAGCTGTATTAATCAAATGATGGTGAATACCCAGTAACTTGGACATTCCTGCAGCTTCCGTCTTTCACTGCAGCTAGTTTAATTCTGATGTTGCTAGGATATATCATCTTAGAGAACATAAACCCTACAAAGCCCTCACCGACAAGAGGATTAGAAGAGTCTGTCTACCGGTGGATTATGTATATGAAAGAAGAATAAAATCAAACATAAAATATTTCATTTGTGGCTAAAATAGTGTAATTCTGTGGGTGCAGAGATGAAACGGTCAGGGTGGCTTTATCTGTTGTACACTCCCAAACAATAATGCTCTGCTCCAGCTGTTCTCTCAAGACACATCCCTGCAGAAAGGCAGTGGTGGTTTAGGGAATACCACAAACTTCTCTGTCATCTGATTAAATGTAGACAAATCCAAAGCAGACATAAGTATTCACTGCTTGACCTAGGTAACCTTATTTCCCATTTATTCAGTGTCAAGATTTGCATGTTTTTAGAGATTGAGTCATTCATTTCACTCTCACACGGGGTGGAAATTGTGCCATTGGAGTACCAGGACAGAGAGGTACAACTCCCTTTGTGGGTCAGTCCACCAGCCCTTCCCATTCCAGCAAGGGTGGGCCAATGCAGTAGCTGTGCTTGCTCATGAGCCCCCACCTAACTGCATCAGCAGAGCAAATACACATACATATATGTACATGTACATGTAGAGTCATACACCTATATAAACCCCCAAAAACATAAGACCTCTGTGTATACGTGTCTATATATGTGTGTATGTGTATAAACTGCTCCTGTGTTGTTTTATTCATCAGATTCAGGTATCTCAAATTTTGTCATTATTTCCCCTCTAAGCATTGAATATGTCATTACAGAAAACCTGCCTATATCCATCAGGCCTTATACCTCTTTCTCAATACCATCTAACTGCTCATACATTAAATTGTTGCAGTCCAGCAGTCAGTCTTGTACTTGGCATCTGTGTGTGGACCAATGGGACTCAAGTAACCAGGATCCAGCAGGAGTTCAAGTCTGGGCTGGGGTAGAGATAATTTTCTTCACAGTGGCTGGTATGAGGTTGGGTTTTGGATTTGTGCTGAACACAGGGTTGATAATATAGAGATGTTTTTGTTATTGCTGAGCAGAGCTTACACAGAGACGAAGCCTTTTCTACTTTTTGTACTGCCATTCTGGCAAGGAGGCTCAGGGTGCATGGGAGGAGACACAGCCAGGACAGGTGACCCAAACTGACCAAAGAGAGATTCCAGACCATGCAACACCATGCCCAGTATATAAAGCGGGGAAGAAGGAGGAAGTGGAGGACATTTGGAGTGATGGCATTTGTCTTCCCAAGTACGATTACACATGATGGGGTCCTGCTCTCCTGAAGATGGCTGAACACCTAACCCACCCAGGGGGAGCAGTGAACTAATGAATTCCTTGCTTTGTTTTACTTGTGTGTGCAGCTTTTACTTTCCTCATTAAATGCTCTTTATCTCAATCCATGAGTTCTCCAGCTTTTACCCTTCCGATTCTCTGCCTGATCCCACAGGTGATGGGGTGAGCGAGCGGCTGTGTGGGGCTTAGCTCTTGGCTGGGGTTAAACCACAACCAAGTCACTGCTCAGTGGAGTGTAAATGCATGCATACAGATATGCTCATACCAAAATGAATAGGATTAAATTAATGGATTGCCACACTGGCTGGTCAAAACCACCTTATTTAAACCCTGAAAGAGTCAAATAAATTGCTTGTAAACCTAACAGGAATACTCTGCATATTCAAGTTATGTGTTTAGCCTGGGCTTAACTCCAAGATTTCCTTCACAGCAAAACTCTCCCCTCTGTGGCACCCCTAACAGTTGGGGACAAAGTCAGAAAGTGATGTAAACCTTAGTAAAAGAGATCTGATAATATGCTACAAATATTTGCGCCTAAATGCTACACATCCTTGTGTCTAAAGCACCACTCACTGATACCCAGCAAAGCTTAGAGAGAGGGAGCAAATAACTGGAAACCCATCAGGTTTGGTGACTGATCTGTACTAATCTGTAGTTGTTTCTCTGCTCTGTACTTCAGTGTCTGTAACTGTCTCTGCATCAAAATGATGTGCTGTTTGATCTTGACCTTTTACCTAGACTGCGACCTCGATCTTTCCCACTTATTGCCCTGACTGTGATCTCTTTGGGAACTCCAGATGATATGAAATTTCTCTGATATTCACCTCTTTATGTGACCTATGTGCCCTACTCATTCACTAACACACTGATGGCCACATGCTTGGCCATGGATAGCCTTCTATAACACCTTATGAATATTCAGGATATTTCAGTCTCTCAGATAGCAGATGGCACTTTCTTTTTAGCTTGTGCAATAAAAAAAAAAAAAAACAAAACCCCAAAACCCAACCAAACAAAACCAAGAACAACAAAAAACCCAAACCAAATTATAGACAACAAATTCTACTTCTTGTTTTCTTCTGAGCTTTGGTCTTATTTCCTAATTCAAGTTCTCAAACTCATTAATGTTGCACCTCTGGGAATTTACTGGTAATGCAACTCTCCACCTCCCTGCTCTTGCCCTGCACAGCTCCACCACAAATCTCATTAACACTTGCAGCATTGAATACTGTGAGAATCTCACATAGTTTGAGTTCTTCCCTTCACCATTTCCACAGAGCAAGCCTCCTCTCCTTAACAGATCCCCAGTTCAGGTCTTCCCGAGGACCAGGTACTCCTCAGGCCATCATTGGCAGACACTGGGATTGTGACAAGTTGCAGCAAAGCCCAGTGTGTTTTTGGTAAACCTGAACTCTAATTGAGCCGGCCAAGCCAGAAAAACCTGGTGTGCTTCCTTACACCTAATCCAAGCACACTCTGTGTCCATTAGGCTTAGCAGCAAGCGCTAACATGCAAAGGAAGGCTCGTATCAAGGTATCTACAAATCCTAGTTACCCCTGTCAGGCAATATCAGGATGCTTACTAGAAAGACCGTATCTTTCCCATCACCATGTAACAGGCTACCAGGACACCAAGTGGAGCTGCTAAGACAGAGAATTCTCAGAGCATCTGCACATCCTGGTCTGTCTTAAGGGTTTGCCAAAGTTCAAGCTTTCTCCACCAGACCAAGCTGAAAATCAGCAGAAATCTTCGCCTGAGTGCTACCAAGGTCCTTCATGGGAAAGAGAATAGTCTGAGGTGAGTCTGTCCCCAGGAAAGATGGTTTTCCAAGATTTGCTGGAGAGTCATTTCCTATCAGAGTAACTGGAGTTTTGAGTCAGGACTAAACAGAAGACACTTTATGAAATCCTGAGACAAAATGTTCTCTTTCAGACAGGCCAGGTGGAGATAAGATGTCTTTCAATACCTGAGAGGCCTCACTGTGCTTAGGAGAAGTGAAAAACTGACCTACTGCACAAACTGGCTTGAGTGTTGCTTGTTGTCATGCATGTAGCTCTGCCCAGCACAGCAGACTCATTTCAGTCTAATTAGCAGATGTCCTTGAGGTGTTTGAGGCTGGTGCCTCAAGACAAAGAAAGAGGTCTGCAGATCAAAGTACACCTTTCATCATCCAGGACATTATTTTTATGAGCTGGGCTAGAATACCGCAAATTCCACAGATTCAAGCATAATGAGTAAGTCAGAGAGCAAAAGGTGGTATTAACTTGACACTCAGTTTCTAAATTCAGGGATGACTTTCTCAACTTGGTGACTGCTGGGCAGCATGATTTATGCCTTTGCCTGCAGGAGGTAACTCTACTGCTAATAGGAAGTGAGCTATTTGTTAAACAGAAGAGCTGGGTGTCTCTGTCCCTCAGTCCTGCTTCCCACATTGTGGCTTTTGCTGCCAGCATTATGTTTCATATCATGACTTCAAAGGTTTATAGGAAGCTCTGTGTCTGTTTGAAGAGCTATGAATCCAATACTGGGACAAGAACAATGTTCTGTTTTGAGAGCAGGGAACCTGGTTTCGCCCTGTATATGAAGTCCATGACACACACAAGATAAGGTCCTCTGCAAGGGAGTTTGTATGGATTGCCGGAGCTGGGAAAAGGCCATCAGGGAGGTAGTATAAAGGCAACTTTTCTTTGTCTTTCCAAGGCTGTTTTACATTTCAGATGATATAAGATGTGTGCAGCATTTTATTTGGGTAACCTCATTGAATGAGCAGAACAGAAGGCACATGGGGGAGTCACATACCCCTGACAGAACTGATCTGAATGCTGGGGTGGAACATACATTTTTTCCAAACTGCTTTTCTTTTGCCCTAAAATGATACTGGTTTTCGTCAAAGGACACTTACAAAGTTCAGCTGTATAGGTTGTTATATACCTCCTGTTATCCTCCAATGCTTTTAGATATACATATTAGACAGACATACATACATCTAGATGTAAATACATGCATACATTAGACAGACATACATACATATAGACACACTCTTATGACCTGTTTGTAACATAACACTGTTGCTGAGCTGACTTAGTCTTTGTCAAGTGCTTTTTCTTGCGGATGTTGCCCATCTCTCCTGGGGTCATGAGCCCAAAAAGCTCAGCTGGCAACAAGTATGACCAGTGCCAGGTAGAAAAACTAAGCTTTGTGTTCAGCAAGATGTCACTGAACTGTAGTGGAGTGTATTACTGCAAAAGCTTCAAAATATTTTATCATTGCACTCCAAGATCATTGAGTGACAAGATCTGTCAGCACATAGAGACATAAAAGTTTTGTTCTGACTACTCACTGGGTTCTGTAAGTACCCATAATTCAGTGTTCATGGTTCTGACTATGGATATTTTTAAATCACCCTGACAGATGCAAAGACTGGAGGCCCAGCTTTCAGCTATGTCTCAGCAACTGTAGATCAGTAAAAAGTATCTGAGTAGTTGCCAAGACAGTTGTGTTTGCAGCGTGACTGCTGCTGGAGTGACAGGGCTATAGAGGTCTGATCTACCACAGTTCTTCCACTTCAAGGCAAGTTGATAGGTTTGGCAGAAATCCAGCAATGGAAAACATGGCTTGCAAACAGTAGGAACCACTGATCCAGTTTTATGCTCGTCCAGATCATTACCCACAGGAAAAAATCACACTGAGAACAAGATCTCTTTTTTTTCTTTTTTTTTTTTTAAGATTGCATTACTCTGGAAAACAATTAAAAAAAAAAAAAGTTGAGTGGAATGGGATTTCTTTTCCTGACACTCTCAAAAACAATCATTGTTTTCCCTCTTCCTGCACTGCTAAATCACGTTGCGAGTCTTATCATGCTTTGGCTTCGTCAGGCACGTCACATGCCAACATCAAGACAAAGTCATGCTGAAAACTGCACAGCCCTCGCCTCTAGACAGACCTGAGCTTGCATCAATGCCAACAACCCACAGACTCTACTAAAATATCTGCAGTAGTTACTTCCTGCCCCTGCAGTCCCAAGTATATTTCCTAAGTCAGGAATATCTTCTAAATATTCTCCTATGAAACACAGAATTGTCTTTCAAGTAGCAAAGTAGAAGTAATTGGCACTGCAAACCTTCCTTCTTGTCCCCAAATAAAGAAAAAGATTGATGTTTTGGTTGTTACCACAAAGTATATAAATGTGCTTCAGGGGTCATTAACTTCAAATCCGTTCTTTTGGAAAAAAGATTAAGTGCAGCACTGTACCTTATCCTGAATCCCCTGCCAAGCTTTGTTTAGAAACAGTATTTTACTGACAACTTTTTTTTTCTCCCCTGTGAGAAAAACATGCCCACCCAGGGCAGAAGCTGACTGCATGCAGCACCTGCCTGCATAATAAGTGCCACTCTAGACTGCTTAAGGACATGAAAAGAGCCTCACTTCTCTTTTTATTTTAAGGTCTGGTCCAGCAGCGATAAGGGAGTTCAATTGCTGCAACTCAGGGAGCAGCACGGCACAGGAGGTGGACAACCACACCTGCCAGCCAATTCAAGGCCCCACATCAGCATCCGGTGGCTTTGGGTCACCCACATCCTGCCAAAGAGGTTCAACCAACTCCTGCTGCAACCTCCTTTAATGCCTTTGATGAGAAACTGCCATTAAAGACAGCAGGAATTAGGAGATTTTGGGGTCGAGAGTAAGGAGAGGGGAAGGGAGCCAAGGTGGGGCAAGACACCTGGGAGTCCTTTTGGGGCAGGGCTCACAGGGAGGGTGGATGAGCGCAGGTCCTTCATGGCACAGGTGGTCACCTCTTGTAAGTGAGCCATGACTGCTATGGGATATTTCACGGGGGTGAGATTTTCCTTTTAATTGTGGATGTGTCTTTCAAGCATTCATTCTAATACCTCCAGTAGCTAATCAATTTACTGAGCTCCAGGGCAACATTTACTTTGTTGTTATTGACAATAACATGTTTTAAGACATTTTAATGTATCCTGCATGTCTTGAAATCAGATAATACAATTCTCCTCAGAAAGACTGAAATTACTTTAGTTTGAAGTCTTACATAATTCAGTTTTTAGCAGGTTCACTTGTGAAAAATATTCAGCATTTTCTCTGCATCTGAAGTAGGAATGGCATAATGAGTTCTAAGGGGCTTAAGATCGTGAAAGGAGGAGGGTTTAGTCTATTTCTTAATAAAAGACTCCTGAAACATGTTAAAGCTGCTGTGCTGAGACTCCCAGTATATAAGAAGTCTTATATCCAGCTTGATGTCATATCCAGCTTTCTATCAGATTGAAGTTACTCAGGAGAACTTACAGTACCCGGAAAGTCACTGGTTTTTTTTTCAGAGAAATCATCTTAGTCTGATTGAGACTCAAACTAAAATGTGAAGTCAAGTATTTGGATATGTGACAAAAGCCTTTTTTTTTGTTCACTAAGAAGTGTTTTAGATAAAAACTGTACTTATTACTGAAGAACAACCAAATCTGTCTTGTGACTTACCTCTCATAAATGCATGACATAGTTAATTTCAGCACACACATCATTAGGTCATTCAATTTCAATGTTATCATATTTTAAAAATCTTGTGACACATTGTGAAAGAAATGTTAAACTTTTGATAATATCCCTTTGTCAACTGCATCTAAGAATTTTAAAGTATGAGTGGAAAATCATTACCTAACACTGAAAGAGATAAAGAAGGAATTTTGGCTTTTTTTTTTTTTTTTAAGAGCTAGAAAAGATATTTTTAATTCCTTTTAATGCAACTCTATGAGATAATCATCATCAGAATATATACCTACATATTTTCATGTGTCTAAAGTTAGCAAAAGTGATATCTCTCCCACAATTATAAAACTCTTGGAATTGAGAAAATATCTGTAAATGTTGCTAAACTGCTTTTGAAATCAAATTGCTTTGCTGTATGTGAGAAGTTTGATCAGCTGGAAGAAAATATCTTTTTTTCTGCTAGAGAATCATCTTCCAAAGTTAACATCTTGCATTATCCAAAACTATTGATGACACTGCCCCCTATGAAGGGGCAAGGCCAGCCCTGTCTCTGGGCTAGACCTGTTGAGTTGAGAGACAAAGCACCAGTAGCAAGAAAATGTTGGATTATACATAACCAGGACTTAGGAAAGAAGCCACAAACCTGTTATACAGGAAAGGAAAAGAAAATGGCAATAGGAACAGAACATAATTTCTTATTGCAGGGACTCTTTCCTTAGAGGGGCAGTCCTTCTTGAAGGCTGTGAGGAAGAGGACTCTGTGTGTGCTTTTGGTTGCCCTGTGTAGCTCTGCAGACCAGGTGATCTCACTAGGTCATTTTTATGATGATCTGTGGACTGTCCTCAAGGTACATTTATGCAGTCATATTTCCTTCAGCAGAGTTATGACTACATAAACTGAGGGCTGAAATCAGCCCATCTGAAGTGAGTCAAAGCAGAAGAAACTCATTTCGCCTTTGGGCACAATGGTAAATAGATCTGTCAACCTGGTGTTTATGGTGGTGCTGTACAAGAAAAGCATTCCTCCACCTCATGGATAATACCTGCCCATATGTTTATAAATGCCCTTTGGCTTGGGCAGGTTAAAGGCTCCGAGTCCAAATCTAATAAAAGTCCATATTTCACTGATACTGTACCTGCTGCCTCCTCATTTCATTTATAATAACGATATTTCTTGTTGTAATTCTGTTCTATCAGCATGTGGTCTTCCTTGTAATTTTTCTCAGTTTTCCTCATATGACATGATCTATACATTACCAGCATGTTATGAAAATCAAAGCAGATGTAAATCCTTTTAATGCTGGCATGCCTGCTTTAGTATTATAAGCTACCAGTAAAACACCTGAGCGAAAATGAGAATTAAAATGTACAGAAAATTTAGTTTCTGTTGGACTGTTAAATCCATCCAGATGCAGTCAACAATTTCACAGCCTTTTCTGTGGTTGTGGGTATTGATGCAAACTAAAACACTTACTGTCTTGCTTATTTGTGACTCCATGAATGCTGGTATAATCAGTGATATGTATAGCCCTGGAACAAAACATACACAAGTTGAAAGATAAACAGCTTTTGTAAATTATAAACACCTCTAACTGAAATAATTTTATCATCAACCATGGTACTCAGTTCTATATTTCAGTCCAGCAAAAGAGCTGGAGAAGTTTCAATGAAAGCTATTTGAATAGATGGTGATTACATTACTCTAAATACAGAAATACTGAATTTCGTGTAGTGAAGTGACTGGGGCTCCAGAAGCTGCTACTGTTGTAAAACGCAGTGACAAAATGTACAGAGCACTTAGGGGTTGCCTGAGGGAAACCTCATGATTACAGATAAATTCTATCCATGTGTCTGCCAGAAAGGCTGCTCTGCACTAAGGAACTCAATTAACATGATTTGTGTCTAAGATTTATTTTTGTCAAGCCACCTATTACACATGTTTTATGTGAGTTGCTTCCCCTCAGCCAGGGAGGGCAAATATATTACACTTTTGACATCATCCTCATCGTGTTTCTCCACTTGCTAAAATTATTTGGATTGATTTAAGTAGAACTGGTATGATTTACAATTTCCTTTTGCTTTTCCTTTTCATTTTTAATAGCCCTCATAATTTGCAACCTGTTGTAGCACTGTGTGCATGACAACCTGCTCTGGTCTTTCCTTACTTGGGCTCTTATATGGGTTCACCACAGAGGTGAGGGTGGGGCCCTAGTTTTGGAAGATGCCTGCTAAGAGCAGGGTTGTGCTGCAGCACCACCTTTAGCCAGAGAAACCCCACAGACCTGCAGGAAGAGGCATTACAGTAACTTTCACAGAAAACACAAGTTATCAACACCCAGCAGCAACGACACTGAAGACCACTGTGACCATTTCTTCTGAACGACATGATGTTGCCTGGACTGGCTCTTGTTTCATATCCCCAGACCTGTGACTGTGCATCTGGAGCTGCCCTGCTCCAACTTTTCTTGGATCTTAATGCATGGTAAAGATCACAGCAGGAGCAGTTCACAGGAAAGTGACCTCCCTGCTCCTACATAATGTTGCTTTAAGTGTGTGTGCTGCATACATATATCCGGCTTTTTATTAACAGCATCACACTTCAGTTGCTTAGTCCCCATGGTTCCTGGTATATTTTTAGATGGACATTTAGTTATGGACTCCTTGCTCTGTGATTGTTGGAGCTTGGATCCTGCATGACTGTAGAGGTCGGGGCTGGTGGGAATCCTTCACTATCTCTACAGACAAGCTATGGAGCTGGGCTAATCATTTGGACCCTATAGGAAATGGCCCATCTGTGAGACCACAGCAGGCTAATGGGTTACCAAAATTTGGTCATCTCCCAACAGTACAGCTTATGCAGCCTTGAAAATCAACATTCCTCTTGTGGACATTGCTCAATACCTCCTCCAACAAAATTCAACAAAATTCATCACTTTTCTGCCTCTTAACATCCTCCTTCCATACTGTCTCTCTGAAGAAAAGCCTTTTTTGTTTTAATCTCAGAAAGGTTATCAAAATACTACATGTTCTTCCCAATTCAAACTCTGCATGAAGGAAAGCAGAAAACTTGAGCTGGTGTTCTTCAACTGTGCTCCAAAAAATCAGAAGAAACTTCGAACTTAAATCAAGCAAGTTAGGAAAAGTCAGGCTGTTGAATATAACACAGTGTGATACATCAAGGTGTCATTTAGTACACAAATAAAAGTTTACCATAATGGAAAAACTTTTAGGTGTCATAAAATACAAACAATTCACACTTTAGACTTTACTTGAAGATGCCATTGAAAAGGCATTCACCTCTTTCATCAATGTCTTGTTGCTTCGGTGAGAGACCCTTATGTAAAAATATCTGCCTCATTTTTAAACTTTGCTTGTTGGTTTAAATGAGTCATATTACAGCATTTCTGTAGAGCCTTGCCATCCTAAAGACTTCTGCATTTTCTCTCAATCAAGGTACCTAAGCAGTGCAATGCTCTGGCGTCTTAATTTTCATTTTGAGATGCTAATAAGAAAGAAGTCTTCTGTTTTCCTCATTTCAAATTTTTGGGATTTTAGTTCTTTAAAATTTCTCTGGTCTTCTCTCTGTAGTTTTTATCAGTCTGTTTCAAATGAGCCATGCAGATCAGATGCCAGACTGGTTTACTGGGCCCTCAGCTCTTGGCCCCAGATTGCTCCTAATTAGCTGACTCTGTCCCTGGCCATGGTGTGTTCTCTTTGTTCTTACTTGGATGTCCTTTCATGTGGCTGGGCCACAGCAAATTAAATATTACAATAAGGCCTTTCAACAAAACTTCTATTAATATGTATTACAGCAGTGCCTGGAGCAGCCAGTTTGAGATGGAGACTGTAGGTGTTGTCTAGTTAAACATTGTCTCTCTCCTGAAGCCGCAACAATCCCTGGGTGAAGTCTGCCACACTCCCCTGGAGTATCTTGCTGCTCACGATCATTGGCTCCATTGAATTCAGTGGAACCATCCATGCATCAGAGTATAATTTTTCATGCATGGCAGCAGCATCAATCTGTTAAAGTTCTGAATTACCCTCTTCCCTGGACATGTGATATTTTGTGAATTCATTATGAAAGACAAGGTGAAAGAAATATTGCAAAGATCAGTAGAGCTGCTTGCAAATCCTTCTGAGAATCCTATTTCTCCTACAAGGATAGTAAGAGACACTTTTAAACTAGGAGTTAGGAATGCCACTTTATTAAACTGGTAGGTAAGGACATACTGTATGTCCATTTATGATTAGTGGACTTCAAAGGATTCAACTGATGATGCATAAATTAACTGATTAAAAACTTTATTGGAAGACTAATAAAACCAGAATGAGACCTGGCTGTTCCATTTCAGCTTTACCAAACTCCATTATTAATAAATTCTGGCTGTTATTTTGGTCATATCCCTGTACAAGGGCTTGCTGACCTATCAAAGCAAGAACATGGAGCATCCCCCTAATGTATAGTTACATTGTCTCCAAATTAAGTCTAAATCAAAATAGGCAGATAATGGTGAGGATAAATGAGCCATCAAGTTTCATTTACACTCATTTTAGAATGGGTTCAGGGCTTCAGGGAGTATTGAAGAATTTAAAACTTGTTATTAACCCAGAGCTTTATAAAATGAATATATAGATGAATGTTACAAATAGACTGAATAATAAATACAGAACAAGTGTTTGCCACTTAGGTCTTCCTCTTACAGACTTGCTCATCTGCAGGTAAGGTTGGAACATCTAGATTTATTAGCCTAAAAAAATCAGTTGCTTTGTCTTTCTTTTTAATTCACAAAAAGGCCCAATTTTTATGCAGATTTTTTCTAAACTGTAGCTTCAAGCAGAATCAGCTTCATGCCTTATCGGATGAAATGGGCTGCTGTGCCACTACATGCTTCAGGGATTCATTCAGAGAGGACAGAAGATGGGGATGCCAAAGGCCCTACAACCCAGACAACAATGGCCCTCTGCCACTCTGACCTTCAGGAGCAGAGCCAGAAGGTTCAGACCCACATCTCTTCACCCAGACGGTGGGAAGAGCCTGCTTTTCCCTAGGAAGCTGTCCAACTTTGCAGCATGGACTAAAAGATTGAAGGGGGCAGTAACTGAGCATAGCTGTAGTCCGAGGATTAAGGGATTCACCCGGAAGGGAAGAAAACTGGTTTAATCTCTTCTTCAAGGGCTGCTTTATGCTGATGAATGCAAAATAGGTAACCTGCCTGTGGAACCAGAACTGGCATGAAAGTACCCCTCTTTATGCAGGCATGAGCTTTGATGGGGCTGAGGGAGTGAAGATTCCTAAAGGGAGGTCCCTTCAGAGCTGCTGGGCATAGTGAGCTCTCTGCTAGGCTGATGGACGATCAATCACAAGTTCAGCACTGATTGCAATAACAGCAAGTCTGAGCCCTGGGATTTTCAAGAGTTTTAGGATGAAAGCAGCCCTGTAAAGTTGAACCACTGTGCAATAAGGCATCACTTTAATCCATTAACTCTCCATTATGGGCTAAGTATGTTCCTTAATTGCCATGGGTGACTTTGGAGGGTAGCTTAACCACATGATTCCCACTAATAGGAATGAAAAGTTTATTATTGCATCCCAGACCTTGCCTAATGTCTTAATTTCACCCTCAGAGCTGTGCCTGCAGGCAGAAGTCAGATGAGATCCATTTAAAGAAAAATGTGTATAGTGTTAGCATTCAGGATTTAGAGCATATAGCTTGATCCTCTTTATTTGTAATTCCCTGTTCAGGCACTTCCCTTCAATGCTGTGAGAGCACCCTGAGCTCTAAAAAGGCCAGGCTGAAGGATAACATGTGGTGCAATTACAGCAGAGTTGCTTTTCCTGAAGTTAAGGAATGTGAACAAAAGGCTTCCTGGGCCTGTCCAGTTTTTAAAATCAATTGTGTCAAGCAGGGAACAGGAGGCAAGGAACAGACAGGGCTTTGGCCTTTTTCTCCTCTCTTGGACTGCCTCCAGTGTCACCAGTGCACAGGCTACAATCTCAGCTCTCCGAGGACTTCTGTTCAGCTGCAGGGAGCTGCTGCATCCCTGCCCCCGCCGGCAGCCCCCTCAAGGGCATTGCAACAGCTGAGAATAAAAGGAATGCAGCAGCTCAGGTCACCTTTCTCTCATCCCTGCTTCAAAATACTCCTCTTCCAGAAAGGACAGCCATGGTTTGTTTAGGTAGTGCCACATCCTTCAGCAAGTCTCACATTCACTATGACAAAGGTTGTGGGGAAGACTTGAGAGGTGTCACTCCAGGGCAAACAGCTGGCACCTTAGAAGCTAAGGCTCTTGATTTGGAAAGCTGTCTCTGCCAGTGGGAAATGGATTATAAAAACTGCTCCTCTCTCCATTTCAGCCCCTTCCTTCCCAGACACATGCTGCAGCTCATGCTCCCCTCAGTTGTGCCAAGGCAGCTGATTTGGGGACTGCTGCAAACAGGATTGCTTCAACTATCTCAGTTTAAAAATAAACCTTTTTTTCCCTATTATTCTTTAGCTTAAATTATGTCAATAATCCAGTCCTCTGCAGTCCAGCCACAGAAGCTGGTGCATTGCTCAGTGGAGGAAACAGAGACACACAGTGTTGGGAAGCAAAATTGTGGCTGAGGAACTCTTTCACTGTAGCACAGCCTGTTCTTCCATCATGTTCCTATATCATGACCTGGATATTCCATTTTATATGGAGCTCCTTGGTCATTAATACTGAGCTGTACACCACTTGGTCAGCCAGCAGTAGAAATTTATGCCCAGTGAAACATGGACACACCATTGCACTGAAATTAGGAAATAATGCACCATGGACTGTTTAATCTTCAAATACTTACGCTAACCTTATCTTACGGCAAGCAAAGCAACACCTTTCCTGCAGAGACTGCAAAGGCAAAGTTCCCTCATCCACAGTCCCAATCATCTGGAATTAAGTTCAATGAGTAGAATTTGGCACGTAAATCAAACCCACATGTTGAAAAAGAGTCCTAGCATGCTTTAAGGAGACCCTACATTTTCTGGATTTCTCAGTGATGAAAACAGGTGTAACTCAAAGCAATGAAGTGAAACTAAAGAATGAAACATTTACATTAAATAAAAACAGAAAGACATGCTGGATTCTGCACAGTCTTGCATGAGAAATAACCTGAATTTCTTATATTCTAGAAAGACCGGATTAAATACGACAGCATAGGGAATTATTTTTCACAGGTGAGACAGGCACAGAGATAAACTTACTGATCTTTATCCCTGCCTACTCTCCATGAAAATGATTAATTAATTTATTTCCCACAGATATGTAAAATAAAGCACCTTTTTTTACCAGTCCCAATGAAACTGATCTTATGAAAGACTTTATTCAGCTCAGCTAACCTGTTTATATGAATAAGACAACAGACATCAACCATAGGATGGCCATTTTCTGATTGGCCTGGAAATGCAACTGTAGCCCTGGCCTTGGCACTGCCTGTCTTGAGCCAAGGCAAATTTATATGCTGGATCTATAGCACAACCTTCACCACAAAATTTTTATACTGATTTTAACTATTTTGACTCCAGGTGTGGCTTACCTTGAAGAAGTTAAATGACACTGCCCCAGGGCAGATGCTTGAACTGTATTTCTACTGGAACTTGTGGCTACCTTAAGGAGGGTGGGCTGTGTTAGCCACAGTCCCATCCAACCCAAGCAAGTGGCTGATATGTTGTGTCTAAGCAGTACCTAAGTTTCTACTGACCTGAACCCAAATTTTCTGTGCCTTCTTTCAGCAGGGAGTCCTGAGCTTGGTTGATTAACTCAGTTGAGTTGGACCACAGCATAAAGATGAACATTAGCAGACAACTCTGGGCACTGCATTTAAAGAGGAAAGGAACTTATTAAAATGGATTTTTACACTTTGACAAGTCAGACAATATCCTCAGCCACCACCTGCATTTCTCCATTTATTCCACTATTTTTTTTAAGGGAAACGCTTCTCCAAAGGGACACCAAGACACATTATTGCACTGCAGAAAGATGTTTTTCCTACCAGCTATGCCCTCTTTTCTTTGGGTCCTCTCTTCATATGGGCATTCTAGACATTGTATTACTTCAGAGATGCTTCCATTGACAATAAAAGGCCTACTAGAAATCCAGATAAGGAATTCTGGGTCTCCCTGTGGAGCCAGGCACATTATTTTTAAGCCTTGAGCATAAGGAAGGCATCAGACTTGGAAGACCTGAGCGCTGCTTGTTGAATTTGTCCTTATAATTCTCCATGAGACAGGGAAATATTATTCTTACTTTGCAAGTTGGTTGGGGTTTTTTTCGTAATTACACCATGGTCAACTCAGAAAAGTATTTATCTGTAATTTACCTAAGGATGTTCATCTTCAGTCCATCTGAATTTTGCATGAACTTTTTCCCCCTCAAAACCCAATATTGATAAGGCTGACATCATGAGGTAGTTTAACATCCTTGTGACCAAAAGAGAATTTCCCACACATTTTGGCTAGATAAACACTCTAACTTTGGAGGAAGCAACATTTCCTGCAAACACCCCACTTTTATATGTGAATGGCAGCTTTAGCTGAGAACAGACAACAGTGCCAACAAGCTGTGCCAGGTGAGGCGAGGCAAGCAAGACAGGTGACCTCATTTCTTTCCCACCTGCCAGTAGTATCAGCACAATGTCTCATTATTCCTCTGCTTATTATGAGCTTTTGTATATTTACCCTTCCCCTGTCTGACAATATTAGTACTGAATATCTATTTCTACCTCCTCCTCTTTTCTGAAGTGGACAAAGACTATTAGCTGGCCTTTAAGAAGCACGGGCATTACGAGTCTCCCTTTCTTCTCCAGCCCCGCTCTCTGGGGAGTGGCGTGCGGGACGTGAGGGAGCATCGCCAGCCTCGGGGCGTTGCGCGGGCTTCCCTCGCGCGGGTGCGCGGGCCGGGAATGCAGGAATGCCGGGCAGGAATGCCGGGCAGGAGCGCGGCCAGCGGGGCGCCGCGCGGAGGAGGCCCCGCGGACGGGCTCTGCCGCCCCCTAGA
>JAYDZK010000001.1:53780788-53792706 GCA_034509185.1 Euphonia xanthogaster
GAAACTGAAAGTTAGTTTTCTTCAAATCCCAGAAGGAGAAAAAACCCCCCACAGACACAAAAAAACCCCAAAACAAAAACAAAAACAAAAACACCCCAAAAAACCAACAAAACCCAACGAAACAACAACAACAACAACAAACCAAATCCCAAACAAAACCAAAAAGAAATCCCTGAATTATTAACATTTATTAATTGGGCAAAAAAGGTTTTCAGCTGCTCGGATGGGCAGTGAAATTAAAGTGATTCTTTCAAATAGTTTTATCCAGGTGTCAATTAGCTGGAAATTTGTTCAAAGGCTTCAGGTACTGACACAAACCCACCCACTTATGGTTAATGTATTCAGTAAGTTGGTTGCAGTAGATTTCTGAGAACTGATAAAAGACTGTAAATACAGCAATTTGTCTTTTTTCCTACAGCTAATGCCAGTCCTACCAATAGTCCAGGAAAGTTGCCCCTCCCTTCAACATTGCCACTTCCAAAATGTGAAGTTCTTAGTAGCTGCTAACAGATCATTTTATTATTATAGTATATTGTTAGGTGTCAAATATAACCACACCCTGCAGAGTGAGGTGGTGCCCTGTCCTCTCCCTTCCTGTAAATAGCTCCTATTATGTAGTGCCAAGTGCAAGGCACTTGTGCAAGGTCCAAGCGCTTGGTCAGGGCAAGCCCTAGTACCAACAGAGACTGGGAGATGGATGGATTGAGAGCAGCCCTGAGGAAAAGGACTTGAAGCAGATGGCAGATGAAAAACTGGGCATGACTCGGCAATGTGTACTCACAGCCCAGAAAGCCATCTGTATCCTGGGCTGCAACAAAAGCAGCATGGTCAGCAGGGCAAGGGAGGGGATTCAGCCCCTCTTCTCCACTCTGGTGAGACATCATCTGGAGTGCTGCATCCAGCTCTGGGGTCCTCAGAACAAGAAAGACATGGACCTGTTACAGTGGGTCCAGAGGAGGGACACAGAGAAAGTTAAAGGGCTGGAGAACCTCTCCTGTGAAGACAGGCTGAGAGAATTGCAGTTGTTTAGCCTGGAGAAAAGAAGGTGCAGGGAAGACCTTAGAGCACCTTCCAGCACCTAAAGGGGACTCTAGGAGAGCTCGTGAGGGACTTTTTACAAGAATATGCAGTGATCCAACAAGGGGGAATGGCTTCAAACAGAAAGAGGGCAGGTTTAGATTAAATATTAAGAAGAAATTCTTTAATTTGAGGGTGTTGAGGCACTGGCACAAATTGCCCAGAAAAACTGTGAATGCCTCATCTCCGTGTTCAAGACCAGAATGAATGTGGCTCTGAGCAACCTAATCTGGTTAACCCCTGCTCATGTTAAGGGGGTTAGACTTTAAAGCTTCTGACCTCAACCATTCTGTCATTCTGTGATTCTATGAAATGCTACCAGTAGCTGAAGCGCCAACATAATTCACAACTCTACATGTTAAATGTTCGTAAAAAACACAACCTGAAGACCTCCTTCACAAAGCTTTTTTTTCCCCGTGTAGTTTTGTAGTGTTACAACCACTACAGGTCTGCTGTTCTCAGTGAACCTGTACATGTGTCAAGCTGGTGTAACTAAGGAGAGACCCAGACTGCAAGACACATATTTTGAATAAATATCAGCTGCTCCTTAATTTTTTTTTCACATGTTGCCCAGCCCACATAACATGAAACTCATCCTAAGTCTGACTGCTGGGTGATGCTGTGAAATGAAAAGATTATTTGGTTCAGCTTTCAGCCATTTGCATAGATATTATTAATGAGAGTTTGGATTCATTTAAATTCTGTTTTCAGCAGACTCAAGAGCCAGGATAAACTCCGTACTTTGTACACACAGGGAAGCTCAGTAACAAGTCTGTACTTGAAAACAACTTCAAACTCAAACTCCTCTGGCAACCTGGGCACACCCGGTATTTTATTCTTCCAAATTCTGCCACACACCGCCCACTGTGAATTTACAAATTGGTGTCTAATTGACAAATAACTAAGCAGACATCTAGATTCTCTTTTCTGTGTTGTGAAAGAAGAAACTGCCTTTCTCATAACCAGTTGCCCTACATCTTAAAGGCACTGTAGATTTTATCTGGACTAAAGGATTTTGCCAGCTGAAGTCCTGCCAGCACAGGTTTCTGCTGGTGGTTTTTGAAAAGCTGCCCAGTAAAGTGCCTCAAAGCAGTCATAGAGAATGGTGGGAGATATAACAGTGATGTCTAACAAGACTCACACCATTTAACACACTATATGAAAACACACACTAGGAGGGGCTAGCCTGAAACCTTATTTCTTAAGTTCTTCAGTTGAGTTTGTTCTAGGTCAGTAGTTAAACAGTTCTGTAATTTTTAGGGTTCAAAATAGGTAGTGTGTGCTAAGATTTCATTTTGTTGGTATAAGCTGCACACACAGTAGGAAATTTTTGTCAGTAACATTTCAGCAAAATTTTGCAGCTGCAAACCTGACCTGAAAACCATCTGGTTTTAATATCTTGGAGAAGTAATGTAGCCTGATGCAGTGATATTAGAAACAGCTGATATTCTCATTTATGCAGTAAAAGAAAAAAATAACTTGGTGTGGTACTATGTACAGTAGTACCTAATATACTCTCTTAATAATATAAAATTAAAATTTTGGCGTTCCCTGTCATTCTTTTTCTTTCAACAAAAAAACAACTAATTTGTTAGCAAAAGTGCCATGGAAATGTTTTTGTTTCAACAGAGGACTCTCCTGAGACAAAATAATACATATGGAAAATCACTCTGACCTGCTCAAATTAGCAACAAAATTATATCTATATTTAAGGGCAGATGATATACACATTTAAGGAAGGAAAGCAGACGCCTACTGCTGGTAAATATTTATCCAGTCACATTTAGCTTTGAATTTAAAAGAAAGTGTTAGTTATACACAAACAAAGAGTGATGCAGTTTTTACAGGGAATGTGGCAATTTTGAGTTACAGTTCAGCTTTCCAATGGATCTAATGGGGTTAAACACGAGTAAACACTAATGTGACAGTTATAAACTATGTCTTGGAAGAAGGAGTTAAGCAACAAGAGCTCAGGCACTGCAATTCTTAACACAAGTGTGGCTGCTGCAAAGGCTGTGGTGTGCTATACCCCACTACATCTTTTCTTTTCCAGAGCACATGAACAAGGTTTGCAACAGGCTACCTGGTAGCAATGCCCTGCCAAGATTGACTTTAGTATCTAGGCCATGAGAAGACACTCATATCCATGACGTACTGCAAAATCTCAGCTCCTACTGAGAGCAGTGGGAATAAGAAGCTCAAGAGAAGTGCAGAGCCAGATCTCTCCAGCAACCCTTCCAAATCTTGGGCAGTTGAAAAATATCCTGCAGTTCATCCTGCAGGCATGGCTGGAGCTTCAATAACAGGTATACAGCACCTCAGAGACACCCCTAGCAAGATCTTCTCATTCATTGGAGTTAATTTATGTCCTCAGAGGACATGGTTACACAGACATTGCTTTGAATGGCAGTAGTGCCCCATGGAGCTCCCATTGTCCTTGCAAATTCTCAGGCCTGTGTTACCCCCTTACTGAGCCAAATCAGGTGTGTGTGTGTATGCAGCTGCAAGGTAAACTGATCTGGCTGGAAAACAACCTATTTTCTTCTGAACCACCCCAAGCTGTCCCCATTCCACCACTTGGTTCACAACCTCACTGTGCAAGCTGCTGCAAGGGTGGTTCAGGGGGGCAATGGGAACAAGAAGCCATGAGCAGAGCAGTAGGAACCAAGCCCATTAAGCCTCTTAGGCAGCACTATCACCAAATGTGAAAGCAGGGTCTGCCACTGTATGTGTTGCAAAGAAATAAAGGGAGCCACAATAGTGCGCAAACAAGCGCTGGCTTACAAACCCTTGGCACAGACTCGCCCTTGTGCAGGACACTTTAGGCCAAACCCTAAATCCCTCATAGCTGTTACACAAGTGCACACAAAGAAAAGTTGGAGGAAATCACAGCTGTAACTAAACTCAGTGAAGTCAGGTCACCATGTAAGAGATTTCAGGAAGGGAAATTCTCATGATATATCTTAGTAAGGGAGAAACTGCATAAATTATGTACCTCACATGTGGCTTGCAATTACCTTCATCTGTGCATGAGAAGCCAGGCCAGCCTGACTTCTACTTTCACAATTAGTAAAATGTTTTAAACAGAGTATACATTCTTTGAAGTCTGGAGTTGGGACTCTTATTTAGGTGCCTACAGGGCAGGTTTCTGATCTCTTCTGGCTGTTTCCTCTTAGGAGGAACTGAATCACATCCTAAATGTGCACAAGTGCCAGCCTGGCTGAGGACAACTGCCTCAGAGGTGGGGATGGAGGTGTTGGGTGAAACGTGTGGCTCCTCACCTGGAAGATGCAGTCAAAGTGCAGGGCCCCCACCTCAGTGCCATGGAGTCGGTAACAGCTTCTGATACGACAACATGCAGCTGAGAAAAGTGTGAAGTGTGAACAGAATCCCCAAATACACCTGCAAAGGCATTTGCCCCAGAGCAGGTCATGCTAAAGAGGAAAATAACAATAATGAGGTTTTCTTAGGAGATGGCCATCAGCTGGATTAAATAGTAACCAGGAAATTACCAAGAGACTTCTCAAGTAAAACAAACAAACAAAAAAACCTCAGCTTCAAAAGAAGTCTAAACAAAGCATTAAACTTCACAGTGAGGGAAGAGAAACCTGGCCTGACAACGCAAGACATCACGCCATGAGGTATGTGATTTATGGGTGCCTATAGCTCTGTGCACCTGGGAGGGGGTTGAAATTCTGGGGAGTTCTCATAGAAGGGTGTCCAAGCATTTGTCAATGTTGGTTAGCATTCTGATTTATCTGTTGTAATGCTGGTACAGATTCCACACATACCACCATGTGATTATGTGACATTTATAAATTAGTGACCAATTATTAGTGAATCCCTGTGATTAAAACAACATGGGTGCAGCAGTTTTTCCCTGTGATGGGAACTAGCAAATCCTACCCTTGTCCCACTGGCAAAAATACAGACTGGAGTGGAAGTAAGGCTGAAAAAATTTAATGCCAGTGTATCCATACAGTTTATCTCTGAGGCAATCCTTTTGGAATTCTGAAATTCTTGACAATTCTGGATTTTTTTTCTACTCTTCCTCCAGCAGCTTTTCATAGTGATTCATGGCAGACAGGCACATATCCATTATCCTAGATCATATAAAAGTGTCTGAGTGGTAGGAGTTTAGTTCTGTAACAATACTTTTCTACTGCACACCACTCCCCCATATTTGAAAAATATATTTTAGGCCTGCTTGAATGTTCTGATGTATTTCCACGTGTAGGAAAGTATCAGTGTAAGATGTGAACTTCATTAAATGTGTTTCTTTTGTCTCACATAAAAACCTAATTTTCTCCATCATTACTAAATTTGGTGATGGTCAAAAGACTGTTTTTCCATGCCTAGTTAGAACTACAAAGTTTAAGCATTTTACTGATTTTTTTTTAAACCAGCACTTCACCAAGAAGTATCAAAGGAGTTCAGTGTGTGGACCATGTGTTTACAACAGAAAACCTTTCATAAATAAATAATTTAAAACAAGCACTTTTGGTTTAGACTGGTGTTTTTTTTCACTCATTGATACCATATCTGTGCTACAGCATCACATAAGAGTATAAATTTCATCCATATGAAGTGCCAGCCCACAATACCATTTCTGTCATGTTAAGGCACAGGACATAGTGTGTACAACCATGCTATGGTCCCTGGGTTCTGGCAAATGATACCTGATCTACTGTAAAATATGCTTGGACAAAATTATCTCTGCAAAATATGTAATACACTTCAGCTGGCATTATGAGTTTGTATGATTGTGTGTCAAGTAACTGCAGTGGTTTTGATCCTGTACTTGGTGCCCTAGGACCCTGCCTTTCATCATGTGGGACCATGGCCTTGGATGGTTCCATTGTTCAGGCTCCATGAACTGGGCCTCCACCCTCAATAAGATGAAGGGCTTTTTGTGTTCATGAAAGCCAGCCTGTTCTTCACCACTGCATCATCTGGTCTAATAAAAGACATTACTTCTCACTGCAGGCATTACTTCTCACTTGTAACCACTTGCTAGTTCAAAAGTTTCCCACCCCGAAAGAGCATCATGGCATTTCTGTATTCTCTCTATCACCAGAATAGTATGTGAGCAGAAAATGTCCATTATATACATGAGATCACAACAAGGAAACTTCTCCAGGAAGGAGCCTTCAACTGGACTGCTGCCAGTGTGTTTGTCTGGGTGGAGAGCTGTGCCTCCTTATACTCCTCATGATTTCCAGGGAAGTCTGTGTGCATGATGCTGTTTCAAAAATGGGACTTCTGGCTCTGTCTGCAATACAAACACCACACCTGTTTGTAAATCAGTCTAATTAAACAAATGCTTGACTGTCCTGGAGAGAAAGTTGAACTGCTTTTGCAAGATTTGTTTATTTAAAACAATTTAGTGTGGCAAATACTGAAAAACAGAAGTTCACAAAATAACCTTGCACACGGATTGGTTCATGTTACAGTTGAAAGGACATGGGAGGTCTAAATAGCAGAACTCCTGTTTAAAATTGGAAGGCAGAAGTGAATGAGTAGTCATCTGCTTCAAAGATGCTGAACTGCAAATATCTGCATTACCATCAACAGTGGTGATGAAATGTACCCACTCTAAGTATGTTGCCACCATTTGTGAACACAGAATGCTTGGAGGAAAAAAAGAACATTTTTGTTGAACTGTGCACATTTTGTGCACTTTTCTATGTAGATAATGACCTAGAAGCTTCATGACCGAGGCAAGAGCAAAATATCTTGAAGCAACTGAAAATATTATGCAGTCTGATATAATTTGCTCAATCACTCAGCAGTCATTTTTTTCCATGGTGTTTTCCTACATTTTATTTTTACAACAAACAGCAGATGTTACCAGGACTTAGAAATTGATCTAAGCAGCAGCCCTGCAGGCTAAGGAAGTGGCACGAGAAGACCCTACAGCATGCTCTTCAACATTACAATATGAAAGCTTTTGAGGGTCTGTCTCTGACAAATGGGCCCTCTTACATTTCTCAGGGTAAGACATCCTGTGAAAATACTCAGTTCTTCCAGCACACAGTCTGGCAACTGTGCTTCACCAGAACTGACCAAGCATCATTTCCTCATCATGCAGCTCTCCACTATAGTGGTTACACAGCTCAGACATTAGAAGTCAAACTTGTGATTCTGTGAATGAAACATCTATCACTTTTCTGTTGAGTGCTAAATATTTGAATCAAAAAGAGCCATGGCCGTGCTTTTGCTCTGTTTAAATGAAAGAGAGACCTTCATGTAAATTTGGTGCATCAACTTCACATTTTGATTCACATAGTTTTCCCAGCAAAGACTGGAGGAAAAGAAACTGTGCCTATCGGGCATGCCTACTTCAGTGACTTTCAGTGACTAATTCTGCTTGATCTTTCACCTTTCTTCTTTGCAACTATGGTTCTTAGCATTTTATTTTGGATGCTTTTCTGAATTACTTAATGCAGGCGAAATGACTTGCTACTGAAGTTTTGTGAGGAGAACCAATTCTTTCCTTGTAGTAAACCACTCAGCATCTGTGATGAGCAAAATGCAAGAGGAAAAATCATCTCTTTACAGGTGGCTGGTCTAGAGATACAGATGTAGCTCCTTGATCCATTTTTTATTATGAAAAAAAAATGGTTTAACAAGCAATCAGCCCCATATTTTGCCCTCATCTGCGTTTTCTTCTCATATGCATGCTTTCTCATCTGTATCAGTCCTGTGGAGCTTGCTGTACCTTGGATTGCCAAATAATTAAATTTAATAATAAGCTATAATTCCTGTTAGTTTTCTTCCTTGTAAAGTATAGTCTGACTTACTGTGGCACTGGCAACTGAAGGAGCAATGCACTGCAGACAAGATGTGGGAACATAGAGCTATGAGACAAGAGACCTGGCAGCAAAGACAAGAACTACTTAAGCCACTTTTGCTATCCTAGAAAATAACCGCTGTCTCTACCCAGATGGGCTATGGAGAAGTATGATCCACCTCAACAGTATATGTTCTCTCTGTCACACATTTATGCCAAAAAACCCCATCATCACTGGTAAGCATTGTGTGAGTTTGACTCTCCACCTCAAGTAAACTCAGCACAATAGAGAGAGATAGCTCTTAAATGTCTCTATTTCCTCTGTCTTTAACCTCTCTGTGATTCACTCTTCTCCCTTTTTCTCCAGGATTCTTCCAGACACACTTCACTTCAGAAATTGCTATGCAAGTTGTGTTCCTACATTAGTGAGGGTTTTTAAAAGTTGTATTCATTAGGAATGGTTGCATCCTCAGCTAAACAAGAGGTTAAAAACAGAAGTTACTGAAATATGAATCTACATATGGATTTTTTTTTGACTTTAAATACTCTGTATAATCCTTGCCTCAGCAGTTGTACTGGTGCAGAGTTTACTATTAAAAACATCCAAAAGTGATATTTTTTCAACTGTTTCTGATATTCAGTTAATAGCTGTAAGGATTAGCCTTTTCCCCAAATGCCAGGTTTTCCCATATGCCTTGAAATGAGCAATACTGGAAAGCCTTTACAGGCTGATTTTAATGGAAAACTGCAAGGTCTTTCCCTCTTTTCTTTCCTCAACCTTCCGAATCCAGCTCTACTCCTCCTGAAAGCAGCTCCACTCTATCCTTTTCTCTGCTCCATTTTCAATGTTTAAAAGGATGCATAGAAGGACACTTGACTCTGTCTTCTACTGAGAATAATTTAGCTCATTACAGGGTTTTTAAAAAGGCTTAAACTCATCTAAAATATGAATATGTGTCAATTATGGCAGTTGCACAGTACCAGTAATGCAGAGTCAGAATTTCTGAACAGGAATGACTAAAGTGCCTTTGGTCTCCTTGACCTTCTGACTTGGGCGGCCAAGCTCCTCATCAACCTCTATTCAACTACTAGGATTAAACAACATTGCCACAGAAATTCTGGTCTTTGGCTGCACTAGAATTTACTACATATTTGTAACTAAGTATCTGCCGGGAAAAAAAAAATAAAAGGAAGAAAGCAGGATGTGCATTGCTCTGATGGAGCACTGCAAGGTCTACCTGCATGCCGAGGCTCTGGTGGCTCACTCAGGAGCAGCATAGCCACACACCCAGCTGGGTGGGAAGCTGAGGACAGTCTCAAGCTGTCATCCTCTGCCAGGGGACCAACACCCTCAGACATATTTTGTATTTTGAGTGGAAGCCTGCAAATCAGCATGTTTGGAATTCCTTAGAAGGTCAGCTGACCACCGATTTCCTGGGTGTACATTTGGCTTGGAATAGTTCTCCTATCCTTGTAATTATTTTGGTTTTACATGCAATTACTTGTACATGTCCTCCTTTTATATTGCTCACATGTTTAACTTTAAAGCTATTCCTAGTAGCTCTTTTACACAGAATTAGGAAAATTGAGTCTTTTCAAAATGTAGAGTTGGGTCATTCTGTAATATTAGCCTTAAAATTAAAAAAAAAGAAACAAACAAACAAACAAAAATAATAATAAAGCCTTTGGGGCTTCTCTGTAAAAGTCTTCCAAATAATTGCCAACTTTGAGCTATTTTAGGTGTGATTAAAAATCCTCCTCTTCCTGATTACTTTCAGGCAGTTTGATGCAAACATTACAGAGTTAGTACTCTCCTGGGTCCCTGTCGGGAACAATGACTTCAATATAAAAGAAATAAACTATATTAGAGACACCCAGTAAATCTGCTTTAGTTCTGCCCAGTATCCTTTTGTACCTCAAAGATCTCAGTGGTCTTTACCGTGAAGTTTGCAGGACATGTACTTCCACGCCCAAGATATGGAAAGTAGGAAGGTTCCTGTACAGAAGCCCACTGATGGGCTTTAATCTGCTGTCTCTGCTCCCAGCCTCTGGGTTTTTACATTCTGCTGTAAGGTTTGGGACACATTTTTGCTGATGTTTTTTGTTTTGGCATATACACCAGACGAAATAAGTTGGGTTTGCCTCTTCCTAAGCCACTGTGGGTGATACATTTCTTGGGGTGAGATGCCAGTTTGGTGCGTCCTAGCTTTATTGAGTTTCCACCTAATCAACTTTAAAAACAATCTGACATTTTCTTCCCCTTTTTCCTTGTGATTCTGCATTTGTCCAATTTTCTAATATTTATCTTGGTGACATCTGCAAAAAGTGCTTTTAATCATATCCTGAGCAAACAGCCTGATACAATACAAGAGTTCCTGGCAATACACACACACACACACACACACACACACACACATATGTACAAGGAGTGCAGCAAGGAAGGGAAAAAAGTACTAAATGGATGTGAAAATGCTACCACAATTTTTTTTTTTTTGGTGTTGTGTTGCCTTTTCAGGCATACTTAGTGTTTTTCATTTGTATAATTATTTTCCTGTAAACATTTTGGAAAACTTTATGGGAATAAACCACAAATTCTCTAGCACATCTTCTGCCAGGCTTTAGTAAAAACTACAAATAAACCTATAACCTTCCATTTTACTAAATGCCCTTCCTGACATTAATATGTCTCAAAAGTAGAATTTATTTTTACAAATAATAATGTGAAATTACCATTCTGTATCTGGGACTTGGAAACTCACACCATGGGATCAGTGTTGCTAACAGCCCCATCCAGACTAAATTCAGGTAAATGTGCAGCGTGGCCAGCAGCTCCTCCTAAGTTTCCACAGTCCATTTCCACTCTCCTATTTACTGGCTAAGTCATCATTTGTGCTTAAAAAGGAGACAATTACTCCAGAACATCTGAAAGCCACATTTTCAGCTGCAGCTCTGTTTTTCATTCTATTTACTGCTTCTACTTATTTCTGCATGGTACCATCTGGACTCTATCTCCTTCCCACTTCCTCATGATTTGCGATTTCCCAAGTTCCTGCACATATTTTTTTTGCTTTTTATGAACAATCAGCAATTTTTTAGCTTCACAAATACAGCTCAGCATTCCTTCACTCTATTTTTAGCTCAGACTGGCTACTAGGAACTACAGCCTGCTAGTTTTGAGCCTGCTAGGGCAGCTGACTCGTAGATCAGCCTGGCAGATGGCTCAATTCTTTTCCAAAAGCTCAGTGAGAATGGACCTGGCACTTCAAATCAGCCAGTTAGCAAGTCCTCGGATACAGCTGATTCTTGAGTTGCGTCTCGATATGTTGCCTGGAAGCTTCACTGTACTCCACCCCAGCGCACATCGACCGAGAGAACACCCTCCATTCATTCCCAATCGACTCCTCTTGGGTTTGTTTGGTTGTGTGATATTACGGTGATCACTTAGTCCAACTTCCTGGGTAACTGAGTGCTGACAAGTTAAAGCATATTGATAAGGTCGTTGTCCAAATGCTTCTCAAACAGGGACAGCCCTGGGGCATTGACCACCTCCAGGAACGCCATTCCTCTCGGCAAAGAAACGCTCCCCAGCGTCCAGTGAAAACTTAAGGAGCAGCTTTGAACCATTCCCACGCGTCCTGTCGCTGAGCGAGAAGAGCTCAAGCCCTCCCTCTCCTCAGGAAGCTGCAAAGAGCAACGAGGTCGCCGGCCCTCAGCTTCATTTTCTCCAACCCAGACAAGAGCAAAGCTCCGGCGCTACGCCTCAACACCAGCTTTTTTGTTGCTTAGATTTGTTCGGCGTCGTTTGGTTTGGGCCCCGCCTCGGGAGGGAGGGTAGGCGGGCCGGAGGAGAGGGAGGGACGTGGAGCGGCCAGGAGGCGGCCTCAGCATCGTCGGCGCGGCGGCCGGGCGGGCAGGAGGAGCTGGAGCCGCGGCCGCAGGTGGGAGCGGGGAACGCGGCGGGAGAGCCGTCGGTGCCCGGCGGGAGCGCTGCGCCTGCCTGGGGCGGCGGGGGGTGCCGGGGTCTCTCTCCGGGTTCAGCGCTTGGCGA
>JAYDZK010000001.1:53792714-53813187 GCA_034509185.1 Euphonia xanthogaster
GGCAGCAGAGCCCTGCCCTGAGCAGGGCAGCGCGGCGTGCCGGGCACATCGCCGGCGTTTGCCATCGCCCCTGCCCCTGCCCGGCGTGGGGGGAGCAGCCTCTGCTGCGGAGCCGGAGCACGGAGCTCGCTGCTGCCCACTCCCTCCCTCTCTTCCTCCTTTTACAGCAAACTGTGAAGGACCACAGATCAATAATCTTCCTCTTAAGCATGTGGAAGGCGTTTCTGTTGTGTTCCTCAAAAAACAAACAGGCAAACAAACTATCCCCCGTCTCTGAGTTAGGCACTTTTTTAAAGCACATTTCCATTGTTGCTGAGCTCTGCTTTTCGGTGAGCTTCTATAAGCGTGCCAAGTTGGGACGGAAAATAGTTCAGAATATTAACTGTAGAGTCTGCAAAACAGATGGACGAGCGCGGGTAACGCAGTGGTGACTGTAATTCTCTGTCTGTTGCTTCCAGGTACTTAACAACACTGAAAAATGAAAGCTTTCCCATCATGTCTCTCCATGCAGTAGCGCTCGCCAGCTTCAGCAGAACAGAAGTCTTCAAACACCCCTGCTCTGAGAAGGTGAGGCAAGGGAGACCTCTGAATGGCGGCTCAGTGTGCTCTTAGCTCGGGGGGTGGGGGAGCGTTTTGGTTCAAAAACTAGCTTTTACTCTCAGTGGACGTAGTAAGTTTTTAAATGCTGGTAGAGTTAACTTGAGAAACACAGTCCCAATATTGAGGTGGGGGAGGAAAAGGCAGACTTCTTTTATAGTAGGAAGATGTCAAATTGTCTTTTTTTTTTTTTTTTCTTCTTGTTATGGTAGTGTGTTGTGCTTTCCATGTGCTTCTGTTATTGTTGTATTTCCTTATCACTGCTCTTCAATCACTTTTTTCCCCTGTTATTGGAGGGGACAGTTACATGGCTATTTTTTCCCCTGCGATTGTAGCATCTGGAGAGTAAATGGAAATCGTACCTGAATTCTCAGACCATTCTGATAAGAACTGAGAGATGGGAGCATTGTTTAAAAACAAAGCTAAAAGTCTTAAAACTTAGCACCCTTAACAGCTACGCCTACTGATAAAGTACTTGTATTAATCTTGCTGAGTAGTTGGGATACTTGCATCCTAAGAGGTAGAATCTGTTAATTGCTGAGTTTCTTATTGTACTGAAACCAATTTTGACCATGTGATATTTATACGTATAAAGCCTGCCTACATGCCAGTTTCTCTAAAGTACAGAGGGGGGAAAAAGTAGAAAACACTAGCAGATACTGAAAAGAGTATTTTTCTAAGCACTGGCATAATGAAATGCTAAATATTTTAAATTAAAGATACTATTTTTGGCTTGAAAAGTTATTCTTCAGTTAAAAGGGAAATTCTCTGTGGGTTTTAATTTCTTCTGCTTTCCATGAGTCTCAGGGGTATCTGGACAAGAGCTGTACTCTGAGTCACCTCACTGTTCCACGTAGGAAGTGTAGAGGTCAACAACCCGGGGTGGCCGAGGACAGCACACCTTTAACTCCCTTCTCTTTTTATGGAATCACAGAGTTCAGGGGAGGGTGAGAGGAGTCCTGGTCGTGCTTCAGTGTGCAGACATTCTCACTGATCCGGGGGAAGGCACAACACCTTGGTTAAGTGCCTTTCAGCGATGTGCATGTCGGAGCAGGGCATCCCTTTCATTTCCTTGGTTTCTGTGATGTGCTCTGCAGGTCCATCGCATACTTGAGGCAGCAGGAAGGTGGGGTGACAAATTTTATGTCCTCACAAGGAATTTATGAGCTTAGGGAGGATACCTGTTGCTTTGCTGTCCTGAGTGTATCAGAGTCTCTTGCTGGAATTAGCTCCTGAGTATCTGCACTGTCTGCTTCCCTGGTTCAGCTTACACTGGTCTGACAGTATGGTAAATCCAGTTTTGAGGCTAGAAATACTGAATTGGAAGCATCCTGACTGCAAAAAGTGAAGTGCTGATCTGGTATAAACCTGCTCAGGCAATTCAAATGCATTCAAAATTTTGATCAGCTTATACTGGCAGGCTCCTATGCCAGGTTGAGTATTATCTATCTATGTCACCTCTTGCATTATGCTGTGTCGGTCACATTGCTGATGTGAACCACATGTACTGTGTTCTATCAAATTAGGTGACATGACCACACTTGCTCCCAGTTGTTAGAGCTGGAAGATAAAGCAGCACATGGATCAGATATTTGTGGAGTTGGATCCTCATAGATTTAGCTTATAACTTGTATACATCTAAATAGGCCAATGCTTCCAGATACAGATTGGTGGTTCCTTGAATTCTTTTCCACTCCATTGCTGTTGTTTTGGTAGATATACGGGCATCCTATTCAGCGTTTTGTCTCATTTGTGCCTTATGCACATGCTCAGTCTTCCTGCTGTGGAGAGTTTCTTTTGGTCACCTGCCTTCTGGATTAAAATGAGAGATGCAGAGCTGAGATGTGAGTGCTCTCCAGACAGTGCATGCTTCTGGGGAGATTTCCAGGCAGCAGAAATGTAGGCAGTGGTTAGGTGACTGTCAGCAGGCTTCAGAAAAGTGCTCTTCCTGCTGGGATGACTGTGACACTGAGGGTATCATTAGCAGAATGCTGTTATCTTATAACCAAATTGTCTGCCTCTCTGTTCTCATTATAGTTAAACCACGAAAGCCTAAAGGTGGCGTTCACCGACTCAGCGTGTTCTTCAAATCCGTCAGTGAGGATTAGCTGCCTTGCTCCAACACCTCAAATCTCTGTTCTCTCAGGTAATGCCAGTTTGTCCCAAATTGCCTCCCTCTGGGGGAGTTTTGCTGGTGCTAGCAAAAGCTATTCGTGTTTGTGTGTACTAAACAAGTCTAGGTTGTTTGAAGAGGGTTCCTTGCTTAATGGCTTTGAGGGTGGTACAACATCAAAATACATGATACAATTTGCAAGTATGGGTGGGTTTTGCCTATGGGTGGTTTTTTAATGGTAGTTTGGCCGTTTTAGTTAATGCTGACATTTGTGTGTGAGGGTGGATCAGGTTGCCCAGAAAAGCTGTGAATGCCCCGTCCCTTTAAGTGTTCAAGGCAAGGTTGGATGGGACTCTGAGCAATCTGGTTCAATGGAAGTCGTCCTCCCCTACAGCAGGGGGGTTGGAACTAGATGATCTTTCAGACCCCTTTCAGCTCATAAAATTTTACAATTTTTTGATTATAACACTACATGTTTTGCACAGAGAAGATGATGTTTGCAGCCCAAATTTAGGTATTCCTGTGCAATTGAAATGTCAGTAGTTACCAAAGTGCCTTTCTTTCCCTGAAAAGTTTGAAATGTGTTTGTTTGAAAGTCAGCTAGTTTTAATTTTCCCATTCCTGCCCTTACATTGCCATGGGTGGCTACATTGGCAAGATGTTTGTTTGCAAGTGCAGCCAGTAAAATGTGCAGTTTTGTTCTATTTCTGCAAGAGCTTTGGCCTGGTAAATGGCAGGTGGCTGATTCCTGATACTGACATACTCTGGCTGATTTTGATCTGGCTTTACTAGGTTAGTTTTGCTAGCAGCTCTTACAGTTTCAGTTATATGTGACGTTCTTGGGTTTTTTCAGATTTTTCTTGATGAGCACTGGTCTTTATATGGACTTGCTGTTCCAAAATACGTAGTTTTTTTTTTTTTGTTTTGTTTTGGTTTTGATCCCTTCATTAGTAAACTTTCTTATCATGTTGTTTGCATGCATGCAGGCTTCCAGGTGAGAGACTCATGGAGAAGTTTACTGTGTTCCAATGAGATATGTCCAAGGAGAGCAATCTCTGGGCAAAGTCTGGAGTCTGCAAGACGTCCTGCTTTTTTCACCAGCAGTGTTTAACAATCCTCGTGGTCCTAGTTAGGAGTTCTTTGTGCTGGAAATGATTCTTCTTGATTGTATCTATTCTTAGAATTTTACAACTGACTTACCTTCCCCAAAGGAGATAGTTGTTAACTTCATTGTGTTGATATAGTCGATGGTTTCTTCTTGAACACAGACTTTGTGTCTAATCTCTCAATTACTTGGATTATGGCAGTTCCTCTGAGGCTTTTTTGTTAGTTTGTTTTTGGGGTTTTTGTTTGTTTTGTTCAAGGTACAGGACTTCAGTTTATTCTTCAAAAGCTACTGGTTGTGGTGCATGCTTCTGTGTCCTGCTAATGTTGCTATATTTGCCACTAAAAGCAGTTTTTCCATTTTCTGTTGAACTAAGTTTTGCAATAGATCACATAGGAACTTGGCAGTGCTTTTCATTCTTTCAGAGGCATTATAATGATCTCGGTGTGACAGAACTAAGTTTGTTATGGTTTTGGCCAAGTGTTGCCACCCTATGAATAATGGGACTGAAGTTTACTTTAGCCATTTGCAGTCTGGCTGAACTGAAACACACAAGCACGTTGACCTTGTATTACTGAGTGTATTTTTCGTTACTCTTTCTGCTCTATTGATCTTCCATGTGACTTACTATAATGTAATCTTCTCTTCTATTGGCAATAGGATCAGTACCTGTACCAGTAATAGTTTTGTTATCCTGTTTTGTACAACAGTGATGTTTTTGAGCACACTGACAATCATTCACCATTAAAGTCTTAGCTAATTGTGTTTGGATAGCAGCAGAATACTTTACTGTTGGTTTATTACCTAGCCTTTATCAATGACAGAATTGCTTCCTGAGCGCAGAAAGCAAGAGGTTTTTTGCAGGAAGAGGCAGCAGTGAGTGGTGAGTGAATTCAGCTGTCCTGTCTTCTCACCTGCGTAAAAAATACTATGATTTTATTAATGTTGTATATTAACCTGTTCTTGGTACTGTTTCCTAACATCTTTTTTTCTTCTAATTTCTGAACAGATGAATCTTCAAGGCCAGCAGTGATTGGACATGCTGGAAGTTTTGGATCATACCCAGGCAGTGCTGAAGCTATCAAAGACATTCTCATGTCTGTTTTAAATGCATCTGGTTTGAAGCCTTCTTTGGTCTTGGAGCAGAGCACAATGCAGGGAGCTGAGCATCCTGACAGTGATGTGGAGCAGTGGGAAGAAAGCAGCGCCGGGGACAGCCACGATGACAGCGACAGTGATTCTGCTCATCACAGCACTGCCTGTACACAAACAGACATTCGCTTTACCAGGCCCCGGGCATGTTGGAACAACACAGACTGCGATTCCCCCAAACCTTCGCTGGATTCTTTCCCTTGTCCCCATTATACCGATGGAGATTCTGCTGCTTCCTCCTTGAATGGTTTCACTCTTTCAAGCGTGTCCCCTCTGAAGCGTGACTGCTTTACCCAGGTGACATTAACAGGAGGCACCGTCACATCCGCTGTTGTGCATTCTGGAAAAGAATCTTGTACCTCCCCTGAAAGAGACTTGGCTTTCACAAGGTTGCTTTCAGATTCAACTGTTGGTAAAGCAGATCTAGTGAAATACCCTCATGCTGTGGAGCCTGCGCCTCTCAGCAGCCACAACAGCGATTCTCCCAGTGGCCTTTCCCAGTCAGAGCCAGTCAATCCAACAGGTAACTTCGCAGCTGCATTTTTGTTGTAAGATCTCTGGCAAGAGCTGTAATTGAAGTGGGCCGTATTTATGGGGATTGCAAATAAAACAGATGCTGTCATTCAAAATAGGAGAGAGGGGAGAAAGAGCTTAAAAACCAAGGAGAACCTGAGGGGTGGTTGGTAAAATGAGAGATGCTCATGCTTTTGTATTAGGTATCTCTCAGGATGCAGAAATGCTTTTGTAATATACAACTGTAGGTAAAATGTAGAAGTAGCTGAGCTGTGAGAAATGTGGAACATCCACTGGATGAGCTTTCTACCTGCTTTATCTTGTCTTCACTGTTACCCTTTTTCCAAAAGCAGATAGCAGGGATCTAGGCATTGGGTAGTGATTTGTTCGGTGTGAGTGGGGTCACATTGTGTTTGGCAGCAGCTGAAGGAGAGGGAGTCCTTGGATTCTGGGGTTTTGGAGGCAGGGCATTATCATCCAGTTTAATATGACTAAATTGTCTTGTTCTGCAGCAGGGCTGTTTTTCCTGTTCTCCTTTGCAAGTGCCCCTGAGGTTTTGGAGACACAAACCCCCATCTGATGCAGAATAGGTTCTTTATACCTTTCACCAGTTTCCAGCTATATGGATAATCCTGTGTGTTGTCTGTGAAGAGGACTGGCTGTGGGCTGCTAGCAGAGGGTGCCCTTTGAGCAGGGTTCCTTCTGTCCCTGCAGTGTCAGAGGGTTCTGGGCAGTGTAGTCCTGTAAGTGAGGAGCTGTTCAGTGGGGAAGTTCAGCACGTGTCCCCGAGATGGCTGGGGGAGCAGCTGACCTGGCCTTGGGGCTGTGTGTGCCTCCATGAGGTGGGCCAGCCTTTCTGGGCTGCAGGCTGGGGTCTCTGCCCTTTGGCTGAGGCAGCAGAACAGTCCCCTCCTGTTTAACACCTGATACTGACAGGAGCAGCCTTTGGTACAGAGAGATGAAGCATTTTTAGCTTGTTTATAGAGGATGTTTGTGGCATCTAAGGCCTTAACTTAGGGCCACAAAGATGTTCAGATGCACAGAGCACCTCTCCTATGAAGACAGAGCTGGGGTTGTTCAGCTTGGAGAAGGCTCCAGGGAGACCTTGTAGCAGCCCCCCAGTACTTAGAGGGGGTCTTATAAAAAATAGGAAGGGCAACCAGATATTAGGAAGAAATCTTTTATTATGAGGGTGCTGAGGCACTGGCACAGGTTGCTCAGGGAAGTTGTGGATGCCCCATCCCTTTAAGTGTTCAAGGCCAGGTTGGATGGGGTCCTGACCAGCCTGGTCTAGTGAGTGATTTTTCAGCAGCCTGGTGTAGTGGAAGGTGTCCCTGCCCATGGCAAGGGGTTTAGAACAAGGTGATATTCAACTTCCATTCCAATAAAAAAAAAAAATACTGCAGCTGAGGTCTGATTTTTCTACTGGAATAAATGCAAAGAGCAGGGAGTGTTCATCCTGCCTTTGTATTATACAAGAATAATACAATGTCTAGGTTTTGTTGTTTGTTTGAATTTGGGTTTTTTCTTCTCCCTTTGGTCAGTAGTAGTCCTGGCAGTGACACTCCACTGACCTCCACTTCCAGTTTCTGATCCTTTCTAGCTATTCACCCAGAACTCCTCCAAGGTCTAAGTTGGCAGCAAGGTCTCAAACAGGCATGTGGCATTGCAGGGCTGTGTGCTCTTAGTAACACCTCTGTCATCTGGGACAGGCTGTTGTCATCAGTTAGTATGTGACGATTGTGGCTGTTTCCTTCTGCTGGGTGTTGTTGGCTCCCTGCCTTCGAGAAGTGCCCAGCAGGGAGAAGGAAACCGCACCCAGCAGTTGGGGCTGGCTGAGGCCAGTCACACGTGTTTGGGGAGCTGGGTCTGGAAAGCACAGCCCAGGCTCTCGGGGTCAGCGGGGACTGCGAGGCACGTGTAGAACAAATACATTGTGCGTGACTCGACCTTCTGGCACGAGTCGGATGTGTCACAAGCTTGTGTTGGGATAGTAGTGCTGCTGGCTCTCCAAAACAAAGGGAGCAAGGAATGTGGCAGCCAGGTGACTGAAGAGCATCCTTGATTTTACTAAAAGATACTCCTCATAGGAGGCAGGATTCTGATAGACGCTTCACAATGTGGTATGTTCTGTCTGCCTTAGACTCAGGCTTTTTCTGTACAAAGTAAAAACTTCTGCATTTCTTCATTCTTTGTTGCTTTTAATCATTAACTCGCTACTGGGTAGCTTGGGTAATGAGGTCTGATTCTCTCCTGCACTGTCCAGTGCTATGAGGATGTGAAAAGTGAATAGCAAAATGAAAAAGAAGAAATATAATGCCTAATTTGAGTGCAGGAATTACACAATAGGATTTCCTGACTTGCTGCCTTAGAGATGATGGTTTCTCACAGGAGAATTGCTGGGGGATTCACAAGATACAAGAAAACTATGTAATAGCGCTTAGATTAGAAAAGTGTCTTTTTCAGTGCAATATAATTTTTGTTTAGTGGGATTTTCTGCTGGTCCCCTGAAATTCCTACTAGGACATGTTTGTATGTTTGAGCCTACCAGAGAATGGCCCTTATTCAACCTTTTGAAAAGGCTCTGTCACTGTTAGTGAAGAGCTTGTGACTGAATTTAGTGTTTTCTGGGGGCTTTATTGTGGCTGGTGTGTCACTGAGTTCACAAGCTTGTTCTTGCTTTTAACCTTTATGTACATCAAAGTCACTTCCTTCTCTAGCTCTTAGGACTCTCTCCCCAGCCCCAGCAGCCTCAAGCAACAGTGCTCAGGAGCAGAAGATAACTTTTCTGCATCAGACCCAGAGTTGCATCCCATTGCTTAATGTGCTGGACTCTTTCCCTGTGCTTTTTTTACATTCTCTTTTTACTTAAAGATGCAAGTGGGATGCAAGAGGTAAACAAAGGAGAGAGCTCCCATTAGATTTCAAAATTATATTTAAAATGAATTGGGTCTTATGTTTTAAAGAGAAAGCAATAATTTTCTCATTTCCTTATTTCTGCTTATTATTTTTAGTTTAGAGAGTAATATTTGTTATCTTAACTGACTAGAATGTAGTCTATTATCAAGCTATTGAGGTTACCTAGTAAGATGAATCATCAGGTAGGTATGAAAACAACTTAATTAGGCCGTTAAATGTGTTTTGAAAAGTCACATTGTCAGCCTTTCCATTTTTCCTTCATGGTAGACACAATGGAGGTATTAATAATTCTGTACAAAAACTCTCCATCTGTGTCACTCTGCTTGAGCGCGGTATTGACTTTACAGCCTGATGTCATCAATGCTTAGGGCAGCATAACGTGGTTTCTCTAACTACAGCAACATAAATAATCCAAACTAGGCCTGAGAGACAGTGTCCCGCAGTTGGAGAAAAGTTTTACACAAATTATGATCATATTTTGTGGGAGCTCTTTAGCTTATGACTTTTAAACCAATTTAGGAGGCGCGTTTTTTAAAAATAAAAAGCCATTGATTAAGCTGTGATATTTGCAAAGGCTCTAAATGGTGTCTGTGTGGTGGCCCTTTTCCACCACGTATGGTCTGTTTTATCCTGTGGACACCATGAGGGTGAAACAGAAACTCTGTGAGTTCAAGGTCCAAGAAGAGGTAGTAAGCCCCAGTAAAAACCTGACGTGTACTCTGCTGTACAGTGAAAAGTTCTTATTGGGGAAAAAGAGATAAAATTTATTTCACCTACTCATCAGAGACTACCAGGAGAAAAAAGCTGCAATTCTGGGAAGCAAGGAATGCTGTGGCTAATGCCGCAGTTGGACATACTACCGTTCAGTATGGGTTGCATTTGGAAGCAGGAGGGAGATTTCCTCAGGGTAGGGAAACATAATGTCAAAATGTTTTCCAAACTTAATGTTTCCAAACACAATGCCAGCAGTTATATGGGGAATATTTTAAGGCTGGTGCATCCCTCTGCATGCCCAGACAGCAGTGGGATTTGTGTTTCTTCTGGCAGCTGTGAAGGAGCAGAGTGCAGTGTTATCTGGCTGTGTCACCTACTGCAGAGCATCGCTGCAAATGCAGCCTCAGGTTCTGTTTGTGGTTGTCCCCAGCAGCTCAGGCTGTAGCTTGGAGAGAACTGGTGTGGGAGTGCAGTGCTGCTGTCACGGCGCAGCATTGGAACTGCGTTTCTCTCATAGTTGATGTTCATGCTTCAGGTTGCCAGAATAGGTCAAATGCCAGTGTGTTTCTCACATTTTTCTCCTCCTTAGCTTCTACCACAGCCTCCAGCCCCAGTGGTGTTTAGTTTTGGGGAAAAAAAACCTTGCTTTGCTTCCTGGAAGTCCCAGCATGCATCGTGGGAGATGCAGAGAAAGCAGTAACTAATAAAAGTTCTTGTTATACCCTCAGGTTCTACTTCTCCTTTGAATATAAGTGCTATACCTTTGAATCGTTCACTGCAGGAAGTCTGCATGCTTCCAGAGGATGTGGAAAAGGTGAGGACAACAAACAGTATCATCATCATCATAGCTTTTACGTTTTATTGTGGCAAAACCAAATGACGAGAGGTGTTTCTCAATAAAAGAACTTCCTGATAGATGTACTAATCTTTACAAATACTCTATTTTCCCTCTTCTTGCCCTCTATAGGTGAACCTACAAACATAAAATGCCTATTTCATAATTTGTCTTCTAGTCTTGACCCATTAATTAAATATTTTAATTATTTTTAAATAATGGAAATTTATACAGGAACAATGTATGTTTCTGCTTTTCATTCCATCATTTCCCCACACATTCCTTGGAAGCAAACTTTAACATTACTATCTTTAAAGTTATATTAGAATATGTTACAAAGTTGTTGCAGCTGCATGCATTCATATGTATGAGATTTACCTCATGCTTTTACTATTGAAAGATGGAGAGAATATGTTTTTTTTTTGTGTGTGCTGATGATAAGCATGTGAGATTTTTTGTCGAAGAATTACAGGATGGATACCAAGCACAATAACTCTCAAGAGCTGCAGTAATTCAAGCAGTTTCTCATAAGGCCTCAAACAGTCTTAGGTGTGTTGCCAGATAGGCAGCCCACTCAAGCCTATAAAGAGAGCTAAAGATAAGGAGCTAAAGCTGTCACACATAACTCTGTGTGCTAAATGTTAATCTTTTCCAACAGTGGAAAAAGAGGGGCTAATGGATTGCAATGAGTAGGATTTAATATAAAAGAGCTTTAAAAATGTGCCTAGTAAAGGAGATTTTTTTTTTGCTGGACTGTGTGCATGTGATCCCATGTCCTGGGCCCCAGAAGTAACCATCATCTTTGTGCACAGCACTGGTTTTACCAGAGGAGCAAGTTCTACCTTTGGTTTGAAGCTCTCAACATCCATAAGGTGCATTTCAAACAAAACCCACTCAATAAATCACACACCAAAACTCAACAAACTTGAACCAGCTTTTTGTGTTGCTTTTTATAAAAGGTGTTGAAGAAAGGAGACAATGTTTCTCCATCTTTATTGTGGGACCTAAAACAAAAGTAATTTGTTTTCAATCACCAGGAATCCAGTGAGCAGGTATCTGGATTAGAAACCACAATCTGAGTGTTGAGTGAATAAAGATCTTATCAGATACTACTACTGTGCAGAGATTGGGGGCTGATGTGACTACAAGTTAAAAGATAGCAAGAGCTCAGTCTATCATGAGCAAGGCTGCCTTTAAAATAAACCCAAAGAGCAAAAAAATCCAACCAAACAAAAACCCACTAAATTTCAAATACTTTTAGCTTGTGAAATAATGTCTTTCAACTTTAGGACTGAAAGTTAAGGTACATGTGTCAGTAGGTCCTGCAGTTGTAGTTGTGTGCTAGGAAGGAAATGGGTCAGATAATCTTAAAGGGACTTTCCACTGATGTTAGTGGGAGAGGACAGAAGTGAGAAGGTTGGTGTGTCACAGCTGAGTTGGTTCTGCTTGGTAGGATGAGGGAGCTATCAGAAGGCAGGGCTGAAAGCTGATAGTCATGCTGAGTACAGGAGTCTGTGTGTTCTGTTTCATGCTTTTGCAATGCAGCTCTCTCAGATACACACGTAATTGCTTTTATCAGCAGGGCATGCTGATAGGCTGTGTTCTGCCACTAACTTGAGACTTTTTCTATTGTCAGAGTAGGAGATAACTCCCAAAAGGAAAAAAGGCTTTTAAATTATTTCTTTGCTAATGGAAGGGATAGCAAAGTCCTAAAGTTCACTGAAAGTTGTCCCTGGGGAAGCTGTGCACCAAGCAAGTCATATTAATTAGCGGGTAGGAAAAAGATAAGTCTCTCCAAACACCCACAGGGACTTGGATGTATTCTAATGCTGAGATTAATCTTGTCTACATGTATTTGTCTGTGAGCAGTAAGAAAGCTGTGCTGTCTGTTGTGCTCTTAAGATTTAGCTATTCCTAAACACTGATGTCTTTCTTCATGGTTCTCATACAAGTTGAGGGGATATAATGAATACTGATGTTGAGTGGTACAATTTTCTGAGCATAAGCCACTTTTTTAAAGCTTTAATTATCCTGCACTCAACAGTCTCTAGCCTTGGATACTGCCATAGCTTTTTTGATGTAAGTTTATGTTTGCACATGGCAGTTGAGAGTATCCTGGGTGTCTCTGGATTACCACCCTGAGTACAACTATCTCTCCATGATGTGTCCACTTTTGAGCTGAGACTGGTGTGGGACTTGTGTCCAGGCCATCAGCAGTAGCTCAGGTGGGGCTGGTGGGATGCTCTGTTGGACCTCAGAAAGCAAGGGATACAGCAGTGATATTAGGAAAGGAGCCCCAGGTGTGTGTGTATGTCTCAGTGGTCCCTTTTCCTGGAGAATAGGTGACCAGGGCAGGCAAGATGGCAAGAGACATCACAAGGAAGTGTTGTCTGATTCAGAAATGCTGCAGTGAAACTTTGGAGCAGCTCCCTTTTATTTAAGGCAATGGGAAGCCCAGGGGAGCCAGGTTCCCACTTTCTCCTATCACCGACTTTCTACGTAGGGTTGAGTCGGCCATGTAAGCTATCTTGCTGCATATTCCCCACTCACTGCCCTAACTCTTAACACATGAAAACATTTTACTAGCTCCTGTACTTCCCACCACCTGAAGATCTACAGTCCATTCAAAACTTGCCATTTCTGGCCCCGTCCAGCTAGCATGTGTGCAAAACTGCTTGTACACATTGACTTGAAATTAAATCATGTCAAATAGGTTACTTGGACTCACGCTTGCATACTAAATAATGCAGTGTAACTAGAAGACTGCATCTCTGAAATGCATACATATACACCAGTTAGTCATGTAATCAAGTTCAATTTTATCTAATACATGGGTAAGATAAAATAGATTGGATGTTGTCATCAAGGGCGAGACAGTTATCTAGGCAGTTGCCTTTTGCATATTGTTCTTGAATTGTCCTTGGGGCGGTGTTTTTAAGTTTAAATAAAAGGTCAGACAGGTTTACATTTTTATTTATAGAGTTGAAAAAGTATGGGGGGAAAATGATACATTTCACTTCGTCTTAACTATCAGTACTAATGAGCATTCCAATCTCGTGTCCAGGAAAACGCACACTTTTTTGTCGCAGATATGATTATAGCATCACTAGAAAAAATGAAATGTAATATCCTGAGCCAACAACAAGCAGAGTCCTGGGGTGTGGAGGAAACAAGTGGATCAGATGGCAGCTATCACACTGATTCAGAGTTATCTTCTTACCCTGGAGTGAAGAAGTCTGATTCTTCTGTTACCTCTTCAGACAGTGGTTATGAAGGCAAGTTACTTAATTTAGACTGTAACCTTGTTTGAAAGCCTTTACTGTTTGTTTCTGTGCAAGAAAATACTGAACAAATTGGGGCATTGCTTGGAACCAAATCCTCTGTTACCCTCTTTGAGTCTCTGGAGAGCTGGGTCCATTGGGGATCATTATGCCACAAGTGTTTGCCTGTGGGTCACATACTTCCTTTTGCCACCACATAGGTGGTTCACACCTATGTTTTGTTAATTATAATAATTTTTTACATTAAAATTAAAATGTAGGGTTAAATGCCACAAGCCAAGCATGACTCTCCACAGAGCATGCCTGTAGCTGGCTGTTTTTCTCTCTGCTTAATTTTTTTTTTTTGTAGTATTTGCAATTTGTGTCTTTCCTTCTGTGTTTGCTTCTGCAGTATGCAGATGAGGAATGCAACCAATGTGCAATTGGCTTGAGTGAGACTCTCCGGAGTATTCATTCAGATATAGTTTAAGGCAAGATAATAAATACTCCTGGCTTGAGTCAGCACATGCATTATTATGCTTGAGTCAGCACATGCATTTTTAAGTAGATTTTAGTCTCTTGAGTAGTACAGATGTTAGTGATGAATCATGAGTCTAAGGTGACATAAAGTCAAAATGTCATAAGTCTAAAGTCTAAATGACATAAATTCTATGGAAAAATGAATGGTGTTCTTGGACATGAAAAGGGGAGAGACCACTGGCAATGTAAAAGGTTTGGTTTTATCTCTACAAGATTCTGGCTGAGAAACCGGGGGACATACTTTATGACAGACTCCCAAGAGCTGGCCTGCTCTGTGTATGTATAAAAACAATTAAAATTGCTCTATAAATGCAGTCTGTGTGCTAAAGTTTTGGCAAGTGATGAAAAATGTAAATATAATTACAGCTACTTATAAATGCTGGAAAACTTCAACTGATCTTGTCCTTGTCTTGGGCAGGCTGTGCTTTGATACCTGTCAGCTCCCCAGTGCATCTACCATCACATCATGAGGTTACCAGATTTCATTGCCACAGTGACTCAGAGGATGAATATGTAATTATTGGTAAGACTTTAAAGTTGTAACTGCAGAAACAGAAATATTGTTCAGTTGAATCTATTCCATTGTTTGGGAATTCTCTTGATTTAGTAGATGTTATTGTAGGAGAAATAACATGAGAAAATGGAAATAATTATGTATGTGTAGGTCCTTATTAGAACACATGCAGAAATATCAGACTGCTGCAGGATTTTGTTTCTGGGAAAGAATATCTTTTCTGGTTTGAGAGTGTAGTCAGCTAACTCTGGCTGGACAAAAAGTGATCACCAAACCACTCTGTCACTTCCTTTCTCCACTGGAAAGAGACAGAAATCAGAACAAAAGGCTTTTGGGTTGGATAAGGACAGGGAGACATCACTCATCAAAAACTGTCACAGACAAAACAGTCAATGTGGGGAAATTAATTTATTGCCAATCAAATCAGAGTAGGGTAAGGAGAAATTAAATCAAGTTTTAAAGCACCTTCTCCCCGACCTACCTCTCCCTTCTTCCTGGGCTAAATTTCACTTCTGATTTCTCTGCCTCTTGGGGCTTCCTACACATCCTGTCAGGAGCATGCTGCAGCATGGGCTTCTTTCCTCTAGGTCACAGCCTCCTTCCAGCCCCAGCCTGGGCTCTTCCACAGGCTGCAGGGGGATCTCTGCTCTCCCATTAATCCCCATGGGCTGCAGGGGCACAGCTGCCTCACCATGGTCTGCATGAGGAGCTACAGGGGAACCCCCGCTCTGGCTCCTGGAGCACCTCCTGCCCCTCCTTCACCACAGACCTTGGTGTCTGCAGGGCTGTTCCTCGCACATATTCCCACACCTCTCTCCAGCTGCAACAGTGCAGGGTTTTTTCCCTCCCATTTTGTCTCTGTTATCCCATAGGCACTACCACTATGGCTATGGGCTCAGCCATGGCCCATGGTGTGTCCATATTGGAGCTGTCTGGCATTGGCTCTCAGATCTGGTAGAAGCTTCTGGCAACTTCTCACGGAAGCCACTGCCATAGCCCCTCCTGCTACCAAAATCTTGCCATGCAAACCCAACAGAGGGAGTAAAATTATGTCTGAGGATTAAACCAAAGGAACATGCATGAAGAAAGTGTGAAACTGGCACAACCTCAGTCAGCTATGGCAGCACTGTTTGAGAGAATTTAGGACATGATAATTTCCTAATGAAACAGATTGACTAAGTTTTAGGCAGCCTCTCGCTCTGCTTCAGGATTAGAATAAAATGTCTCTGTTCTCTTATATGTGCTTTGCTTCTCTTTAGGACATCCTGAGTTTCATTTGGTTTGCTTCTGATTTTTACACATACAGAAATAGAAATCCTGAAAAGTGACCTGTGCAACTTTTAACCTTTGTTTTATCTTTTCCTGATAACAAATGGATTTTTATTGTCCTCTTTGGTCTTAGAGACTTATTTTTTCCTCTCATCTTTCCCTGATCTACTAATAAAGAACAAGCTCCCAAAAGAACTACATTCCTAGCAGCAAGAGTTACTTTGAGATGTATAAATGGGGAAACATTTGTCTTGAGAGCAATAAGCATTGTCAAGACTAACACTATCAATGTGAACACCTTGTTGGCCTAAGCATATTGTGTCTATGTAGACATAATGAGGTGGTGTCCTTTACTTGCATTAATCTCACCTGTTACTAACATGTTTATAGCATTAACTGGTATGTTTGTGATTGGGGTCTCCAAATGTCTGTTAGTGTCCAAAAAATCTAAGGTGGCCACTCATGGCTCTGTGCTGTTGAGTGACTCCCGTCTGGACCTTGACCAGCATGCGCTTCGTCTCTCCTTACCTTTTCAGTTCTTGAAGGCAGGCTGATGGTGGTGCTAGGATGCAAAGTATTAGGGAATATTCTTCATCACATCAGAGATATGCAGAGGAGATAAGACTCCTTATGCCTGTTTTACAAGGGCTGAGGTTATTTCCCAGATCCAGGAAGGGTGTTGGAAAGATGAGTAGATTTGAAACTGACACTGAGGTAACACAGAAAGTATTTTTAAAATAGTGCTGAGTAAGAGACGCTTTGTTTCTTAAATGGTTTGATAAAAAAATTCTCCTTTACTGCAGAACTTGAAGACCTTGAAAATCTGTCTGTTGCCCCTGATAAAAGGTGTGTATCTTTACTATAATAGCCCTCTGGCTCTACCTTTTCTACTGGAGCAGTTTTCTGGTGGTTCTTCTGGCTGGGGCAGGGAAAGTTGTGGGAGTGGTAAATTGGGCCCTCTCAAGGAAGGGGAAGGAATGTTGCTTGACAGCAAATGTCTCTGGTGCTTGGCTTAGCAGTGTTTCTCTGGTCCCCTGGTCTTGCTGGAGGGTGGTGTCTGTGGCTCTTCGAGGGCCTGGGTGTATCAAAGAAACAGGGTAGGAATGAAGGAATGGGAGAAAACTTTTTCTGGGTGCAGAAAAGACAGTGGAGATACTGATGACATGCTGCTGTTTTTCACTGACAGTATTCCCTACCTTTCAGATCATCTTTTGAACCAGGCAGCAATTCTGCTGAAGCAACAGCCCAGGAGTTGTGCAGAGCTTTCAGAAAATACTGGCTGCAGACAGACTCTGCAGTTCAGCTGTCTGGTTGCCTGAGCTCATCTAAGCAGAGAGTGAGTCTGATCTGAAAACAATGAGCTCTTTATTCAGTTCTCCAAATAATCATGGTCTCAGTGCAGCTGCTTCACTGCTAGGAAAAGGAGGAAGCTACATTAAGAAAAAAAAAAAAAAGGAAAACAAATACACATGAGTGCTTACAGTTTATTAGTTCACTTTATCCAAATTTTTAGAAAATGTCTTCTCTCTCCAGCAAAATTCAGCACACTTAAAACAATGTAGTTGTGAACAATCAGGATGTCCTTTCTTCTGGGACTGATATGAGGGAGTTTGAGGGGGGACTACATGCAGATGAAAACTGAACTTTAAAATCCTGGAGTATAAAGGGAGATAAACATCTCCTATAGCATTTAACATATGTCCAGTTGATGGGCAGGTTATCTTCATGAACTTGTCTTTCCCAATAGTCCGTGCTGAAAGAAGAGATTCCAAGAGAACTTGAGTCCAGTTTGAATCTGGCTGAAGAAATAAAGATCATATCCAAGTTGAGAGGATCTTCTGGCTGGTCCCCACCAAGATCACAGATTATATTTAATATTCATCCTTCAGTCAAGTAAGTTTTGAGGGATCTGGGCATTGTCATTTAGTATAGCATGGGGAAAGCTGATGGAAGGAGCTTGGTGATTAACAGATCTAGTGCATGTGCAGATGATCTGTGAACAGGTCTAGAGCTGGTGCATGGCACAGCCTTCTGCAGTGTCTGTCACCAGCCTCACTAGAAAACAGATGGCCTCTTTTTCCCTCTCTTGGCAAGTCCTGATGAACACAGCATGTACCATTTTCCATGTGATAATACACATACTCTTTGGTGTTGCAGTGGCAGTGTACTTAGCTTCTGAAAATTTCATTTTGTGACACTGCCTGGAGAATATTCTTGCCTTTCCCTGCTGTCCTGCTAGTATTTTACGAATGGCTGGTTTTCAGAAAGTGGGGGGAGGCAGCAGGTCATGTGTGAGGAAATGGCTGTCTCACCCTGTCTTAAATGCTGTGAAGTGCAGACAGTAAGCAAACTACTGGCTGCTCCCTGTGTTGCTGCAGGTACAGTTGCTTTTTCAGTTGCAAATGTGAATTTCCCCTCTCCAAACCCTATGATACTGATGCCACCTTAAGAAATGGAAAATAATCCATTTCTCTCAACAAGCGTCATGTGAAGGGTAGGAGACAGCTCCTGAGGTGGACATCCTCCCTGGTGCCAGTGTTAGCTCTTTTGCACTTTGGAAGAATGTTAATTAAAGCTGTCTTTTGGGTGCTGAATGGTCTAACTATTTGCCTCTGTATACAGGAGAGATGCAGTGGTGGCTGCTCAAAATTTTACATGTGTTGGCTGTGGAACCCCAATAGAAAGCAGTAAGTATTACCAAAACTGGCAAGAAACCCCTAGTAAGTGCAGCACTTGTACTGCAGTCAGTACTGTAATCAGACTATAATCCTCACCAACACAGATCTACCACAATTTTTAAATTATCATCTGAGCTAGAAGGAAAATCTCCTTGTTGGATGTGCCTGCAATAGTAAAACAGACAGTGGGACCTTTCTGGTGTCTGGAATTTTTCATGCAGTACAGAATACAATACTTGATCCATGTCCTTCTCATAAACCACAAAAATTCATAACAGTCATAAAACAGAAAAAAAACTATACAAAAAAAAAATAACCTTCCAGGCTGGAAAGTGCTGGTTTTGCATAATCCAGTTGTTTCTTTTAATAATTCTTTCCCTGTGCCAATTTAGACACTGCCAAAAGTCTCTTCCTGGGGACTGTATGCAAGCTTATGGAATCTGTCATTTTGTTCTTTTGGGGTGTCTTTTTAAAACTTTTTTTGTTTTTTTTTTTTTTTTATATCTTGATGACAAAACCTTTCTTGGTTTTTTTCTGTTTAATTCCCGATACTTTGTGAGAACTGCTTGAAAGCACAATGATTTACAAACTGACAAACAGACCTTACCTTAGAAATCTTCGAAATGGCTCTTAAGTCTTGCTCTGGGTCAGCTCACAAGAGCAGCGTTAGTGGTGTCCTGTAAAGTATCTACAATCTATGATGGCATATTAAGTTGAGCAAATAGGAGATGCTGCAATAGCTGGGAAAAACCCCACAAATCTCTTGATGTGAAAAAGTATTGTACCAACATGACTCCAAAACTGATGGAAGTATTTTTGTTGTGTTTTACATAGTGTTTCTTTTGTGGTTAAAGCAACAGGGGTTTTTCTAAGATGTTGATAATTATAATCAGTTGAACAAATATGGAAATGAGTAAAGCTTTCTGTTCTAATGCCAAGTACAAGCCTTGTACATGTGTTCGCCACAATAATAAAGCCCTCTACTGAAAAGAATAAAACAAAAAATCCCTTTTTCTTCATTCCACTAGATCTGAGTTATTTAGACAGACTAGGCATACAGACAAGAGTTATGTCCCATAAGTTTTTAAAATACTCAGAATTTCATTACTGCCTGCAGAATATATCAGGAGACTCCGCTATTGTGACTACCTGGGGAAGTACTTCTGTGACTGCTGCCACAGCTATGCCCAGTCTTCTATTCCTGCCCGAATACTTACAAAGTGGGATTTCAAAAAATACTATGTCTGCAACTTCTCCAAACACCTACTGGACAGCATATGGCAGCACCCCATTTTCAATGTGTCATCTATTAACAAAACCCTCTACACAAAAAGTAAAGAAATGGACAGGGTCAGGGTAAGTCTGGATTTTTTTTTTATTAGGAATTTCTGGGTCTGAGACTTTCAGGAAGAAGTCCTTAGGGCAGGATGTCCTGTGTGTGTATGGGCTAAGGAGGAGGGTTGTTTTTTTCTGACTTATCCCATCACCACTTCTGGGACTTACCCTCTTTTCCCTCGGGTGAAGGGAGCAAAGAGAGATGTTTCCAACCTATGTCAGAGGTCTCCTTAGCCCTGTTTTCTTTGGGAGGTGTTTCTTTAGTGTTTTCCAGTTTTAGTGCATATAAGGGAGTTGGTCTCCAGCAGTGAATATTTACATCTTTCTGGCTTTTGGCTGTTTGAACAGTTCTGTAATTTTAGAATGACTCCTTAATTTTGAGGGCCATTCGGGGAAACATGTGCAAGAGCTGTACCTCATACAGCTTCAGGAAGAGTGTTCTGCTGAAGACCGCAAGTAGGCATGTGTTCCCTTCTTGGCTGAGGAGTTTACCTGGCTTACCTGTTCTTACACAGGTGTGGGTCTAGCATGCATCAAGACCTGCAGCCATTTTTGGCATTAGGACTTGCTTCACTTGTCAGGGAATAAAAATAGCCTTTGCCTGCTTTTGGCTTTCGTGCATTAGAAGATCCATTTGTTTAATACTATGCTAGGTGTAAAGTTCCTTTTTTTTAAGGTGTGGTTTGGTGTACTTGCAAGGGTTGCAGACTCAAATAGTGGTGTTCCTCACTTAGGAATATGTACAAACAATGCTTCTGATTTAAAATGGCTTTGTTTTTTCCTCCATCTTTTAGGAGGTGCAAGAACAGCTTTTTCATTTAAAAAAGCTTTTGAAAACATGCAGGTTTGCTGAAAGGTATGGACTGTGATTATGCATGAAAAATAGCTTAATAAAATGTACATTATGTGCTTATAGAGCCTTCTTCTCT
>JAYDZK010000001.1:53813287-53841447 GCA_034509185.1 Euphonia xanthogaster
TTATAGAGCCTTCTTCTCTAGAGATATTTGGGTGCAGTTTTAAATAGTTGATATGATCATTAGAGAACTCTAATAAAGAAACTGCCTTCTATTGCTCTGCAAATGTTGAGTGAAGTACAAGTTTTATGTGGTAGCTGTTTGTTGTGATATAGTTTGGTTTTAAATGTTGAGTCATTTTAGTTAGGTGTGTATTTTTTCCTGTTCTGTTTCTCCTAGGTTCTCACTCCTTAAAATGTCAAAGATACTTACCTTTCTGAGAATATTTGTCTTTAAAAATATGTTGGCTTTTTAAAATTAACAAGTGTGTTCCTTAAGCATTTAAAGATTTCTTCCGTAAACCTGTCACAATGCTCAATTCAGTTTATTTTATGAAAATATTCAAATGAAAGTAGTAGTAAGCAGAAGTGATAAAGACCAATAGCTCTATTTCCAGAGTTCACCTGCTCAGCACAAACATACTTTCACCCATTAGTGACCTGTGCAGGATAAAACCCCTCAAAGTCTTCTTTGTAAAGGAAATAAATAAGCCTGGCTTATTTTATTAGATACTATTTGGGATTTTGCCTACTGTTCCTGAGGTAGGAGGGAGCCCTTTACACATTACTTAAGGATTGCTGGGCTAGCTGTGTATGGCAGCTCCAAAGCCTGAGGAAGACATGTTTAAAGCAGATAGTTTATTCTAAATCCCAAACCTTCCAATTGTTATTAGTGATCTCAAATTGGGAGGGAGGTAGATAGCAGGAACTTGCCTTGTATAATCCCCATGTGACTAGAGAAGTGAAAGATGCTTATTCTGGAAAGACACTTGAGAAACCACTCTTTGTAACTTTATTTGGGTTTTTTTTCTCTTTGCAGTGTACTGAAAGAATTTGAGCAGGTTCCCAGCCATCTGACAGAGGAGCTGCATCTCTTCTCACTGGATGATCTGGTGAAGATCAAACGAGGGCAGTTACTGCCCCTTCTTAAAGATATTCTGAAGAGCTCCACCTCTCATGTAGATGGCTGTGAGGTAAGGAAAAAAACAGGGCTTTTAGTGTCCTTGCAGCTGCTACTGTAAGGAAATATCCCTGCTGCCATTCCCAAATAATTTTTTTCTTAGGTTTAAATTCAACCCTTTTGCTGTTGTTGTAGCTCTGTCAAGCGAAGGGATTTATCTGTGAATTCTGTCAGAGCACAGACCTGCTCTTTCCGTATCAGACTGCCAAATGTAAAAGGTGCCCAGGTATGTTCCAGACTGAATGTTTTTCTTTCTTCATTGGGGGAATTTTGGTGCTTAAAATGTTCTCAATGTTTATTTTAAACATGTGCATTGGAAACCATGGACAGCGTGCATCCTGGAAAACCAGCCTGTGGCAGCTGTTTCATATCAGTGGATTCACAGAGCAAAACCAGGCATTTGCCTGACCATGGTTATGCTTGCAGTGGGAGGCAATTTTTTGGGTCTAGGCATGAGAGAGCTGTTTTATCAGATCTTGCCAGCATTCAGTGTAAATTATTACAGAGGTGGTGGCTGTCCCAGCCTTGCACTGCTTCTGTTTACTTTTGTGCTGATATGTACATGATAGAACACGATTCAAGGAACACAGCTGTTGATTCATTTTTTTTAATTCTATTTTTTTTCCTCTAAATGCTACTCTGTATGTATAAACAGAGTGCAAAACATGCTTTCACAAAGCATGCTTCAAGTCTGGAGGCTGCCCCAAATGTCTGCGCATCTCAGCTCGGAGAACTCTTTCAGAAACTCCATCACTGGTGCCTCAGTGAAACTGGGTTCCTCTGACTGCTGGCTTTAGAAGATGCCCAGAGCCAAATCTTCAGGTGCATGATTAAGTGTTAAATAATGTTGTTTTAGACATTACTGTTTTTAATGCATGTCTCCTTTATGGGGGGTAAAATAAAAAAAAATAGAAAAACAAAAAACAAACGTCAACTTCATTATTGTCATTGAAAACTCACCCTGAAGGAGTTTCATCTTAATGGTGACAGACTGGATGTTAATTTTTTGGGCTCCCTTTTGTTGCTGTGTTTTGTCCTTGGATGTAAGATTTTTAATACTGTATTTTTTCATGTAAAAATGATTCATCTCTGTAATTCTGCAGATAATGTATAGATAGTAAGTGAGTGTTGGAAGTCTTTGCCTGTGTTTGATTTTGGAAATGGGGAAGAAGTGGTGAAGTACAAAATTGTTCTCTGAAAACCTGTACAATAAATAGAAAAGATCTGTCTGCAAATTTTAGGCAGATGCTAATCTGAAATGGTTATGGCAAATGCTTATTGTGAGCCAGTGAATTTTAAGTTTCTTTTAAACACATCAATTCAATGGCCTGTGGTGAGTTAGCTTGGCCTGCTGCTAAGTGCTCTTTACACTTCACCCAGCTGCTCTCTCACCTCATTCCTCAAGAGGACAGAGGGAGAAAAGAAGATGGAAGAGCTCACAGGCTGAGATACAGACAGGGAGATCACTTACTAGCTACTGTCATGGGAAAAAAAAACAAAACCTGAATTGGAAAAAGTTAAATGCATTGTAAATTAGAAATTGAGTAGGGTGGTGAAAAGCAAAGACTAAACCAATAATCTTCCCTTACCTCACCCACCCATTTTCCAGGCTGAACTTTGCATCTTTATTCCCAATTTTTCTACCTTATAGCCTGCCCCAAGTGGTGCAAGGCAGATGGGGAATTGGGGTTGCTGTCAGTCCATAACTGCTCCTTTCTTCTACTCCTGCCTCCTCACACTTTTTCCTTTCTCCAGTGTGAATCCTTCCCATGGGCTGCAATCTTTCAGGATAAACCTGCTCCTGTACAGGCTCTCCGGAAGATATAGTTCCTTCAGGAAATATTCATGTGCTCCAGTGAGTTCCTTTCCATGGACTGCAGGGGAATCTGTGCTCTGATGCCCAAAGCACCTCTTCCTCTCTTTTTTCACTGACCTTGGTGTTTTTGCTGCTGTTTCTCGTGCTCTTTCTTAAATACAGTTTTCAGCAGTATCACCATCGTGGCTGAGGTGCTCAGCCCTGTTCTGCGGCGTGTCCATCGGAGCTGGCTGCAAGCAGCTCTATCTGACATGGGGCAGTCCTGGCCTCTGCACACACAGGCCACCATGCAGTCACCCAGTGCCAACATCTTGCCACCTCCACCAGCTACTCCACTCCTGAAGTTTCTTTCCAGAGCACTTAGAAATGTGAGGAGAGACAGTGAGTGATCAGGAGAGATGTTCCTGTTTAAATCCACCCTTGCACTTGCAGACAGAGTCCTTGCCTGAAGGTGAAGTGCTGGAAATTGAAAGCAGCTTTATTTTCCTGCCTGGTTGGTTCCTTCTAATGAAGCCCTTGCCTCTGGAAAGGTAGAACAGCTGCTCAAACCTGTAAAGCCATTTTTCTGTTAGTGCTGTGAAGTACGAATGAACGGAGAAATCCCAGGACCTGAAAGTATGAATCAGCATTCTGTTCTCTCCAGTGGGATGCTGTTAGTATTTTGAATTTTTTGTTCTCATTTTGTGCATTTTTTCTTGCTCTCCTCATCTGTTTGCTCCACCTTTTAGCAAGGAAAGGATCTGCTACCTGGGAGTTCACCTCTACATTAATGTTTACGGTACTAGTAAGCTCACTAACACTGCCACTAATCTGTTTTTTCTGTGATCAAAACCAGCTTACCTACTTACTGCTCTGAAGCAAGATTAGTGTCTCTTACACAAGCTCACCAATGCAGGGTAAGATGTGGTGAGAAGGAGCCTGCTTTTGCAGCTGACTGTATTTAATATTATGCAAGAGTAAATTCTCATTTAAGCTGGGTGCACAACTAAGTGAATCACATGAAAGGCCTTGCTTGCAGGGATTTTGTGCTTACGAAGGAGTAGATGTGAATGATCCTTCTGTGGGATAACCTGCAGGGCAGCTGAGTATGTCTTTTTCACTATTCATTAGTTTAGAAGAGCTGATCTGGTTTCTGGCTGTGCTTTTCATGAATGTTGAAGTCTCACTAAGCAGTAGCAGTGCACAGGAGGGGAAGTGTCAGGCAAAAAGTTTTGTGCATCAGGTGTTGATCCTTCGCATCCGCTCCGTTCAGTGCAGGTCTCCACAGAGCCAGTACAGCTTATCCTCACTAATTATTGCCACGTACCACAACACAGGTTGCAGCAAGAGCAGATCCTGGATGAGTTGGTAAAGCTGGGAAGCAAAAGGTCTGAGAGTATCAACATGCTTATAGGCCAAGTAAAACTGGCTAAAAGGTTCTGCTGCTGAAGGTGAAGTAAGGGAGGAGTAAGTTGTGAGATGCCAGCGGGCTGGGTCCCGAGTTGGAAGGAATAACTATTTTCTGCATTTGAGGGGATAATGCATTTGACTGTTGGGTCTGGAGGGGGATCATACCAAATCCACATTCTTGTGTGCTGGTGTCAGCACAGGATGGCACAGGAACACCTGAGGCTGCTCACCCTGAATGTCTTCTCTGGTGAGAAGCCAGGCACAAGTGACTGAACCTGTAAACACAAGGTTTTCTCAGCATTGCTGAGGTGAGAGTGTCTTACCAGCTTCTATCCTAGGGTAGCATACAGCAACCATCATGCAGCTGAAAGCATGCATTAGCTTTCTGTGTTGGGTGATAAAGTGGCTTGGACAGAAAAAGATGACTTCTGTGTATGAACCCTCTAAATGGCTTTAGGGTGTAGCCAAGTTCTTTGAATCCAGTTTTGAGGCTCATTAAGCTTCTCAGCTCAATACCATGCTCTTCTGAGCATATCTCTGTGGGTAAGTACTGAGTTGGGTTATTTCTGAGGCTAAACCAGATGATAAGGTATATCCAAGAAAAGAATTTAAGAAACAAGCTGTATGGCTACAGTGAATTTCTTTGCAGGAAGTAAAATCCTGCAGTCCTTATACATGTATGCTCTGAATTCTTTGATAGGAGTAGACATAAAAGGGTTAGGAAAACTTACTAAGGAGTTGGGCCAGTTCAAAAGAAGCTGCCTACTAGCTAGAGAGATGAACATGTTTCACAGAGTTGTAAGAGACCTGATTGTTCAGCTATGGAAAGGGAATTGTCACACTTTCCTGTTTGCATGAGCAGTGATGACCAAAGCTCATTCTTTACTCTGAGTTTTTATGTTGCCGTGTGGATTCAACAGGAGCACTGCTGAGGGCACTGCTGGAGGAGCACTTTCAGGGGCTTTGGTGGCAGAGAAACCTACTCCTAGCTAACTGCCCACCTCACTTCAGAGGCAGGGTTCACTTAAAGACGGTATTATTAGTAATTTCCATAGGCACAAGGTTTCAAAGGAATACAATACCAACATCCAGCTCTTGCAGTTAGCAATTTTGCCCTCTTCTCCAACAATTATTTGTTTATACTGATTTGTCGTATTTTCCTTCTGAGTTTCAGTTGTGAGTTTTCTGGAGGTGGAAGTGCTTTGCTAAGGCTGTGTGCAGTGCGTTGAAGCCAGGATTTTTCATGATGCATCATATAGCTATTAGTGTAAACAGCAGAATAAAACTAATTATCAGGTGTAGTACAGTCTCACAAATACACGTCTTGTTGCAACTGTAAGCAAGTATGTCAAATACTTAATAGTTTTATGGGTCCGTACAATTCCAGGGATGTCTGTCACACCCATCAATAGCCAGGATCCAATAAAAAGTGCTGAATTCAGTATTACAGAGGAACTGAGTAAGAAAAAAATGCATGTACTGAAGGCCTCATTTCAGTAGTCCTTTCCAGTGAAAATTTTTTCATTGCCTGGAGTTTTTTTCCTCAGGCTGAGAATTGCCCTGGTCAGAGCATCTCGATTCCAGTTTCCTGCCAGCATCTGCCTGTGATTTAGAAACAGTGAAGTCAGCTTGAGTGATGGACAGATGCTTGCTCAAGAGAGCCCAGGGAACAGGGCAAAATGCTTGTGAAGCATGTTTCAATGTCAGCTTTTAGCTGGCAACATAATTTTATTCATGTGCCTGTCTTGTCCCAGCACTGTGTTGCTGATGCTGTGAACAGTGCAGTGTCTGCATGACCATGGAGCTGTTTGGACAGTTGCAAGAGTTGAGCTGGACTGATTTTTGACAGCTGCTCCCACTGTCCCTATGTCACTATCTGAAACTATCTGACTTGCTTTACTTCCCCAAGGAGCAGCAGCAGTTCCTCTTGGATTCCTTTCTCTGCTATTTTAGTCAAGGTATTTCCAGTTGTCCATAGAGGCAAAATGAAACAGAGATAAATCCCCGATGTTACCAGCCCCTCTTCTCCTAGGCCTGCTTGTTTTATTCACTTTTTAAACCATTTTTGCCTCTTTGCAGCCCAGATGAATATCTTTATGATAAAACAAATAATGAAATAAAATACTTTGGCTATTCCATAAGCTAAGGATGATACAAAGGGAGATGTTTGGAGAGGGAAAAAAAAAAAAAAGAGATAGAGAAGCAAATCTGTTGAGGTGTTGTCAGCTTGAAGAGATGAAAAAGTGCTGGCAGGTCCTTAGGGAGGCCTGCCAACTGCCTTAGGTAACAACACCAAGAAGCATTTCCTCCAAGAAAGGGATCAGAGTGCCTTGCATAAATCAGCAATAATGTGGTGTTGTGGTCACTTCAAAGCAAGTCAGTGACTGCCAAAATGCACTGTTGTGCATCAAGGAGCATGATGTGGGAAAGGAGAATTTATGTGCCTCACCTGGGAGCCATTTTACTGCGCTCTCATCTCTGGCCAAGAGTTGCTGTGAATCAAGCTCCCCCTCCCTGAGTTCTCAGAAGGTGAAACTAAAAGCAGGAATGGTTTTACTGGAATGGGGTATGATTTCAGGCCTCCTACGCATTTCATGGATGAGGCAAAAGAATGTGAGTATTACTCTGTGTCATAGCACAGAGGATATATTCATGCTTCCATAACAGAGGATTTCCCAAAAGCTGATTTGGACTGTAGTAACATCTAGCTTCAATTGCAATCTTCTTTCACAGGAAAATACTTTGGCACAGCATTTCCCTGGGTTAGCACAGTATTAACATGGCCAGCATGTTGTGCTGTGTCACACTAGAAAAAATATTTGTGGTCTGTGACTGAAACAGAGCCACAGGGCCACTTAGAAGTGTAACAAAAGATTGAGAAGTCACTGAAGAAGAAAAATACGATGGGATGAGATCATGTGTAATTAGAGAAAAGTGTGAATAGCAAAATGCTAAGGCTTAAACAGCCCTGAGGAGGGTGATGGTTCAAATGGAAGCACATCCTAGACTGAGCAGACTGAGCAGAGGAGCATCTCTAACCCTGAGAGACACAACAGTGATGGAGACTGACTTTCTCAGAAGGGATGAAATGCAGAGAGAAGGCTGAAGAGACCCTGTCTCTTCCCTATAGTGAAGAAAAATTGGATTATGTTTCATCAATGTATTAGTCAACATGTTAGCAGCACCACTCATCAAGCTGTCCCTCTCAAGAAAGAGGCTGGTTGCCCCAGCCTCCCCTCACAGTGCCTTCAAAGACCCCTGGCTCACTCTCCTTGTTGAATAGCCCTGCATCCACTGTAGGGCTCCTTCCGTCGGTCCCAGCAGTCAGGCACAAGGCCTGAGCTGGACAGGCTGGATTCCTCAAACCCAAATCCCCAGGATTTCTGCATCTGTCAGACTGATGGGAAAGCAGAAATAGCTACCAGCATATCCCACACACTTCCTATTTCAAAATTGCATTCTTGCTACTTAACACGTGTACTTCCTTTTTCACACAGCAAATGTGCACAACTGCTGCTGCAGCAGGTGCTGGCTGCTGATGGACAAGATGTTTCCCTGTGTCAGTCTTCCAGTTACTCCAGCCAGGAGATGGGGAAATCCACAAACAGCCTGTCTGCTGATCCAGATTGGGCCTTTGATGCTGGGTCTAGGGCCTGTCTCCATGGCAGTCTTGTCTCATCACTATCCTGGGTGCTCACCAAAGGAACGTGATTACATTATTCCCATATTTTCCCAGCAATTTTCCTTCTATTTTCATCTTTCCAGACCTTCTTTCCACAGGGAAACTCTCCAGGCCATCCTACCCTATGTTCTCATCTCCAGGTTTCTGTGGACACCTCATTCACTCCTACCTTCGAGGGGTTCCTAGCTCCCACAGCCATGCTTTTTCTCCCTAGCGCTTTCTCTCTCTTTTTCTGGCATCTGCCATCTGTGGTTGTCTGGAGCCTTCAGCAATTCTTCCTTCTCACCTTGCCTATCAAGAAGGTACACCTTGGTCCCTGCAGCTTATTGCCTCCTGCTGCTGTCTCCTCTGGGCACTCAACTCACGCTCAAGTACTCTCCTGCTCTCTCTCCTTGTTCCACCTCCAGAGGAGCAACTTGAAGAACCTGGAAGAAGTCTGATTTTCCAGCACATATTACATTAATTAGCCTTTGACTGTTACTAAGAGCCTTCACTTTTTTCAGGACTGAAATCCACACTGCTCTCTCCTGGGCACATTTTCACCACTCATCCTTTCTTCCAACTTGACCTGCCAGTGAAACCTGAAACGCATGTCAACAACTAAACCATGACTGTTTCCCAATGACCCATGCTCACCTACATAGCTTCCCAGTCAAAGGAATCCAGAATTCAAGCTTAGAGGAAAAAACCTCTTTCTAATGCTGTAAGATGGAGCTCACACTTTTATTCCTGCTTCGTGTTGATGATAGAGCACAAGCACATGCTTTTGTCTGAGTGAAAAAAAACCTGACTGTAAATCCTCAGACTTCATAATCCAGGAGATCACAAGCGCTCTAGATTTACAAACGGTGTTTGCCACGCCTCATGAAAAAAGGACACTTCTTTTGTCTTCAAAGCTGGGCTATGATCACAGGTACCACAGCATCAGACTGTCCTCAGGGTGCTATTTGCCAAATCAATACATCCATAGGTGTTGTCAGTCTTTTCTATGCACTGGATCTTACCAGGAAAACAAATACTGAAACCATGCTAGTGCCTAAGGGCAGATTTCTCAAACAAGACCTACCACCCACATTTGACAGCAGATGGCATAAAACCTTCCTGCTGGTCCTGTCCCTTTGCTGTGCTATAGCTCATTTCATGCACTGCTCGTGCAGGGGCAGAGGGCAGCTGGTGTTTACTGTTTGCTTGTACTGCCCTGCCTGACCAAGGATGTGTGCAAAGCCCTGTCCAAAGAAAAGATGGTGCATGGCTACACTGGACTTCTCTTCAGAGTTCTGCCTGAGTCAGGGGAAGGAAGAAGATGGAACTTACTGACACTGAATCATTTCTGTTTCTACCCCAATGAAATAAAAGATTACCTAGGAATTTCCTTATTTTTGCAAAAAAAAAAAAAAAAAAAGGGTTTCCCCTCCCTCCTCTCTGCTAAGCAGGCATCAGAATGAAGCAAGGAGGGGAGTGGATCAACCCCCTGTATTTGTACTGTGGCTGCAGTGCTGTGACATTTGACACCTGTGAGTCACAGAGCGAGAAAGAGGTCCCAGCGTCATGGTCATGCAGAAAGTCAGGGCTGTGGATCCCACTTGAGCAAGAGGCTCTGGTGTGGCATACCACCCTCTGTGTGGTAGTTCATGCACTGGGGCTGCAGGAAATGGAATTTCTACATCATCTTGAGCTTCTAGTTGTAGGTTGTAGGTTGCTTGTAGAAGCCCCAGGTGGCCAGTCTGGTATTTAATGGTCAGCTATTTGCCTGCAGGTAGGTATGTCCTTGTGCCTGGTTCTGGGCTTCTCAGCCATGGGCAACTCTACACTGAAAATTAAGACATCCTGTAAATTTTATACCCTGTGCAGTGCCCTAGGACTGTGCCCTAAGCCAAGATGAGGGTCAAGAAAGGAGTGTTGTGCGTTTCATATGTTGATCAGAAAGATGTGCCTTGACCTTCAAAGGGATTTGGCACAGTTCACAGGCAGGAAGAATGAGGAAAGCAGTGACTTGCTTTCCTCATTGTTCACCTCCCTTCCCACCAGTGACAATCAATGAAGCAGAAACCTCAGCTTTCCTCTCATCATGAGAGCTGGAAGATTCTTCCTCATCCAGGCTCCAAAGGACACTCTAGATGGTAGAGGAGATGGGGCTGTTGCAGGTGACAGAAACAGCCAAGTGTGCTGAGCTCAGTGAGAAGACAGAACAGGGAGCAGGTAAGAGTGAAAAGCAAACATGCAGAACAGCAGGAGCAAGTCTGTTGGGAGTTTTGTAGTTGTGATGGGGCAAGAGCCTGGTGCTGTTAAGCACAGATGGTTTCAGTTTTTTCTGTAAGCTCCACTTCATTCCCCCAAGTCAGACATCTTTCCTGTGCTTGCCTAACACAACTGGCCTGCAGCAAATGATTGTTTCCTGGTAGGAGGACACACTCCAGAATGGATCAGAAAACCACCCTGCATGCTCCAGCTGGTCCAGTGACCAGCCCTGTGTCTTGGTCTAGAAATCTGTCTGTATTTTACAGGTACAAAATGCCACAGGTGTAGCCACAAAACGAAGGAATGCAATACACAGTCCTCAATCATTGACTTTTCCTCTGGAAGCTATGGGAGAGGACATGCTGCAGTTATTAACTGTGGCCCAAATTCTCCCCACTGGCTGTGCAAAATCAGTGCATGAGTGTATGTCACTCACAGCTACCTTACCCTCAACATGCAAAGGCAGGAGCTCTCGGGGTGTCTTGCTTCACCATCCTTATTACCTGCACTCTTAGAGCTCCTTTCAGCTGACCAGAGCTGTGAATTGAGAAAGGATTTGCAATAAAAAGCTTCCTTCCCCTCTTGCCCTGCCTGCCTGTACAGGTATGTCTACACTCACCTGCTTTTACATGTGTGCACACAAAGACACATGTTTAAAGGAGCAGGACCCAGTGCAATACAATCAAGAAAGGCCAAATTTAGCTTTGATTAAATTACATCTTGTCTCAAATCAGGCCACATCTGAGAAGCAAGAATGCTGTGAATTTGCCACCCAGTAGTCAGTAATTTCTGCACTATCTAAACATGATGTGAAAGTTAGAATTATATTTTTAGTGATCTCCGGATAAAACAAAAAAGAAAAAGCTTTTAACCTCACATAACCTTGGTCCTCTGCCTCCAGAGTACACAATTTCAAAATCCTGAGTTAGTGGAAAGATCAAACTGAGGTCCCCAGCACAAACTGGCTGTAATTTTAATATTTTCCGCTCTTCTGTTTGAGGAACTGTGTAAGCATGAGCTCTGTCTGGAGGCCATTACATGCAAAATATGATGCCTATGGTCCAGCATGTGGGTCAGATGCCTGAAGTCACACTGCAGTAAATACTGCTAGTAAAATGCTCAAATGTAGTTTCAGGGTATGGATCTCATCTAACACCAGCTTTACATTTAAAGGTATAAATAGGGGAGTTGGGGAGTGTCCTGGATGAGGAGGAAGGCAAATGAGGTTTGAAGGCTTTCACAGAGGAGATGAGAGAAGCACTAGTGGTGAGCTGAAGAGCTGAAGCAGCTTTGATCATGGTTTTCATTTCACTCCACCACAGAAACTTCTGAAGGTGACTTGCTCCGTCTGCAAGGTAAGAGAGACTGTAGGCGAGTCAAACATCTTCAGTCTCTCCGAACCTGCGATTCTATGTCACCGTCTCGTCTCACCGTGCTATATAACGTAGTATAAAATTTAAAAATTTAAAAAAACGAGTCCAGTCCCAAGAGGCATCCGCCCCTTCGGGGACAAGTGCCACTAGAGGGGGCTGGTTGTACACAGCTGCGGCGCGTTCCTGCGCCGCGGGACAGGGCTCACGGACGGCGGGGACCGACAGACAAACCGCAAACACGCCGCGGTGCAGCTGGAGCCACGCAAACTGCAAATTCTGCCTAGAACCACGGGCAGAACCAGATTTCTGACCTCAGCTGTGCTGTACTGCTGTGCTCGTGCTGCTCTCTGTTCCTAAGGTGGGTGTGCAGAGCCGCTCCAGGCTGGAGACGAGGGAGGGCTCATCCCGAGGAAGCGATGCCGGCCCCCCCAGCAACTCCAGCGGCTGCAGGACACAGCTGCACGGCGTGTTCACAGCCAGCTTGGCACCTTCTCGTTTCTCCACGCTTGCCCACTTCTATTCCTATATTCCCTTAACTCCTTGCATTATTCACGTTTTGTGAAAGACACACCGAGTGCCAGCTCTCTCTGCTGCTGCCACGTTAGCAATGCTGAGTACATCCCTGCCCCTAGAGCCTGGCACAGAGGCCGGGAGTCTGGGCCAGAAATCCTGAATGCATTTGGAACTCTTTCAGTCTGGAGACTCCTCCTATTAATTAATCCTGGAAAGCTCTACAGTCATTCCTAAAATAAAGGAAGAAATGTTTTAAAGTTTTCCCTAGAGCATCTCAGTGTTAGCGAACAGGTTTTTTCCCTTTGGAAGACACAGGACTACTGTTCCTTAAAGGCATATCTGCTCAGGCAGGATAAGACATGTGGTGGTTCCTCCCTGTCCCTGGCACAGCCCAAACTCTCACTTGGAAGCCAGAGAGTGAGTATCTGATAGAGTGCTGCACTTGAGATACTCTTACTACTGCTACTACTACAGTAGCATGGAAGACAATGTCTCTGCAGCTCAACACTCCTTCTCTGCCAGCCAGCTCCAAGGCCAGAGCACAGAAGGTCACACATGTCTGTGTTTATCTATGCCTTTGTGCCCCTTTGCAGAAGAACCTGCTGTGCTCTGTGCTCTGTACTGTACTCTGCAGTGCAGAGTTCATTTTACTCACCATAAACAGCCAGCAACAGGTGAGACAAAGCCAAAGGTCGCTGTTAATTTTACTGGGCATCTTGCTAGTTTTTGGATTATTTTGATTTTCAGCCACAGGTTCCTCAGCATGCACAAATCTTCTGGAATGACATAAATCCCAAACAATTTTAAAGGAAAAGAATATTCGCTCTTATTTCCGTACCATGGAGCTTTTCCTTTCCTGTTCCTCTCAAAATCATGGAGTGGTTGTTCAGACTACCTGTTCCATGGAACGCATTGAAACTGCTGTGGAGTTTCAATGCTAGCCATCCCCTCTGTATGTGAAGCTTTAACACTTAGCCAATGACAATCTTCTTGCAAGTGACACATTCCCTTGTTTTCTGTGTTTGAATAATCCTTATCCAAAAACTTCTTCAGATTTTTTCTCTTCTCTGCAATGCCCATGAGTTCTATTAAAACTCTGAATTCCCTCTTGCAGTTCTCTTTCTGCTACATAATTTTCTGCTTCTGCATTTAAATGTCTCTAATTTCACTCCCAGTCCCCACTGCTGTCTATCCCTATTTCCCTATTTCTGGCAGTGTGTAGCAGGGTACTTGTAACTGAGATTAATGACTCCAGTGAAAATCCCAGCAGAAACAAGAAGTTGAGGTTTTTACTATGATTAGTCCAGCTAGTGGAGAAAGAGTCACAAAATCACTTCCATCCTTCAGCTCCACAGAAAGAAGATTTTGGGTGTGTTAACAGGGTGAAGCCTCGCTGTGTCCTTGGCTTGGCCTTTGTCCACAGCACCTAAATTCTCCTTGCAGCTCCTCGATGCACTTGAAGATTCACTGCTGCACACACAGGTGGGTGACTGTTCTGTGGGAGCCACACAAGGACAACACTGAGTTCACTCAGTGATTGAGGAGGAGGAGGGGAGAAGGGAAACCGAGACTGCACAGCTGAGCAGAGCTTGGAGCACTCACCAGGAAGTGAAAAGCACTCCTTTTTTGGCTGAGGCTGAGGTGCTTTCACTCCCTGTGACCTTAGTGGAGCAGAGCTCACCAGCCACAGGTCAGCAAGAATAAAGTGATACATGCTGGAAAGCACTAAGGGTGGTAGGGAGAGAAATGGGGGCTACTAGGCTGTTGAGTTTGTGAGATCCCCAGGATGAGGTGAGAGATGAGGAATCTGACTCCCATGTTCTCAGAAGGCTGATTTATTATTTTATGATATAACATTATATTAAAGAATACTATACTAAAACTATGCTAAAGAAAGAGAAAGGATACTGACAGAAAGCTTAACAAGAATAATAACAAAAACTTGTGAGTGACTCCTCAGAGTCCAACACAGCTGATGGTGATTGGTCATTAAGTAAAAACAAGTCACATCAAATCAATCAAACATTGACAGTTGGTAAACAATGTCCAAACCACATTCCAAAGCAGCAAACACAGGAGAAGTGAATCAGATAATTATTGTTTACATTTTTCTCTGAGGCTTCTCAACTTCCCAGGAGAAGAAATCCTGGCCAAGGGGTTTTCAGAAAATATGACAGCGACACTAGGCTACACAGCCATCATCAGGCATGCAAGATTTGTGGGGCCAGAGAGAGAGGTCAGCAGAAGGCACCTGCCTTTGTGGCCCAATTCTAAGACAAGCAGGAGGCCCATATGTAGGGCTCTGCCCTTGATGCAATTTATCCAGCAACTATTTTGGGACAAATACTGTGTTCTCATCACTGGGACAGAGGATTACATCTGTACATGGGAGTGCTTGGATACAAAGAAGACCTGTGTCACCAGTTTTTCATCTCTCCCTTAGCATTTCCCTCTTCTGTCTTGGAGTCCCACCTGCATTTATAATGCTGTTTATCCAGCATCTGTGAAAAGCCATTTCCAGACTTTTCAGCCTCAAGTCAAACAATACTGACTGTTGAGACAATTTACATTATTGACAGTCAAGACACATGACAAAACCAAGGCACTTCCAGCTGAAGGTTATGAAAACACCAGGTTTGGACAAGTCCCATAGGGCCATACTGGGAAGTCCCTTTCTCCTGTTTAGTCCAGGTTGTAGCTGCAGGTGTTCCACAGTCAGGGAAGACCCAGGCACTGGATTCAGTGCATCAGGGCCCAAAGTCTGTTACAGACCTATGGTATAAATCCTTCAATAGAGAAAATGTTTGCCTTGGAATAGGCAAAAGTACAATGTTTGTTACAGAAATCAGAACAAACCCCTTCAACTGTAGCTGTGAAAAAATGCTGGATTTTTTAAATTAACCAAAGATATTAAAATCTGTCACACTGAATAATAATGTCTTGTTAAGTGAATTGTAATAAAATCAGAGGGGTTTGATTTTTCAAAATTAAAAAAGCATTTGAGTTTCACTATGTTTGTGTGTTATATCACTGGTACAGATACCATGTGGGAAACACAGGGAGAACCAATAAGCCCTTACTGAGCCGTACAGTGGTTAAGGGGTAGCAGATCAGAAGCTGGAGCTCTGATCCCTGCTGTGTTGCAGGCCATCTTCATCATCAAGGCACTTAGACAAAGTGCTTTTGTTTGTTTGAGATCTTAGAGTGTAGAAAAACATCAGACATTTCAGATTTGGGGACTGCAACTCATGAAAAATTCAGGTTTTCTTCCTATAATGAACCAAATGTATTTACAAGAAATGCCAAGATTTATTTGCAAGACCTTCTAAAGTTTGCAAAAGTGATGCAGTTTTGACAAATAGGTCCTATATGTAATTTGTGGTCCAGGAATAAATAATTGTTTTGTTTTGTTTTTGTTTTGTTTTTTATTGTTGTAGGTTTGGGGTTTTTTGTTTGTTTTTGTTGTTGTTGTTGTTGTTGTGGTGGGGTTTTTTTTAGACAAGCCTTATGATGTAAAATGACATAGTGCTAGCAGAAAAAATCTGATCCCTCAAAGTATCACTGAAGGAAACACAGGGTCAGCATATAACTTCATTGATTTTACACAGGGCTGAGTCTGCCTTTCATTTTGATTGAACAATATATACACTGATACAAAACAGACCATTCAGAGCTGAAAGCACTGATACCATCACTGCTCCAGCTGAGTACCAGGCTGTACAACAGAATAACATAACATGAGATCTCATATTTTTAAACTATTTTATCCCATTCACAGTTCCTCTGCTGCAATCCAGATCACTTTTCACAAGGTACAGGAGACAAGACTCAGTCTGAGACATGAGGTTTCTGTAGCATGATGATGAGCAAGCATGGAAACAAAAGGGAAGTCTTCCAAATCTAAGTGTGCTCCTCTAATGATGAGCCAAAGTCCTTTCCCATACCAAGGTCCCCTGCAGCAATCACAGACAGTAAAACTGTGCTGGAGAAGAAACTGGGTCAAAAACTTTGCATCATCCTTCTAAAATTATGTGCACACCCCCACAGCAGCTCAACCTCCTCACTCACAAATGCAGATTAAAGAAATCATCTGGCCTCAAAATGGCTGTGGTCCATCACTAGAGAAGGTGCTTAAACTTTCCAGCTCCACTTCAGTGTGGGACCACAACCCTGCAGAGGAGCAATTACGCTGGCCTTAATGCACAGTCTGCAGGGCTCCCGTGGGGAAGGAGGCAGGCAGGCCAAAAATAGAAAGATGTGCTGTACAGTGCAGTGGTGAAGTGAGAGGGGAGAAAATGATTCTGCAGTTCCCAGAAACGGAGCTGACATAATTTTGTCTCAGCTGTGAGCTTCAGGTCCATCCCCCTTCTGAGCAGACTGGCTTGGCACACGGCCACAATGTGAAGCTGCAAGGCGCATTTGTCTGGAGGACAGGTGGGAGTGTAAAATCCTAGGAAACCTCAGATACAGGGAAATATTTGCATGCCTGATAAATCTCCCTTAAAAGTGGTGTCATGTTCATTCAGTTACACTTGATATCTGTATTTGAGCAAACCATGACATACCTCATACATCATATTCCTGATCAACATTAATTTCATATGGAAGAGTGGACCACTTATGAACTTCCACACTCCTATTACTTGTACAATTACTGATTGGGGGTCATCTCTGAGTATTTCTTGCTCAAAATACTCCTTGAGGGAGGCAAGAAAATGGGACATATTTCTGTATTACTCATTAATTTTTTTTTTTTTGTTTTCTGTCTTTAGGCAATTTTCCTTTGGGTTGTTTCTGGAGAAGCAAATGGCAGCCACATGAGCAAGCAAAGTAATTTTTTGTTTGGAGGAATTTTAGTGGAAGATTCAAAATCCTGGGTAGCAAAGCAGAGAGCTGGTTCTCTTCAGTGTTCAAACACTTGATTTTTAAGTAACTTGAGGGATCACTAGGCATTTATAGGTTCTTCACACCATATCCAACTTTGACCACATTATTGTTGTCCTAAATCCTATTTGGTTAATTAATAAACCAAGCTGGTATGTACATAAAAAATGCTATGTGTTTCTCATAGTGCCCTTTAAGTTCTAGACACAATTGCATGTACAGTACTTTTCTAATGATACTTTAAGTACCTGGATTATCTGGAAAAACAGGAATGTGAGCATCTGAATGTATTAGACACGTATATATAGATAACATCAACATTAAGGTCAGCAAAGAACAAGTCTCATATGAATATTTTTTTTACTACAGATTCTATTGGGTGGGTCCCCATTTTAATTTTTATCTCACCAACACTTTACACTCCTTGAAAACAACCATACATGGTTTAGAAATGCATCTTCTCTTTCCTTGTCATAAAAAGCAAGAGGGTGTGAGCACGTATGGTCAGCTGAGGGAATGATCATATTTTGCACAGGAATATTTGACTTATGGCTATCATCAAGATTCTTGCAAATAGTGGCTGGGTCTACACTACCCAGAGCTGCTTCTGGTATGCAGTTATCATCTGCTGGTTTTGTTTCAATGAGACTTTCCCATAGGACAGGAGTAAGAAGAGGGAGAAGGGGACACTGAATCTTTCGCATGTATTCAGTGGCATAATTAATATCCAGATATGGTCCAGAGCATTATGATGTACAGATGTGTTTTCATTTCCTGTTGTTTAGGTACCTGAGGTTCTTGATGTCATCAGGAATAAAGTTAATATCATCATGGGCAACATCCAAATACTAGAGATCTTCTCATAAAAACAACCTACAAGGAAATAAAATACAAAGATGAATTTTAAATTCACCTTTGATTAAAATTAAAATTTTAATCATTTTAAATTAAAATTAGAAATGACAGAGAATCATGGAGTCAGAAAAGTATAGGCTGAAGGGGACCTCTGGAAGTCATCTAGTCCTGCTCTGCTCTACAAAAGGGGAAGTGAAACTTTTCGAAAGAGAAGTCTGACTGCTAGTAGTACCTTAATTTAAGTCACTTATCTCACATTTTGTGGTCTTATATAATTGGCTGCATACACATGATGAGTCAGAAAAGTAGGGAGAGTGAAGTTCACATTTTTAAAAAGTTCGGGAAGATACTGGATCATTTCTTTAGGTCAAGAGTCCTGTCCTCCTGAGGGAGATATCTGAAGGTCTAAACAGGTGCTGCTCTGAGTAGGGCTTGGTCAGAACCCCCTTCCAGCCTCCATCTACAACTCTGTTGCCCCAAAACAGTCTTTGCCCAGGCAAAAGCTTTATATCTAAATATATAACTGAACTGTGAAATTTCAGCTTTACATCCCTTCAGTGAAGCTATGGAAAATAAGCAGCACGGACCTGTACAGGAAAGAAGAGTAAGTTATTGAATGACAGATTAAGGCAGACAAAGGCAACCATTAAAAGGGTCAAGTATGGAAAGTGAAACAAAAAGTAGGCCCAAAAGAGGCATATAAATTGAATCAGCTTCATAAAGTAACACTCTCCCACGTTGTTCAACTGCGCTAGACTTCCCTCTGGAACCTTCCTAAGGCATACTGGATATATTCACTCAAGAATCCTAGTCAAGTTCTGCACTATATTCATCCTCTAGAAAAGACTCAAACCATTCAAACATGCAATTCAAAACATCTCCAGAAACTAGGCAGGGAAACTCTTCTGCACCTCGTTGCTCTTTTATCAAATTATTTCTTTCATTTCTAACCTAGAAGTTTTATACAAACTCTGATAGGAGAACACCAATTTTGCGTTCTTCTTATTATTGTTACACACACTGTCTCAAACTATATAGATCCTGAGATAATATTTAACTCTTGCCTTATATAATTTCAAACACACTTTAATATATATATATATAAAATCTGCCATCCACTTCCATATAAATCGGAACTTAATCATTTTCACAACAGATACACAATAAAGTGTATCTATGCAATATACACTGCCTATTAATCCCTGTAATATTATCAAATATGAATCTAATGGTTCCAATAAATATGATAAAATCTAAGGGTTATAATAAATACATAGATGAATGTAAATAATGAAGATTGCTATAATGAAAGAGAAGTTATATACTGCATTGGAATTCAGAATTTTCTTAGATCCCTGGCATCTGCTTTGCAAGGAAAGCAATGCTTCAGTGCTGAAGATTTCCCAGGGTAGGAACAGAGAGTAACTATAACTATAGTCAGAGTAAGAAAGCATTGTCTGTATTTTGTTAAAATTAAAAACCCAAAAGAAAACCCTTTTTTGTGTTAACAAAATCTACAACATGTGATTGTAAAGATGAAAAACATGTCCAGCAAAAATGAAAATACAATTCAGACATTCTCACAGGTAGCTATGAAACATTCAAGACATGTAGTATGAACAAGACAGTCTGAGGAAAAACTGATGTCTAGGTCCCTAGTGGAAGTGTTGTGTTGCTTCTTGTAGTAGAAAATTGCTTTTAACCTTCAGAGTATATTCCTTAAAGATGCATTGCTCATGTCGCTGTGGTCCAGAAAATTCTGAATTCCAATGCAGTATATAACTTCTCTTTCATTATAGCAATCTGCATTATTTACATTCATCTATGTATTTATTATAACCCTTAGATTTTGTCATATTTATTGGAACCCTTAGGTTCATATTTGATGTTGCTGTGTTCAAGAGTCAACAGCAGCTTTTATTTAAAGTATCTTTTGGAATTGTAACCTCATTGACAGAAAAGTGATCTTGTGTTTCTTACCCTACCACTGCATGAAAATGAAGTGCTTGGAATGATTTAAAACTAAATATTAGTGATTTAAAACTTAGTATCAGAGTAACTGCGGGGATAACTGATTTGCATGTTGTTTTTTTTTCTGTAGTACCCTTGGCTTAAATTTTCCACTGTTTATTTCTTCTTTCTTTCGTCTCACCCCATATTGCCATTTCCTCTCTAGCTTTACTGTGTCTCATGGTCTTTCAGATGCATCTTGAATAATTTTCATGGCACTTGCCCAGCACTGCAGCTATTGTGAAATTGTAATTCAACCCAAGTTATGTCAGCACCATTCAAAGTAGTTGGTTTGGCATTTTCTTGCCTGAGTAGACAGGAAGGCTTGCAGCAATGCCTGGTAAGTACCAACATCCAGGATTGTTACTCTTATGAACTGTATCTGGGAAGTATCTATCATCATTCTGCTCTGTTGGAAACTTGCTTTGGAGGGAATCAAACCTCCTGTTAATTCTTGCAAAACTGTAGTTCTGTCCTGCAAGTGTATTTGCCCAAGATAATATCTTGGCTAAGGAGATAGGCTTATCTCTGTTGGAAGCACATAAGGCAAGAACAAATGTGGTCAAATAGGCTGTGCATTGCCAGGCTCCATCTGGGTCTGAAGAAGTGGTCCTTTGAGCTGGATTTGCACGTGACCATGGCAAATCTGGTGAACAGTCTGGGTTGTATCTTTACATTGGATTTTGAAGGAGCTACATGCTCATTGCTGAGGGAAGGGTCTGTTTGCCTGAATAACCCTTGAGCACTGCCAGACCCTTCTTTTCTGTTTTCATCATTTGCACTCTTTACTGCTCTAGTTGGATATTTGTCCAAAAAGCCTTCCTGCTGAAAACAAGAGAAATAAATGCATTTATAATGAGGGATCCTCTGGCATCCTTTGTGATGAAAAGATCACGTCACAAATTCTCCATGCCCTACATGCATTTTTCTTGTTCAGAGAAAATGCACCAACAATCAAGATCAAGCATCTCAGTGTTGGCAATCAGAAAATATATTAGGTTTTTTTCAACACAAGTGCAGTTCTCCTACACATTGTTCTGAATGATGTGCTGTATCCAGCAGAAGAGTTGTCTCAGAAGCAGGACAGAAAGGACAGGTTTTCAGAAGTACCTTGTGAGTTTAATGAAGAATGAATGAGCAGTGTTTGTTCTCCTGTGTATGAAATATGGCCCCTTGTATCACTGACAAGTTCCTGTTTAGGGATCCTGAATCCATTTGCAAGGTGCCGTGTGCCAATTCAATGAGATCTTTCACCTGAGAAGTAGAATGGGGCTCCTTTGGTGAGTGTTCCCTCCCCTTATGCTCCACAGTGTTCCACGTACAACCCAAGTCTCATCCTACATGTATCTCCTAATCCTACTGAATGGGAAAGGCAAATCAGGCAAATACCACATGAAAAAAACCACCATGGAAGGGACATGTTTGAAGTGTGATGGCAAAAGTGAGGTCAGTCGTGGTCAAGGAACAGGAAATTGTGAAAGGAACAAAGCAATAATCTTCTAGAAATTGTCTCAACAGTGTCTGCAGGATGGGACACTTCACAGAGCTTCAGTCACAGGCAGCTTCACAGAATTTCTGGTGCTTTTTATAGGTGGTATTTGCGTGACTGTGGTCATGAGGTGGATGATGCCTTAAATAGTCAGACATGCTTTAAGTCTATGAAGAGCTGATGAAGTTGGTTGAGACAAACTTGAGCTGAGCCCCTTGCTTACCTAGAGCCTGGCTCAAGCAAGGGCTGACAACGAAACAATGCCTGCCTGGAGTGACCTCTGACAGAGGTCACACAGCCTTTACAGCTGCCTCAGCAGGCAGAGGATGATCAAAGTGTTCTTTCTACCTCTGGTGGCAACTGTAAATTCTGGCAGAAAGTAAAAAACACCCTCATAAAGCCCTATTTGCATATAAACTTTTGCTCCCATAAGAATGCAAATGAAGAGAAATGTGAACATGCCTTATGTTTATGATCACAGTCACCAAAACCCCATCTATAGCATGTGATTCTTCCACCTCATTGGGAAGGGCCAAAAGTTATAGTATAGGCAAGAGGAGTTCCAGGACCAGGAAAAAAAAGGAAAAAAAAAAAAGATTGGGTGTGGGGGGAAAAACCTTTGCCTGCTTTGGATTGGTCAAGACTGTCTCTCTCCTCTGCCCCTGAAGGGATGCTTAGGTGAGCTTTGCACCTTCCACTACATTGGAGTGGATATATTGTATAGGAATTATATATATATATATGGATGTCACTGATAGATCTGTTGCTGTGCCTTGGGTAGCAGCATCCACTAACACTCTGTGGTTAGTGCATTTATCATTGGCAATTCTGAACCTGCTTTCCTGTTGCTCCAATAAGCTGCACTGGTTTTGAACCTGGCTTGTACAAGTTCTTAGTGAATTTGATGAGGCTGCGAGTGCCAAATTGGCTATAATCAGAAATTAAAGCCAGCTACACCCAGCCCCTCTGACCCCTGGGGACCAGCTGGAGTGCAAGAGGCTTCGTTTTCTGCCAAATTTCTATATTCCTAATGCAACAGTTGGCTCTGAGCCCTAGTGTCCCACACCACTGAGGGGGCTGACCATGGCTGGATGCCAGGTACCCACCAAAGCCACTCTGTCATTCCCCTCAGCTGGGCAGGGGGGAGAAAACATAACAAAAGGTTTGTGAGTCAAGGTAAGGACAGGGAGACACGGCTTACCAGTTACCCTCACAAGTGAAACTTGACTTGGGGAAATGAACTGACCTTATTACCAACTGAACCAGGGCAGAGTAATAAGAAAAAAATCTTAAAGCATCTTCTCCCCATCCCTCCCTTCTTCCTGGGGTTAACTTCACTCCTGATTTTTCTACCTTCTTCCCCTTAGTGGTGCAGGAGGACAGGGAATGGGGGCTGTGGTCAGGAGCTACAATTACTGAAGGTCTTGGCCTTGGCCAGCACTGCGTCCATCCTGGAGCTGGCTGGCATTGGATCTATCAGACATGGGAGAAGCTTCTGGCAGTTTCTCATGGAGGACACCCCTTTAGCCCCCCTCACTACTAAAACTGTGCCACAGAAACCAAATGAAAACACTAAGTCAAAGGTTCATTTCATACACCTCACACTGGAACTGGGCTCAGGGCTTTGTCACCAGGGCTATCTCCAAAGACCTCATTTTAGAGGACCATTGGGTCCTGAGCTACTCCCTGGTTTCTGAGCAGCACTGCAGACAGCAGCCATTTAGTTGTGAACATTTTTATCAACAAAGAAATACTTAGTATATTTTTCTTCCCTCAGTGTCTTTAGCTCCAGTGTTGAAGCTCCGCTCCCTTAATGAGGGAGGCTCATTTCTTGGGACCTGCTGAGGGAGAAGTCACTCTGTACACATCTCTGCTACAGCTTAGCTCTCAAAGAAAGCCGGGACCATTGCCTTATCTCCCTGACTTTCCTGCTCTCAGCCACAGGGTCTGACAGCTTCCAGCTCTCAGGTGGGCACAGTCCACCCTCTATGACCTTTCTGCCTCTTTAATGAACAAGCTCATTTTGTTACAGCCCCACTTTCTACACTCCCCTGTGAGGGAAAAGATAGTGACAACACAAAATATTGTCTTTTTTCCAGACCAGGGCTACTGCCCTTTAGTCTCAGTCTCACACTTCATGAAGCACGAAGCAACTCCATCCACCAAGATGATGGAAGTACCATTGCTGGAGAGTTGCTTGCTGATCAATGGGCATGCTGCTGTATAAATATCTTTCAAGTGTGATAGTTCCATTTGGAGAAATGATCCTTGAACAAACTTTACTGTGAGCTCTTAGATTCCTGTCATGTTTACTATATAAATACACAATCTCTAAATAGCATTCATCAGTAATATGTACTACTAGAGTGAGAGCCAGCACAGCAGAACTTTGATTCCAGATAAAATGTTTTTCTCTCATTTTTTAAATGGCTTAAATCATCGAATCACAGCCCTGGTAGTGAGCCAGAAATATTTACATCTGTTTGGGCAGCGCCCAACTGGAACTGTATTGTACCTAAACAGATTTTACCAGACTTTCAAAATAATATTCAGCAGGGCTTAATAATATCAAGGGCTATTATATCTGACTTTTCAACCTTACTTCTTTAATTGAGTTTTCTTTACTGTTTTTCATACTGTTAGAAAGGTATTGCTTTTAATATATTACTGTCACTCCTTTTAATTTAATATTACATAATGAGGATAAGTACAATATGACAGTATTCTAACAAAATGAGTATTCAAATTACCTACCATTTCTCTCAAACATCATAAAAACTCTTTTGATGTATTTTCTTTTTCTTTGCCTGCTTCATTGACTGTGTGAAGATTGAGGAGTTTTAGCTATTCTGTAATTTACCAGATTACAGAAGCTGGATGGAAAAAAATCCAAACTTGATTTGGTCTCTTCATCTCAGTCATAGGCACATCATTGTTTTTCCATGCTACAACTTTATTCTACTGTGCTGATCTGTAAAAAAAACACTGTAAAATTTCTGCATTCTATTTTTTTACAGCAGCTCCTGGGGCCTGAGGTTGTTGACAGAAGTCAGTGAACCCACACAGATGCCAGGGTTCTACTCTACAGATCTGTTTTCAGGGGTGGTGCCTAGTGGTGCCTCATTCATATATTACTTAGGTTAAAAATGTTATAATTAGAGATCGTGTTATTGTTTTTCACATTTGTTTTTAAAGGTTAGTCCTTAAATATTTAATCAATAGCTACTTTATATAAACTGGAAAGAGCTTTTTATTCACATATATAAGAAGCACACAAAATGCCTGGTTATTTCTAAAGCATACTGCACAGAAAGTTCTTTGTTTTAATTAGAAATCCCTGACGCCTGTAAAATAATATAAGCCAAGATATTTCTTTTCACAGGATTTCATATTCTGAGAAGAGCATGACCATCCCCCAAAATGTCATTTTTTCCATTTTTTCTGTATCCAAGCTGTATCTCACTTCCCCTATGGTCTGACTCCATATGATCCAACTTTATTTTTCTTGACACCAGCAGTTTTTCATGCTATGTCTCACATTTTCTGATGAGCTAAGGGGAATGCCTCTATTATCCAGTGGGGAGCATTCAGATCTGATAGGTGGATGGCTCAACTTCCAGGACCTGCCAAGATGACTCTTCCCCAGTTTTCATGAGGAGCCTCCAGAGAGATGCAGGTCATATGGGTCATACTGCAGTCTCATTCACACTGCTTTGCACTAGGAGGTGAGCTGCCAATCTAACTTCTTCTGTGTTAATTTTAGAGAGCACATGGCATTTGTAACTATGAGCCACAGAAACTGTCTGTGCAGTTTAGCTTGGGCAACATTCTCCCTTGGTGCAAGTAGTGTAGACAGCAGCTTAGGAGGCAGCGGTCTATGGAGCAGCTTTGGCTGCTCAACCATTTCCTGCTTATCCTTTGCTCCTGACAGATAAATGAAGATATTTCAAAAATCAGAACAAATCTCACTACACAAAACAAAAGAAACAATCACCTCTAGATTAAGGTGCTGAGCTATGAATGTCTGCTAAGATAAAGCAGGTGATAAAAGATGAGAAGTGGCCAAAAAGGACATTTGTTCTCTAAGTGACAGATTTAACAGTTTTTCTAGTTATCATTAGTGTTTCAGGAAAAAAAAATCAGTGACACTAATTAAAAAAAATCCCAATCCCAAACCTGTTCTATTAACTCCAAATGCTTGCATTAAAGAATGCTATGCAGCACTCAGGGTGATCCTGTGCATTGCCATGAGCTGGACTTTGATGATCCACGTGTGTCTCTTCCAACTCAGGATATTCTATAATTCTATGATTTATAATTCTATAGTTCTATGACCTCTGTCACAAAAGGTGAGGAGGCAATTAGAGTTTTTAATCTCTGAGCCAAAGGAGGAACAGTAAAATAGAGAAATGCCCCATGACAGACATTGCAAAAGCCCCCAGAAACAGTTTTCTGCTGGATAAACAGATTTTATAAGAAAAACTATTAACCCTGGGAAAAGGCCAAATCTGCAAGTAGTAATTTTATGCTTCTTTCTAGTTTCCTACTAGCTTATGAATGCATACAATGCCACTAATTTCAATCAAAGAATCTCTGATTTGGTTTCAGAAATCCTCTTATTAGTAGCCAATTTTAGCAAATCTCTGAGTCACTGTAATTTTCAAGATTATCTATATCCTAAATTGCAGAATGTGTTGGTTATATGTTTTTTTTCCTGTAGACCTGAAAACATCTTAGACATCATACAGTATAAAGACTCAGTCGTAAAGAACTGGAAATCAGAAGGAAAACACAGAAGAGAGAGCACTGATGAAGGTGACTTTGAAGAGAAACCGAAAGTGCCAACAGGAAGCTAATGGCTTTCAGAAAGATTAACAAAGATTAAGAAAACTGTCACATACACCTAGAAGCAAGGACACCTCTAGGCAATTTTTTCCCCCAGTAATTTTATTTGAAAATAGGTAAACTTGAAACTTCAGTACAATTTTGCATGTGGACAAGATTAATTTAAATCAAATGCAGCATTATATAAAACTGTGATGGAAAGAAAAACAAATCCTGTGATGAAAAGAAGAAAGACAGCCCCAAAGCGAATAACGAGTTCAGACTTGACACTTAGCTATTGGGCTTGAATGGCACTTAAACAAGGAGCTGGGGAAAGGAAGAAATGGGGGAAGTTTAAAAAGGGAGCCTGGAGTTCAATTATAGCCCTGCTGAGTTTGAATAAATGGACAAACATTGCAACAAGATGAGGTACAATGACACAAAAATGGTCCCTGATGTTAACCAGAGGCTGGGGACAGTACCCTTGCAATAGACTGGAGGCACAGGAGGAAGAATATATAATATTAAAAAGCAAATCTCAAACCAACCAGCACCAAACAACCCAATAACAGCAATAACTCTCTTCCCTCCCCCAGTGCAAGACCTCTTAGAGAGCCAAAGAAGTTGAATTTGAGGAACAGGAGCAAAACACTCTATAATTATGTTTGTACTTGATAGAGCTTAGCATTCCAGTCTTTTCCTCTTCAGGATAACATTCCTGGCACCTGCCACACGGATATGGCACAGGGAGTAACTCAGCTTGGAAGAGAGCTCAGGAGGTCTCTAGTCCAAGCTCCTGCTCACAGCAGGGTTGAACTATAAGCTCTGAGCAGCTTACTCAGATCTATAAGCAAGGATGGAGACCCCACAACCTTCTGGGCAACCTCTGGGCCTGCTTCCAGCACTGATAACAACCAAGACATAGAGTGCAAACCCGACTAGGGCACACATCTAAAGATAAGTGAGCTTGCCTTCTCTCATTTATAGGTAACCTCTGTTGAAACTGGCTGACAGATCAAGTATGGTGAGAAATGATTGCAGAATTGGTTAAGTTATCAATGCCCCGAGGAGCACTGCCTGCAAAATTCCAGGAGGAAGAACAGACTGGAAAAGAAATGAGGTCTTAGGATGGAAGGGGAATGTACAGAGCACAGCTCAGGCAGGGAAGGAGGTGAAAACACAGGAGTAAATCTGAAGTTACAGAGGTTGATGACAAGAAAACAGGAGGCTCGGTGGGGGAAGTGGAGGAAATGCAACATAGACAAGAAACCCTAGTGCTTCTGGCAGGGAAGAAAAATAGAGCTCAAGCTACTAGAGACGGAAAGGATAAAAGCACATCAGGGGAAGAGGGAACATGATTTTCTCATGAGATGTAACTGACCATTACATTTGGTGAGTTTTTAGGTAAAAATCAAAATGCAATCAGAAGAGAATGACAGAATATTCAGTTGGAAGGGGCCCATTCAGGGATTGAACCCAGGGCCTGGGTGCCACACAAGCATGTCTGTAGTTACTGCTGTAGGTGCAGCTCAGTTCAAGGCACCAGGCAGCTGAGCCACCAAGACTCATCAGTGCTGCAGAAGGGAGAACAGAAAACTGGTACTGAGGAAACTGAGCATGGTAGAGGATGCAGGAGCAAAGGAAGGATGTGTCTGTCATGAGCCCTGCCAGTTTGCTCCTTACTCTGGGAAAACAGCAAAGTCAGGGTCTGAAGAAAGGGGAAAACCAATTCCCAGCAAACATATGTGCATCAAGAGAAACCTGGTTACAGCTGTATTCTACTCCAACCATGCACAAGCACCAGGAACTTTCTGCTGCACAGCACCAAAACCGGGCTAACACGGCTGAGGCGAAAGCGCCTGTTCTGCGTACCAGCTTAGAGCAGAACCCCCTACAGAGGTACCCTTTAGCAGCGTATTTCGCCGGGCAACGCAGTGACTGCCAGTGTCGCACACCGGGCTGGCCTTGGGGACGATCCCCGTGCCAGGGGCGTGTCCGGGGCGTGTCCGCAGGGCCTGGGCGGGGCACGGGCGGCGGCGCCGGTGGGAGCGGGCGGAGGGGCTGCGGCGGCGGGAGCGCGCCAGCCCCCCG
>JAYDZK010000001.1:53841945-53853117 GCA_034509185.1 Euphonia xanthogaster
GCTGCGGGGAGCGGTGCGGGATGCCGGGATGACCCTGTCGGCTGCGGGGAGCGGTGCGGGATGCCGGGATGACCCTGCCGGCTGCGGGGAGCGGTGCGGGATGCCGGCCGGGGCCGCAGGGGTGCGGGGGGGCTGAGGCGGCAGGCGCGGAGCGGAGCCGTGCCCGGGGAGCGGGGGAAGCGAGGATAGCGGCGCTCTGCTGTCGGTGCCACGCTGTGCCCCAGCGCGGCCGTGCCGCGGACTGAGCTGGATGGGGTAGCAGGTGTAAAGCTGGTGCTTCTTCGTGCGAACCAGGTCGAGCTGAGCCAAACCTTTTCAAATTAACCTCGGCTGTATAATTACTTTGAGAAATAGGCCCGGCACAGCAGTCCTGATTCACGCAAGTCCCATTTGATACGGTGGGATAGAAATTTTAGCTGGGTACAAAGTCTTTTGAGACTGACTGACAAATGCAGGATAGGGCAGAGACAGGAAAGGACAGGGGTGAGGGTGGGATACTGAAGTAGAGGCAGTTTTAGCATCTCTGATAACTGAAAAAGTTCTCTTGAGGTTGCATTTAGGGACTGCTGAGTAGTCTGCATCTGTGTTCTGTGAACACTGACCACCCACTACAGTTTGTCAAAGAATGCTTGGCTCATACATTTAATCTTAGTGTTTATTTTTAAAATTCACTTATGTCCACAGGGTCCCACTAAAGACAACTCCTTTATAGCTGTAATAGTTTTGAAAATTTCTGAAGGGCACTTCCTGTGCCTCACTATAGAGATGAAGAAGCTGGTTTGCATGTTGCAGATGACTCTGCTGTTTGTCTCCTGCCTGCAAGGTTAGCGTTTCCCTACCAGGCTGGCAGCAATCAATTTCCCTGTTTCCTCTGCTTCTCTCCTTCCTTTGCAAGTATTCCACTGCATAAAGTGAGTGGAATAGGCTGAGGGGAAAATTTGGATGTCTTTTCTCCAAAGAGTCTGTGTAAATGAAATTAAAGGCATGGCTGCAACATGCATATTAGGTACCAGAGAGGGATTATTTAATACACCAAAGCATTTACATTTTTCTTTATGTAATCATCATTCAAGGATCAATACGGTGCCCGGGTGATTTATTTCATCATTGGCTTTTGTGCTTAGCACTGCGAGGTTGAAAGGAAAACGCCACCACAAACAAGTCCAGCACATTATCTGTGTGCCACGTGGAACCAGGAGCTCTGCCCTGCTGGGCTGTGAGCTCTTTTGGGCAGGAGTAGCAATGCTTGTGTCTGCACCATGGAGCTGCCCTCCCCTGTGTGGTGCTTGGGGCTGGGGTGACACCTGTGGTGCTTGGGGCTGGGGTGACGCCTCACGTGTCACCACCCTGGCACCCCTGTCTCAGGGAGGTGGAATAGGGGTGTTCATGTCTGCCTTGGGGTTTGGAGTTGGGGTACAGCTGTGGTGAGCAGCCAAACCTGGGAGCCCAGGCACACTCCTGAGTGTGCTGGGCAGATGTAGCTGCATGCTGAAGATGGCAGCCTCAGGAAGGCTAGGAGGATACCCAAAGGGTCCCAGAATTCTCCTAATGAAACATTTTGCATGTGTTCCTGCCATTTCATTGACAGTGAAATACTGGGCTGTAGACTTCCCTTGCAGGTAAATGTAGAATCAAATACAGGGGAGTATTTGGAGGAACTGAGGAACTTTTGCATCCTGTATTTTACAAGGAGGATGAAATTTTGCTCTGATATGGATTTCTGGCCACACATTTCCAGGCTGCTATGGGATTGTTTTTATTCTCCTTTCAGATGAGAGGAATTTGTGTCTGCAGGATCAAAGCCTTTTGTTTCAGCATAAAAGATAATTACAAGAGCTGTGCTTAAACCACCATCTCACTCAAAGGCTTGTGTGAGTTTTCCCTGGTGGGAAAGGAGCCCTCTTCCACTTTCCCTTGCAGAACCTTCCCACAGTGATGGCAGGGGCCATGACAGCAGGTGGATGATGGCACTGCCATCTCAGCAGGAGTCTGGTGTGACAAGACACATGGGAGGGCCTGTGGCCTGGTCCCCAGCAGCCTCTGTCATTGATCTCCACTGGAGCTCTGTCTTGGGTGACTGGTGAGATGCTGCTGCTGCCATCAGCTGCTTCCAAAGTATTCCTGTAACAATTGGTGAGATGTAGTAACTGTGAGTCAGAAGATCAGCAGTAGTAGCAGTCCAGCAACAGAGTGTGCTGTACACGTTATTCCCGAGTTAGACAACAAGAGGAAACTCAGATGAGACTTCCTTCACCACACTACTGTGGCATGCAGAGTTTCCTGGCCATTAATGCTTTCTCTCTCACAGCCCATCCCCATCTCCATGATGGACCTGCAATTCCTAAATTTTCCCATGTGCAACGCATGCTTCAGGTGGCCCTTGATAAAAAAGAAGTCCTCAGAAAATGCTTGCCCTCTGATCATCCATTCAAATTCAGAGAAAGAAACAGTGACGGGGAACATGGACAGGGTTTTGTGGGAGCACATGCTTGGAGATCAAAAGGACAAGCTCAGAGCAAAATGTCTTTTGTTTCTCCACAGGTACATGTGTAACCTGTACTACTGCTAAATAATCAGATTGATTTATTTATTTTACAGATAACCAGCAAGGTTTTCTCAGGAAAATACATTCATTCATCCGAAACTATAGTCTCTTCCTTGTTATATTAGAGAAGCCACGTTTCAGTTTTGAGGGATGGATGAAATAAGTACCAATTGTAAGAGTGTGGGTCACCAAAATGGAATGAATTTCCCCCAGAAGCCAGGACCATGCTGCTGGTCTTCCTGCTGACTTTTAGCATTGGCAAAATAGGGAGCACTTGACTGGAAGATTCACAAATAGGTAAGAGCATTCCAAGTTGGGCTCGAAGGATGGATTTCTAAATTGATCATGGACTCTGCAAAGAAAACATGATACTTTTCTCTCAGTATTTTGCTTTTACCAGGCTCTCCCTGTGCTGCTGTAGGCAGAGCCCCTGACCCAGCCAAGAGGCCTGATGTTGGTCCCACTGCATGCAGGCCTTAAAGCCTGAGTGGAATGGGGAATAGCCCTGATGTGCACATCTGCAGCCTGCAGGCTTCCTCTTTTTCTTTCCCCCTTACCTTGTAACCTGGTGACTCTGAGTATTTGCAGTGCATTCATTTCCTTCTCACTTACAAGAAGACCTCTAGTCCATTCACTTCTTATGGGAAGAAAGCAGCCCACTTAATCAGCATTTTAAATAAACCCCAGTTTGTATTTTAATCTGTTTTAGTCATATTTAATCAGTTTCTATTGTGAACATCCTTATACTGTCTTTTCCCTCAGGGTTTTACTCTGAATCAATATTTAACGTATTTGCCTAGTTTAAAATTGATGTGTCTTTGTTGGTTTTCATTATTGACCCTTCAATATTTACTCTTCCTTTCCTGTTGTGACATTATAGCACTAGTAGTCCTTTATTAGATTGTGACTGTATGCCCTTGACTACAGCTGTTTCAGGAAGCCACTGAAGTTGTTTGCAGGGCTTTTTCTTTAAAGAAAGTCTCAGAAGAAGGCCAACACATCTCATTTTGCTCTTGCAAGCCCTTTCCTGCAGAAAGTGGACTATTTTAACTGGGAACGCTGATAGGAATGAGCTAAGTAAGCATGCATTTACATCAGAAAAGTTTCCTTCCTCTTAGCATTGAATTTTAATGTGACCCACTGAGTATGAGGTTTGGGTAGATGAACTCCAAAGTTTCCATCCCACCTACATATAAACAGCCTTTCTTCTCAACATATTTAAACTGTGTACCACAAGATGGAAAAGCATGGTTAAAACTCAAGTGTGAAGATATTTGGGGAGAATTATGTGGCAGCACATTTAACATTTACATCACATTTTAATCGGCAAGTCCAAAAGCTTTTGGAAAAGGAGGTCAGCATCATTCTGGAATTGATTTTCCCAAAGATAAAGCACTGTAAATGCAGTGGTAAAATTATTTGTTTCCAAGACCTGAGTACTTTACAAAATGTGTTTGTTCCTCTAGACAGAAATAGCCATATTTCTTATAATAGTGGAATTTCTTTCCTCATTATAGTTCCTGTCACCGTGCTGTTATGTTGCCTAACCTTGAAATGAAAGCAGTTTTGTTAACTTTTTACAAATGCTCGTTGCCTTGTTGGGATTGAATTCCCTATCCCTCTCAGGGCAGATAAAAAACCCCAAAAAGTTTCATTTTCTTGCGTGTACTAGTAAAAGGGAGCCAGTGTGCTGGGTAAAAGAGGAATTGAGCTGGAAAAAAATCTCAAAAAGAAGCCAGTTACTGCCTTTTTTTTGTTGTTGTTCTAATAGTTTTATATGGTCATCATTTTAGGTAGCAAGGAAAAAAAAAAACCAGTGTCTGCTCTTAAGCAGAAGTTTCAAGTTGAGTCACTGAAAACATATATTGAAATACTATCTTTAGAAGCAACTTCTGTGTTTTATGATTTTGTGAAGAAAAATGAGAACATTCTCTGATTTTTATATAGAAAAAGTCCTGAATGATTGACTTTAGGAAGTTGTCAATGTAATTTTTCTTTTGCTTATTGGAAGAACTCCAAAGATGAAATTTCAATGTATATCACAGAGAAATTCTTCTTTGCATTTACAAAAAACTAAACTACTTATGTGATAAGTCAAAATCTCTTAATAAACTAAACATCTTTATTCAATCTCTAAATTCAGAAGCATCTGTATTATGCATCAGCAAACTCTTCTAGCATTTTTGCCCTGTTGTTTTCCATACAGTCCTTGTTTGCATGACATTCTGTAAAGGGATGATTTTTTCTCTCCTTGCCCTCCCCATAAATGTGCTGTCTTTTTCTACAGGTGGGTGTCATGAGTTCACTCTTCCATTTCTTCACCTGTACCCAGGTCAGAGTTTTCAAAGGAAAACTTAGATTTCAGATTACCTGGTTTAAGACATCCAGGAATTCTAGAATCTCAGTTCAGCCAGGGTTAGAGAAAACAGCCAAGGAACACAGCCTAAGTGGAAATATCTTGGGTTACATTTTGCAGCCACACTGAGGTTGTTTGCATGTTAGTGACTAGGTCAGCTTGGCTCTAATGAGCAAAGTTCGTCAGAACTGTGATTAACACAGGAAGTGTGAGCAGGGACATGCAATTAGCAGCAACATCAGTTCATTTTTTTAACCCTATGAATTAAAATGAAGTAGTTTATGTGTTCTTAAAAAACCCCACCTAGTTTCCCCTAACAGCTCTTATCTTGGACCCAGCTCATCAGGAGGAGTCCTCACTGAGTGCTCTGCTGTAAGGCTAGGCAGAAAAACTCCTGGCTCCTCCTGCCAAAAAGAGCAAGAATCAGAGGAAAGTATCCCACTCACCAGGTACCCAACGCCAAGTGCCTTGTCCAGGTGTCTGGTTGGGGTTGTCCCTCCAAAGAAACCATCTCTGACTGTGGGAACAGGCTCCCCTGTACCTCTGGGGGATGGGGGGGATACCTGAGGTGCCATCAATTGATAATCCTGGGGGCATCTGCTGCCTAGGAAGCATTGCAGTAATAACATGGAATCACATGGACAGATGATGCCAGGGGGAAATGAGGCAGAAAAAGAACCACCATGCTGCTCCCTTCCTGATGAGGAGAGGTGATGCCCACTGAAGGTCTCCCATGCTCGTGAAAGATTGTGTCTCATAACCATCATCAACCTTTAAAAAGCTTTTATTAAAAAAACCCCGTCTTTGAATGTGTGTGTCAGTAGGAAGCCTGGGGTTTGGGTAGTATTGAGGTGTCAGTATGCACAGGGCATTTGGGACAAATAATTTAAAAATTTCTGCACGAGAAAAGTACTATTTTGCACAGTTTGCTTCTTGATAACGTTAAGTGCTTTACACGATGAGGCAGTTGTCAGTTTCTTTATTCTTATATTGCAAACACAGTTCTTACATTGCCTGTTTGCCTCAGAGAGATTGCTAGGTCATAAAGAGATGCCAAAGGAGAGATACTTCCCAGAAAATGAGGAAGAGATTTATAGTCAATTAGAGAGAGAAAATGTTCTTACCAGAGATCCCTTAGACCTACCTTCAGTCTCCTGTAAGCTACAGGATAGATGAAATTTTTTATTTCTGGCTTCTACTATCAGAAGGAATCAAAATATTTGTTAATATGAATCACACTTTTTGAAACAAATAGCATCCTTCTCCTTCCTTCTTTTAATTTTGGGCATTCATTCAGTTAAAAAGGCAGTGCAGTCTTAATATTGTGATATGCCAATGAGCCCCAGTAATTTTGTGTGAATGCTACACACTTAGATGAGAAATCAACTTTTCAAGCAAATTCAAAAGCAGCCCTTAGATGAAGGCTCTCATTTTACGCTGGTTGTCAGATAACCCTTGCTTGCTGCAAGGTTGTGAGCGCCCAAGTATTTGCCTGTGTGTGCAGTTCTTACTTAAATCCCAGTGTCCAGACTTTGTCAACATCCCCTTTCAGAATTACATGCCCAAGATAGACAGGCAGAAGGTCAGAAGAGGAACAACAACCAATAGTTAGAGTTAGGTCTCTATTTCAAACAGTGAAAGGTCTCTTTTGGACAAATGTTTCAGAAATATGTCTCTCTTTTATGTTTAAATTTTTTTATTATTTCTTTGAATGGGAGAAGTAGAATAGATAAGTTGGCAGCAGCTCAGTTGAGCTAGCTTCTTTAAGCAAACTCAGATTTTTCTCAGAATCTCAGAATTTCTGCACTACTGTGCCTTCATTGTCAACATGCACATATTTTAATGGGTCTTTGCAACCAATGGTAACCAGAAATCCTAGTAGCTGACCACCATGTATCTGCCTTGCATTTATCCTCTCATCCTTCCTCTCAGAGACTTTCTTGTGGTGGATGTGTGGGTTCTCTTGTGTAGACAGAACCTTGGCAGTAGCATTGCCCCAGAAATTTTAGACAGAATCATTAAATAGTTTGGGTTGGAACAGACATTTAAACATCATCTAGTTCCAACCTCCCTGCCACAGGCAGGGACACCTTCCAATAAACCACATTGCTCAAAGCCCCATCCAACCTGGTCTTGAAAATTTCCAGGCATGGGGCACCCACAACTTCTCTGGGCACCTTGTGCCAGGGCCACACCACCCTCACAGTAATTAATCTCTTCCTAATATCTACTGTAAACCCATCCTCTTTCATCTTAAATCATGCTCTTGCAAAAATTTCTTCCCCAGCTGTCTTGTAGGCCCCTTTAAGTGCTGGGAGGCTGCTAGAAAGTCTCCCTGGAGCCTTCTCTTCTCCAGGCTGAACAACCCAATTCTCCATAGGAGAGGTGCTCCAGCCCTTTGATTTTCTGTGTGGCCCTCCTCTGGATTTGTTCCTGCAGGTTCATGCCCTAATGTAGGGGTCCCAGCTGCAGAGCTGAAGCAGCACAGGTAGGGGTCTCGTAAGTGGAGTAGAGGGGGAGTGTCACCTCCCTTGGTGCTTCTTTTGATGCAAACCACAAGCACGTGGCCTTTGCTTAAATGCCAACTTATTTTGCAAGGGCAGGTAGGAAGACCTGCTGAAAAGATGTCCTTTGGTAAAAGCTGGGGTTTGAGAATGCAGGTACCTGTGTGCTGGGAAGGGAGGCCGTGAAGTGTGGAAATCCAGAGCACTGGGAATATTTCTCTGTCTGCTCTGGGGTGTCCTGACCCCCAGGGGAGCACTGACTTTGACCCTCACACATGGAGAAAGTTCCCTAGACTTCAAGATAGATTGGAATCCACAAAAGTGGGAAATAGATTACAGGGAGTAGTGTAGGGGTATCACTTGGTAAGAAATTTAGGTTTTGGGATTTTTAGTATGTTGTGGATGGAAGCAAGATGGAGGGCACTGGGTGTCATCCTGGGTTTCTTCTTCATGCTTCTTCCTTCTTCTTCATGGGTTGGGTGGCATTTTGTAATTGGGCAGGAGTCCACATTGCGGGCTCTGTGGGATCAGTTATTGGGTTAAAAGGGAAAGTAATCTAGGTGTCAGCTCTTGATTGGATAGTTTAGTCTTAAAAAGCTTGTAACAAGAGATTGTTAGATATTTTGTGCCTTCTGATGAAAAGCTGCCAAACTCATGATTGTGAGACTGTTTTACTAATAAGAAAATAATAAACACCTGAGTCTAAACATGAACTACCATCTCAAGTGCCTTCAATCCAGACCCAGAGAAGCTGATAATGAAGTTTTGATGCAAGGCTGCAGAGCAGCTGCTGCAGGGGATCTCAGTAAATGCACAATAATTTCTTTCTCATTCATGAGTCTACATCTCTTGCACTCACTGGAGAAAGACACCCTTGGGCATAGGGTAGCTGTAGCATCATGATTCTCGTGCCTGCTCTTCCCACAGTGCTGTGTTCAGAAATTAACTTGGCAAAGGCATCCCTGGGCTTTAAGCAGAGAATGCCCATGGTGCTGGAATCCCACTGGGCACTTTTACAATCAAAAACAACAGCTCCTCAGCAATGGAGGAAACAGAGTTTACAACATACAGCTGAGACTATTGTGGAAATGTAAACAAAACCTAAATCTAGTCTTTGCAAAGGCACCTGCAAACCCTCTTTTTTAAGTGGGATTTTCAAGCCAGAGTGTGCCCCCAGCAGCTGGGGATGCATTACAGGGTCAGTGTGCTTCTCAGGGGTGTGGTGGGTCTTACTCCTCTGGGGAAGGAGTTGGGAAGAGATGGGCAGGGGGGGATTGTTGCAAACCATCAGAGCCAGACCCCAGTTTTTCTTCCTCTTCCTGTTGCAATTGCAAGAACATCTCACATGCACAGGAGAGAGAGGAACCAGGCAAATTGGTGGGATCTTATTCAGTGTGAGATCTTTGGTGGCTCTGCTATAGTTTGGTGTTTCTGTCCAGTGCTTCTGACAGCTAAAATGGATGTTTCATTACACAGCTACTTGGTCATGTAATATGTAATGCTGTGAAGAGCTGAAGAACATACCTAGTTAAACCTAAACCTTAGATACTTTCCAGAGTAATGCTTAGAAAAAGATTTAGAGTTCCTGTCCTGTCAGAAACTCATCGCTGCTCACGTGAAACTCATAACTCACCAGGTGGCCAAGGCCACAGAAATGCCTGAAGGAGCATTAAACAAGAAAAAGCAAGTTTAACCATCAGGCAGACTGCTCCTGCCACTCTTGACACTGAACCCTCTTTCCCTTGGGCTATTTGATGATTTGTGCTACTCTTTTATCTCAATTCACCCCTCCTGTGTGTCTGACCTTTAGCCCTGGCTAGCAAAGTGGACTGAAAAAAAAGTAAGGATGCTCCTTCCTTTTCCCCCAGGCTTTGCAACTCTCTGAATGATGGCAGAGCAAGCCATTCTTCTGTCTGTCTGTTATGTCTGCTTTCTCTTACCTGCTTCTGTCTGTCATCTGGAAGAGTGCAAGACCTTTGGGAAATCTATCTTTCTTCTCCTCTTTCTTCAGTTCATGGAACCACAGTGCCTGGAGTCTCCAGGACCTTTTGTAGAAATCAGCTACAGGAAAAGAAGACAGAAAGATCTGAAGGAAAATGTGAGCACCCAGGAGCAATCTGGAAAAAAATTTTCAGCTGCATTACACATTCCTCTATGCTTGATGTGCTGGCCAGGGAGAATGGCCAGCACTTCACAGTGGCTGAGGCCATTTTCACCCTCAAGCAGCAGTGTGGCTTCCTGTCCCTGGTCCCAAGTTTTGGGGTGGACTCCTCAGCCAGTCTGTGCATATTGCCTATGGCAGTGCTTGCCAGCTGCTTCAGCGGGAACGTGGCCAGCAGAATGGGACTGGGGCAATCCCAGCCCCAGGCTCCCTGCACGCCTGTGTCTTGTCCTTGGCACAGCTCCAGCTGCCTGGCCAGGGGCAGGGAGGGTGGCCATGCCTCAGTTGTCCATACAGGCCAGTTGTCCACTTCCAGGTCACATTGGCCAGTGGTATCATCTGCAGAGATTTCCTTCATCTTCAATGTGTCCAGGGGTCTGAATCTCTGCTATTTGGGAGCAGCTGAGCTCAGAGTTGATGGAGTTTGCCATTCATTGCATGAGGCACAGATAAATTTTCAGGAAGGGGTTAAAGAGCCTGAACTCATCTCCAAAACCATACTGCTCACTCGCTCAGCTGTACAATGAGGAATGGAAACTGAGCAGCAAAGCCAAGTGGGGACAGTGACACTGTCCCTTTTGGGGTTTTGGTTTAGGAGATGGGTTGTGTGCACCTGTTCCCTTCTGGTCAGTGAGTGCCTGGGAAAGTGGACTTCACTGCTGGCTTGGGGGTGGCCTTGCAGAGGTGCCATGGTCTGTGCATTTATTTAGTGGGGTGGAGAGATGAATAGGGCCAAACACTTGCTCCTTGTGCCTTGCTTCTTGTGCAGGGGAGTTTTGGGCAGCTATCTGGAATAATTTGGTGTTTTTTCCATGCTTTGTGACAGCAAAGAGGGGGAAAGTGACCACTGTGTGTGTCACTTGGATAGCACAGGGCTTTTCTCCTGGAAGGCCTTGGTTTCTAAGTTTCTGACACCACACACACACACACACACACACACACACACAAAGATCAATACAGTTGTGGAGTTTTTGTTTGCTACTGAATTGTTTAACATTTCAGTTCCCCCTGTGCCTCTTGAACACTTTGTCAAAAGAGCAATTAATGCTTGTTTCAAGTTTGTCTTTTAGATACCACTGCAGCTAAAGTTTTGTTCTCTTTTTAAAGAACAGTCCTTTAGGGGCTCTTTTGAGTCTTCTGACATTTGAAAACACACCTGATGTCTTTGCCTCATTAGGTTTCAGTGTGCATTGGCCACAGCAGCAGCACAGAAAATGGAGCAGCAAAGTGAGGATGCAGAAACAAGGAACTCCTTTGCTTCTCTGTGGATTTGCTCTGGATGCTCTGCTCAGGCAGCTCCTGGACAATACCCACAGGCAGCAACAGAAGCAGCATCTCTGGGATCAAACTCATGCACCTGACACGTGTCTGACACCTCACCGAGGTACTTGGTTTCGAGTGGTGGATCTCCAGCTCTCTGTGCTCCCTCAAAAATCTTTCACTTCTGCAGTGAGCAAAACTGAAGTCTGGTCTTCTCTTTTGTAACATGTGACTTCTTGTAGGATTTTGTAGGGGGATAGAATATAAGAAAAATAAAGATAGTGTAGAAAGTAATCTTACCCCTAAGGAGTTGCAGCTGGGCCAGTTATCAAAGATTAGGAACAGG
>JAYDZK010000001.1:53860648-53915053 GCA_034509185.1 Euphonia xanthogaster
AAAGTCAGGCCTGTTCCTAATCTTTGATAATTGGCCCAGCTGCAGCTCCTTAGGGGTAAGATTACTTTCTACACTATCTTTATTTTTCTTATATTCTATCCCCCTACAGGGAGAGAGGGCTCAACTTGTTCAGCCTGGAGAAGAGAAGGCTGAGAGGGATCTTGGCATCTACACCAACCTAATCAGAGCTTATAGAGAAGATGAAGCCAGCTTTTTATCTGCAGTGAACACTGATAATGAAAAGGTCACAAGTTGCATCAAAGGAAATGCCAACCAATTGCATGGAAAAAGTTTTCACAGGGAGGGCAGTCAAACATTGGCAGAGGTTGAGTGGCAATGCTGTGGAGTTTCCATGGCTGGTGTCTCTGGCCTGGCAGGCAGCCCTGCCTGCTGGGTGAGGTGTCACTGCTGTTCTGGGCCTCAAATGTGGCCGCCTTACCAGTGAAGAGAGGAAGCCTTTTGAGCGTGTGTGCGTTCCGTGAAGGAGAGCCGTAGCGAGAGGAAGCGGCGCAGAGCGGTGGCCCTTACTGGAGGAGTGCTGAGGTGAAGAGGTAGAAACCAGAGAATGCTTCGTTTCCTTATAAAGACAAAATTTATCGCACTGTGGGGTTTTTTCACCACTCACTTCCCTCTCAGCTCGGTTGTGGGCTTGCCTAGTTGCGCTGCAGAAAAGGAAGAGTTTCCTTGTCTGCAGTGACAGCTGATTTGCAGTTCCTCCACCCTACAAGACGTTTGGCTTCTTTAAGAAGTTCTGCCCTTTCCATTGGATTTGTAGCTGCTGAGCTCTTCGTTGCTCTGAGTGCTTGAGCCCGGGAGGTAAGATCACAGCATCTGGTGGTTTTTTGGCAGGCTGCTCTCACTGAGACCCCAGCAGTTTAACTGAACAGGAAATTGTGGCTGCCTTGAGAAAACAGCAGGTTCCGTACTAGCATGAAGCATTTTCCAGTAGTCTTGTGCATGCCGTTTCTACTGACCTTCAGGAATGTGTTTGATAGATTTAATTTGGCAGAGTGGTTTTTGGCTGAGTAGAATGGCAGTCTTGGAGTTGGCATTGGCTTGGAAGGGCATGATAAAATAAGAAGCCATTATTTAGATTGAAGACTGGATCCATGTAGGAAGGTAATTTTAATTTCAGTGATGGAAAACACTGATTCATAAGTATAATGTATTTTGGCTGGTAGTGCTTACAATGTAATCTGCTGGCTGTTAGGATGTTTATATCAGGTTTTTAGAAATGTAATTTTACTTTCCAGCGGATAAATAAAACGGATTCATGATAGAGCCTGACTGCAGTAAGAACTTCTGCTTTTAAAATAGTGACATGGCGGGGGGGTTCCTAATGTTATATTTGCCTTTTAAGATCTTGACTAGTGAATCTGGTCAGGCTTCTCCCTTGCTTTCTTTGATATTTCAGCTCAGGCTGCAGAAGAATTGTGAACACCTACAGATATTTTAGGTAGTAGTATTGTGGACAGGAGCCTCCAAGCTTAACTGTCTTCTCTGTAAGAGCAGTGGCCTTGCTAGTTTTGTCATATTGTGATTTCCTTGGCACATGGATTTGGTTTGAACACTGATCCAATGGAACTTTAGGCCTTTGTTATCACAACCAAAGTCTCAGACCGGGCTGGCTGACTGATCTCATACTGCTGCAGGTGTCAGGTAAAGGTGATCTCTAGCAAATGCAGCTGGCTGCTCAGCAGATGAGGCTTGATCATCTTGCTAAAAGCAGATCACACCCTGACACCTCGTCCGGCAGAGGAACTCCAGCTCCAGCATGTTTCACCTTCCTCCCCTCTTGCCTGCCCACAGGAGCAGTCTGGCCTCCTGCCATGAGTAGACAGGAGATGTGGAAACCCCCTCTGTGGTGGGAAACTCCACTGAGAAGCGATGCTAGAGCCAGGAGGGACTGGGAAGTACCTGCTGGTAACATGAGTGGGAATTTCTGCTTCCATCCTGACCATAAGGCCCAGGTTTACTTAGTTCAGAAGCTGAAGGTCAAAAAAGGGATATATTAGCTTACTGGGTTTGAATCTGATTCCTCAACTGGACCAGACTGTCTCCTTGGACTGAATGTTATTATGGTCCTAAAATGTTTGTACTTAAATCTAGCGGTGTTGCTCTTCTTCTCTTGCTCACAGAACCTGCCACACACTCCATTGTCTTGTATTTTGCTCTCAATTTTTTTGACCCTGTTTCTTTCTGATTTCAGTCATGAGCAGCTTAAAATAGCTATGTAGCTTGGAGCAGAGTTATCTTGATAGAGAACCTACGGTATAAGTCATTACCATATGTTTTTCATAAAGCATGAAAGAACTAGGAAGAGATTGAGTAAAGGGGAAGGAAGGAGATGGGGGAGACTAGGGGAGTAAAGTGCATTCAGAAATGTAGCTCATTTTCATACCCAGCTCCTTCATGCAAAACAGCAGACTCCAGTGAAATGCTGATGCAAAATGTAAGATATATACCAAAATGAAAAATATTTAGGAAAAAATCTGAAACAGTGTTCAAGTGCTGCAGGAGGGAGTACAGGAGGGTCTGTTGGATGCTCTGTGCATTTTTGCAGTTATCCAAGGGGAAAGCTGTAGGATGGGAAATAAATTCCTGCCCCTTGACGAAACAAGTAGAGTGTCCTGGATATGGAGTCTGTGCCAAGAAGCAGGAGAGTGGCATGTGAGAGGCATGAGAGGGACGTCCAGTGACCAGGCTTGGGGACCATGCCATAAAGCCAAATCATTCTTCAGAGGAAAGGGGAGCAGGAGGACTGTGCCTTCTGCTGTTCCAGGTGCTGCTTGAGTTCCCCGCTGCACACTACAGCTCCCAGCACAGCACCATCACAGGATGGGGGCCCAAGCAACAGCACAGCTGGGTAGGAGGGCTGTGTTCAGATGTGCTCTTCTTTTTCTGGTCTGATTTTGTGGGTGGGAAGGGCCGGGTCACTGCTGGACTCACTGAGGTGTCCTGCAAAACTGAGGGCAGAATTCAACTCCTGGCATGGGAGAGACAGCAGCAGATTCATAAATCCTTGTGGAACCAGGAAAATGCAAATATGTGTTTGTATCTAAGAACCTCCTTTTTACAGCTGGAACATGTTTTTAAAATTTTCCTTGCGCAGAGGAACTGTTTGTCTGCAAATGAGCTGGAAGCAGAGGCTGTCTTCTCTTTTTCTTGCATCAGTTACCAGGCTCCCACAGCACATTTGGGTCAGTGCTTTGTGACCTGACCTCTCACCCTCAGGCTGAAGCACACAGGAATATGAAGAGAAGATTTTATCTGTCTGTCCAGGGTTTTATGCCCATCTGCCACCCCAGCTGTTCTGGGGCAGAGCTAGGATATATTCTCATATCTATATCCAAAGCAGACCCTGCAGAGATGCTCTCCTCTTCTCCCACTCTTGTTAGTGAAGATGGAACTGGGTGGGACAGGCTTTCCATGCCAAATGGGACACCTGTTGAATGACTGAAGCTGTTTGTCAGTTTGAGAATCAAAATGTTCCTTTATCTATGGAAAAATGTTCTCACTTTAAAGCTAGCTAGCCTGTGTTGGTAAGGAGATGAGAAAGATAAGAAAGACCCAACAAGAAATGTAGGGTACTGGATCTTTTTTTTTTTTTTTTTTTAAAGAAAAATTCTACAGACTCTGATTGAAAAATAATATGCGCCTAAATGCTGTCTCCCTAGTAGGATGCATCTGACAGATACAAGACACATAAGGGGAGTATTTATAGGTTCAGAGCTCTGCTTTTTCAATGTCTTAATTTTCTTGAAGGATTAGCCCTTCCTGCCAGTGAGTGGTATATTGGAAAGAGATCTCCATCTCTTTCCAGACCCTGTGGATTTTCCCATCCTAAGCCCTGTTGACCAGTATTTGATTTAGGACTCAGACATCACACTGACAAATAAGGTCCTTTATGAAATGGAACATTAACAAATAACTCATGGGCATTGCTGTGTTCCTTCTGAACAGTGATAAATGTATTTTCTTGGTTTTTTTTTTCAAATTGTATAAGAAAAAAAACAGATAAAGTGCAACATCTTAATAATCCCAGTGCCTACATACATGGCAAGATTTGCTATTGCAGACACCAGTCTTTTAAAAAACCTTTGAGGCAAAGATTGTCATTTATTGTGGGCTAAATCATGAATCTTTATAATGTACTAGGGAGGAAGTATTTGCCATATCTTCAGAAAGACTCATCTTGGTGTCTTGAATGCTGATTTAAACAGCAAGATGCCACCCAAACTGAAGGTACTGTGATCCAAGTTACCCATTGTTAACAGAGCAAAGGATGTTTCTGTCTACTTTAGGATTTAAAATTTAGCTCAGTATCTTTGAGGAAATTTTAAAAATACTCTTACTTATCTGTAGTTATTTCAGTAGGGAAAGTGTCACAGCCCAACATGCAAACATGAAAAACTAACTTTTTTTAATGAACCACCTCATGTGTTTGAAAAAGCTGCAGTTTGTGCTGCTTAAATGATTTTCAAAGTCCTTGTGCAAGAAATGTATCTAATTGGCATGTTCCAAACATGTTTGTGTTTGCTGATATTGCCAGCCATGGTGAGCAGCTGTCTGAGTAACTCACCAGCATGGAAGAGATGTGAACTCTAGTTTTCATCTTACATCCTGAGCAGAAAAAGAGCTGTCGCAAAAAAAATCCACTCAGTCTGCCTGGAAGCTGTGACACCAAACAAGAATAAAGGACATCGATGGGATTGTTTGTTTGTCTAAGAAGGCTGGATAGCCCTGAGCTATCACTGCAAATGATCACTGGCAGCTCACTTCAATTCAGCATCAAAGCTACCATCCTGTTTTGCTGTGGGTGCAGTATGGATCACCCTGCTGGTGCAGGGATGTAAGTACATTATTTTGATCAGAACTGTAAGAGAAATAACAGCTAATAATAAATATGTAGGAGAAAAGCATGATAGTAGCAAATATGCTGAGACTGAAGTTTAATTGAGAGATGAGCTATTCTGGATTATGCTGTAGAGCATGTTTGGCTGGTTGCCAACAAGATGGCTTTGCCTGCTACATTTTAGTTGAAGGCTTTTGCTGATGAGCACAAGATGAAACTTTCAAGTTGAGGAACTTCTAGGCCACACTGCTGTAGTTTTGTAGCCTTGATTCTTCTTTCAACATGAGATCTACTGTATATTTTATCTTTTTCTCACCCTTTAGTCACAATGAAAATGGCAAAAAACTTGTCTCCAGAAGGAAAGTATCAGAAGATAACTCAAAAATCTTCTCTTGTCTCCTCCTCAGCTCTCCACACTGTAGGAAATCTGCTGAGACAAATCATTTGAGCAGAAATGCATATGAATATATGGACTTATGTGTGGTATCTTCTGAGAGAAAGGTAGAGGGAAATATTTCTGGGGAGGAATATCCTATCAGGGATATTCTGAAGAGTGACCAGAAATAGGCAGGTATGAAAAGGTGCATTAAATGTGGGACAAATATTGAATATGTCTGAGATATTCTTGTTTTCCCTTGTACTTTTCTGGCCTTCAAGATGCTCCAGATCTGTCGCAAGAGCTTCTGCACAATTCTAAGGACTCTTCTCTCATCCTCCCTGCTGATGGCATGATCCACGGCAGACTGTGCCTTGAGGGAAGATTGCTGGGGCTGCCTCTTTGGTGTCAGCTGGGAGGGAAGGTCCAACGCAGAAGAGAGCTGGGAAGTATTCCCCAGCCTTTGCAGAAAGCTGGATGTTGGAAGTTGAATTTGTGAGTGAGATACGAAAGAGAAAAGGAGCTAGAGCTACGAGCTCTGGTAAAGCGAAAGGCAGAGTTTTGTGTGCCGGGGGACAGTCTCACACTGCCCCATGAAACAGCTGACAGCTCTGTTTTGCAACAGCCAGTGCCTCTTATTTCATCACTTTCGGAAAAAAATAAGCAAGTTTGAAGAGAAGATAGCAGGAAATTTATGTATGCCAGGGAACACGTGTCATGCCACTCTCCAACAGCTAGACAAGTTATCATATAATTAGCAAAGTACCAGTGCATTAACAAGGCAAAGCCCTGATGGTAGAAAGTGAGTAAATTTTAGTAGTGTCTTTGACCTTCTTGAAACCAAATTCACAGTTAAGTTGTTCCTGACTAAATATGTTTGTGAAAGGCAGTGTTGTCCCATGAAATGTGCTTTTTTGCTTTGGGGAAAAGTACAACTTTATGTCTATATATGAAGTGCCATTTCACATCCTCAAGGTTTTCATTGCCTTGCTTGCAACAAAGCTAAAACACCAGAGCAGTGGAGAAAAGTATCAGACAAGGTAACCATTTAATACAAGTCTTGGAAACCTTGAGGTTTTAATGGCTTTGCCATTTATTATTTATAGTGCGTGGTGGGTGTACACTTTGCCAAGCAATGCATAACCAGGCAGCTCCTCTGAGTATGGCTTCAAAATCGAAAAGAAATGAAAGAACATCAATATCCCTGTGTTTCAATTTAGCAATTATGTTCAGGTTTAAGATTATTTTAGTTCTTCCTTTATATTCCAGTCTAAAAATAGTTTGCTATTAGATCTCTTAAAACATCAGTGTGGTCAGGGGTTCTTCTGAGGATAAGGTCAAATAAAAGGAAGCTTTAGGGCACGGCTGTGACATATTGGAAATGATGGCAGGGAAGGGAGTGCTTTGCTAGAGGCTCTTTTGGTACCAGTTTGTTTTTGTTCTCAGCAGCTTAGGTGAGAACCTCTTCCCTTTTTACACCAACTGGTAACTCAGCAGTCTTCTGAGGAGGAAAGAGTGTATTTGTACAACTTTGTTTTGCTTTTGCAATAGTGGGTTTATGCTGCTTGCCAAACTAGAAAGAAATGTTGCTTCCAGGCAATGTTGTAATCCAAACGTCCTGAAGCCATCTGAATCTCAGACTGTCTTAGGGAGTTTTCTGTTTTCCTTCTGAATGTTTATTACTTTCCATTTATTTCTTGGCAGTTCCACTGCCTTTCTTGAACTGACCCAGGGAGCTGTCTTCCCCTCCTCAGCATCCTGCCTCAGCATCTAAGCACGTGCTGACTTTCACCTCATTCTCCCTGAGACCCTTCAGCTCTTTCAGTGATCTTCCATCACACCAAGTTCAAGATCCTTCCTCCCAGCTGCTCCTGGTCTTCAATATTTCACCTGTGCTGACAGCTATGCTGCTTGTGTTCAGTCTATACCAAACTCCCCTCTGTCTTGCCAAACCTCTCCCCTGCCCAGCTTTTCTCTTTCTCTTTGCTTCTGGCCATACATCACTTCGCTCAAAGCCATTGCCTGCTTCTCACCAGCTGGTTTTCCCTTTGCTCCTTCCTCAGATGGCTCCTAAACAAATGTTCCCTCCAAAGGAGCTCTTTCAACTTGTTTATAGTGCTCGTCCTCATTACTCATCCACGTATTCTCCTTTGCTCTTATGTTATCCTCTGCATTTTTTTCTCTGCATTTGCCTGGTCATAGTGATTTTGCAAACAGTTTGGAGTGAAGCAGTGCACCATGTGCTTACAATGCCTTGTGAGTGATTGGACTCTTCACCCAGGATTGTTGGATGCCCTCTTGATGGGATGCCCAAAGTATTTTCAGTTTCCATGGGGGATAGTGAAGTGATGAAAGAGGTTGAACCCTAGAAGCACATGACTCTGCTCTTGGCTGGTTAAATCAGTAAAAAGTGTTTGGCCTGACCTCTCCTACTACTATCCAGAAGCATTTTACACCTCTCTCTTTGCCTAAATATTATCATTTAATGTTTTAAGCAAAATAAGATTTTAAATACTAAAAGGTGGCTTTTTGAAACGGGATTTTCTTCTTTTTTTACCATGTGTTGCTAAAGCTTTGGACTTTTACTCACTTGATTTCCTTATGTTTTGTTTTTCCTACTTGAACAATTTAAAAAATGACAGTGTATTTCCATTGGGAATAAGTCTGAAGCCTTTAATCTGAAAATTCTGGTGCCTTTCTAAATCTCACTGTTGTGAAACCACAGTGGGTGTTAATCAACAACACCCAGTGGATTTAGATACTGGAACTGACAGGCTGAAGTCAAGAGGTGCTATGAGGGTGAAACTGTAGGAGAAGCTCAGTTGTGTGTTGGAGCAGGCAGTGACCATCCTTCTGTCACCTGAGACAGGCACCCCTCAGGTGATGGAGGACTGGTCCTCATTCTTGGTGTGCACCTGAGATGAATCTGATTGCTCAGCTAGGTGTAGTTACCTTCACAACAGTGGGTAATGCTGACCTAAAGAAGTCAAAAGGGCTCATTGCAGCAAAGCCCTTCATCCTATTATTAGTATAAATGTCCACATACGTAAACATAAGTATTACTAATAGGAGTCTCTGTATTTAACAGATTACTTAATTAGAAGTAATTAATATCAGAGGCTTCTTATGCAATCTGGAAGAGGCCATTTTATGTTGGTGATACTTTTTTCTCAAGGTTACTTTGCAAAAGTAATGTTATGGGCAAAAACCTGTAGTGTTTCCTACCTCTTAAGCCTAGAACAGTCTTCATGCTATTAAAAGTTGTGTAGCAAGTGATATTGCTTGATCAAGTGACTGGACTAGAAGGAATGACCCTGCCATGGAATATGGACTTTCTGGCTGATAGTGTAAGATTTTCATGTGTGCAGGTGCATTTTAGTTAACCCACAATTTGTAAAAAACACACAGCAGGATCATAAAAACACTGGCAGTGAGGAATCAGAGGCAGGAAAGATACCAGGACAGACTGGGGGAAGACTATGGATCTAAGTTTACCCTAACATACATAACCCACCTTGCTAGTGGATCACGGGGGTTTTTGAAGGTAATCCTTGAAAGTGTGGTGGTTAGAACCAACTGCAAGAGCAATGGCATCATGGATTCTGCTGCACTTCTCTATTTATCAGGGTTGGAGTGAATGAACAGATTTTTTATTGCTGTCCTCACCCTAAAACCACAGTGATTAGGCAGGAAAAGGGTACATGATAATACTGCGAGGCAGCAGACAAGAAGTTAACCACGTAAGTTGCTTTTGGGCTATTTCAAAGCCATATCCATAGTGGTTTTCACAGACACAAGGAATCAATGCATGAGTTCTGCAAAGCATTGCCTCTGGAGCCCACACAGGCTGTACATAACTCTGTGTTTTTACACAAATTGCAAATCTAGTTTTTTTTTAAATTATGCAGTGTGAATTTTAGTTTGGGAATGGCATATTTGTGATTTTATTTTCCCCTCATTTGATTACTGTATCTACAGCAACCATTTCCCAGGATCAACTCAGGTTTCCATTCTATTCTATTTAAATAGTTGTTTGGTTAATTAATACTTAAAGAGACATAGGACACTTTAGTCATTCTCACAAATATAGAATAATAGATAGTCTGTCTCCTGAACAGCTTCCTCATGAATATATGCAAGGGACAGTAGGTACATGAAAAAGCAGATGGGGATAATGTGCATCTTCTGGCAGTGTATTTAATGATACCATAAAAGAAAGTAAACTTTCCCTGCCTGGTTATTAAGGAAAGTGCCTGTAAAGTGAAAGCCTAATCCTTGTTCCTGTTTTATATCTTTCATGAGAGGAAAGGCAGGAAACCTCCTTCTGGCCACGCATTCCTAAAGCCACCCAGCCTCAGGCACTAACTTAGGCACCTAGGGAGGAAAATCCTTAAATTCCTCAGAAATCCAGGGAGAGAAGTAACTGACTTTTGGGAAGCCAGATCTGGTGCTCTGAGCACCTTGTGAAGGAGCTTCTCTCAATCACTCCACCTTGTAAGGGTGAGCAGCTTCCTCATTAGGTACCCGAAGGTAAGTGGTGCAAACGTCCCCTGAGGTTCTGGCTCCAGCCCAGAGCCTTGGGAAGCACCCAGGGCTGCTTCTCTGCCAGTACTGCTGAAGAAATGACAGGATAATTGTGTTTCCAAGGGGGAATAACAAGAACCAGCACCATTTAGTCCATTTTCTCCATGAGAAATGAAAGCTAGCAGTGGTAGGATTTAATTCCAGTTAAATTAGTATAAATAAAACTGTTGTAATTTTGAGCAGGGCCTGGCAAAACAACAGGAGGGACACGGAATTGCATCTCATCTACACAGAATTTTATCCCTTTGCTTGATTTCAGGATGCAGAGAGGAGCTGGGTTTTCATCTATGGCAAGCTGCTCCAAAACTTTGAAAACCCAAGTGAAAACCTCTCTGTTTCATCACAGCTGCAAACCATAAAGCACCAAATGAAACAAGTGTCTTCTTCTTGCAGACCTGCCACTCACAGAAGTCAGGATGGCATCGACAGCACACTTCTCTGAGGAGGAGATGGCAGAGCTCCGGGAGGCCTTCAGCAAAGTTGGTGAGTGCAGCCAGCAGCAAAGGCACTGCTGAAGTGTGAACCTCTGGCTGGCTCTTTTCTCATGGTCTGACTGACCAGCTGTGAGGAAATGGAGTTTGTTCCAGCACTGACCACACATCAACCACAGAAAGGCCTTTTCCTGCCACTGCAGGCCTCCCAGACGAAACCACATCAGCTCACTGCAGAGCACTGGCCACTTACAGAGGGGGTGTTGGGGCTCCAGCAGGATTTATGGAAAAAACTCAAAAGCTGTACAGCAAACCATATTGGAAGGATTCTCAAGTGTTTTCCCAAGAATATTGTTTATTCACGACAAGTTATTTGAAAGGTTTTATTTTACAGTTAAAAAAAAGGTTTTATTTTACAGTAAATTGAGTATTCCCTATGGGAAGGAAGAGTGTGGAGAGGACAAATGTGCAGATAGATAAAAAATTTGTAAGCTCTTCACAATGACCTTTCAAGCCCTTTCTACCACGTGTTTTCTTTCCAAACCTTTAGACCTCTCATCTGATTTGTCTCCTTTAAAGTCACACAGACCCATCACTGTCTACCCAAATTCTAAGAAAAGGCCTTTGTGTTTCTTACAGCTCACTTAACTCCTATCAGCAGATCTATCAGCCTCGCTGGATTCTGCACTCATCAGCTCTCCTTGCTGATTCAGGTGGTGGTTGGTTGATTTCTGAGCACTCAGTAGTCTAGTCTGGCAATCTTAAAAATCTGGTCACTCTGAGTGTCCCGTACACCCGATGCCTTGAGAAGGCAAATCACAGAATCCTAGCGTGGTTTGGCTTGGAAGGGACCTTAAAGATTATCTAGTTCCTACCCCATGGCCATGGCAGGGACACCTTCCACTACATCTGGTTGCTCCCCCAAAGGCTGGAAGGAAGTTCTCATTCCTCTCCCAGACATTTCCCTCTCCAAGTCCAGATCCTTTTTTACTGTGCCATGGTGAGATGGATAGGATGCTCTTTGCAATCCGTGTTAACCCTGCTACTGATGCTGAGGGCTGAGTGTCTTTTTGCAGCGTGTAACTCAAATTGCAACTTCCTATGCAGGAAGTCAGCTCACACTGCTTTGAAATCACCTCAGCCTCCAGGATGGGGAAAAGAAGCCTGCAGAAAAAGAAAGACACAGCTACTTAAAAGCCAAATATAAATGACCATATATACATACATGTATATATATACACATGTATATGCACCATATAACTATATGTACATTTATCTGTGTCATAATCCCAGTGTTTTAACAGATACTCTCCACATGATAAACTCAGTTTGCTTTTTTAGTGGGAATAAAGAACTATGAACCTGTATTGGTGATCTTCTCATCAAATACTACCCTGTATTGGTGATCTTCTCTACCAAATACTTGCAGGAAGCTCAGCAGGAGTATTCATGTTAGCACCATCACAGAGAAACGCAGATGTTTTTATTTTGAGGATGACCATATGCAGTTCCAGCCTAGTTCTGATGTAATTAGATCCAGAAAACAGGCCAAAATCACAAATTACATCTATGGATAAGTGCATATGTGTACCGTGTCAACTTTATTTTCTTTAGTTGTTCTGTGGACAGGATGCTTCCTCTTTAGATCACATTTGTCACACTGTGTAAACCTTGGAATGGCAATTATATCCATTTAAACCTAGCTTTGTTAAGATATTTATATGTCTAAACATATAAATTCATCACTGTGAGTTTTTGTTTGTTAAAAAGTGATTGTAATTCTTTCTTGGCTGTGAGTAACACCAAAGCAATTGAAAATACCAGATTTCAAGACAACAAATCTTTGTATATAATGTACCTTTCCTTGGGCAAAATAAAAACAGCCTTTATGTGCAGCAAATGTCACTGGGCTGATGTAGAATGTAAAAGTTTGCTTTAATCTTTGCAGATATCAGCGGGAATGGCTTCATCGATACCAATGATTTAACAGAGGTGTTGAAGGCTGCCAATCTCCCTCTCCCAGGATACAAAGCCAGAGAGCTCATTCAGAGTCTGACAACCACGGGGAATGGCAGGATCAGTTTTGATGAATTTATTTCAGTAAGTAAGGTGTTATTTATTTCAGTACTCAAGGGGATCCCCAGGGCACAGCAGAGCCACAAGCACAGGGTCTCATGGGCACCTCATTAATCCAATGAGACTCCTCACTAGAAAAGTTGAAAGCAGAAAATAACCAAACTCAAAATTCTGCAATTAACTGGGACAAGTTATGTGAATACAGCTGCTCATTGCATAAATGTCATATCTTTCAGTTTGGTTGATGCAGCAAGATTACAGTTTTTCAGTAATACACTGCAAAAAGATGATGTTCTGGCTAGATGATTACAGATCGAAACTGAAAACTTCATGGGGCACTTTTTAATCAAAAAACTTATTTTTCTGGTCTGAACTGGGTCAAAAGCAAATGCTAAAATAGTGGAATTTCCCTTGGAATGAAGAAGTAGGTTTTTACTTGCTCTTTCTTCAAATCCAAAGTGCTGCACTGCAAAGTAACATTTTTATTACTTAGGTGATCTTTATTCCCTGATTTGAAAGCATAAAAGCTGAGTTGAATCCTTTTGTACCTCAGCAGACTGCACCCAGAAACCCACTGAAAATACTAAAGCTGCCCTTCCCTATTTATGAAGCAGAGAGAATGTGTCTCCTGGCCCAAGAGATCACTCTTTTAGCTTGGTTTAATTCTCCAAATTTCTAAAATCCTCTCTCATGCTTGAAAGATTTTCCAAGACCTGAAGAGTGATGATGTTGCCAAGTCATTCCGGAAGCAGATCAACAAGAAGGAGGGGATCTGTGCCATCGGTGGCACGTCGGAGCAGTCCAGTGCTGGCACACAACACTCCTACTCAGGTGGGTGCAGCTGGCCCACCCTGACAGCAGCGAGTGAGCCCGGCTGCAGCAGCACAAACACCTGCCCACTGCTGTCCCTGCTCACCAGGGAGGCAAGGCACGGGATCCCCACTGCTGATAACCCATTTCCCTGCACATTTCAGCAGGCACTCCTTCTGTAAACTCCCCTTTCAAACAGATAGTTCCTGATGTTTTCCTATGAAGGGCGCAACTCCATCAGGGCTTTTCTCCCAGCCTGTTTCTCCAAGCTGAAAGTTGGTTGCTTTTGCTACCTCCTGGGCACAGCCCACTCTGAAGCAGTTCCATGGGGAGGAGGTCCTACCCTTGGCAATCTTCTGCAGGAGCAGGAGTTGGGGACTGACTCTCTCTGGGGAAGGGAGAACAGAGGATGCTTCCAAGGACTCCATCCAGCTTCATCCTGGAGGGCACCTCCTCTGAGCTACTGGGAGCCATGTGAACTGCTGCTGGTACAGGACAGCTGTGCTTCAGCCCTGCTGAGCTACAGACACATCTGTCCATTACCCTCTGAGTGCTCTTTGTCAGAGCCCAGTCCTGGCCAGGCTTTTCTAGATATTCCACATGAAGAGGGTGTAATGTACAATGCAGAACTGTTTGAAGTTATGTGGGATTTCTGTTCGGCAGAGTGGTACAACAATGCATTCAAATTAGAGTGAAAGCACAAATTGCCACTTGCAGAGCATAACATCTGCACCACACATTTGAACCACATGGACTTCATGATCAGTGCCTGTAAGATGACTGATCTCATGACCCAGGCAACCCCAGCAAGTGGGAAGGGGTATTGAAGGAGTATTAACCAGCTCAAGCCCATTGCTGTCTTCAGCTCCTTTGCTTGTCTCCTGAGAGCCTCTTGCATGTAGGGTTTTGTTGATCAGTCACACTGGTGGGAAAGGCTCCCCCAGGAGTTCTGCCTTTGTCAGTAAAATGATGGTAGAGGCACTGCACAGCAAACTGATGGATTTGACGTTGTGTCCACAGAGGAAGAAAAATATGCCTTTGTCAACTGGATTAACAAAGCCCTTGAGAAGGACCCTGACTGCAAGCACGTGGTGCCAATGAATCCAGAGACAGATGACCTCTTCCAGGCAGTTGGTGATGGCATAGTGCTTTGGTAAATGATACCTTTCCTTCTCACAAATGGGAACCATGAGTCTGCAAAAACTCACATTTCTGTTCAAACACAACCTGCTGAATTTACATCAGGCTCAGAAACATTTGCAGACTCGGGGCCTTGATAATACTAGGGTTTTTGTGTTTCTTTTATCTTCAGAAATATAAAGCATATTTCATGCTTAATGAGAACTTTTCCTTGCCTCTAGACACTCACAATTAGATGAAGTAAGTGAAATTTGAGGAGCTGCTTGGTTTTATTTTTGCCCAAGGACTTTTGATGTTTCACACTAAGTGGCACAAAATAGCCAGTGCTTCCACAGACATTTTCTTCACAATAAACTTCTCACACAACTTCACCTTGTGGCATTCTTGGCCTCACACCTAAGTACAATCTGCATGTAGCCCAAAATAATTGTTTAAGTATTGAGTGTGTGCCTCTCAGTATATATGAAGAAGCAGAGGGTGATAATCTATTTTTGTTAAGTAACTCTCCAGCTCTTAGACTTGTCCTGCAATGTAGAGAACCTGTATTTTGTGCACACAAAGCTTAATGTATTTCTTGTTATTTTTTAATTTTATTTCCAGTAAGATGATCAACTTTTCAGTGCCAGATACCATTGATGAGAGAACAATCAACAAAAAGAAGCTCACACCCTTCACAATACAGGTACTTAAACATAACAAAATTCTTTGCTTTTCCCCTTAGGATGCTTTTGTGTAATCACTTAGAGGAAAGGCTGGTTCTGCCCAACACAGTCAGGCAAAGTTGTTTATGGCACAGTGAGATGCTCAGGTCCATGTCATAAAAACACAAAGACTTATCTTTCCATTTCTTTCCAAACATAAGAGCAACCTGACTAACCAAACACAACAAATAATGTTCACCAGATCAGAGCTTTAGGTGTTTTTGTGGTAGATGCCATATGAATGCAAGAGCACAGAGATAATACAGTGACCAGCTGCAGTTGGAGTAGCTCTCAGAAGGCTGAATCCCTCTTTTAAGGCATGACAATGGACCTGAACTCACAACTGCTGCTGTTGCAGTCTGATGTCCTCACCAAAATATCAAGTGTGACCCTGGAAGTGTGGGTGCAACATGCCTGAAATTGGACCATTGCTGTTGCATGCCTTTTACAAGTGTTTCACCTTGAATACTGAATCCCTCCTTTATTTCTATCACATGTGCATATATATGATTTTTAAATGGACAAAAAGGGTGTTAATTTTCACTACTCAAAGTTTATTGTGTTTCTCGCACAGCAGTATGTAGAGAGATATTTTTATATGAACAACATCCATGTACCTGGTACAGAGTATAAATAGATATATGGAATAGATATGAACCTAACCCAGTTTAGCCCTCAGCTACTCTGATTTGATGGAACATTAGCCAGACTCAAGCAAGCTCAGAAGCCATTAAATTGGATTTTTATGCTGTATACCTCATTTTTCAGTTCTAATCATTTTGGTCAGCAGCATAACTTAATGATGCAGCTCAGATCAATCCCTGTGACATGTAGACATGATTTGATCAATATAGCTTCCACTTTAAGTTAACCCTTTTACAGCTGTCTGCTGGAGAAAAGGCAATTAATTTGAAATGGTCCAATTTTTTCTAGCTTATGAGAATTTACACTATGTCTCTCTCTGCATTTTGTATCTAATCAGATCTCCCTGTCATGACAGCAGTGCTGAAATTCATGTGAAAAACTGCAAATCTGTGTGATAAATTATATTTTCCAGGCTTCTTTGCCTGCCTTACTTGCCCTCTGTTTACAAAGCCACCTTTTCGCATAGTGTAGACCTGAGGATCAGATTTTCTTATTCCCTTTATTTTAAATGGACAGGAAATGGCAAAGGAACATAATGTTCCTGAAATATCACTTTTATTTCTGCCTGTCACTGAATCCCTCAGCTTCCTCTGCATACTCCAAAACCAGGAGTCCATACTCCAAAGTTCAAAAAGAAAATGTCCAGATATTACCAGTTCTGACCTTGGCTGAAGGCTAAAAACTGCATCAGGTTTATTCATACTGATTCCTGGGACAGTGTGTTCTTTGCAAACACTGCCAGCTAGCAGCTTACTTGTGCCTTAGGTATCAGGGCTTTTGCAGAGTGCTTAGGGAGAGGCAAGCCTGGAATATCTGCCAGTTGATGGGGCTGTAGCTCCTTCCCTCCTCCACATGTGCAGGACTGAGCAGAGGAGAGTTTGCCCCATGCTGAAGCTACGTCTGTACTTGAGCCCGAGCTCGAGCATTAGCCCTGGGGAGAGCCTGGCCTTGGTAACCAGCATTGAGCCAGGACATCACTGTGAATGTAGATGTATGTTCTGAGCTCCAGTGCCTTGTGATGTGACATTTGCCACCTCTGCCAAAATGAGTTCCTTTCTGTCTTTGTGTTGAGACCCAGACTCTGCCTGTAAATCCCCAGGAGAGTCTGCATTTCCCTGCCCCCTGTGGCCAGACATGTATCCTGGGTGCATCAAAAGAACTGTGGCCAGCATGTCAAGGGAGGTGATTCTGTCCTTGTATTCCACTCTGGTGAGCACCCAGAGCACCCACCTGGAGCACTGCCTCAGGAAACACATGGTTCTGTGTGCTTAAATGCATTTGCAGTGAAGCTGCCTGCAGATTTCACTCATTTTGGCTGTGCTCCCTTCCTGTAGCCTCAGCTCTCAAGTTCTGCATCACTCAAAAGTTCTCACCTTTCCCTAGGAAAATCTGAACCTGGCCCTGAACTCTGCTTCAGCCATTGGGTGCCATGTCGTTAACATTGGAGCTGAAGACTTAAAAGAAGGGAAACCTTACCTGGTTCTGGGTCTTTTATGGCAAGTCATCAAAATTGGACTCTTTGCTGACATAGAGATCAGCAGGAATGAAGGTATGTATGGCTCTTCCTTTCAGTGCTCCACTGTCATCACTGCAGAGTCTTTAGGATAAAGCTTTAAAAACTAAACAACTGGATTTTAATTTTTTTCTTCAAGTATTTGTTGTCTGTTTTCTTGACTGGTCTAATTTTCCTTGCTTTTCACAAGCTTCAGCACTCAAAGTCCAAGGCTTTCTGTAGGTTGTGTGTTCAGAGCCTTTTCATGCTCATTGGGTCAGGAATGGTGGTCTGCATCCAAGTATATTGGTGTATTGGCACTAAATCTGGGATAAGCAAATCTGCATTCAGGAAGCTTGGGTCTTTCTTTCTCTTGATTGCCAAACATCTTTCTTTGTGAAATCATAATTATAGAATCATAGAATAATTTAGGCTGGAAGGAACCTGTGGAGGTGCACCTTGGAGATCTGACTCAGCCATCCAGCCACCTGCCTTCAGCAGTACAACATCTTAAATATAACATCTTAATGTCAGATGAGGTAGCTCAGGGCCTTTTCCTGTGTTTTCTGGGCAGCCTGTTCCAAAGCTCAACCACTCTTGCTCTGAATCTTTTTTTCTAGTTGGAATCTAGTTGGAATTTCCCTTCTGGCACCTTGTGTCCACAGCTCCTCATCCTTTTCCTATACATACTGGAAAAATGCAGATCTGGCCCCTCTCTAATGGTTGAAGAAAATACTTGCTCCCGTCTCAAACCTCTTTTCAGGCTAAACAATCCCAGTTTTCTCATCCTCTTCCCTTATATCACAAATTTCCATCCAAACATTTTCGTGTCCTTCCACTAAACTTGCTTCAGTTTGTCAATGTCTCTTTTGTACCAGGGAGCCAGAAAGTGGACACAGCATTCCAGGTGTGTCTCACCAATGCCAAAATTCTCCATGGAGTAGCTTCATCACGAAGGCTGTGTGTGTACCTGCAGTCCATACAGCACCTCATCTTGCTGCTTTGTTCCCCATGCCTCTGGATAGTCCCTCACCCAACAGTGACACTTCTTTCCTCCAGTTTCTGTGCAGGTGTTACCTTCATTGCCTCACCCCTTTCACATTTCTGTCCCGTTCATTGCCAGAGCCACCAGTTCCCATTCCTTTGTAAGTAGCCTTGCCCTGCTTATTTGCTAATTTTTTCCTTTCTGGTATTTTCTCCTTCACTTCTCATCTAAGGCTTCATCTAAGGCTAGACAAGCCAAGAAAATTCTGATTTTTTTTCAGATTCTCTCTTTCCCTCATAGCCCTTCTCTGCAGCTGTTTCAGGTAAAATTCCCCTTTGTTGAACATGGGACCCTGTATTTCCAATGAGCTTTCATGAGCATATGATATCAAGGCAGTAATACATCCCAACCTCTCTGGGAATTACCTAGGATGCACTTAATATCATGTTGGATTTTCCCCATGTCATATCAAATGGTGGCTCAGAGTAACTTGGAAGACATCTAATCCACTCAGGTTCTCATCCTTGGTTCGTATAAGCTTTTAGCTAATAGCAGTTATTCATATTAATTCCCCAGTGAATATCTTTGAACATGGCACTATTAAATTGCATTCCATTTTTATTACTGTCATCTCGTTCATTCTGTCTGGTTTCCTGATTGTCCTCTGTATTGACTATGCCACCTATTGACTATCATCTTCACATATTTAGCATGTTGCAAGTATTTGTGCCAAGATAATTGATGCAAAAAAAAAAAAAAGGAGAAAACATTAATCCAAAAATCAATCCACAATCAACTCCACAAGAATCCTTCTTCCAGGATCCTTCTGGCAGTGTCAACACTGTTCTCTTCATAAAATCTTATGTCTTCAGATGCTTTTATTATCCCCCTCTGGTCCAGTTTAACCCCATTGCACCCTATATCAAATTATCTGTGTAACTCGAGTTATGGTATGTCTCCACTGTTTCCTTCATGTAGCCAATCCATAATTCTTTCAAGTCCTGAAAAAAGATACTGGAAGAAAATCAGAGCAATGTAACACACTCTCCTTTTTTAACCACATTAATAATTAGTTTCTATGTTAGTTCTTCTTTGCAAAACTTGTTCTAAAGCCTTTCATGGTCCAAGATTTCAAGGGTCAATCCTCCCATCCTGCCTGTTCTTTCTCTTATGAACATAATATCAATTTGTCTGTGTAAATAGGGTATCTCCTCAATTGACAGATGAATTAGCCCTACTGGCCCACAGGACCTTGAGGTCATGTGCAAGTATTCCAGAGTGCCTGTGTGAATCCAGTTTCAGTGTGAAGGTCACTGAGCTTTCTTTCATCTAAGCTGCAAAAAGCCCGTGTTCAGATTTTCATTCCAAGCTTGCCCCTGTGCTCAGCATCACTGTGTCCAGCTCTGCACTTCTCAGCACAGGAAAGACTTGGACCTGTTGGAGTGGGTCCAGAGAAAGGCCACAGAAAGGCTCAGGGTACTGGGGCACTCCTATGAAGGTGGGCTGAGAGAGCTGAGATTGTTCAGCCTGTAGAAGAGAAGGTTCCAGGGAGACCTTTTTGCAGCCTTCAAGCATCTGAAGGGGCTTATGAGAAAGATGACGACAACATTTTCAGCGGGGCCTGTTGCAATAGCAAAAGGGGTAATGGTTTTAAACAAAAGAGGTTTAGACTGGGTATGAGGAAGGAATTTTTTGCAATGAAGGTGGTGAAACGCTGGCAGAGGCTGCCCAGAGAAGTGGTGGATGCCCCATTCCTGAAAACATTCAAACTCATGTCAAATGGGGCTCTGAGCAAACTGATTTAGTTGAAGATGTCCCTGCTCATGGCAGGGAGGGTTGACCAGACCTTTATACTTGGGGGCAGTTCTTAGACCACACTGAAATTGTTTTCCACTTGAATATGATCCCCGTCTAGACACACAAATTGCAACCTTGGACTCACTTTATTGGTGAGACCCTTTTTCTGTTTACATCCTCTGTCACGCTAACACGGCTTGAATTTTGGCAACATTTTGGCCACTCACATTTCGAAACAAAGGTAGGAAAATGTAAAAGAGAGAAAACAGTTATATGTTTTCCTCAACAAGTATTCACATCATTATTTTTGGTGGTTTTTTTCCTGCTTAGCCTTGATTGCTCTTCTGAGAGAAGGAGAGAGCCTGGAGGATCTGATGAAATTGTCTCCAGAGGACCTGCTGTTGAGATGGGCAAACTATCACCTGGAAAATGCAGGATGCAACAAAGTCAACAACTTCAGCTCAGACATCAAGGTATGAGAAATACTGACCAACAAAAGCAAAACAGCAGCCCCACACTCAAATTCCTGCACTCCACACAGGGACTGTGCACTGAAACACTCCAAGCAGCTGAGACTGCTCTGTCAAGCACACGGAGCTGGGTACATAAAGTGCTTTCATTGGGGTTTACCTTTGCAGTCAGTAGTATTCCTCCTCTTCCTCCTGACCTCTCAGTTATCACTGCCAGCTCCTGCACACCAGATGCCTGCGAAAGGAATGGCTGCTGGCTCTGGACAGGGCACTGGACAGGGCACTGGACACTGCATTTTCAGTTCCTTGCTTCTATTGATCATCTCCTTTCCAAATCTCGCTAAATTACTCTTGACCTGCCTTTTTTTTGGAAAAGCCTGGACCTTACTCAAACACGTAGAGAAAGATTATTGGACATTTCCAGTTCCCCCACTTGACCTTTCCTTCAGCTAGGCTGTGTGCTCCTCTGTCCCCACATTTGCTATAGCCCCAGATGCAGTTTTCTGTGAGTTTCAATTCACTGGGACTATTGGAATAATTCACTGGGACTACAGATAGACAGGGAGACACTTGCAAGGGTGGGTCTGTAGTCTGGGCAGCATTATTTCATATACTCAGGACCTCTTGGGCTTGTGGGTGCAGACTTCAGCAGAGCTTTCTGTGTAGGACCTTTGTTGTTCCCAGACAGGTGTAGCTGAACCTCAGTGGTGCACACTGATGAATTTCAGACACTAAAACCCAGTGTGAGGCCCAGACAGCATCCCAGATCTGTAGAGGCTGTGTAAGGGAGCTGGCTTACAAGAAAGCCAGGGGCTGGCCAGCACACTAACCTCACCTGACTTGCCTGCTCCCAGAATAGCATGGGAAAATCCAGCTCCCGAGGTCCCTGGTTGTAGGCTTCACTAGGGACTGAAGCAGAAGCACAAGTATTTAATTGAAATACAGAAAAAAAAAACCACCAAAAACCCCACCAGGGAAGGCAACAGGAGGGGTGGAGTGTCACATTTGATAATACTATTTTTATTGTAATCAATTTTTTATTGTAATCCAGGTTGGCTGGGTGGAGGTGACTGGAGAATATCCATGAGAAGGGAAGGGAATAGAGTCTATCTCATTTTTCTATGTGCTGGCCAAAAAGACTACGGTTCAGCTGATTAAATTCTATCTACAACTGAAAGCTAAATCACAATTCTGGTCTTTACAGTTGGAAAAGAAGGCACACATTTACAAGATTTCAGTGTTTACAGACATTCTCTGTCTCCCCACCTCACTTCTTTTGTAAATAACCACTTCCTAGATACGGTACTTACTAATACAGATGTCAAATATTTAAAATAATTCAGGTAGTCTGCTTAATATTTTGAAGAGCATCAGTTGGGTTAGTTAGTCAAGTGCCTAAACATTAAAATGTAGCTTTATTTTCAGTTCTTTGAGCTCTTTTTGAAGTGAGATAATATTTTCCACATATGAAAGCAGTGTTGTATTAGACAAAAGATTAAAGACACAACATGATAAACCCTTGTCTTGTTCCTGCCCTTTTGCCTGAAAAATGCTGATATTATTGTCAGTGTTAACTTTTGTCCTTGAAAACTATGCTTTCTCTTCCACAACTGTTCCAGCCTTGCTTTGAAATCCACTTTAAACATCTACTTTCTCCTTCTGCATTTTCTTTTATTAAATGCTCAGCAGCCTGACTTCTACAGCATTATAAAGGTATGCATTTTCTTACCTCTAATTTTACCTTCAGATTAAGTAAATTTTGATATCTTTTTGTTGTTGCTGCCCTTTCTGTAAGTTCCACACACAGCATTTTTGTCTCGTGTGTTGAGCATTCTCCAGCATATATATATTGCGCTGGAGAAGGGGAGAAATAGATCTGGCAAACACAGCATAAAGTAGGAATTGCTAAGTGCCTCCAGCTTAATTAATTTAATTATGTAGCCCAATGATCGATGTAATAAAAAAGAAGCATGCAGGCACATTGTTCAGGGAAGCACTGGCAAGCAAAGGGCTGAGCTTTAGATGCAATTTTTCTTCTCTTTAATTTCTCTGTCTGTCACAGGACTCAAGAGCTTATTACCATTTGCTGGACCAAGTTGCCCCCAAGGGAGATGAAGAAGGCATTCCAGCTATTACTATTGACATGTCAGGATTAAGGGTAAGATGAGATAAGCATGGAGTGAATGCCGATATTTTCTGTCCATTACTTGCTTTCCTGGCCAACACAGGGCTGCACTGGCATGTCAGAACCAGCAAATTCTTTCTTGCATTGCAACACAGTCTTGTAAATCAGAAATGAAAGCTTCCAAAGAATTATAGAAGCAGAATTAAGTAGTATGTGTTTGGATTTTTGTTAGATAGTAACTCTGAAACTTCAGCAACCATTTAATCACACTGATAAATTACCAGCATGTAACAAGTGTATTTAAATACATTTATCTATGAACTTCATCAAACCATCACATTTGTATGGAATATGGCTGTAAAACCAGTATGGTGAGGTGGTTGAATCGCACTTGAAAACACTGACTTGCCATTAGTGAAAGTGGGAACAGGCATAACTATAAATCCATCAAGGAACTGCTTTAGCAGCTAGCTGCCCACAAGGAGACCCACGTGGGGTGGGTGCAGAGCTGGAGCAGGTGAGGCTGATGTGCTGTTTGTGCCGGGCAGGAGAAGGACGACGTGCAGCGAGCCGAGTGCATGCTGCAGCAGGCTGAGCGCCTCGGCTGCCGCCAGTTCGTCACCGCCACCGACGTCGTCCGCGGCAACCCCAAGCTCAACCTGGCCTTCATCGCCAACTTGTTCAACAAATACCCTGCCCTGCATAAGCCAGAGAACCAGGACATCGACTGGGGCTCCATTGAAGGTCAGGAAAATGCAAATATCTCACGGTGCACCGCGATATTTCCCATGTGTTTTTCTTTCTGTTCGTGGTTCGGTGCACTGTAAATTCAGTTCGGGTTTCCTCCCAAAACACTTACCTTACTGAAGTGTGGTGTTCTGCAGGCCTTTGATTGATGTGTCTGTTGTTTTAGGTGAGACAAGGGAAGAAAGGACATTTAGGAACTGGATGAACTCCCTCGGTGTTAATCCACGTGTAAATCACTTGTACAGGTAAGATGAGGTATTACACTTCATTCAGATGATAAATACAGCCAGCAAGTTGTTTGCAAGAACATAAACACTTCTGGGCCCTATAAGAATATATGCAGCTTTGTGTTTCCCAGGAAACAAAGTTGAATCGTGTTTCTTTCCTCTGTTCTTTGGACAATGATGTATTTTTTTGTTGTTTTCAGTGACCTGTCAGATGCCTTGGTTATCTTCCAACTCTATGAAAAGATCAAAGTGCCAGTAGACTGGAACCGGGTGAACAAACCACCATATCCTAAACTGGGTGGCAACATGAAGAAGGTACAAAAAGTTGGAGTAGCTCCAGTAGTGATGCCTTATCCTCAGTGAATGCCTAAATCATTTCAAACAGCAATGTGGGTATTCATGTTGCTCTCCAGTCCCAAGGGCAGCACCTTAAATGGTTTTTGTGCTTAGTCAATGGATAATTTTTCATTCTGAAAAAGAAATACACATTAGACTCACTCGCTCTGTTGACAGGTGAAAAATATTTGTTAAGTAAAAAGACTTGACAACTTTTGTATCAGTATTTAGAAACTGTATTTGCAGATCCCTTTTGCTACTGCTTTAAGCACTGATTGTAATGCATCTGGGCCATGAGATGCATGGCACCAGCTTAATTGCAGCTGTTTGGATCACTGCCCTCCACATCAAATGAAGACAGTGATGATAAGCATTCTTGATCAGATGCATCAAGAACCGATCACACAGGTGCTGCTAAATGCAAAGCTTTCTCCTGGCTATCTGGATGAGTAATTGCATCCAGTTAGACCAGAGTGATCAACCAATCTAAAATATTGGCTGGGACACTAATCCTTTGTCTCCATGCAGTGCCATGATGCTGGAGCTACCCATGAGCCATACACTTTTATTTTCCAGGATAATCTGCTTTTCAGGCCCTGATAATGAAGTATAGCATTTTCTTCTATGTTAAAAGTTCAGAGTGGTATTTTTGGGGTGGATCTGCCTGCTGGTAGTCAATCAGCTGTTTTATCACAGAGCCCCAGTGTTCCTGTTTGCCCAGGAGGATCTGGGCTGAGCGATCCAAAGAATTTAAAGTAATAGTGTCTTGTCTTCTTTCTTTTTTTTTTTTTTCTACATTTTTGCCCTTGCCATTATCAGCTTGAAAACTGCAACTATGCAGTGGAACTGGGAAAGAATCAAGCCAAATTTTCCCTTGTCGGCATTGCTGGGCAAGATCTGAACGAAGGAAACCGTACGCTCACGCTGGCCTTAATCTGGCAGCTGATGAGAAGGTAGGTCAGGCAGCCACGAGCCTCAGAGCATTTTGGTGGGCTCAGTTTGCATTGCAGTAGTTTCCTGATGCTCTCAATTCTGGTGTGCTCAGTTTGCATCGCAGTAGTTTCCTGATGATCTCACTGAGGAAGCTTCACAGGCTACAGCTTCCCACTCCTCCATTTGCACTTCAGTGCCAGGGCACAGTGACCTTCTGCTCACTCCTCCTTAAGGATGTGATCAGAGCACATCTTGTGGGCAAGGCCATTACAGTCAGCTCAGGCAGAATATTGTTGTTGTCACTATCTGCATAGCAACAAGAAATGCTGATTGCATAGAAGAGAGGAAAAGAAGTTAAAAGGTCTCTGTATCAGGAAGCAGGAACAGTGTCCCAGAAACAAGGAATTGATGCAGAAATTCTGTAAGCTGCTTCCTGAATGGGCATAACTCAGTACCTCTCCCCATTTTAATGTAAGTCTCTGTGTGTGCATGTTGCTGTGTTTAAGAGGGCCATAACTGAAAGTAAAGAGCCCTGTTAGTTAGGAACTGAATACAAACTGAATTCAGACTATAGAGAAAGGTAGTTAAAATAGGGATGAGGGGATTACTTACCATCAGTTTGGGATATCTTTCCAAGGTGTATGCTGATACATAAGCAAAATACTCCAGGCTTGTTTTTACACAGAAAGTCAGTCTTAGGTGAGTAGATTTTTCTATCGCTAAAATTAGTGATTATTTTTAAGCACTATGAGAATGAGTAATTTACAATGAGATACATTGAGAGGAATTCCAGGGGTTTTTAGTAACCAAAATTTTTAACGTTCCCAAAACAGTGATTAAGGAATTGGGGATGAATTAAACTCCTTAGACTAATAATTGTGTTATAATATAAATCATATGCACTGTGAGTGTGTGTGAGGCAGAGGAGTATCAGATCATTGGGATAATCCCAGACACGCTGTGCACATACAGGACAGTTCTGAGGTTACAGCAGACTTTGAGCAAATATCCTGGCTTCCCTCTTAAGGTACACCCTGAATATCCTTGAAGACATTGGTGGTGGAGAGAAGGTCAATGATGAAATCATTGTCAGCTGGGTCAATGAAACACTCACTGCAGCTGGGAAGGATTCAACCATCTCCAGTTTCAAGGTACAGGTTTTTTCAGAAATCTCTGCTCAGGAATCTCCTATTCAGAGTGCTCGTGTGTATGGTATACAGATGTGTGTATGGTATACAGATGTGTGTATGGTATACAGATGTGTGTATGATGTATAGATACATGTATGCATATACACACACATTCTACATTATGATATAACTCACTACATAGCTTGATTATTTTTCATTCCCTTTTAAAACCTTGTTCAAATACACAGGTTTTATTTAAGGGATTTTATTGTGAAAAAGTAATAGAAATATGATATGAACACTACAGGAAACACCTTGAATTCTAGTTTGGCTTGGGAAATCAAAGGATGGAGACAGGAATGATGACTGGAATTAAGAAAGAACTGCTGTGCTGTTGGTTATGAATCAACAGCAATTACAAATGGCAGTGATAAAATGAACAATAGCAATACATTTATAACCTGGTAGTACCATCCAGGGGTACCTTGCCCTATTTTGCAAGGTACCACACAAACACAGAGATGCACTATTTCTAGAGCGATTCCAATTCCACTAACCACATAGTATCTAAGTGTGGTTAGATACTTCCCAAGCTAGGGAACACTCACGTGGATATAAATCAGCACTTTCCATCTGGCAGGCACAGATCCATCAAACTTCATGTAATGAGTTCAGGAATCACACAGCTGGTCCCTCTCACCCCTCCCATCAGTAGATGTCTATCAGTGTCATCTCCCCACAGGAAGCAAATGCACTGGCCCTGCACCCCATCTTTTGCTTTAATGACACTGTGTTCTATGATAAGGTGACCTGCTTCTTGGATGAGGGAAAGGCTGTGGATGTCATCTACCTGGATTTTAGTGAAGCCTTTGACAGTGTTTACCACAACATTCTCCTGGAGAAACTGGCTGAACATAGCTTGGACAGTTGAGCTGTTTGCTGGGGAAAAACTGTATGGCCAGGCCCAGAGAGTGGTGGGGAACAGAGTTACATCCAGCTGGCACCAGTGGTGCCCTCAGGGCTCAGTTTTGGGGCCATTTAACATCTTTATTAATGGTCTGGACAAGCAGATCAAGTGCATTCTCAGTCAGTTTGCAGAGGGCACCAAGCTGGGTGGGAATGTTGATCTGCTGAAAGGCAGGAAGGCTCTGCAGAGGGATCTGGACAGGATGGATTGATGGACCAAGGCCAGTTGTATGAGGTTCGATGAGGCCAAGTGCTGGAGTCCTGCACTTGAATCACAACAGCCCCAGGCAGTACTACAGGCTTGGGGAAGAGTGGCTTGAAAGCTGCCCAGCAAGAAAGGACCTGGGAGTGCTGGTCAAACAGTGGCTGAGCATGAGCCAGGGTGTGCCCAGGTAGCCAAGAAGGGCAATGGCATCCTGGCCTGTAGCAATAGTGTGCCCAGCAGGATCAGGGCAGGGATTGCACCCCTGTACTCAGCCACACCTTGAATCCTGTGTCCAGTTCTGGGCCCCTCACTACAAGAAAGACACTGAGGTGCTGGAATGTGTCTAAAGGCAACAAAGCTGAGAAAGGCTCTGGAACATAAATCCTATGAGGAGCAGATGAGGGGGCTGGGGGTGTTTAGCCTCAAGGAAAGGAGGCTCAGGGGAGACCTTATCACTCTTTACAACTGCCTGAAAGGAGGGTGGAGCCAGGTGGGGGTCAGTCTCTTCTCCCAGGTAACAAGTGACAGGACAAGAGGAACTGGTCTTGAGTTTGCAAATGGCCAGGGAAAGTTTAGATTCGATATTAGGGGAAGTTTCTTCCCTCGAAGGGTTGTCAAGCCTTGGAACAGGCTGTCTAGCGAAGTGAGTCACCATTACTGGAGGATTTAAAAAATGTGTAGATGTAGTGCTTAGGGACATGGTTTAGTGGTGGACTGGGAAGTGCTAGATTAAGGGTAGACTTGATCATAAAAATATTTTCCAACCTAAACAATTCTACGATGTTTCATCCCTTGAGTAAAAAGAAAATAAAAATCCTTGAAAGAGTTTTTAGTCTGCCTTAGATAAAAAATATTCTAAGCAGCCCTTTGTGAAGATCTAAATGGTATTTGACTAAACTGTCCATTGCTCTTGAGTCTAGACTCTGGCTTTGTGGGAGTTCTGTCATCCTGTTCTTGCATTTAATTTTATTTTTTGTCTATGCAGGATAGCAAAATCAGCACCAGCATGCCAGTCCTGGATCTCATTGATGCCATTCAACCAGGGTCCATCAAGTATGACCTCTTGAAAACAGAGGACCTGAATGATGAGGAGAAACTAAATAATGCTAAGTATGTTTCTGCCAAGTGGCACTTAGCATGAGTTACCTGCTTAGGTTGGCCTAACTCTGTCTTTAAAAACTACTCTGCTGTCATTTTCATCTGGAACAACCTCATGTGAGAAATACCACCCGAGTTAGAAGCATGCAGGCTGGGAATGTTAGGTAGTAAAAGAGTATCAATGGAAATACAGTGTGTAATGTTGTAGTTCCTGCTTCACAATCCCTTGAAAGGATTGAAATCACTTGGTTTCACAAGCTCCTATTTTCTCATATTAAATTTAAAATTCTTTCAGATATCAGGGAGCAATGCCAACAAATAGTGAACAGGGATTAGTGACAGCTCTTTAGTCACCTACAGGTAGGACAAGGGCATATTTAAGAGAGAAAAGGGAGGACAGGATTCATGCCTGAAAAACTGGTTCTCTAGATGTGGATATTGATTTTTTTTTTTTTTTCCGTGAATGCAAACGATTTCCTAGCAGAGTCAATTCTGGGGGCATCTCCCTCTCCTTTCAGAGTTACACAGATCACTCCTGTTCTGATTATCAGTTTAATTTCCCTTCTATGCAGTAACTACAAAGGAGAAAAGGATGACTGTAAAGCAATCAGAGCTGCCATTATTTTTGTAAAGACTTTCCCCACTGTTCTTTTTCCTTCCATTTCCTACCATCTGTTCTCTTTATTTTCTTGCAATCCTGTGTGTGCTTTTCTGTGTACTTTTTTCTTTATTCCTCTGCTGTTCCTTTCCTCATTTCCCACCCCTGTTCCCCCACGTTCCCAATGCTTCTCTGGATTTTGGGGAAAATTTTACAAATATATGTGCTCTGAAGTGGAAAGAACCTGGGATTTTCTAGCTTTAAAATAAATAGATAGAAGAGACAAATTCACTGAAGAACAGCCAGTGGCTCTGAGCAGGGAGATGGGAATGTCAACTTGCCCTTTCTGGATATGACTGAAATAAGTCCCCAGATGTTGATTTCCAACAACATAGATTTCCACTGACATCAGCCTTCTGCTTCTATCCTTGCGAGTTTGTTTATGTGCAAAGTCTGAGTCTCAGAGATTGAGGGGGAGCAAGGTCATAATGACTGGTATTGAGGATAATCTTTTAGGGGATGGAAGATTAAATGTTTCGTACCAGGATCTGACCTGCAGTCTCCCATCCTGCAGGTAATCAGTGCTCTAACCATCAGGGAATGCACTCTGCCTTTTATTGGAAATGTAGTTATTTATGAACCTGTGTCATATATTCCTACAGAAAAGTTTAACTTTGGTAAATCAGCGAAACCCACTCTGGTATTGATCATGTAAAACACTTAACGGGGGGAAATAACTGCTACTGCACTAATTTCTGTCTTTATTTTTTCCTTTTTTTCTCCCACCGCTGTAATGCAGATATGCCATCTCTATGGCAAGAAAAATCGGAGCAAGAGTCTATGCCCTCCCAGAAGACCTGGTTGAAGTAAAACCCAAAATGGTCATGACAGTGTTTGCTTGCCTTATGGGCAAAGGAATGAAGAAAGTTTAAAGCACAAAAGACTTGCACTGATGCCTGTTATTCACCCCTTAGATTCCTTCAAACTGGATGCTGTTCTCTGTATCAAAAAAATATGCAGGGTTCTCATGCGTTTAAGGCATGAATGATATACGTGGTTCCAGGTCATACAGAAGTTGCGTATTCACACGTATCCAGGAAATACTTTGTTGCCTGATTTCTTTGCCTTATTTTTCCACTTTGCTAGCTATAACCATTCCATACTCCTAAACAAGTTTTCGACACTGAGGCCTAAGCATATCCTTTCATTAATGGATACCAGGGTTTTCTGTGGAGGTCATCCAGTGACAGACAGCTTTTAGGACTATGAAATGTTATACTCTGCTTCTGCCTGAAAATATCCTCATGCTTTTCATAGCATTTCTGCCATACTTACCTTCAGTTTGCACCTGGGATAACAAAACAGGTTTCCTCAAGCCAATGCAAGTAGTAGTAACTATTTCTGGAGAGGCAGGATCCTCTGAGGAAATTCTTGTGGAAAGAAAGAAGTGTTTGTTGTCTGTGATGTGCTGCTGGTATATAAACTGAGCTGTACTTTTCCCTGCAAGTTATGCCTCTGCCATCCATGGCATTACTCACAGATTACATTACTGCTCACCAAAAAAAACCACACTGCAGCCTGGTCCTCCAAGAACATCCGAACTCTGGAACTTTTGCAACAAACATCCTCTAAGGGATAACTCATTTTTATGTCATAATACCCTTTAAAAAGATTGCAAAGCGTGATAGAAATGAAAGCCATGTTAAAGAAACTAAGGGAATGTACTCAGTAGCAATACAATGAGAAGTGAACAAAGGGATGCAGAATGACATATTTATGTAGACAATAAAAATCCGACTGTTAACTTCACAGACTTGCACTCAAGGGGCTGTGACTCTGATTCAGGAAAGCATTTATATCTGTGCTAGCATAAGAAACACGTACTAAAATGCTCCCCTGAACCCAGGCTGGGATCCTCAACAGAGCTAAATCAGCTTTGCTTTGCAGCTAACAAGGCACTGTAAATTTGCCGCAGTTGAGGTCCTAGCCCTGTCTGTGGATAGTCAGTGGGATATATTTTAACTGAATCTCTTCCTTGGCATGAGACATTTACTGGCCTTTACGTGGGTTTTACTGTGGTGAAATGCAGAAGGAGGGAATTTTGCCTTAATGCAATGCTGTTGACACAGTTCTCTCCCTCTCCCCCTCCCTTTCCTCCAGCCCTTCAGAACTGCCTTAACAAAGAACCAATATTCTATGATGTGAGAAGTCTCTCCAAATAAAATGTTCTATAAAGCCAAATGTGAAGTCCTTGCTTTTAGTAGTGGATGTGCTAGTCGGTGTGTGTCATGGAGCTGTAATGGGGACAGAGGTAAAAATAATCTGTGGGCTCACTGAGAATGTGTCTTGTGCATTGTTATTGAAACCACAGATTGCAGAGAATGGAAAGAATTATTTCCTAGGCCATTTGTGAAAATGCCACTCTGAGACACTGCCAAAGATGGGACATTGTTCTGGCTGGACTTCCAGTATGATTTCCCCATTTGGTGCACTGCCCAACATCCTCTTCCTTTGCCCAGGTACCCATAAATTCTGCTTCTTTAAGCATTCTGCAATGCAAATATGCTGCTTTGTTTCTGCAGGAATGGCCAGATCCTGATCCTGATCAGATCTGACTGTCCTGTTCCTCTTAAGAATTTAATACAGGATGAGAAAAGTACAATATCCTAAAACCCATTCTGTCTGGTCCCAGTATCTCCCAGTGCTTCCAGAGGAGGAGAACATTCAAAGTGCTATACCATGGAGATGCCACTCCAGCTTATTGCCCAGGAAGGGGGAGTTATGAGACCATGGCCCCTACACTACTCCTCCTCCTCTTTTCAGATGTAGCGCCTGCTGCTGCCAGAGAAGAGGGGTGGCACTGAAAAGGCAGCTCCTCCCCCTTTGTGATTGACTTGGGAGTCCTTCAGAGGTAAACCAGAGAGAGGAAACTCTGACTGCAGAGCTTCTCTCAGGTGGAATGACCATGTTTTGTGTGTTGCATGCACGTGTGTGCGTTTGCAAAATGAAGGGGCCATTTTTTGTTGGATAAATGGAGTAGATCTGAAAGGACTGGGTCATCCTGCCTGAGGACAGCCCTGCTTCAGGCTCCTTTTTTCAGGGAGATGGTCTCACCCCAGACTCAGGGGCAGTCATGAAGGATGAAGTAGATGACAGATTGGACATGGCAGCAGAACCGGCGTGAGAAGGATGGCTTTTCCCTTGGCCCCACATGAAGTGAGAAGGATGGCTTTTCCCTTGGCCCCACATGAAGTGAGAAGGATGGCTTTTCCCTTGGCCCCAGATGAAGTGAGAAGGATGGCTTTTCCCTTGGCCCCAGATGAATGCAGGCGTTTGCCGTCCCCAGAGAGTAGAAGGGATTTTCAGGCTTTTTCCATTCACCAGCTCTCAGCAACTCAGCTTTTTGTACAGGGGTAGGATTTTTAGAGAGGTCTGCTGAGCTGGGCAGAGAGGAGGCTTCCATACATCACGCCACTAGGGAAGGCATAGGACTTCAGGGGCTCTGGGGACTGAAAGCTGCCTCTGCCTCAGGCTCTGGAGAGGGGCCAGGTGATGTACGGTGTGACTTGAACCATATTTTGTGGAAGGGGCTGCTTTTCCTCCTCCTCAGCCTCCTAGCACCCTGGCACGCATCCCTCCCCGTGGGCAGCGCTCTGCCCGCAGGCTCTGGGGAGCAGGATGCCCGGGCGCCATCCCGCGCTCCGCAGCAGGGACAGCTACCACGAGATGGCACTCCCTGCGCCCGCAGCTCCCGCACCGGCCGCAGCAGCGCCGGCAGCGCCAGCAGCGCCATCCTCGGAGGAGCGGAGGAAAAACTGGATCCTGAACTCTCGGCACAGAGCCAGCGCTCGCCAGTGCGCGAAAGGGAGTAAGTGCTGCCGGCAGGGATGCCACAGTAAATCCCTCCCAGATCTTCAGCCCTGGCTGTGTAATCTCACTTGAAAGACCAATCTTACACAGCCCCGAAGGTGTAGGAATAGCTGCATTCTGGTAGAGAGTATAAATATTTTCCCTTTTCAGCGCATTTCTGTTTAATCGAGTATTCTTACTGATTTGATGGACTTGAGGTTTTCCTTTCATGAACTGGTAATAGCAGCCTGTAATAAAGGTCTCTCTCAGCAGATGCTGAAGGGGTTAAGCCTATGACAAACATCACTAAAAATACCAACCAGGATCTGGAATTTTTTGCTGTTGCTTTCCTCAAACTTTTCCATCCCTCTTAGAGAAAACAGCTGTCTTTGGGATTCACTCCCAAATCAAGCTGGCTTTGTAAGCACTTCCATTATTGATTTTCATTGCACAATTAATCATAATTTTCAATGCTTCAAAAAGGCTTAGACTCTCACACGAATAAAAATAAAGCATCAGCATTTAGACTAAATAGAAGAAAAAACCATGAGGGCAATCAATCCACATGCCTCAGGGTACAGTCTGATCACCAGATGGACTTAGAAGGAAATGTCCCCCCACAGAGTAGTAAAGCATAATTAGGTGTATGATGAGGATTTTACACCTTCTTGTAAATCATCTACCCTAGCTAGTAATCATCTGTTCTAGCCTTAGAAAGGGGACAGCAAGCAGCTTGGCTGGCTGCTCTGCTCTTGCAGAGATAAGGTTGTTTCTATTTCCTCCAGAACTGGGACTGAACCAAACCCCCAACCTGACATCACTCATCCTTCTAAGAGCAGCTTAATTCCATTATGAACCTAATCACAAACTTCAGGTCTTGGTGTCCACTGCTGCCTAAATGAGCAGCAGCTTTGATCTGTCTTCTGCTTAGAAAACAGGACCTTTGGAAAATAGGTCTGTCAGCTGGCTGCAAAAAGCACAGGGGCAGCACTGGTCCTACAGCAAGTACCAGTGACTGCTGCTTTCAGCTCGATGGAGAAATGGATCCTGGTACCTCCAATGCTGCAAACCCATACGCTGAGTTCCTCAGAGCCAGCTCTCTGTCTTCTCCCACTTCTGTCAGCCTCCTCCACCATATGAAGAACAGACTTGCCAAGAATTTGGGAGCATTTTCCTTCAGGCTGCTCAGCCACTCAAGCCCAGTTCTTTTCAGGCAAGCAGACAAGGCAAGCAGCAGAGAGCAGCACCACTGAATGCCTAGCTCTCATTGCCTGCTGTGTGGTGAGCCACTTTGGAGCTAAAATTTACCCACAAACATAAAAAGCTGTTCATGAAGCAGGACATGAATCAGAAGAGCACTGTGTACTGGTAAGGTGGCATCTGTGGACTTTGTACAGCTTAATGGGAGAAAACTGTGAATTAGGGCCAAGCTCACATTATAATGCTCTACATTTTTTTTATAATTGTCAATCAGTGCTTGGTGGTGGTTCTCTTCTGCCACCAGGAAAAATGTGTTATTCCCCTGGCAATTCCTTTGCTGCTCTGAAAGTAACACACAGCTCTTAGATCTCACCTTTATATTTACAGAGGACTGCTTTTTATTGCATCTTATTTACTTTTTGTGCCCTGATAACTTTTCAAAGTGCTTTATGGGAAACCTAATTTGCTCCCAGAGTGCAAACTACTATTACTATTCCAGATCCGTGATGAATTGTCCAAAGCTGAGAAAGGCCAGAAATCACACAGGCCATCTGCTCACTGGTGTTACTACACTATGTCTGAAATTTGTGAAAAGAGCAGAAAGCTACATAACCAATCCTACCTAGACACACTGAATTCCCTCAGGACAGGCACTCACTTAGTGCATTTTTTAAGGATCTAAGGAAATACAGCAATGAATATCTGTAAATGCACAAAGCACAGAGAGGAGCCCTACACATCCACTCTGGAAATCTCCTAGCAGGTGCTTCCTATGTGTGGTGCTGCTTTGATTCATGCAGGCAGAAAAGCAATGTGAAAATGAAAAGCAAAACACCCTGCATGTCTGAGAGGTGGTGAACAAGACTTAGGAGCACCAGACTTGCCATGCCTTCTCCTCAAGGCCTGTGTTTGCTTGGGTGACAGTGAAACCATCCTGTGGTTAGGTAATGTGCCAGTGAAAGGCTCAATCAGCCACAGCAGGGAAAACAGAGATTCCTGAGGAGGGATGCAGGCCCTGCCCACTAGTCCTACACCCATTGCTTGCTGACTGTCAAATCACAACTGGCATTAGGGAAACGTGGCCTCAGTGTCCCATAATGCTTCTCAGACCTATCTGGGGTTATGCTGTCCATGCAGTGATCAGACCTTGCATACCAGTCAAATGCCTCTAGAAAATTTCCAAATTTGTAGAAACTTCCCAAATTTGTGGTTGAAGCCAAATTCTAGAGCATTGATGGTTGTCTCTGCAGTGTGGACCACACCAGTGGGGACCACACCAGCTGAGAGGGGTGAATGAAAGAGGGCAGGACCTTTGCTCAATGGGGTTTCTCTTCACCAGCATCCTCAAAAAGGCCCTGGCACCTTTCAAACAGGTCCCAACATTCTCCAAAAGCCCAAAAGAAGGGTCCACTCTTCTAATCTCTGCCAGACGCTGTGCAAGAAATGTGAGCAAGCTCAAGGAGTGCAAAGAAGAAAGAAAATTCTGTTGATCCACCCAGAGACAGGCAGAACACATCCCTGCTCCAGGGCTAACTGCATTCTGGATATGTGCACACATAACCTTCGTACACAGAGAGGGACACAGGCGTGCATCCATTCACGTGCAACTTGGCCAAAGTGTGCTCTCTGTAGGTGGTACTTGGACACCTTCCTCAAGTGCTCAGAAGTTCTGCTTAGAGTGCTCCTGGGACTCTCTTTGATATCCTTTGTTTACCAAAATAAAACTTGCCTTGCAAGTGCTCCTTGCTGAGACTCTGGCAAATAAGTCAACATGTACTGGCAAAAAGACAACATGAGTCGCTTGGACAAGCTGTTGCTTGGGTGGTGGTTTATAACAGACCTTCAGGAAGCAGAGCTCATGAAGAAAGAGTTTAAACAGTACAGACACCTCCCCAGTTACCCCAAACCATGCATACACTATAGCAGTTCTCTCTTTGCTAACCCAGGAGAGCTGACTAGCCAAGAGAGTAAAAGAAAAGATTTAATAAATAAAATAGGTTGGCACAGCAGAGTCTTCAAAAATGCCAAGGAAACATGTATTTCTAGCCTCTGCTCTTACCTATCAGCCATGATTGAAACATACTGCTGAGGTGTGTTTCCTCCCAGGTTAATCCATCATTTTCTAGCACAAGTAGCATCTGATTTTTATACTTGAGAATGATGTGAGGGAGAAATGCAAGAACAACAGAAATTTAGACATAGTCCAGATTTTCCCCTCCTGGTGGTTTCATGGGCTGCAAAAATTTTTCCTGAATGAAATAACAGAGGTTGGTGACATTGGCCATGTATGCAAATGATCACAGTGTCCTACAAAGATTAATTGGTTCATGAATAAAGATGAGGAGTTGAGGTGTGCAGGGAGAAATCATTTATCAATTATATGCCTTGGAAAACTGAAAGATGATGCAGCCTTAACGGCTGAATGGGTTTGAAAGGGGGACTTGTAAATTGAGTTCTAATTCTGTTCTGCCACATTCATAATAAAGAGCTGTTACACTAATTGCATCCTTGTGTGGCTCATGAGCAACAGCCCTCAGCTGCATCACACAGTGAGCAACAGAGATCAGAGTTTAGTCAGATTTTAGTTATCTTCTGCCTCATGTGGGAAGAATGCTCACTGGTTACCTTTGGCCCCATCAGTAGTGATAATGCACCAAAAAAATAGCAAGAGCCCATCAGCAATTTTCATGAGATTATTTTGCATTTGAATCTGAATTTAAAGAACCAGTAAGGACAGCACAGACTCACTTGGCTTTTATGTTCTGCTTCAGTCACACACATGCATCAGCACGATTACGCATCCCTGGAGGGACTCCCTGATTAACTGGAAGCAAGAGGATTCTGGAGGATCAAAACCATAACAGACTATGTTAATCCCAAACAAGGAAAAAGATCTGAGGGATGTGGCTGCTGATAAGAGCTGACCTCTGCTCCTCCTGCCCCTTGTGCGTGCTTGTTAACAGGTTTACTCTTACAAACAGACACCACCATCCTAGCATGGGCTTTTTACAGACTCAGATCTGAGGATCTTGATGAGACTTGTTATTTAAAATCTTGCTGCTGAATACTGTGCAAGCCCCAGGATCAAAGAGGACAGTCACATTTAGGTCACAGTTGAGTATAAAGGAAATCTCGTGACACTTGCGTTGCTGAAAACCAGGGGTGATACTTATGAGAGTCACTGGAGATTGATTACTCAGTGGCACTGCTTCATCTGGCTGCAGCAGTTCAAGAAGTTTCTCCTTTGACTTGTTTTATCTGATGGCTTTCCAGGGTCTGGCTCTCTTTCACCAAAAAGAGCAGCCTGCAGGAGCCCAGGCACAGCCCAGTATCCCAACATGTGCTGAGGGATCTTGAGCAATGTCCCTGACTCAGCAGGGACACGAGTGTTGGTCTCTGCTGCTGCCACCATTTTGGGCACTGACATCTTAAACCACCACACAAAGATGTGCCAGAGCCTGGTCTGGGTGAGGTACAGCACCCAGTCTCTGTCCAGGGGACACTGCTGCTACTACATGTGAATGTGCAGAGGGAGAGGAGAGACAGCGGTCAGGCAAAAGAGTGAAGACATCTCTTTAGAACTGATTTTAAAGTGTGATTATATTTTTAAAAGCAAAATAATAATGGCATCAGGAGTCTATATATATTACCAGTCCTAATTCCCAGATGCATATTTTCAACAAAGAAATCAAGAGAATACTTTGTTAATTATCTGCTCTGAAAACCGAGACCTGCTCATCCCTCTTTAAATGAAAGCCTGTGCATCTCCCAAAGGGACCCTAAAAGTTAACAAAAACCAACACAACTGAAATTGTCCCCCATTAGTACAAGGCCTCTGGTCATATTTGCCATGGAAACACTTGCAAGTATCAGGTCAGCATAGCCCATGGACTACCCAGTGGAGAAGGAGTAATTAATCCAAGTGCAGGAAAATCTTTGAACTCTGACAGAATTTTTGACCAAGCAGCTCTTCACCAGGGAATGCTGAGCTAGCAGAAGTGAAAAGGGTTGCTGGGAATGATCAGTTTTGATGAATTTCCCAATTAGAGAAAAATAGATTTATTCAAGAAAGGAGGATTTCAAATATCCTCAAATTCAACTAAAACTTCACCTTGCAACAGTTTCTAAATTGAATCTTATTTCCTCCAGGTTTTAAAAACAGTCTGTGGAAATGCAAGTTAATTTTCAATAAAATAATTAAAATGCCTTAGAAAAAAATCGAGCAGCAGTTAAAATTCTCAAAATTAAATGTTTTTATTAACTCAATTGTTTTGACAGTTGCCCTTCACAGTGTTTTTTAAGACTGCATTTTTTCTTCCCAGATAATCTGAGAAATACTTCCCAGGTTCTCAGAAGCCCTCGAAGGTTATTAAAAGATTTACTGCTGCAGGTAGAGTTTCCTCAAACACCCTTTTTTCCCTTTTTCTTGTATGAAAAAGGAAATATTTCCTTTGCATTCCAGAAACCAAAAAGCAAGTAGGAAATCAGTAGCTTTCAAACACCATGTGAACGGTCTCTTTGCAATAAACTGGAGAATCACCTGGAAAAGCAACCAACACTAGAAAAAGCCTTACAACTACCATTTGTCTAAAACTCTCATCTTGGGTAGACAGTAGAAGTTGTCCCTTTTTCCCAATTAATTAACACCCTAAGGCATGTAGAGATATGATCCTTTCCTTTCCTTCAATAAGAGCAACCCAACTCCATCAGCTTTTCAATTTCTTCTGTTAAACTTAGCTCAGCAGATCAAATTTTTCTTCATATCTGTGCATGGAACAATTCCACATGAAAGAATGTCTGGATGAGCAAGTTTTCTCTCCTGTATTTTATTTTTATTTGACAGCTTCCTTTTGCCTGTGTGAGGAAAGAGCATCTGAACCACTGGTTTAAAAATCAACCCTTCTGGCAGAGTGCTGCCCTTGCTGGGAATGGCCTCTGTACCTTATCAGAACTTCCTGTTTGCTTGAACAACATCTAAAAAGATAAAATAAGAACTAAAAAGTCTAGGTAAGGCATCAGTGATTTCACTTCCCATAAGCCTTTCTTTGCCTTTCCTCTTGGCGTCTGGTTTGTGCTCAATTCCAGTTTGGGGGATTTTCAGTGTTGGTGTATTTTCACAGAGACATTAACCCTGGCATACCCATTGGGGAGCATGATCCCTCTCTGTTGACTTCAGTCACCTAAAACTCAGCTGTCTGGCTTCTTAGGACAGGGCTGCTCTTCTGAAACAATCAAAACAACAACAACAACAAAAAAACCAACCAAACAAACAAAAAAACCCAAACAAACCCAGGGCTATGTTTGACTTCCAAAGGCCTGGCTGCCTGCGTAGGTGGAGAATTGGCTCTGATCTAGACCACTCCAGAGCTGTTTTAGAGGATGTTCATGGATGCAATGTGGTCTGCATTACCTAACCCTAGCTCCAGGGCTTGTTCCCAGCCATTTTTTACCCAGGGTATAGCTATAACTCCAAGCTACACCTAGAGCATCAAATGAGTTCCCTCATTCACATCCAGGTCTTGGCTCCCTGGTGTCCCCATTATGTACATATTGATTCACTCCTCAGTCCTCTTCTGGAATGAATTCCCTCTGGAAGAGGACTTAAACCAGGATAATAAGCTGTGTCTTAGTCAAGTTTGGATATTTTGTTCAAGCATGGAACAGAGATGAAGATCATCTATTCTGGACATACCAAATTCACACATCTTTTCAGCATGTCCTGTACGGATACCTACGGATACCTGTGGATAGAGATACAAGAAGCAAATCTTGGGGGCATGCAAAAATTAATAATAATGAGATGAAGAGTCACTTGTACTTTTTCTTGAAAAGTAATCCTTATGACATCCATAAGAAAATTCATGGATGTTAAAGCACCACAAAAACATATGTTACTCCTTGTTTTCTCTCCTAGCAAATGCCAGGAAAAGAAGGCTTCCTGTTCAGAGTTTTTCTGTTCGGACTTAACCTCATTCCCACTGCTTTGAACCAGATTCATGCTTGGCTGTGATGCCTTATAAGAGAGATGAATGCACAGCATGCTGCTGGACCTCCACAAATATTAGAGGATTACAAAAGCTTAGTGCTTGCTGTTCTTTCTTATGGCTGTGGTTCGTAGCTGCAATAAAATAAAAGGCTGAGATGACAAAGTGATTTGTCAATACGACAATGTTCAAAATGTATTTTATCCTCTCGTACGTGGATGACATCAATATGAGCAGCACCTCCCCAGAGAGCTCTGTCATATTGACTTAGCCACCAGGAGCTTGGGCTTGAAATGAGAAGCAATATTAAATTTTAACTACTCTTTAAATAACATTTTTAAAATCAATAATGTGGGTCTTGAACCCTCGTCTTTCCAATTGCATTTGGTTTTGTTGTGAATGCCATGAAGATGAAGCTTTACCTGTTCTTTTTTACCTTTTTTATCTTGGTTCCAGAGAAGCATGTCTTCACTATTCCAAGGTAAAGATCTACTGATGCTACTGGGTGTTCTAGAGTGTGGTGGGTGGGACAGGGAAAATATTAAAGCAAAATAATTCTGAGTTGCATGAGAAAACATTTGTCAAAGGCTGACATATATTTATAGCCCTTGTAATTGGATATGTGGTTCAATTTAACATAAAGATGGTGGGGGAAATGAAATTATTTTAAGTCTTCTTTGCACCCATAAATCCTGTGTTTTTAATCATATTAAGACTACTCTTTTTGGTCTAAGTGCAAATCAATTCTGTTCATTCAGTACTTTTGAATGCCAATAAAGGGCATTTGGAAACTTAATGGGAAAAATAATTTGCTTCATTTGCCTTAAAACAAGATCTTAAATGAATTACTTCTTGAGGTAGAAAGAGAAACCATTTCAGAAAGTGCTAACAATCTGTTTTCTTTCCAAAGCAGCTTTTATGATGGTTTTCCAGGCATAAATCATTTTTGAATAACCATTTGGTACTTGTACAATGTTTCAGAAGCAGCTTTATTGTTACCTATTGATAAATTTCAGAAATGCCCTGAAACCAAATGCTTTCTTAAAACATGAGAACATATGTCAGAGATGAAGACAGGCAAAGTGCTTTTATTTTCTGCATGTACCACTGGTTTAAAAACCTGAAATGTTTTAATAAGTAGAACTAAAAGGATAAGTTCCTCATGTGGCGATTTTAAGCAAAGCTGAACAACCTAGGATTAAATACAACCTGCTCCCAGAACTAAAATATCTACAGAAATAAAATGTGAATTATTTCTCTTCTGTGATTTTGCACCACTCTGCAGACCTGTGAGAGGTGAACACCATTGAGTTCATGCATTAAAAAGAGGATCTTTCCTCTCCCTTTGTGTTGCAATAGTATTTTGTTGTGGATTGCTAAGGAGGTGGGAGGGTTAAATAGGGGGAAACAAATGTGGTTTTAGGTGAACTCAGTGGAACAATATTGCTCTGTGCTACGTGAAGATTTATTTATTTCATGTTTAAATAGAACACTGAATATCTGACTCTTAAAGAAGAATATGGTGTTTCCCACTGGGAAGCAGGAGCCTAATCCCCCCAGCCCCAGTTACGAAAATGACTAAAAGAATGAGATTCATCTGACCAGATGGAATTTTTACACAGCTTTGTGTAGGAACAAGTCCCCTTCACCTTTCTGTACAGCTAGTGGGAAAAAATACGTGTATTTAGAAGGCAATTCATTTCAGGTTAGCACACACATCTAAATTAGCTCAGGTTAACCCAACCCCTAAAGTGCCTGTTTCTTTATTAAGATAGTGCCCAGCTCAGATGAAGATATCAAATCCATTTAAGATTAACTGAAATGTAACTTACTCACTTACAGGGTAAGATCTGAGTAACGTAGTGTGGGGATAGCAGCTGGACTTCTACCAAGAGGTCAAAGGAAAAGGAAAAAGATATGGGAAACAGGGACAGAGCCCCGTGGGTCTCTGGCAGAACACTGGAAGAAGGAATGACAAGGGTCTTTTCTAGGAGAAATGGAAAGCAATCAGGGAAGAGGGCATGAGAACAGAAAGAAAAGAGGTGTGTTTGAGATGACCGGGTCCAGCTGTGCAGGGGCAGCAGGCAGGGCAAGGAAGCTGGGGGTAGAAGGCTGATTCTGAGCTTGGTATAAGGGTAATAATTAAAGCTTTTGTCTGGGTGTTTTCTACAAAGAATGGGAAAGAAGACAGGTGAAGGAGGGTACAATGCCACATCAAAGCAGGGGAACTGAGAAGGGCAACAACTACAGTTTTGGCTGTTAATACTTGACATACTGTAGTGCAGGGGCAGAATTTTGATCAGCTTATTCAGTGTATTCAGGTCTTATCACACGAGCTAGGGAGGAGTTGTAACACCTGTTCAGTACTTACCACACTCAGATGAAATATTTGTGCAACAAATGGTGGGGTACAAGAACACATCAGCTTCCCCATTATGGTGCTCTCAGGCTGTGGGAATCATGCAATGAAACAGATGCAGCAGGCGTTTTCTTGGCTCCTGTGTGAAAAGCCTCCCTCAGCTATGAGAAGACATTCATTTTTAAAGCAGCCTCAAACGCACTCTTCAGAGTGCACTAAAGAAATAGGCAAGCTGCCCACCTTGCCTATCCCTGACTGTTTTTTGATGTTCTGTCAAATGATGGCGGAGGCAAAAATAAGGTTGGCATGTTGTTGGTTCTGCATGAGAAACAACAGTGATTGCTTGGAGCCTGGCTAAAAGTAAAGATGAATCACCTGGTTGCCAGATGCTGTCAGGTTTCTGCTTGAAATCAGTCACAGCAACACGCTGTGACAATCATGTTATGCTGCTTGAAAACCCTAGTTTTGAGAGCCCTGCCTGTTTTCTTTTTGAGACAGTCTTTGCAGACAAGGCTGGCAGGGACTTTGATCGTGCCTGGTTTATACAGTGCCACCAGTTCCACGTGATTAGATGTGGCTGAGAGCCACCCCAGCCAGGAAATGGAAAGAGGGGTCTGACATTCCACTGAGTAACCTTCTTCTACACACACTAATTATTTTAATTACCTATCCAATGCAATTTTTTACTACGTGACTTGTAGGACACTGATGATCAGGACTTCATGCAGAGTGCTGTTCTTTTCTTTCCAGAAAGTGAATTTCACTTCTGTCACCGACAGTGGCATCAGGCACGGAGTAGCTGGGAAGCACCATGTCATGTACAGCATTTCAAATAGAAGGGGAATATAAGTTACTGGGCAAAGATGGGGAGGGCAATGGTGCAGACCATTTGAAACAATATCAGCAGAGGGACACAAATGAGGAGACCAGAAAAACTTGACTAAAGTAGGAATGTACATCTACAAAACATCATCTTTGGCTTTTGCCAAACCTGTGAGGGATTTTGGCAGACTGGGAGGGCTGATGTCTGAATGGTGACTGAGAAACTCAGGGGACAATAGGAGAGCCATCTTCCCGTTCTCAGCTAGTTTTCAACTGCTGCTGCTGCACTGTGGATTAGCTGGGGCTGGTAGCTGTGGTGCTGGTGCCAGCTCCCAGGAGCAATCTCAGTGTTCAGCAGTAACTATTGGCTACCAAAGCCCTGCACCATCTCTTTCATGGATTTTCCTGACTGGTAGATGCAGAGGCTGGAACCAGATTCAGCATCTTCACTATTGGAGTGTCTTTGGGTTCATGGCACCCAAGCCAGGGAAGATGAGAGAGGCCAAGCCTGCTTCTTCCCTTTTGCATGAACTGGAGCCGTTCCAAGTACCTGTGCTTTAACTAAATACCCTTGTTTTTCAGGGATGAAGTTCTGTGGGCTCTCCCACAAACCGATGAACAAGTTGAAGCCCTTCAGGATTTACTGAACACCACTGAGGTAAACAGATTAATCTGTCTCTCTGAACTCTACGCCAGATTTTCCCCCCAGGTGCCCTAATACTGCTTTTCCCTCACAAGAAAGATCTAGCCCGCTTTCATTCATTTGTTCTAGTGCATCAGCTCAGGAAATGCTTAGTTTTAATTTCTCACTACCTTCTGATTTACATGTTTACATGTGTTTACATAATGTTTCAGTAATGAATTATATTGGAGCTCATAATTCTGCAATTGATTTTGTGTACGAAGGCACTGCAAAACTGGGAAAACACCAGCACACAGTAAGTAGAAATCCATTTGCTAGGGAACCTCAGCATTTTTGACCAGTGTGATCACAACCCATATATGGCTTGCACACCTTTGAAGATCAGGACTGGATTTTTGTGGTATTTTTTAAAGGTAGCATCTAGAAAATAAAAATATCTTAAATAATACTTTTGTATCATTATTACTTCTATCTTTCATTAAATAAAAGAGCATTGAATTAAACTGAGACATCTCTTTTCATGCCCAATCACACCCTCCCAGTTTGAAGGCAACACTGCAACAAAGGTGTAACCATTCCTTCAATCAATGTAATTTACAGGATGATTGAGGATGGGTTTCATACGACTAAGAGCTTTTAAAGGTGTTCACGCCCAGTCTTTCTCTGTCTTTCTTGGCTCCTATTCCTTTTACACCCACCCTAAAATCCTTCTGCTGTCCCTAGCATCTTCTAATCCTTCCCTTAAGTTCTCAGAAATGTTTTTTGATAACCTTCCTTGCTTTTTTCCACCTTTGCAAGTCAAGTCACTTATACATCTCTTTTTCTGTATCAATACAAACCTCTGCTCCTCCATCTTTTATTTACTGCTGCGATTCTTCACCTTCTTGTACACAGGAGCCCCAAGAAGTCAGGAAGAAGAACTGCAGCACATTCAGTGCAGAGAAGGCTTGTGGTGTTTTCTTCCAAGTCATTTATGGGAATATGCAAACCAAATATTTTTCATGGGTTTCATGGGTTATAAACCAAACAATATGTTTCCATTACTATAAATTGGGGAAGCTATAAGAAAAGAATGGGAAAGGGAAAGTGAAAGGAAAAGGGAAAGGGAAAGGGTAGACAGAAACAGTACTTCCCAATCAATTTTAGTGGTTATCATTTATTGTTCAAACAGTATTCCTTGTGCAACTGAACCATAAAGGAAAAAAAAAAATAAACCCTATTGTCTGGTGACTTCATGCTGTATGATGCCCTAAAAATGCATCTAAGAACTATGCTGACTTTTTTTACACTCTAAATTTATGCCTAATTTACTGCTAACTGTCACCCCCAGATCTTTTTGTATTATTGGTTCTGAAGTTTCAGTGTTTTATTGAATATGCTGGCTTATGATCTTATTATTGTAAAATATTTAATTTTACCAAGAACAATCTCATTTTCTTACTTTTCTCCAATTTCTAATCTCTGTATTGCTTCCTCAACTTGACTTATATTCAAACCCCTTCTGGCACTTATTTCCTCTGTGATCAAAGTCATCAGAGAATACAATAACTACAAAGACTGGTCTGATCTTCATTAATTCTCCAAAAACCCTCAGGGAAAATAACTCTCAGCAGACTTGAAAACATGTAATATAATAACCAGCTAAATATATCTATTATACTAGAAATACTATCTCAGAAAAGGTTATGTTCTTGTCTTTGTCTTTGATTTATGAATTTCTGTGTAGAAGTCATTACAAACCTTTCTTAAATACACACATTTCACTTCCAGAAGTAGCAGAATGCTGCACATCACAAGGAACATTAAACTGCTTTTTACGAGCAGTCTCTTAAATTGAAAACGTATGCTTTGATTGTTTTCAAAATGCTGATTAAATATTTCTTCTTTCCTCAGTAAAAAATAAATAAATAAAATGTTTTTGGAAACTTTGTAGGTCATTCTCTGGCAACCTGTTGTGGTTGAAAACATCCAGAAGGACAGAGAAGTCCATTTCTATGTCAGGGCATCCAGCATAAATAGCATAAAAGCTCAGTTAAGGCAACTGACCATTCAACACAAGTATGTATTTTTTGTTGTTGTTGTTGTTGTCGTGAATTACTCTGTAAAGTTGTTTGTCATTTATTTAACAGGAGATTGTGCTCTTCCTTTGTTATTCAGAGTCTTGATGGGAGATGTTCAAGGAATTATTGAAAAACAGACTGCCAATGACACAGTCAATGTTCGTGGATCTTCCTCATACTATGAAAACTACCATTCAATGAAAGAAGTAAGCTGTTTTTGTTGTGAACATCTGTAGATGCAAAGGGTGAAATTTATCTCATGGTTGAGAATGGATATAAAGGGAAAGAAATCATCAGCAGTTAATAATTACCACTGTATTGCACAATGATTAAGAGTTCTATTCATTGTAATGCTTTCATAGAGATAGAAAGAAGCACCAAACAAAATCTCTCATATGTGTATTGCCTCAAACTGTCCTTCAAAGGCAGTAAATAGAGAAGAAAAATGAAGTCACAAAACAAACATATAAATATTTGAAACATGAAATCAATGACAATTTAAACAAATAGAACTAAACAGGAATTTCACAGCTACATTTAGACTGTGTTGTGACTGCATCTTACTGTTGGTTTTAACAAAAATTAGAGTCAGGTGTGTGGTAGGTGGGTTGAATTATTAGTTTTTCTTTTCCATCAGAAAAAAAATTTGGGAGGTAGAATGAATTTAAATCTAGACTACTTTCAGGGAGGAAGGAAAACAGTAAAAAGAAGATCCACTTACTAACTTCACCCTCGCAGATATATCGTTGGATGGAGGCAGTAGTGAAAGCCCACTCCGATCTCCTCCAGAAAATATATATTGGATCATCCTATGAAAAGCGACCACTTTATGTGCTGAAGGTACACATGTGACTTACTGCAAAAACTTTCCAAGTACTACTGTAAGCAAATGGTGGGGTTTGGCCAGGACATTTCTTTAAATCTACACCTACTTTCTTATTTTTGTGATTTTTAGAGGTCCTAAGTTTTTCTAGCAAGATGTGTTACTGTTGCAAACGCATTTGACCAGATTAGGTTCCTTTCTGGGTCACGAGGAAGTTACCACACCTAGGCCATCATGCAAAGGCATTAAATACTGGATACCCTCCTCTGTTGGTGATGAAGCCAATCTAGTTTGTTGCCCTGCGCAGCTGATGGCAGGTTCACTTGACCTCAGCTCTTGCTGTAGTCTTGGTGCCTGTGTTGGGACTTTGCAAGCAGCCTGAATGGCTCTGACTGTATGCAAACGTAACCTGGCCCAGGATCAGTCTGGGCTCTCCTTACAAGACAGATGCTTCTTCTTCCATCTAGGTTACATTTTCACTTCCATTTTTATGTGGTACCCTTTACAGTGGTGACATTCGAATGCAATCTCTCTTTTGTCAGATTTCTAAAAGCAAGGAAAAATCAAAAAATGCCATATGGATTGACTGTGGTATCCACGCTAGAGAATGGATTTCTCCAGCTTTTTGCCTGTGGTTCATAGGTCATGTGAGTACATAATCACATCTGATTACTGTTTCCAAAGCAAAGCAAAAAATCTTGATGCCATTTACCTTTGTCCAATTGCATTCCAGGATCCATAAAGACCTAATCCATTTACTCCCACAACACCAATACACGATATTTATGTCTGAGCTGCAAGCATAGCAATGTGTGTGTGTGTGTGTGTGTGCCAGTAGATAAGGGTATGTGTGTGTGAGAGAAACAGAAAGTCAGTGGGAGCGAATGCAAAGGAGCTCAAATGTTTTATCAAGCATGAAAGAAAACTCAAAGTATGTGTAGCAAATTCAACAGAGACATTTATTTTTATGAATGGTCAGGGCTGGAGAGGGCATGCCAGGAAAAGCACGTGTTTGGTAATGTGCTAGGGCCATGCCTGTACTGCCGCTTGGATTGAAGGAGTGCTCTTGGCTCCGAGTCACGCAGCACATGGTGACTTGTGTCCATGTTACTGCAACTGGCACTGCCTGGAGCAGGTCAGAAGACACACAGGGTGAGCTCAAGCTGTCCTACAACCCTTGGCTCTGCTCTACATGCCCTCCTAGAGCAATAGGTACCCCACACTTGCCTGCTCCAGACATGGCACAGCTCTACACCACCAATCCACTGGCTGTGATGCATCACCTACCCCTGCGTCTGCTGCTACTGCTCCTCCTGACTCCATGTTTTTCATTTGTGCTCCTGCTGTTTTTTTCTGGATCTGCAGAGAATAAAGCCACATAAACCACTTTCTCCTGAAGGTATTATCCCTGCTAGTGACACCCTCATGTCAGACCTCCAGAAGATGACCAACAACATCCAGCTGTAGTACTAGTTCATGGAAACTAGAAAATCACTGATGGGTTGAGCCTGTAGATTAATCACTGATGGGATGGGCTTAGATCAACCAGCCTTGATGTGTGGCCACAGACAAATAGGCACATCTATCTTTAGTATCTTTATTATCTACACTGCTCAGGAGAGGGAACAAAGGCACACCAAAAGAAACAACATCCACAGTTTGCAACCGGATTCTAAAATACATTGCCTTGGTCTTTTTGAACTTAAGCCATCTCTACTCAATTCCTTATGCTGAGCTGCTGACCCAGTCCCTGGTATGGACCAGAAAAAGGCTTCTGAAGCCTTTCTGTTCCAGACAAAGTTGCCCATTTTGCTCAGTTAATGTTCTGAGATATTATTTATTATTACTTTTTCACAAAAGCAAAGTTCACAGCAAAAATAAACTAGATGACACTGAGACTTCACAGTCATCAGTACAGTAGTCAGAGGAATAACATAGACGAGTCCTTGAAACATTAATTATGATTTGGCCATGATGGAACTAAATAATGGATGATGATGATAACAATAATAACAACAAAAATATAATAAATTTATTTATTTTTGTTATCAGTCACAACTATAAAATCTCAATGCCTAAAATATTTGAAAGGATATTGCAGGGGTTAGGGACAGATACAGCTGAATGTACCTTGTGAACCACTGATAATACCAGCTTGCAAGGTTCTACCGGATATAAATGCGTTCGCTCTTTTCATGCTGCTCCAAATAATTACCAGCTGTGCTGTCATTTTGCCAGTGACATGTCCCTGCAGCATTTTTCAGAGGTAACAAGCTGAATATTTAGGTTCTCCATTCCTTTGATCTAATTTACGTGGTTTAAATTCAAATTTTGTTTCTGTATCTCTTCATGAAGCAATGTTTTAAAATCTGACATTAATACACATCTGCACACAAGCACTAAAATCATCGGCTCTCCCTAGCAAATCCCAGGCATTCTCTATAATGGGTCCACTTTTTATAATTTAATTTTGTTGTTAAGATTGTAGAAAGATTGACATTTCTCATTTAGTCAAAGGAAGCCCTTTGCCTGAGGATAACTAGGAAGGATTAAAAATGAAAAAGGGTGATCTAAGTAATGCATGAAGAAAAAACAAGGATGATGAAGGACTTAGTCTATTCTAATAGTAACAAACCCACTCATCTAGATTAAAATTTATTTCTTTGTCATGGACCAACAGCCAGGTTCAGTATCACTAAAGCTTTCAAAATAAGCTCTGAGGCTAAATTAGCAATGCAGATCATACTGACTCTTGTCATATAGTTGCATTAAACTCACAATGCAACCAGAATAAATAGTGTTACATATGGCAGCCATTTGAAATATTACTTGTTATTTTGGAGCTTGCTGTATTTTGGGCAGGAGGGAGGGTTTCTATTACTTACACAGGCAGCAAAAGCTCAAACCTTCCTATTAATAGGCTTCATTTCTGTCTCATGACCACCCGCTAACACTAAAGAACTGCAATGTCTCTGACTGACTGTATCAATTTTTCCCATGGCACTTCTGAGCAGAGAGCTACTTTGCTATTTAACCATTTCCATGATGTGATGAGCCTTATCAGACTCAGGTAGACTGCTCTGATAATTGCACAATTATTTTACACATGCCACCAGGTACCTTTGCAGGAAGGTAAGAAAAATAACAATTACAAATGCTTTTAATATATTTCCCCTGTGCTTTATAGGTAATCCACGTGCGTGAGAGAGATCGGACCATGACAACACTTCTGGAGCACTTTGATTTTTATGTCATGCCTGTGATAAACGTGGATGGCTATGAGTACACGTGGAGCCACCCCTCTGTATGTAAACCTTTTTGTAAGGTTGCTCAAGGTACTGATTTGCTATTTATGGGAATTATCATTGTGCATGGTTAGGGCATAGTTATCATCCTGAAACTGCACACCCCAAACTCTTATTCTGTGCTTGGAATTTCTGCATCTTTCCCCACAGAAAATTTGATTTGTGCTCCTAAACTCACATACCTAGCCAAACGGTATGTCTTATGCCCTCCTTCCACAGTCCAAATTCCACTGAAATGAGAATGTGATCACTTCTGATCCTACCCAACATTTCCTTTTATCACTCAGCCGTGCTGGCAAGCAGACTGTGGTTTTAGAATCTTCCTTGGTATTCACTAGCACAGGACTGTAGAGGCACAAGTAAGAAGTCACATTTAACTAATCAGTGAGGTGGTGCATCGACTTTTCCAGCATTTTCCCCTGAACATGGCTTGTGTGTCTCTTTCCATAGAATCGGCTGTGGAGGAAAAGCCGCTCCTCGCATGGTAACAGCAAGTGCATTGGTACTGACATGAACAGGAATTTTGATGCACACTGGTGTGGTAGGGCATAATTTTCTTCCTATTGTACCCTTGCCTCACTTTTGGCCATTAAAATTTTTGATTTTGAAAACATTTTCATCTACTATTCTGCAAAGTTATTGCAAAGAAAAATGCAGCTGAGAATCTGTTATGAACTGGTGACAACTTTCCTAGCTTTAGATAATTCTTTCTGGGACTCAGGATTTTTCATCCCCAGATGACACACCATGGAATAACCTCTTCCCAGCACAACAGAGCTCCTTGCATCACACCATGACACACCTGAGGGTGGCTGTTGGTGGGAATAAAGAAAGAGGGAAGATGTGGCCCTTGCCATGTCACCCAAGGCCTGTTGCACTATCCAGCTGCTCCACCGTGGTGTACAAACTGATCGGCTCAGTCATCCTTCCATAAAGCCTAGCTGACTAAGATCTTTCGGCCCTTTGTGATTCTTATGAAGACTACGTCATATTTAATTACTGCAGGCACTTAAGTACTTGACAAGTTTTTTTTTTGTCTGCAGAATAGCTGCCTTAAAATGTTACCCTATGGATCAGATCAAATAAGTCCATTGTAGGACTTTAGTGTGCTGACACTAAAGTCCTATAATGGATTTCAGTCATTGTAGCCCATTGCTAAACTATCCATGGCTGTTATATCAAGAAAACATGCATTTTTTTCCCCTAAAGATCCTGAGTGCTTCCAGAAAGTTATTTGTTCATATTCTGAAGACAGAAGTGGTGAATCCTATTTGTCTTCTTGATAATTTGTTCCAGCATCAATTTTTCTTAAAAATTTTCATTTTGATTTGTTTCCTCAGCTTCGCATTGGGAGTTTGCTTTCCCACAAAATTAAATAATCATGTAGAATTGTCTTTTTCCTGTAGTACTTATAGATTTTAAGATGTGATCTCGTAATCATGTGATGATTTTAAATGAAGCATATTCATCCTCTCCTCTAAGACTTCTTATCCAGTTGTTGAATACTTTTTTTTTTTTACATCTTCTCCTTGATTGTTTGTAAGAGTACTATAGGTGAGAAATCCTTGAAGGCTTGCAGAGATTTCTACAAGCATGAAAGTTCTTTCTATAGCATGGTGGAATCCACGATTTCTTGTGTATTAGCACCATACTCTGCACTTTCATTTAATACTCTTGCATTTTTCATGAACAGAAATGCAGAAGGGAAGAAGTAAAGGAGTAAAACTGTGCACTTTTTTTTTGGTTAAAGGTCCAGGAGCATCTCACTTTGAATGCCAGGAGATATACTGTGGACCCTACCCAGAGTCTGAGCCTGAAGTGAAAGCAGTGGCTCGCTTTGTCAGAGACCACAAGGACACCATTAAAGCCTACATCACCATGCACTCCTACTCCCAGTTGGTGTTGTTTCCATATTCTTACACTATGAACAAAAGCAAAGACCATGACGAGCTGGTAAGTTCTCCCACCCCTGTGAAGTTTCACCCTTATTCCAGAACTAGTCACCCATCTTGGTCAGTCTTGTAATGAAGGAGTCACTGTGCTGTGACGATCAAGAATTAGGAAATGACATTTTTCTTGATGCTCTTAACAACTTTAAAAAGTCTGGGCTGGTCTAGTGGTGTGCAAGTCAGCAAGCTGCTTCTGAAGGCTACAGAAAAATGAAAATATTTATTCTAGATTGATTACACATCAACAACACCTAACATGTTGAAGCTGCTGCTAGAAGAGCAGCGTCCTGTTGTTCTGGACATCTTGAAAATATATATATGTGCAAATTCTTCATTATGTTTTATGGTTTATATAAACTCTGAAATTAATTGGGTGTGTGATTCTCAAAAACACCCTTTACATACCTAAGCAATGAGGTATTCTGGTGGACACATGCTACTTTTATTAAGGCTTTTGCTAGGGATACTTATATAAAATTGCCTTAGTGGTAGGATGGAAAACATATCCTGCATATGTAGAATTTTACTTTTTTTGAGCCACCAAATGACAGAGCACAAAATCTCACTGAAAACAGTGGAGTTCAAAACAGAACAGTTGTTCTTTCCCTGTAAAGGAGAGAGAAGTGCACTGGTTCTGGGCATTTCAGTCTTCTTCATGGCTTAACAGTAGGGTTCTCACAATTAAAATATTTTCCTGCCATATTTGTCAATATTAATTTAATAAAGAGTGACTTAAGTACGGTGGCAGAAAAGAAAAAAATATGAGATGAATCAGAACAAATGGTTTGACAACAGTTTACTGCCAGAAGTGGGGATAAGGTCCCATCTATACTTTTTATCTGTCTACAGCAGAAATGCAATCTGTAGCACGGGCATATGCTGAAAACTTTTACCACATTCAGTGGATTTTCTAGAACCTTTTATAAGATTATTTAACTAGTGTGAAATCCTGAGCACAGTGTAAGTAAATTCTAACTGCGTACATTTTATCTGTTGTCACAAAGCCTTAAAGGTAATAACGTTTTGTTTAATTTCAGGAAAGTCTGGCACAGAAAGCAGCTAAAGCTATAAAGAGGACAACTTGGAAAACTTACAGACCTGGTGCTGGTGCACAAACAATCTGTAAGTATGACTTCACGACAATGAAAGGCATGACAATATATCCTTGCTAGGATTGGAAGTCAGCTTTTGAACAGAAAAAGTTCTGGTTTCAGGCAATTTTTCTATTTTCCCTCCCTCACATAGATTTAGCTCCTGGAGGATCCGACGACTGGGCTTATGATCTTGGCATTAAATATTCTTTTACCTTTGAGCTTCGTGATACAGGAACTTACGGATTTTTGCTTCCTCCTCGAGAAATCAAGCCAACTTGCTTAGAAGCACTTTCTGCTGTCAAAGAGATAGCTCGACACGTTCTACAAAATTTGTGATGTTGAATATAATTTATTCCAGCATGACTGCACTTAGTTACTTATGAAAATGTAATAAAAAAAGAAGCTTGCTCCTTTATGAAAATTCTTCGTACACTGGCAAAACCCCAGAGTGACTGCACCCCTTGTATTTTAGAACACATCAGGTTTTTTTTTCAGCCATACTTATACACCTATCTCTACAACAGTAGCTCAATGCACCACAAATATAATAGAGAGAGCGCAGTGTAAGGGGAAAAAAGCACACATGTCCCACTAGATGGTAGGAATTCCAAGTGAAAGGGTCTCTGACTCCATCCACAGAAGAGAATGCACCATTTAGGTAATTTGTGTTATTGCAGGATTTCGTTACAAGAGACCAACCCCACTCGCCGTGTCCCCTGTGTGACAGGAAGGGTGGTCACAGCAAGGCGGGCACACACGAGTGGCCAAACCACCGAGTGGCAGCGCCCAGAGGCTGCTCTGCTACAACGAGCCAAGTCCATTCACCCTGCAGCCAAGCACTGGCCTGAAGACTCTGAAAGATGATTTTAAACCAAAACTGGGCAGGTTTAGATTAAGAAAGAAGGGGTTTTTTAGGGTGGTGTGGCACTGGCACAGGTTGCCCAGAGAGGTGGTGGATGCCCCATCCCTGGAAACATTTATGGACAGGTTGGATGGGGCTCTGAGCAACCTGTTCTAGTTGAAGATCACAGAAACATAGACTGCTTGGGTTTGGAAAAGACTTCTGAGATCACTGACTCCAAGCTACAATCCAACACCACCCTGTCAATTAGACCAGGGCACTGAGTGTCGTGTACAGCATTTCCTTAAACACCTCCTGCTACAGTGATTCCACCACTTCCATTCAAATGTTTAATCATCCTTTCTGTGAAGAATTTTACTCCTCATGTACAGCTTGAACCTCCATTGGTGCACCTTAATACCACGTCTTCTCATCCTGTTACTTGTTGCCAGGAGAAGACCTGGCTAAATCTCCTTTCGGGTGGTGGTAGGGAGCGATAAAGTCATCCCCGAACCTCCGTCACGCCGACTTCCCGAAGCTCCCACCGGCACTCCTCACGGAATTCCTGCCCCAGAGCCCCCGCCCGCCTCATTGCCCCTCCCCGGGGGCGGAGCCGGGCACCTGCCCCGCCCTCCCCAAGATGGCGGCGCTGCCGCTTCCGCCCTTCCCGCCACCGCCCTCCCAGCAGCGACGTCACCGCTGTCGTCATCGTCGTCATCATCGGCGGCGGCGCGGGCGGCGCGAGGGCC
>JAYDZK010000001.1:53924645-53935566 GCA_034509185.1 Euphonia xanthogaster
TTTGCAGTCTAGCCACATCATCTTAAGTTGCAGAGGTAATTTGTCATGATCTGTTGAAGTTCCACAGTCTTTGAGCATGACCTGGAATAACCAAAGATCCCTTTTGGAACAGGCTGGGGGAAAGTTAATGCAGAAATGAAGCTGTGGTACACATAAAAGAAAAATCAGCCAGTAGACCAGCTTGTTTTTCTGTGTGTTCAATCAAAGCATCTGAAAACAGCTTCCTGAGTAATTATTTCTTAAAATTTGACTGATTGTCAGTCTTATTTTATTAGAGTTTTTTGAGGGTTATGCTGTCTCTTGGGGAAGGAGAGATAGGCTGATTACCATGACTTTGCTTTAGTGTTCTCCTAAAGCTGAAAAAAGCTGACCCAGTGACAGCAAAACTAAACAAAAAAATTGTCCAGCAAACCCCAGCCCTGAACGTGTACCTTTTAAATTTCTGTGGTTTTTTTCATAGATTTTCTAATATTTAAGTAGATTTGAATAGTGCTTTAGCACAATACCTTTTTTTCGGCATGGGAGGGAACAAAAATTTTTTTTAATTGCGGGTAAAAATTGGATACTTTATATCCAGTTAGTTTGGATACTTTGTTTTTTACTCCAGCCTGTAACTTAAAAAAAAAAAGAGTATTAGAATGTCAGATGTCACTCTGTAAGATACTTGAGCTGCACTTAGTGATGTTCTCTTGCTTTCTCCTTCAGCTAATGGGGTTTTTTCCTGAAGGTATTCCTCTCGAGGAACAATATTACAAATACATTATTGATAATCTTTCTGCCTTTTAGCTTAGTTTTCAGTTTAGCTAATCCAAATCCTTTGTATTTGTGGCTTAAATTTTATTAAAAATTAAGGTGTTGAATTGCACTTTAATGCTGAAAGACAATTTATTTGTTGAGATAGCTGATGGTTGGAATGCTTCAGAGAGTTTTGGTAATGCAAATTATTACCTTATTATTATGGAGGGAGGGGAAAAATACTTGGAATCATAACCTTTATGAAATCCAGACACTTTAAAAGTCATATAGTCACGCATGCCAAGAAGATAACTTATTAATATTTGTATGCTGGCTATTATTTGATCCTTAGTGATGAAGAAAGCAGAGCTCTACTCTTCTGTACATTTCCTCTGATCTAGATTGACCTGTACTTACAATTTCATGGAGAATTAAATGCTATAAAAAATGAGAGCAGTCACTGATCTTTGTAGGTCCTCATACATTTAACCCTGTGATGCAGTTTAAAGAATTAAATATAGGAAACAATGCAGAGGAGGAAATGGAAAAAAATTACTTTTTCAAATATGTGCAGATTGAAAATGAAATGGTGTTAAATTAAATTTTTGTATGCATTGACTGTGAAAGTTTACCCTTTATGTATAATGTGACAGGAAGAGTGGGAGAAATTACTTTCTCAATGGAAACTTATTCAGTCTGAAAAAAAAAATACAAATTTCATTATTCATATATTATGTATAAGTGTTCTAATCAAAAGACAGCATTAATATCTCTTTCTGATTCTTTAGTGTCAGCTGATAGGCACAGATGTAGTACTTGTATCCAACTATTTCACAGAAGACTATAATTTCAGCTAACAGCCATCACAGAAGTACTAAACTCAGTATCACGACAAATGTATATGAAGAGAAAATTTGTTTTCTTGAACTGAAAGGTCATCTGAAACAATTCCTACATTCCCTTAGCTTAGGAATTTGTTTGAATCATAGAATCACAGAATGGTTTGGGTTGGAAGGGACCTTAAAGATCATCTGGTTCCAACCCCCCTACCATGGGCAGGGACACCTTCCACTTCACCAGGTTGTCCAGAGCTCCATCCAGCCTGGCGTAGAACACTGCCAGGGATGGGGGAATCCACAAGTTCTCTGGGCAACCTGTGCCAGTGCCTCACCAATGCAGTGGTTGTTCTCTTCTAACACAAAAGGGGTGAATGAACTCATGAATCCATAGTAAGAGGTGACAAAATTATAGTAGTGTAGGATGTTCCTCTTCCCACATCACAGTAATATCTTTTACAGAAACTATATTGTAAAGGTGCATGACTAGCAGAGTTCATCCAGTATTTTGTAATTGAATAATGAAATGGCTATTAGTGCAAGATGGAAAATGGAAGAGGCCTCCAAGAGTTAATTTCTGGTTCATGGTCTTGCAGCAGTGTATTCCTGTGTAGCAGCCTCACCTAGACCATGGGAGGGTGGTGCTTAAGTTATCTCTGCTTGCAGACTTCATCCACATTCAGAGTTGTGCTTCACTGTGACTGTCATTGCTAGTCTATAGTAGTTTGATTCTGCATTAATTGTGATTTTACACATATATATGTAATATATATAGAGAGACCTATTTATGTAATATATATAAAAGTTGCAGCTTAGATCAAGGAGAAGGCTAAATCTTCAAATATTTGATAGGAGTGATTGTGAAACACATCTGCATGATGGTCAGAAAAAGGTTATTTATTCTGCATGGGAAGCTGATCTAGAGTAGTAACTGAGTAGTGCCATATATACATACAAATATTTTTTCTTAGAGTCAAGTCTTCCTTGACTTTCTGAAAGGGTTGGGGATTTTATAATGCTTATGCCCTTTAGAATGGACTATTTTCTTATTCATCCGCCTTGCCTCTGGGTGGGATGTTTAGATTTTTCTGGATATACTAATAAAATAATAATTAAAAGACAGATAATAGTCCTTTTAAAATAGTCCTGTAGAACTGGTTATATTTTGTTTCTGTATTATACAGGTCACCAGAAAGACCCACTGGAGATCTTCGGGAAAGAATGAAGAACAAACGTCAAGATGTTGAGGCAGAGCCACAGAAACGAAGTACAGAGGAATCATCCTCTCCTGTTAGGGTAAGAGTGGAGTTTGCAGAACTCCAGAATCCCTCAGTAACAATTGGGCAGTGTGATCTAGAAACCTTATTGTTGTGACTTGTAATATTGAAAATGTTTTAAGGAACTGATCATTTTGTATATAGCATATCACATTTTTTGTTATGAAGTGTCTTAACAATTGTACTGTTTTGCAGTTTTGTAGTGCTTTCTGGTCTTTTGGCTCCCAATGATTTTATAAACCCCACAGACTTAAAAAGTGTTATAAATACTGGTAAACAGGTATTTGATAACAGTGCAGACTCTGATTATTACCAAGAAAGTATACTAACCATTGTTTCAGTCATCCACTATTTTCCCTGACACTTATTCATATCCCTTGTATACATGCATCCCAACTTAAGTTGTTCACCCCAAATTTGCTTTTGATGAAACCATACAGTTATGATTGGTTCGTTTTCCCCTCCCCCTCACATGCTCATCAGACACCCCAACTGCTTAATTAATGGATTTTGCAAAAAATTCATTATTGTTCTTATTTTGTAAACATCTTTCTGCAACCCTGTGGCCCCCTGTGGATAATTATCCCCTGTGGATAATTAAATATCAAAATTTAATTATTTTTAAATTGTGTTATCTGTTTCTGATGTTACAAACAAATGGGGATAGAGTTTGTAGTGTGACCCTGTACCTTTGTAGCAATAGCACCACTGTGTTCCTGCACCATGTTTAAGACCATCTTCCTATGAATAATTTTTAAAATGTTTTATTTGTAAAAAATCAGTTTTGCTTCTGCAGGTATTGACAATGTTCTATCATTTCCTCTTGGTCTGTTCCTACTTGTGTGTAAAATGAATCTTTTATGTCAGCTGTAAATAAATCAGCAGCAGCTGCTATCATTAAATTTAACAGAATGGCTTACCTTCCAATCATGTTTTCAGTTGCTGTTAATTTTTGTAAACCCTCATTCTTTTTACTGAAATGTGTTTCTTTTATTTTCTAATAGTTTGAATAAACTGTTCAGTTATTGAGTACATGGTTGGTGGGAAAATTTTTTTTTTACAACCGTCATTAAAAATTTGCTGTAACTTCTGTCCTGGTGCAACTCTAATTTTGATGTAATTCTTACTTTTGATTAGTTAACCTTGCTTTTTATAGTGTTCTCTTAATGTAATAATAAAATACTCTTAAACAACTAAAGCCCAAGTGAAAGTGAACTGGAAGCAAGAATCTAAAGGAATTGGAGAATTAGTGTTAATGTATCAAAGAATTATTTATAGATTAAGCACACAGCAGAGTAAAAAATGCTCTGTTTCAATCTCATAAAATGGAAGATTGAGGAAACAGCTGAACTTTTGTTTTAGTTCCATGGAGGCAACTCTCAAAATACAGGATATCAAAGAAAATATTCTGGAACAAATAGATGAAGAGGGACAGTCGTCAAGAGTTGCTTTGCAAAGAACCAGGATATCTAAAAGGCCAGAAGACTCAAGTGACTGAACTGCTAAGAAAAATCTTGCTCCATTGGTAGAGCTGCTGTTATGGTGGAGATCTAATATGTTATGTTTCCATATTTTAATAAAGTTTTCGGGGTAACAGCAGAGCTCAATAAGAAAACTTTGAAATAATGAAAGGTAGCTTGTTCCATAAGAAGTTTCATATTTTTGGTTAAAAATAAAAAAAAAAGAGACCAATCAGAAACATTCCTGCAGACAAAATCTGTGCTTCACCAGCCTACTAGACTGAAACTTCGATAGAGAGTAGTGGTTTAGAGAGAACTGCCTGATATAGGTCAAACCTGTTTTGAAACAAGACTTCTGAGGCATATGTATAGATAGTCAAAGAATAGAAGGTATAGTATTTTAGGTTTAGAAGCCATTTAAAGGGAGAATTTAGATTAAGTTGAAATTGAATTACACAAAATGCTACTTTAATTCGTTTAAAGAACTATAACTTTAAAGAATGTAGAAAAAAGTTAGACATCTCAAATGTCAAACTTTGCAGATTTGAAACCACTTTGGGATTACTGAAGTCTGAGGAATGCCATGGGATTGATAGTTTTGGGAAAGATAGTTTTTGGCAGTACAATGGCAGATGAAACTTGATGTTGGCAAGTGCAAGGTAATGCACAGTGAAGAAAGTATTCAAAACAAAAAATGCATTAATTTTTTAAAAGTAACTGAAACCACACAGTAGAAAAATAAGTTATTGTGGACAGCTCAATGAAACCATGTGTTCCAAGTGAAGTCACAGTTGTAGAAGCAAACATTCAGGTATATAAAAATGGAATAGAAAATGATTGATGATATGCTGTAGAAATTCATGGTCCAGTTTTATTTGAAATGCTGTTTGGTTGTCATCACCTGTATGCAAGAAAATACAGTCAAAGGTCTTCTTGATGTGGGCAAAGAGGTGAGATATAAACTGGAGAGAAGAAAGGACATGGGATGAGTGCATATAATGTATGTTTGAGAGAATGTGAGTTAGATGCGTCATATTCGTACTTTAACCCAGTAGAAAGGGTGGCAAATTTGAAAATGACAAGGGGAAATGCAATTTATGTTATATATGACAATTCTGTCTGGTTGCCAGAAGATAGACACGCAAAGCTGAATAGGTTCTACAAGAAGCTAAGACAGTATAACTAGTGTAAAATCTTTTCAGAAGAGATTTTTTATTCTTTGGAGACATAACTAGTATAATTTGTATGTATTTAGGAAGAAACTTCCTATATTGGCAGTTTATAGACTATATCCCTTTTTATTTCTTCATGCTTTGTATTATTATTTGCAGAGACAATATGCTGTGTTATGTGGACACCTACATTAAACTCAGTTGTTTTTGTGTTTCTTGGATTTGTGTTTGGAATTACTTCAGCGCTGTACGTTAGTGTATGAATCATTATACAAATAATTAGATGAGGTTCCTGCTGTTACTATATTCAGTTGGAAATTTTTATTTTAAATTATGAGAAGACAGTTACATTGGTGTATATGAAGTCTTACCTAAAGTCTTAACATGGAAGGTGTGTGTGATTTGGGAGAAATAGTGGGAGGAGCTTAATGTACATTTAGGAAGGTTTTTGTAAGAAATGTGTATCACTTGTTTCATATCTGTGGAATATGTCACTGTAGCTTTTCATTTCCACTGGAAATGGGACTCAGCATTGTCTTCCATCTCTGAAATGGGAGCAAATACCACTTAATGTCAGGGGAACTTCAGATTCATTTACTTACGTGTTTCTGTAGCATGGTAGTAGTTTACACTATAAAGATACTTCACCTAGGGCAAAGTAGTACTGTGCTCACCCAAAAGGTTGTAGCTGTAATACGTGTAGCTTACTGTAGGTTTAAAGGAATCTGTGCTTTGGAATGAGTTTATTTTGCTGCTGCATGTATGTGTGCAACCTGATAAGGTTGAAACTGAGATTTCTGCAATGCAAGAATTGTAGGTTGTATCAGTCTTCTATTCTTTCCATCGGTGTTGGCAAAGTAACACTTCTTGGCTAGAAGCGTGTTTTACATATTGGAGGAGTCCTTTTGTACTTGGCCAGGCTTATGTGGCAGTAGTGGGAAATTTATTCAAGTAGACATCAAGTCTTGTGCTGTAGAGTGCTGATCACATGGGACATAGAACTTCAACTTGAATAGACATTAAATAGCATCCCACAGAAGTCAGCCATAATGTCATGAGTTTTTCTCTTTCTTATGTGGCATCTCTCCTAAACATCAACATGAAACTGTAAACATCTATCCAACACCTGCTACGTTTAGCTGTGAGCATATACCTGAAAACAGCATAGACAAAGTCTACTAAAACATTTCCTCTTAAGACAAGCTACATTGTTTTTTAATAAATAAATATGTAATTATGTAAGTATAGTGGTTCTCATCTAGTAAATGGCATTTTTTCAGAGTCTGCAGAGAAGTTGTTAACAAGAGTGAATATACAGCATCTTCAGGTACCAGTGACAGTCATGCTATTGGTCTTTAGGAACTTAACTTCTTATTCTTGGCTTGTTAAGGGAGAGACAAAAATAGTCTGTAAGGATATGAAGGAAATATTTCATTCCCATAGTATAAGGGAATCAAATGTGTTCGAAGTGTAACAAGTAAAATAAAAGGAATATGTTGAAGATTTTTCAGTGAGAAAAATTAGGTATGTGTTCTAAACCATCATAACTTAAATTCTTGATTAGCATGCCCCAGGAAAAATATACTCAATTTCTAAACTGATATTTATTTTTCAAGGTGCAACATTGTCAGTATCTTTTTTTCTTGGCAACTAAACAACATGAGCGTGAAATACCATGCTTCCCCTATATTCAGTATTTCAGTTTGAGAGCTGTTTGTGTTCTCAGCTCTTCTGTAGAAATATGATTGTGCCACTACCGTATCTTTCCACTGAAAGGAGAAAATACAGGCTCTTGCAAGATGCTTGTATTGGCTTGTAAGTCTGAGGAGGTAGGCATGATACATACAGGTTATGTAGTATTTTTAACATGGGTTATTAAATTGGACTTGAAGCATTGACTTGCTGCACGTTCTTTGATGACAAGGTATTTGATGAATTGTCTTTGGGAGAGTTTTTTAAATTGGCATAGAGAGTTTGTCCTACTGTTCATATTTCAGTTTGCTAGTAAGAGGTAGTGTTGAATTAATAGAAGCTAGTATTCATGTTTTAAGAAATTATGGGTTTGTTTATGTTATAGGGCGTAGTTGAAGTATGTAGAAGTATACAGCCCAGTAGAACAGCTGTATCTTTCATGGAGGGTGGGCTAGAAAAATAAGAACAGTCTTATGAAAGAAAAGAATGGTTGCAGAGAAGGCTTCTTATGCTTACAGATTTTTAGATCTCATCAGGGTAATTTTCTTTTAAAGTAATTTGCTTTGGGGCATAGTAGAATTCTGGCCCTTAGACTGAATGTCTTTAGTACATGTTGAGACAATGGCTTAGTGGATGTAGGCTTGCAGTTTGCAGTTGATGTCAGCAACCAGCATGACTCAGTAAGTTATGACCTTCTGTATAATTTTAGAGATTTACATCATTAAACTAGAGATAAGTTTTTAACATTGTTACTAAATAAAAAGGAATAGTTGAATTTTACTCATTTTTGAGTGACTGACTGCAATTTTATTTTGTTTCCTTAATGTGTTTCTAAGGTAATGTTAAGGTTTTAGATTAAATCAAGATCTAAATCCCAATAAGGAATAGCTAGTGAAATTCTCAGGCATCTCCTTTTCTTGATGTTTCTCCCACATACCAATATGAAGGAATCATCAGAAAAACAAAAGAGGGCACTATGTGAGCTGAGAACAACAGGGCTATGGGACAGATTTTGCTGTTCTGGTTTCCTATTTAATAAATTAACCTGAGATACTTCAAGCTTGAATTTTCTTCTTTTGCTAGTAGTGAAGAAACTTTGTTCTGTATTCCACTTGAGCCCAGGTACATCACACAGAATGTTGCTTCAGCAGATGCAGAGGTGCAACTATGCAGCTCTGTACTGGAATTTAGCAGGGATACAAGAGCAGCACAGCATCAGTTGACTTGAAATTATCTTTTTTCTTGTACAGGTAGTCTCTGGCTTTCTTAGGTGTTCCTAGACGTGGGAAATGGGTGCTACTGCATTAGTTAGGCTTTTCTTGGAGACAGTGAAAGTCAAACACAAAGCTGTCAATGGAACTTGATTAGATTGTTTTGCTTTAGAATTTTTCCCCTTCTGCTAGCCAAGGGTCTCTGGGTTTATTTATTATCTCCTCCCTTTCCACATTCTTTATCCTCTGAAGAGTTAAATGGTTCCACTTCTGAGGCTCATCTGCCTTGCATATAAATATTCTTACATACAGCTGAGAATTCTTGCTCAAGCTGTTAAAATTATACTCTTTAAATGCTCATTAAACTTCTGGTCTTTAGAACTTAATCTCTTCTTTCAATGCCTATTTTAAACTATTCTCTGATATGTGCTTGACTCTTGCCCTGCCTTTAAGCTTTCTTATTTTATGAATCCTTTCTTCTCTTTTCCTCATCTACTATTTGCATTCTGATTATATGAAATTGCATTAGAACATGTAGCCTGTGGAGTCTCTGCTTGTTTAGGAAAGTATTTGTTCAACAGGCTAAAGGGGAAAATGCTTTTTGTACTATAAAAAAACCCCAGCCAAAATACCATGTAAAATACACCTGCTTCTTCAGGCTTCTTTTGAAATAAAGGTGTTTACTCTAATGCAGCATTTTTCCCTTTATAGAAAGAGTCCTCACGAGGAAGACATAGAGAAAAGGAGGATATCAAAATTACAAAGGAGCGAACACCAGAAAGCGAAGAGGAAAATGGGGATTGGGAAACAAATAGAGAAGGTATGTATTGAACTGACAGTCCCCTGATGCCTCAGAGAACTGTGAGGTTTCTGGGCTGTTTGTCAAGTGGAATGCTTCAAGATTTGGTTTCTAAGCAGAATACTTTTATGCAGTAGCTGTTAATTTTTTTTTGAGGAGAACTAACAAGTTACCTGAGTTGGACTGCTACAGTGCTTCAGTGGTTAAACCAACTAGCTTTAAAAACACAGGCTTTTTTTTTTTTTCCCCCTCCTGACTACTCAGGCAATGAGGAATTTTAGTATAGTTACTCCTTGGTGAATCTTTCACATTAAGGTCACTAGATGAATCCAAGTTGCATCTAAAATAATTTTGGAACCTGTCAGTCTGAGAAGAAAGTGTAACTCCTTTGAATTCAAAAGTCAGCCATTTTTGTTGCATAATTTTTAATGGTGTAAACTGTCATTAACAAGGTCTCCATTGGAATGACAACAGTTGAAGGTGGACATGGGTGAAATATTTATGTTCTAAAAATACTTGAAGAATGCTAAGTGTCTTGTATTACTGTTGTAGTCACTTCTGTATGAGTTGGTGGGTGGGAGTTTTTGGGTTTGGAGGACTTTTTGTACTTGAACAAAAGGACTTTGTACTTTGTACTGAAAGTTTCATTGTTGCTCTGGGCAGTTTTCTTCTCTCCTAAGTTTCACTTCTGTTAGAGTCCAGGTTGACCTGATAGAGATGTTACAGGAGCTTCTACTGAACTGCAGTGTTTCTGTAGTTTTCTGAGAATCTGTGTTTCAAAAGTAGTTACAATGTTGCTAGAAAAAAATGGCAATTCTGATCCCATCTGAGGGAATTCACATATAATGAATATATTTGCAATGAAGTTCACCTTTTATGTAGTTCCTGTATGTAGGAAGGGAGTGAAAGCTAATAACTTTTTAATGAAGTCGTCCTTTCTCTGACAGTTATTTTCCCAAAGTGCTTTTTGAATATTAGACTTAAATATCCATAAACAAAATTAATATAAACAGAGTGAATAAATTCAATTTTCAGTAAGATTTCAGTTGCCAGGTTGGAAGCTTAAGATATTAACTGTCCAAGACTTAATGAAAAAGTGTGCGAAATAGCATTTTTTCTACTGTGAAAACCAAACAGTGGTAATATTGTAAAACCAGATGTAAACTCTTGAATTGTGTGTTCATACAATGAAAGGGTTAATAACTCCTCTCTTACTTTAAAATACATGTTTACATGTAATTAAGTATATCAATTGATTTGTAAGATACTGTATTGAATAAACCCCTCTAGTATTGTGCATCACTATATGAATCTGTTTCATGTGAGTTCCCCAGTTAAGTAGTGCTCTACATATTTTCACTCCTTGTGAAGACACACAGTTTTAATTTTTTTTGTTATTTAAATATAAAGTGGTTTACTTTGTTTCCCTTGCTACCTCGGATGAATGTCCATGAAAGACGTTAAGCTGTTCTTTTTAATGAAGTTTTAGAGTTGAACTTCAGGTTGTGTGGAACTAACTGGAATTACTTCAGGTTTGCACACAGAATTGGAGAAGAAATTTAGCATGAATGCCAAATTTCCTTGGTCCATTCAGGCAGTGCTTAAAAGTCATGGAAATATTTATGGCTGGCATCTAGTATGCTAAATGTTATTGTTGTATTTTTCATAAGAAATTGTCTACTAATCTATTTACTTTTTTTTTTCTTCAAATAAAGACTCTGATAATGGAGATGTTAATT
>JAYDZK010000001.1:53944215-53955010 GCA_034509185.1 Euphonia xanthogaster
CAGTTGTGAGCAAGAGTGAGTGCCTGGCAGATTCAGTTTAGATACAATGTACATAGTGTAGTATAATAAAGTAATTCATTAGCCTTCTGAAGATGGGGTCAGATGCATCATTCTCTCTCCCTCATGAACATCAGAGTCGTCTTTGATTTACAGTAGAGGAGTAATGACCCTACCTTAAAATTTTTGAAGTGCTCTTGCTCTTTAGTATGTTTGACTTTTATTTTAATTTTTCTTACTGTGTCTTGAATGGGTAAATATCTGTAGAGATTCATATTCAGAATAAGATTGTTAAAGCTTACTAAATGTATAGATGGATAACCCAGCATGATCTTGTCCTATTTATGTATTAATTTTGATTTGGTAAGTGTATTTTGAGTATGTTGTTTAGTGTTATTTGTGTGCTAAATATTTGCTTGCTCAGATTAAGCCAGGTATATAACATTCTTTCAAACATTTTACAGAAACAAGAGGGAAAAGAGAAAAAGAAAGAGAAACAAGAGATGATCGTGACTATGACCAAGAGCAGAGTACCTCCAGGGACCATAGGGATGACAGAGAGTCTCGTGATGGAAGAGATCGGAGGGACACGAGAGACACCAGAGATCGGCGGGAGCCGCGGGAATCCAGAGATACTCGAGACTCCAGAGACACGCGGGATTATAGCAGGGACACTAAGGACAGTCGTGACCAGAGAGACTCACGCTCCACACGAGACTCCCATGACTACAGAGACAGAGAGAGTCGAGATGCCCATAAAAAGGATGACCAGTATCAGGACGACTTGCGCAGCTATGGAAGATCCCATGGCAGAGAGGAGAGCTCTCGTGCTGAAACAAGGAATGACTCCAGAAGTGACTCCAGAAATGAGAGCAGAAGTGATAGAATTGGCAGAAGTCGAGGCCGAGGTCCAGAATTGTCTGACAAAGGTGTTGTGTAGTTTAAAAAAATCATGTGTCCCTATCCTTGAAGACTGAGCATTTGCATTCATGCTGCCTTGTTTGATATTTGATATGCAAGTACTGCCAAATAGTTCATGCTTTTAAAGCTGTGTTCAATTCTGTTGTCATTCAATTAAAACTGTTACTGAAATTTATAGCACTTCTGTCTTCTCCATTCATTAAAGTGGCATAACATTGGTATTCTGCCATCCCATTTTAAAACAAAGCCTAACCCTTACATCACTCTAATGTTTCTGCAACCCTAGGTTTTCCCATTGGCTGCAAACACAAGAGGCTGATGTGTAGTGGAAAATTCATAGGGGTAGTGCATCTCAAAGCACTGGGCAGCAGGCTTCTTATGCTCTTTCAAAAACAACTGCATAGTGTGTGATGCCTGGAAGCCATTTCTCACGCACACCTACCTCTCCCTGCCTCACCACCCTGCCCCATCTGATTTCCAAGAAGTGTGACTTCATTCTTTAAAATGGTTTCTGAAGTCTGAAGCATTAATAATAATAATTATATTATTATTCTATAATATAAATTTATTCTATAAAATTATTCTATATTATAAATCTATAATTTATTTTGCTTTTTCAGGCTTGTTGTAACATTTTCATCAGGGAAATTATGTAGTTTTTACAGGGAGAATGATCTCTGCTTTCTCTGCCTATTCTTGCTGCACTATTAGCTTACAGCCTATTCAGAACAATTGTGAATTGGCTTTTTCAACTGATGCTTCTAGTCGGGAGACCTCATACTATGACCAGGACGTGAGGATTCAAAAGGTCTTGATTTTGCAGTTTGCAAAGAATAACTTCAAACAGTTAAAACAAATGAAATTTGAGTTGTTGGTTAAGTGGAGTTTGATATTACAATCTTCAGCCCATGAACAGCTAATTCAAATTTATTAGATATTAATACATCAGTTGGTATAAAATATCAGTGGATTTCCTCACGTGTGGAAGCTCATGTTTTGTGTTGCTCCATCTCCATTAGGAAGTCGCGGCACTAGAGGATCCCAGGCTGATGGTCACAGCAGTAGTGGAAACTACCACGACAGCTGGGAATCGAGGAGTAGCTACGCTGACCGGGATCGCTATGACAGTCGGGATCAAGCAAGGGACTCCTCCTTTGAAAGAAGACACGGTGAACGGGATAGGCGTGACAACAGAGAAAGAGGTATTTTAATGTCTGGTTTTACTCATACATCTGTAGTCAAATGTGCAACTGTGAATGTGTGTGTTTCCTTCCTTTTTCTACCATGTTCTGCCCCCACACTGATTCATAAATAGCTCATCTGACACCACACACTGATACTACTGCTGTCCTTAATATAACTTCTGTTGAAAGATCATTCATTGGTATTGTATGCATGGATTCTGTCACCTTTTCTCCAGCCCTATGGCTAGGTTTTGACATCTTCTGTGTTTATTCATCAAGTATTTTTTAAACAAACTAAATTTCAAGGGATTTCATTGTACAACTTCATTGTAAAATGTTTTTGCCGCCTCCTCCTCGACTTCATGGTACATAAGTGTGTCAAGCTTAGAATCATGATTGCGTTTCATTACTGATTCTGTTTGCCTGTATAGAAACATTATGCTTTTGTTCTGTAAATTGCTTGAGTGTGTTTTGGGGAAGGCCTAAACTAGACTGACAATTATGGACTACTTGCTACTAAAGTAAGTGACAGTTTCAATTTATGCTTAATTCAAATATTTATTGTCTAGGGAGTTTAATAGTGATGAGTGCTTTGCTATTGTCAATAATTATTAACTAAGCATTGATACAGATACCAATGATCAGGAAAACAGCATGCAAAACTTATTTTGACATAGTATGCAAGATGTCAGACTTCTGTACCAGAAAGTGCACTGTGTTGGCTTGAAGGAGCTTGGTACCAGCTTACACTCTGGAATATATTTGTATTGCTCACCAATTAAGAGAACAGGAAGAGTCAGGGAAATGAAAATAGCGTGAAAATTGAAAGAGGAGCTGAGAAGACTAAACATAAAATTACAGAGGGTTATTTTCTGTACAAGTGACAGATACATTCTAGCTGCTGTGTAATTTCAGTTTTACAAAGAGCTATTTTGTATGCCACTTCAAAAGATACTTTTTAGCCTATTGAAACAGATCTGTTGTTGCTTGTTCTTGTGAAAGGCTCTGCTTCAGATGCTCTCTCGTCTTCAAGGCAGGATTTCAACAGACCTAAACTCCAGGCTTCCTTTTTCATGTCAGCTGAAAAATCCTGAAGACTGAACATGTCCTGGGGGTTGGATTTTGCAGTCTGACTTTCATCTCTTTCACCTCCCCAGCCCAAATAAATCCTACAGATATATATAATATAATTCTGTGCCCTTCATATCTTAGCAAGTTCTTGATTTATTAAGAAAAACAACAAACATCCACCCCCAAAAAACCAAAACAAAACCCCAAGCCAACAGAAAAAACCTTGGAAATAAAAGCATGCAATGACAACAAAATAAATTTCTAGGGGGGAAGTTGCTTTGAATGGATTGTGTTTCCCTTTGGGGGGAAAAATATAGAGCGTAAATTCAAAATTTGTTGTCTTCTTCCCTAAAAACTTAGATCACTTTTTGTAATGATTAGTCCTCAGAGTTACAATTCAAGACAGTTTCCCTAATTAGCTGCAGTTTTAGTATCTGTCATTCTGAGAAAAATTGAGATATAACTTGATTATGTGATATGCAAGGAGTATGATTTTAAAATGCAAGCTTGCAAATTTGAGCTGTCTTTATTCAACTAAGGCAATTATGTGAGTGTTCCAAACAACCACTGGAACAGTACTTTAAAAAACAAAGTCACATAAGAAGTGCTGATGATCTGAATTTAATTGTGTAGTACACTTGCAGTGTTTGATTCACATATGACTTTCATGTGGATGTTTTGTCACCAAAACTGACATAACAAATAGGAGTTACAGAACTTCTTTATAAAATCTAATACTTGGTATGCAGAGTAAATCATATTGCAGTGCTGTAGGCCCCATTAAAAGAATGTGAAACCTGTTCACAGAACCGATTGCATGGATTGATGGTTTACCTTTTTTAAAAGGCAGAAATGTCACTCAGCTTTGCTTTTAATTCTGCGTGGTAACAGGGGAGCACTAAATCATTGTTAATTCACTCAGGGATGAAAATTGATTAAAGTGATGGAAATGCACGTTTTATTGATTTAGTTCTGTCCAAACTCTGCCTGCTCACGCCTAGTGGACATTGTCTCAATTTACAGCGAAGTGCACTCAGCCTCAGAGTAATGGACCGAGAAATACCAATCTCTGTTCATGCCATTTTTTCCCTCTTTTGTGTAGTGTTTTTATATATATGTTGTAGGAAAATAGTTTTATTGATTTGTTGTGGCTCAAATACTACTAACGCGAGCATAGAAATTGCTATAAAGTAGGCAAAACTTATAGAAATACTCAAAAATATCCAAAATATAATGAAGAATACATAGATAAGTCTGTGGAGAGTAAATAGAATTGGACAAATCAGATTTCACTGTCCTTCTGGATCAGTCATTTTCTACATGTTTAGTTTTCCCTCTGACTCTAATCACTGTCTGAACAAACAGCAAACTCAGATGCTAAGGTGTAAGACTCTGCAATGAACACAAATGAAAACTTCTGGCAGCTCTGCTTCCCCTATGTCATCTTTGCCTCTCCCTATTACGTAGATTTGGTTGTGTGTTTCTGTGCAGGGATCTCATTGGTGATGAGACAAGCCAGTATTTCTAATTTTGCAATAACTTTTAGTCTGTGTTGTAAATAGCTTGAGTCTTTGTAAAGTACTTGACTTCTAATAGATGTAGGAAGTAAAATCTTTGTGCAGAAGTCTTAACATTTCTTATGCATGCCATTCCCAGCTTTTTTAAGATCTTATACCAGATTTGGAATCATTGGGTAATGCTATAGTAAGAGCTGCATTGTGAGGCATACATTTGTCTTTTGAAGCCATTAAGAAAAATCTGGTAGAAAAGTAAAGATTTTTTTGGCAACTTTTGGTTAAGTAAGCAAAGCCCACTTCCTAAATGTTGAAAAATTCTTTCAAAATTAGTTCTGCTTTTTGTCTTCCTTCCTCCCCAAAGGGAATATTCAAGTTTCTGCAGGGAGTTGCTTTTCATTTAATGTAAACCAAGATCTAGATTGTCAAGACAAAGGCTCTTTTTTTATTAATGCAGTAGAAGCTGTGTATATCTGTTTAGCACTTGGTAATCAAACCTGCTTCTGTTTGCAGATCAGAGAGCAAGCTCACCGGTACGGCACCAAGGACGGAGTGATGATCTCGAGCGGGATGAGAGGAGAGAGGAGCGAAGGGTGGATCGGTCTGATGACAGGAGAGATGAAAGGGCCCGGGAGAGAGAGCGGGAAAGGGAGAGGGACCGAGAGAGAGAAAGAGAAAGAGACCGGGAAAGAGAGAGGGAGAAAGAAAGAGAGTTGGAACGAGATCGCGCTCGGGAACGGGAGAGGGACCGTGAGCGGGACAAAGACAGGGACCGTGAACGGGACCGAGACAGAGACCACGACAGGGAAAGGGAACGAGAGAGGGAGAGGGAGAAGGAGAGGGAGCGAGAGCGGGAGGAACGAGAAAGGGAGCGAGAACGAGAGAGAGATCGGGAGCGGGAGCGCGAAAGGGAGAGAGGTCGAGACAGAGACAAAGAGAGAGACCGCCAGAGGGACTGGGATGACAAAGAAAAAGGAAGGGAAGACCGCAGGGATAAGAGAGAAGATATTCGAGAAGAAAGAGGCTCAAGAGATGTCCACGAGGAAAGGAAATCCAAGTGAGTGGATCTAAATCCTACTTCAGTCAAAGAAAAAAAAAGGCAGTCTTTTACTGCTGAATTTGCTAAGTTAGTAGACAGGGGAGTATCTTAAGGAAGAAGACAACCTGTTTATGCATAGGCTTGGTCTGGGGCTGTCTCCCCTGCATCTGTGTGGCACATGCTGGTAGCCTCCAAATTGGTACTGTGCTGGTGAAGTTATTCCAGTGTTTTGTTAGTGCTGAATCATGGAACTGCTCATGAGCTAAGAGCTGAGTCTGACAATGTAATTTTCACTTTTATGTATGCTTGCATTGTCTTGCCTTTAATAATACAATAACTAATGGAAACGTAGTAGAAAACTGTGGTACATTATGAAGTCTGAAATTCAAATAGCAGCCGTCTAGGTCAGGGTTTGTGACTTTGTTAATTACATTTCTTTGGAACATGCATTACCCTTTGCACTACAAAATTTCCAACACCAGAAGGCTACCAGTGAAGGCGTGAAAAATATTGCCAGTGTTGAGTTGTGCTTTCTTTAAGTGCATAGCTCTTACTTGGAATGGCAACTTAGAAAACTGCAGAACTTCATGACATCTTTAAATGTCTTCTGTATGAGGTGCTTAGACTTCAAGAATCGTATTGATGATAAAGTCAAAGCATCCTGAAGAAATGTGATGGTTCATGTTCCTTTTGCAGGAAGCGTCACAGAAACGAAAGCAGTCCAAGTCCCCGTCAATCACCCAAACGTCGCCGTGATCATTCTCCTGATAGTGATGCCTACAACAGTGGAGATGATAAAAGTAAGTGGGAGTGGGTTCTCTCTGCAGCTGGACACAGGGCAGAGTCTGATAATCCTCTGTCTGTAGAAAATAACTTGCAATTTTAAACAGAAAAAACATGGGGAAATTTTGTAACTGTTCTCCGTATTTTTATGAGCACTACAATTTTTTTTCATCTTTATTTGTCGTTTATCTTCATTTTGTCACTATGTGTTGTGTGACTTCCACATCTTCTGTGTAAGGTGCACGTTTACCAAATTGGAAATTGTCTTTTGCTGCTGCATCAGTAGAAAAACCTGAGAAATCTAACTGAAGTAGTGGGTTATGTGTTTTAATGGACACTTTTTTTGGCATGTGGAGGACAGCAAATGCTCACATGTTCTTCCTACACAATAAAGGCTATGAAAAAATGTTCTTCTTAGAACGGGATGTTCTTTTTCTCATTTCCCTCTCATTTAGAAAAGAATGTTCTTTTTCTCATTTTGCAGATGAAAAGCACAGACTCCTGAGCCAGGTTGTGCGGCCGCAGGAATCCCGGTCACTGAGCCCCTCTCACGTCACGGAGGAGCGGCAGAGCCGCTGGAAAGAAGAAGAGCGAAAATCAGACAGAAAGGAAAGTTCCCGGCGCTATGAAGAACCAGAGTTTAAAGAGAGGATTTCTTCAGCAGATAAGCAAAGAGATCAGCCAGATGCTTCAGAAGGTTCGCGGTCCAGGGTTCAGGAAAATCTTGGACACCGTCCTTCTGAAGAAAGAGATGCTTCTGATAGAATGCATGATGACAGCAAGAAAAAATCTAAGATACAGAAAAAGGCCACGAAGAAGAAGAAAGATGATGACAGTGGGGTGGAAAGGTACGCTAATGAACCAGCAGCTGAGGAAAGCCAGGTCTTTTCCCCTAAGAAAGGTCAAAAAAGGAAGAATGTGGAGAAAAAGCGGAAGAGATCCAAGGGTGATTCTGAAATTTCTGACGAAGAAATTGTTCCACATCATAAAAAGAAAAAAGGCCCAAGAACCCCTCCTGTAACTAAAGAAGAATTGGTTGAAGCACCACCTGAGAAAGCAGTGGCAGAAGCCCCCACAAAAAGAGAAGATACAACATTTAGTGACTGGTCAGATGAAGATGTTCCTGAACGTGGTGACATTGTTGTTCCAGAAAGAACCACTGAGGATTCCCATAGAAAAAGTCACAGGACGAGGGTAGAAAAGGTGGAAGCCCCTCATGTTACTATAGAGGATGGACCACACCGTAAGCCTGTGGACCAGAAGCGCAGCAGCAGCCTCGGTAGCAATCGGAGCCATGCCTCCAGCAGGCTCAGATCCCCCTCCAATGAGTCAGCGCATCGCAGTGGAGATGATCAGACTGCACGGAAGAGGATCCTGCACAGTAGCTCTAGGGACAGGGATAGGGATAGGGACAGGGAGAAGAAAAGCCTAGAAATCACTGAAAGGAAGTCCCGAATTGATCAGCTGAAACGAGGGGAACCCAGTCGCAGCACGTCTTCAGGTAATAAGATATATTTTAGTGAGACTGACCTATCATTCTGTGTACAAGTCCCAAATTGTTCTTCATGGCTCTAATTAGTGTGATAGGAGAGGGAGGTCCTGTCTGCATTTCATTCTAAAACTAGAATGAATTAAGATTTCTGCAAGTGTTAATATATTTGAAAATCTGATTCTCAGTGGACAGGATTACCATTTTGTGTACACCAAAACATTCAGTTGGATTTGGTTCGTGCTGTCTGGGGAATAAAGTGAATTGTAGGACAGAAAAACCTCATAAAGAAAATGCTTGTGCTAACAGAACATTGAGGTAGTTTTATCATCTAAATAATGTTCTTAAATCTGTTATTATTGTTAATTTTGGTGTGGAAATTCCTGAAATTATGCAAAATGAGATAAATTTTTTATGGTTCCTGTTAGGCATACTTTTAATGCACATGGAAGTCATCTTCATTGCAAATCAAAATAGTCAAATTTTTTTTATGTGTGTAGTTGCCATGAAAAAAAAAATAGGTAAAATATTTTTAAACTGAAACAGTATCAATACAAAAATGTCTTCTTCCAAAAGCATTTTGGCTCTCTGTTCTCCTCATGGTTACATGCCTGAAATTATTTTTCTGAATTCGTCATTGGTTAACTAAGGCATTCCTAGATTTTAGAAGACATGCTATAAAAATTTTGAATTTTGAGTTGATTCTTTTTCTTTTTTGTTTTTCCCCATGCCTAAATTCCTGAGTTAAGATTGTATACCTTCAGTTGATTTCTCTCACAGTAGAAAGTAGCCACTAAAATTCTTTTTTGGAAGTGGGAAAAGTTACCATGTAACTTTAAGTAAGGTTAAATCTTCTAAGGCAATGTGAAAGCATTATTAATTTGAAGATGATGCTTTTGAGAAGTATATTTTCATTCCTGAATCTTTAAAATGCTTTGGTCTAGTAAAATGGTATTACATTTATGTGTCATAGTCATGCTTATATATATATAATTTTTTATGCAGATCGTCAAGATTCAAGAAGCCACAGCTCAAGAAGAAGTTCCCCTGAGTCAGATCGTCAGGTTCATTCCAGATCCGGGTCCTTTGATAGCAGGGAAAGGCTTCAGGAGCGAGATCGACATGAACACGATCGAGAACGAGAGAGAGACAGGAGAGAGGGGAGACAGAGGGACTGGGACCGAGATGTGGACAAGGACTGGCCAAGGAGCCGGGAGCGAGAGAGACTCAGGGAGCGAGAGAGGGATAGGGAGAAAAGACGGGAGCTGGAGAGAGAGAGAGACCGACAGCTGCCTGATCCTGCTGAAAGAGAGAGAGAGAGAGCTCTTGACATCTCCTCTCAAAAGGAATCAACAAAGCACAGTGAAACAAAACTGGACAGAGATCACGAAAAAGAGTTTGATGGTGCTTGCCGGGACTCAGCGGCTTCAGAGAAGGAGAAAACAGACAAAGATTTAGGACCTTTACAAGGCTTTGAAGATGGAAATGAGGCCGAAAAGGTAGAGAGTCTAGAAGGTGAGCTGTTCTGGGAAAGAACCAGGACTAACAAGTGTTTTATTCTTTCTCTTTTAGCATAGTGCTAAATAGAAAAATTTTCTACTGAAAAGCTTATTGGTTTCAGCTTCTCTGCTGTGGAAGCAGACAATGAGAGAAATCTGATGAGCATCTTTCTTATTGTTAATCATGTTAGTGCTGTTTCTTAATTTCTAGAGAAGTCTTGAGGCAAAGAAGCATAGATCATCTGAGGTAATTCCACCAAACTGCTGTGTTTCTGAATAAGCAGTTTACTAAACTTTAATTGCCTTGTTATATCATTTTAAGATCTATTTCTTATTTTGGGAGTGACAGGTAATGAGTGAAAAAAAAAAAGAATGTGGACTTAGAACTGTTTCTTGGGGTTGTTTTCTGCCAGAGCCCAATTATCATAGAACTGTTTGATTAGTACGTGAAACATATGTATGGTTTGGCACAGTAGTCCAAGAATACCTTTCCTGAGGTTATTTTACAGATCTTTCCAGATCTAGCCTTATCTGAGATGATCTCAGTAATATCAGCTGAAAATGCAGCTTCATTTTCCTGGCCCTAATGATACTGGGGTGAGTGTGCTTAGAAAGGGGTGAACACTGACAAATTTCTAACAGTTTGTCACATGGATTGGAAGCTTGAGATTTGCAAGAATAGGGAGTTGTGATGTGCTTTTACATGAACAACATAAAAGAAAGAGTCTAAATCCAGAGTAACTGGCGTATGTTACGGTTATGCTCATTGTGTTTGCCATTCTTAAGAAGTAGGAATTACCTGTAGTGTTCATTGTTAATTTGGGCTGTTAAATCAAATGCTGTCTCAAGAGCATGGTGAGGAATATTCAGCACTTAGGTCTTGTACCTGATTACTCACAAAGTGGTCTTTAGAGTTGAGAGATCCTGTTGGGAAAGTTTCATTTAAGGAGATTATCTGTGGAGTGGAAGCACTTGACAAAGATAGTATTTGAAATGAGCCTGGAAAAGCCTGATTTTGCTACAATAGACAGAATTAACTGTTTTTAAACTAGAGGAAAAGCATGGTGTGATAAATCTGAGAGTACCATGTAACTTGAGAAAAGAGGTAATGAAAGGCCATTCTTGGGTACATGGCCTGTTTCCACGAGGGCACCTGTAACCATATAGGCTGTGCATGTGAAATGTGTTCTTCGATCTAGCCTTTCAGTTTTGATGTGTATTTTTTGTGTTTTCAAAGATTGTGTTCTAAATTCTCTGCAGGTTATCATCTGTAGGATGTTATGGTATATTTAGGATTT
>JAYDZK010000001.1:53955030-53975424 GCA_034509185.1 Euphonia xanthogaster
AAAATCTATTTTGTAAAATATTAGATGGCATTCCATTTTATTAAAACATATTGTATATAGCATGGTTATGATTTTCTAAGGTTTAGTATACTTCATTATCTTCATTACTTTGTGACTCCTCTTTGCGTTGCTCCACTCAGCTGATGACTGTGTTGAGTTTTTAATGCAGAATTAATATAAAATTACTTCCACATAAGAGTGGTGAAAGATAGTCTAGAAATTATCAAACTTTTACTTGAAATTCAAAATATAAAATAATTTTTTAAAATTACATATTGAAAATCATGAATTGTAATATTTTAAATTTCTTAATACAGTAAAATTTTAATGGGTCCAGGCATGTAGTACTGATGAACGAGTGTATCTGGTACATCAGTGTGGAGGCAGCAGATGGATCTTACAGGCAGTGAATATTTAAAGTTATAAGACACAAAATGAAATCTAGTGTGGATCACCTTATTCTCCTTTCTAAAAAGGAAAAACTTGTTAGAAAGCTTGTTAGATGGGCTGATGTTAGGAAGGTATGTGGTATTTACTTGGGCAAATTACTGTTGTATATTGTCTTAACAAAATATGTCAGGATATTACTAAATTATCTTCATGTTTTGAACCTAATGTGTTTGCTTTAGGAGTGGGCTTAAATAATGCCTAAAATGCTATGTGCTTCCTCCAAAGCATTGCCAGATGATCTGAGTAGTTTGTTTATGCTCTACTGGTTTGTCTTTTACTTGCTTTTTCCTTGCTGATTTTTAGGTTAGTTGAGGTGACTCCTTTTTCTTCCCCCACAAAGGCAAGCCAAAAAAAAACCCCAAAGAACAGCTGGGGAACTTAAAATGGAAGCAGTTTCACTCTGGCTGAGGGAGCTTGAAGGTATCAGAATAGTCATTCACAGAGGAGGATCTCTGTAAATTCTGTCCAGTTTGTGTGGCACAACTCATTGTTAGTACCCATGGTGGAGAACCGTAATAAAGCCTGAGTTTGGAGCAATGCAATTCTGAAGTGCTTGAGTCAGATCTTTCAGTCTTGGAGGTGAGAGGATGTCCCTTTTGTGAACTGCAAAACTCAGTGTTTGAGTGTCTTGTGTTCCCAGGTTCTAAGGAATATGTTTCCACATACAGCACACGTATTTGTGTGTGCAGATAGTATGTGGATGGAAAGGAGGGTAACAACTAAAAGAAGTTTGGCATGGTTTTCTAAAAGCTCTTCTTGTGACTGCTACAAAGAGTCTAAAATTCTGTACATAATTGTTTCATTCAGGATACATGTTACCTTTTGTATTTTGGAGTTTTGTTACTTATTTTAGGATCTTTGAACTGAATCCTGATTTTAGATTAATGTGCTAAAGCATCTGAAAGACTTAGTGGCACTTAGATTTTTATAAACTATTATTATAAACTACATATCAGATATAAGATAATCAACATGTATGTTGTGGAAATGGCCTTCTCTGAGCAGTTTGACTAATATTGCACCAAAAAATTGACCAGTGTATGTAAAATTCAAACTGCCACATTGTGTATGGAAGGTATAACTTCACTGTTTCTCTGGGTTAATAACAGTTTTTAGGTTGAATGTACTTGTTCCTAAAAGCTAACAGTTTAGTTTGCTAAACCTTTTTGTCTTCAGGCAGTGTACAGCATGTTTAGAAAGCAAATATGATTGATTTAAAGCTACAATATGTATCTGTCTCTGTAGGAGGAGAGGATGAAACAAAGACTAATGATGTGCAGTCACTGGGGTCTGGTGCTGGAGAATACGAGCCTATCAGTGATGATGAACTGGATGAAATTCTGGCAGGTGATGCTGAAAAGCGTGAGGATCAACAGGAGGATGAGAAGATGCCTGGTAAAAGTATATCAACCCCCTTTTGTGATTATTTGAATGTAAAGATTTGATCCGTGTGCATATAATGTGATGTTGACAGTATTTCTGCATTAGGAGTGCAGTCTGTGAGCAGATTCTCTCTGTGCTTGAATGCTTTCCAAGTGCATTGGGAAGAATGGAATTGCCTAATTGTCCTAAGTTCAGTTGGGTAATCTGGGCTCTGTGAACTAGCTTTCTGAGCATTTAATTTGAATTCATCTTAGCATGTTTAGTTGTACTGTGACTTTTCTGAATGCATAAATAATATCTCCAAACCTGCTAGCTAAGCAGGATCTGAGCAACGTTTCACGAAGGAATTGCAATAAAAATAAAGCAGAATATTAGGCATGGGTTAGGGTTTTTTAATCCATATAGCTTTTTATTTCTATTTCTTTTTGTATTCCTGCCATTTCCCACACATTCAAGTGAGTTTTGACATTCTTACATGAAAGGTCCAAGAGGTCTGCAGAACAAAGTTCATCTAGTATATATTGCTTTCAGGAGACAGCCATGTGCACAGCATGTGAAATTAATCAGCTGTAGTAAGGGGAGGTGATGGGTTAACTCATTCTTTGTCAATGTTTTTGCAGATCCAGTGGATGTTATAGATGTAGACTGGTCCAGTCTTATGCCAAAGCAGCCAAAAGAACCACGTGAGCCTGGAGCTGCGCTCTTAAAATTCACACCAGGTGCTATTATGTTGAGAGTTGGCATTTCCAAGCGACTGGCAGGACCAGAGCTCTTCACCAAAATAAAAGAGACATGCCAGAGAGTGTTAGAAAAACCTAAAGGTAACTTCTGCAGGGATTAAAGTGTCTTTTTTGTGTAGTGAAAAAGTCCTTAGGAAATGTGCATTAGTTCATTATTTTAGGTTTCAAAGACCACAGAAAGTGTATAATGAGTATTGTGTGAAAATTACAGAAATGGGATACAGCAGCATGTTAGTCAGATTAGTGTTTTGATTCCAGCAATGGTGAGGAGGTCTAGACTAATAAACAAAACAAAATTACTTTTATCTTAGTGGAATATTCTTTTTGTGAGACCATTCATGCTTTCCGAGCCTAAAGTGTATTAGCAGTTTCTTTGAGAGCTAAATATCTTTTCCAGTGAACTGTATTATTCCGTAGTAGTAGTATTTCAAGAAAGAAACAAGATTTCTTATTTTCATACTAAGGATCCTTTCTAGAATTCATAGGTAGGGGTTTTGGATCAGAATGAAGGCACTAAGTTAAATATGTGTATTATACCTCTAGTAAAAGTGGGAAATACAATAATTTACAGGTTTGGAATTGGAACAAAGTGTATGTCGTAAGACATGCATGACAAATGGCATAGACATCAGTTGTACTAGTGCTGTTTACTAGAGTTCTGAGTGTTAGCAGGGCTTTTACATGAGGAGTACTGATTTTTCTCTTTCACATCTCAGGAACCAGTTGAGCTGCTTGCAACAACTTGCATGGTAGAGTGGTTCTTTTGGGACTATGAAACATTTGCTTTCCATGCAAATTATTGCAGGATCTAAATGTTAGAAAATTGTGGCTTATTTAGAAAATTGTGGCTTATAAATAATATTATCTGTGGAGCTCATGGTTTTTTTTACTTGGTGAATTCTAGTTGCTAATTTGAAACAGTGCCTTTCACTTTACATTATTCTTTGTGCAGTTGTCTTGTTCTGAGAACCTCACAGTCTCAGATGGGGGGCGGGAAATCCAAAACTTCAGCTGTGCTAATCACCATCAATGTCACTGTTTGCTTGAGCCATTTAAATTACTTAACTGTATGAATCGTGAGCTGTTACCCCTGCTCCTACTTTTTTTTTAAAGTCAAATAAAATACTGAGTCTTCCTGAGCATACAAGCTAATAATAGTCAAGGTATGAACTGTGTCTCTCTCCCTCTAAGCTTTAATTTCACTGTATACTTCAACAGTTCTTACCAGGGATTCCTTGCAACAGCAATTGCACTGCAGGATCACTCCACCTGGCTGTTTAAAATGATACCTGAACTAATCTCTGAAGCAATCTTTGCATGCTTCCCTAGGAATAAAGTCCTTAGTGATAACAGGAGGCTCTCCAGTACTGCCTTTGGACTGTCTTAAGTATACTTGGATTCAGCAGAACCTTGTTCTGGAGAGGATGGGGGATTTGAAGTGCCCCTCTTGATTTCCCTTTGGTGTGTGTGTGCAGTCTCTCACACATCAGAGTTCCTACACTGCCAGTAGGCTTTCAAGTGTGAGCACTTCCTCTGCAATCTGCCAGGTGAATGTTCTCTGTATAGAGATTACACAGCCACAGCACATACAGTCTAAAGAAAGGCACAAATACAGTGCCCTGAAAACTGAACGAATCTGAGCTAGGTGGGCTCAGTGTGTGTAAAAGTGCAAGTGTAGCATTTTCACTCTGGACTTCATGGTTGTATAATTTGTCTCCCTGTCTTATTCCTGAGGTTGGTGTTCCCATCTTTGTTCTTGTTGAGGAACAAATTGAAATATTTCTGGTAATACTATTAAATACAGAAAGTAGGGGAATGATACCTTGTTTCAGGGTGTGCATTTTAAATTATTTTTTCTTTGGAAACAAAAATCTGTACAATGTGATGTGATGGTATTGAGAATTTTAGCTGACTTGCCCTCTATTATATGCAATTGTTCCTCTAAGGATATGGACATGCTTACTTGCCAGATATACTCAGCAAGCATCTGGCATCTGAGAAGGCTCTGCAAGCTGTCCATGTTACCTTTGAAGTGGCCTTTTTGTGTCTTGTCACTTATTTCCATGTTTTGATTGTCCATTGAGGTTGTCTTTGACTACAGTGCAGTTCTTTTTAACCTGCCCTTCATTTCATGTAACTTTCTTGTTTCTTTTCACCTTGTTTAAAAACTACTGAGTTTCATCCACGATCTGAGTGGTTTAAAAAATGCATCTTTGTCCTCTTCTGTGTTCATATTGCCAAACTGCTGACGCAGCAGTCTTTGCTTTTGCCTTTTTTTTTTTTTTTCCCGCTTTGCTGTATTTTCCCTGGGGTTCTTCACATCTTGAGTGAGGTGTTAAATTCTCTGCTGAACACCCAGCTTTACTATATAGAGGCAGATGGATTGGACTCAGCCACGTACCTTTCCAGCTTTTTGCCTATTACATGATAATCTTCCTATTTACTGTAAAAGGGCTACTGTAAATCAATGAGCTTTGGTCCAGCCCTGTGCGCTCTTTTTGTCTTTGCATTTCATAGAAACAGACTTGTTGCAGAGCAAGATTCACCTCAGGATGCTTCTTTTCTAAAAGTGTACTTTCTGCACACTGTTTCTTTTGGTAAATGTGTTGAAGGACTGGTCCTGTCACCTTGAGTTCTGTTAAATGCTTTAGGTAAGCCAGTAGGAAGGGGTAGTCCATTGGCAGCTGCTGACTTGTTCTCCAGGTTCGTCCACCACAAATGAAAAAATTATTCTAGATGGTTGTGTTTCACTTCTGCATAGCCATACAAAAACAGTGTTGATACTAGCACAGTTACCTGATGTCTTGCAAAGAAGTGAAACTTGGGGTACTTTATGATAAATGCAAGTGGTAAGCAAACACCTTTTGTCCGTCACATGTCTGCCCATAAATCATGCCTCGTCTTCTGTCCAAAGCTGTCACTTGATTTTTAGGCTTCCCAGTGATTGCTGTCTCAATATTGCTTTCCAGTGCTGAAACTAAATACAAGGGTATCCATCCTTCCCTTTCAATTGTGAAGGATTTATTAATGTTATTTTATAAACTCAAATACTCTTTTTTTTTTCCAAACCTTGATATTGTTTAGAAGGCAGAAATACAAATAGAAAACATTAAGAAAATTCTTGTGACTGTATGGTGCTGTTCAAAACTACCATATATATATTAATCTCTGCAAATCTCAATTCTTTCTAGATGCAGAAAACCTTTTTGAACATGAACTGGGAGCACTGAACATGGCTGCTCTTAGGCGAAAAGAAGAGAGAGCAGGTCTTCTCAGCAATCTGGGTCCTTGCTGCAAAGCACTGTGCTTCCGCAGGGATTCTGCCATTCGTAAGCAGCTCATGAAGAATGAAAAGGCAAGTGGTCTGCTGACAGTGCTGGGTCAAAGTGTGGGAGCACAGATGCCCCTAAGCAAAGCTTTTCTCTGGGAGATAATTTTTGTGTTTGTTGTTCTGAAGGAGATCTGGTCCTTTAAATAATAAACTGACTTTTATTTAGAGATGTTGCAAGGTATTTATTTTTTATGTAAATTGAGAGATTAATTTAAATTTGAGACTGGAGCTAGTTCCTGTTTCTTATCATTTTGTTGTTTAAATTCTGGAGATACATTTGCTATATTTAGAGAATACATAATAAAAATAATTAGGTAAAATATTATTTCAAAGGTAACTGTTGAATGACTTTCTTGCTTAAGATTCCATGTGCTTTTATAAGAATTGTAAGAATCTAAGTTAAAACTTCTGCAGTGGGTTTTATGATTTTGTATGCTAGTAGAAAAATCATTAATTCTCCAAGTCTTTTCTAGTGGTACGATTAGTATGATTAAACCTGGAATTACTGAGAGTACTTGAGGTTAATTTCCCAGCTTGCATGTTAAAATACATTGTTTTCAGTTCTTCCTTTTTTAAAATTCCATTTCCAATTTCAACAGGGTGCAACAAAACAAACTTACACAAATTCAGCAGCAATGGACAGCGACTTGTTACGGTTGAGTCTACGGTTATTCAAACGAAAGACTGTGTGCCAGGTTCCTGGGCAGGAAAAGACAGAGGACAGCAAAATTCCACAGCCAGCTCTCCAGCAGGAAGTGTGTGTGACTTGAAGAAATGGCTGCAGTGGCACTTCCTTGATTTTGTGTTGATTTCTCACTACCAGTGTTGGTGTTGCTGTTTAGAACTGCCGGTTGTAAAGCGGCTCTAGAAGATGAAAGGAAATATTCCATTTGTACACAGTTAAAAGAGTATTGGTTTTAGATGCAAATAGGAGTGAAAAATTAAGACTTCTGTGTGGAGGTCTCTGCGATTTTTGTAATATTGAACCTTACACTGTAACATAAACCTGTTTTATGGTGCATCAAGTGTAATAATGTGAAGATGTCTGGTTTAGCAGTTTATAACATCAAATGATATTAAACTGAGGAAAACTGTCGGTGTATCTTTTTCCTTATTATGAATGGGTATTTCCACTACCACTTTGGCCCCTCAGTACACTTCTGAAATTTGTTAAATAGCTGTGAGTCTGTTTGCCTTCTTTTTTCCAAATCCCTTTCTTATAGTAGCCTCTGGTGTGGATTTGGATCAAACTCTAGCCCTTTTCCATCTTTAATGTAGGTTTCCTTTAATGTAAAGGAAATTTCCTTTAATTCCTTTTGGACACAAAAACCTAGTCCAGTCAGTTAAGGCTCCCTTTTTTGTTGATTAAAGAGAAAGTTAAAAACAAACCAAACAAAAAAAATCCACTCGAAGAAATTATTTATGACCAGTTTTAGGTGTCTATACTTATGAGACTAACTGCATTTTGGAAATGCTGCCTGCTTTCAAAAGGACTGACTGGTGCATTTTGAAAAGCACCTGAAGAGAAGCGCAGTCATTGGTCACAGCCAGCAGGGCTTTGTGTGGAAACCTGCTTTTCAAATCTGATTTCCATTTACAACAAGGTAACTACCTGCTTGATCAGGGAAAGCCAGTTGATGTAATCTTCTTGGATTTCAGTAAAGTTTTTGGTACTGTCTCTCAAATACCCTTCTGGACAAAAGGGGTATCCAGGACACAGCTGGATAAGCACATCATGCGATAGGTGAGCAACTGCCTCATGGGTCAGGTACACTGGGTTATAGTGAATGGGGTGACATCAGAGTGGTGACTGTCACTAGTGGGGTTCCACAGGGCTCCATCCTCAGCTCTGTGCTCTTGGTCATCTTCATTAAGGGCTAAGTAAGCTTCCCAGTGATACTAAGTTGGGAGGAACTCTTGATTCCCTGGAAGGCAGAGGGGCTCAGAAAAGAGGCCTTGACAAATTAGAGATGGGCAAATCACCACCCATATGAAGTTCAACAAGGGCAAGTGCCAGATTCTGCACCTGGGATGGGACTGTCCTGGAAGTATGGACAGACTGGGGAATGAGAGCCCCATGGAAAGGGTCCTGAGGGCCCTCGTTGATGGCAGGTGCCCTAGCTGCCAACCTTGTCCTGGAGTGTTTCAGGCGCAGCATCACCAGCTGGGCAAGGGAGGGGATTGTCCTGCTCTGCTCTGAGCTGGGTCTGCCTCATCTCGAGTGCTGGGGGCAGTTTTGGGTGCCACAATATAAACAAGACATTCAACTATTAAAAAGTGTCTGAAACGAGGACAGTGAGGATAGTGAAGGGCCCTGAGGGGATGCCATAGGAGGAGCAGCTGAGGTCACTTGGTCCATTCAGCCTGGAGGAGAGCGCAGACCTCATTGTGGTCTTCAGCATCCTCACAAGGGGAAGAGGAGGGGCAGGCACTGATCTCTCTGGTGACCAGTGACAGGACCAGAGGAAACAACATGAAGCTGAGATGGGAGGTTTAGGTTGGATGTCAGGAAAATATTCCTCACCCAGAGGGTGGTTGGGCCCTGGAACAGGCTCTCCAGGGAAGCGGTCAGAGCACTAAGCCTGACAGAGTTCAAGAAGCGTTTGGACAAGGCTTTCAGGCATATGGTGTGATTCCTGGGGTGTTCTCTGCAGGGCCAAGAGTCTGACTTGGATGATTCTTGTAGGTCCCTTCCAACTCAGGGATGAATTTTACATTCTGTTAATTATCAGGGCAGTTCAATCCCATGCAGCAGCCTGATGGTGTTTCACAGTTGCTGAGTTTCAGGAGGTTTTGTATGTTAGCTGTAGAGGCAGTGACCAATGATGTTTTTGCTGGTTATTAAGATTTCAGAGGCATGTTAGGGACTTGTCAAGCCTGGGCTCAATTTTGTAAGAATTGTTTTATTACAAAAGGGGTGAGGGATCTTTGGATCATACCAGTAAGGTATCTTTAGGTAGTCTGTGTTGTCTTCCATATGAAACCAAGACTTCTAAAACCTCAGACTAAGTCTCAGTATACACCTCTGTACTTTTCCTGGCACTAAACTTGAACTGTTACTTTGAATTCTGCTCATAGAGGATTGAAAAAAAATCCATAGCTATACCTTGATACTGGATTGATTTTTTGTTCTCACGCAGGTTGAAAATGAGTTATGAACCACTAAATTTTTTGACAAGTTTATCTCAGTTTCTTATCCTTTTTCTCCACTTGGAACCAGCACACTGTGGTGGGATGTTGAGTGCTAACAGCAGGTCTGTCTCACATCTGTTGTGATTGCTGACAGTTGTATTGGCTTCAGGCAGAGGCCTAACTATGAACAGCAATGCAATTTCAAATACAGAGATTTCTTACTACGATGCTTTCTGTAACACCTAGTACCTAAATGTTCTTCCACTACATTTAAAGAATTGTTGAAGAAGACATGAGGAAGTTTCTAGTTCTGGTTTTAGTTCTATTTTTTTAAGTGCCCACACAGCAATGTATAGTATTCATATCAAATATAAATAATGTGAGAAATCTCTGCCTTCTTTTTTTTTTTTTTTTAATTCTTACTAAATTATGTGACTCAGGCAAAACTTCATTTTATATCTTTCACTTGCTGGACATTTTTAGCTTGCTAACTATTATTTGTGATGTCATTGATGGTTTTATATACACTTCTAAAAAATAACGTGTCTTAAACACTGTAGTACCTGAACAGGAGTTAACAAACCAATTCTATTCAGCATTTAAATGTGCTCTCACCTGTTTTATAGCTACAGTAATGCTTCCTTTAAGCTGAAAGTATCAGATCATTGCTACCGATTATGTTAAAGCCTGTTTTAACCTCTGTCTCTAAAAGACATAAAAATATTTGATAGCTAGAAACAGCCTTATCTAAGACCACAGTACACAAAATAGATCAATGGTGTGGCATTTAATTACACTGTGCTTTAAACCATCTTCCTGTAAAACAGTCAAGGTGTATGTGTGCACTTAGTTTGGAGAAGAATATTTCACATTACCCTAGAAAATGCAAAATAAAGTAGGTCTGATGGGCTACTATGAGTATCTCCTGAAGTGATAGTGTCCTGTCAAAGCCAGTGCTGAGCTGTACCATCATTTGCTGGGATTATACAAAGAGCAGTGCTGAAATTGCCTCTTACACGCCTTCACTTTTATTCAATTTGCAGCACTTATGACTGCAAAAGTATGTTACAATACTGGGAGAAAACATATGTGTTCCTGTGGGAAGCACTAAGATTTTTTTTCAAGCATTTCCCTTCACCTGGCAGGAATTACTGTACAGGTAGAGCGCAGTAAGTGTGAAGCTCCTGTGTATGAGTATTTTGGCCTCCATCATTCTAACTAAAAGTAATGTTTAGTTTGCAGGGAATATAAGTTAAAAACTGTCATCAGGTAGTTTTACAATAGCCTTAAGAAAAGGAGAATTGCCCACATCCCAGTTTCAGAAAAAGGCATGAAACTTGTCTGAATTACAGACCTTGCTTTAGGACCTCCCATCTTTGGACCCTCCACACCTTCCCTGCGTTGATCATCATTTCTTTGATGGGTCTTCTTGCATCTTTTCCTTCCTCCCCATTTGTCTCCTAGCTTGATTTTGTGTGGAAAAAGAATGGGTGGAAGAATTTTACATTTTACATTTCACATTTTGCAAGGCTTCAGGAGGATACACAAGAGCCTGCAATGTATCCAGCAGTGGGGCTAAATGCGTGCCTTGGGTGCCCCTTTGTGTTCTGGCTTCAAGTCTGAAAACATGGAGAAGCATCTCTCCCTACTCAGTTTCTCCTTTTAAGCTGTGGCAACGACTTTAAAGCAGTCCCTGAACCAGATTAGAGACGTCTGTCCTCTCTGCTGCTAAGCCCATGCTGTGCCTAGTTGGGTGATAAATTAGTTTGAAGCATCCCTGAGGTGCCGCTGGCACGTGGCGCTGCAGAGCAACGAGCTGTGCCTGTGCTGCTGGATGAACCCGGCTTTTGTCCCAGTGAAATGCTGGGCACAGCTCCTGCAGCCAGAACGGATTCAAAGGCAGCATAGATTTTTAGAGGCTCAAGACACAAATGGCACTATGACCTGTATCTTGGGGTAGTGTCACATTCATTATCCCAAACAGTACTTCAGGGCTATTGCTGCTTCAGCTAGTGGGGGGAGATAGGGATTTTAACAGTGGGCCATCTGCACAGTGTACTCAAAAGGCAGAGTTTAAACAATTTTTCTAGATTAAGGCTTTTATTTGAATTGCCTTGACACAGTCGTATTCTCCTTTTCCTGATGTAGAGATGCCCTTCAGCAGGGGACAGTCTGTCTGGAGCTGGACACAGCCTGTGTGTTTAATTCCAAAATTTGCTACCAGCTAAAAGGGTTCAGGAACCTCTTGTTTTGCAGTAGCAGTCAAAGTCTGTTTTTCAAAGGGTCATTTCACAAAGCAGCTGGTTTTATTGTGTAAGTCTTCGTTTTAATGCCAATTGAAGGCCCAAAGTTATAGTACCAAATGCTTGGTCTCGCTGCACACATTGTAAAGTGAGTGAGGGACTGTGGCAGTGTGGGTGTTCAAGGTGTTTTTGGATGCAATTTGGATTTGGATGCAATTGATAATGGTAAATGAATTGTTGAAATAATAATAAAAAGCTCTAAGCAAAGCTCTAAACTCCAAAGTAAAGCAGTGTGACGAAACATCAAGATGTGAGGAGTTTCTTCAAAAACTAGCCTCCAGAAATTTGAAAATTTGTCCCATCAAACTCCATAAAGGAGATCAATCATGTGGGAGAGACAAGTACTAAAACAAAAGCCCAGAGTTTTATGGAAGAAGACTGGTTTTGTACTGAACAGCCAGTGTTATTGCCTCTCCCCTATCAGCAGGAATCAATTGATGAAAGGGGGAAGATAAACATCATCTGGGAAAGCTTAATTTCTTAATATCAGCTTTCACTGCTGCGGGTGCATCTACCACAGGCTTGCTTTCTTTCATTAGTGATGAAGCTGAGGTAATACCTATAAAAATTGAAGTGTCAGAATACATGTTAGTACAAACTGCTGAGGCACAGAGCAATGTGCTGCCAGATTTTAAGTGTATGTTCATATGTGAAAGGGCTGTGATAGCTGCAAGCGTGCAGTTCCTAACCAAGGGAAGACTGAAGCAGTGGGTTTTGGATGAGGATTTTAAGAAAGCTCTCAGCTTTGGGTAGAATGGAAGATGTTCTTTCTCATAATTTATACTATGAGTATGAGGAGTGCCTGGAGCACTGCCTGGAAAGTACTTGAGGAAGGGAATAACAGAAATGGGGCACAATTTGAGTCGCATAGGTTGCAGTTTTCAACTCAGGAGTGTGGCTTCACACTCCTAAAAGCTGGGGGCTTACTCATCAGAATGAAGGAGGCAGAAGGATCTAGGTGTGCTAGGTGAGTACATGAAGCACTGGTGAAATAGCTCTGGAAACAGGCTGTGTGGCTGTAACACGGTTCCAGATGGGTGTTTCCAGCAGGGAGAGGAGTGGTTTTACTGCTGTGTGTAGTACCTGCAGATTCTCACCTGGTCTGCCCTGCTCTGCTTCCCTGTGCTTTCAGAAGCTGGATTCAGCCTACAGACTCAAAGAACCCTGAACATGAGAACAAGCACAGAATATGAATTCTGTCTTCTGAAAAACTGAGAAACAGGGAGAAAAAACTGAAGGTCAGAAAAAGAGCAGCGGGGGCCTACACTGCTGATATGTACTTTAAAGATGGCTACTGAGATCTGAATAGGTGCACACAAGGTTTGCCTTCTCTCTGAGTTGCAGAGGTGCTTTGTGCCAGCACGAAACATACAGTTGGCTCTTGGACATGGTGCCTGCATCTGTGCCTTGCATGCTCACAGAAAATGTGCTAGCAAGAGATTTCAGACAACTTCTGAAATGTCTCGCACAAGGTTAGCAGGAAAAAATTAAGCTGTAGAGAGTGAAGAATAAAGAAATGACACGAATTTAAAATTAACAAGGAAACAGAAGGAAAAACAGAGGATTAACTGACCATGTCTCATCACAAACAGCTCACAGTGGGTGACCTCCTTGTACTTTCCTGATTTGGGAAGGAGCTGACTGAGAAGCAAGATGAGAAAATTTGCAAACCACAATTACAACTGGAGGGAAACCCAAAGAGATGTGTTTGCTGCCATGTGGCTCATTCATTTAGTTAATTTCAAGTCCTTCTGCCAATCAGCATCAAGATGTCCAAAAGTGACTTTATTTGGTTCTCTTGACATGGCTTCAGTCACAGGGGTCTTTAGGGATGGATTCAGTGAGAAGCTGCCCGGAGCTTCCCTCATATCTGGCAGATCCAACGCCAGCTGGCTCCAGGACAGACCCCCACTGGCCAAGGCTGAGCCCAGCAGTGACAGGGGTGGTGCCTCTGGGATAGCAGAGTTAGGAAGGGGAAGGAAAAAGCCTGTACCATTGGAGATGGAGAGAGGCGTGAGAATACATGAGGGAAACAGCCTTGCAGACACCGAGGTCAGTGGAGAAGGAGGGGCAGGAATTGCCCCAGGCATCAGAGCCGAGATTCCCCTGCAGCCCCTGGTGCAGACCATGGGGAGACAGCTGAGCCCCTGCAGCCCATGGGTGTCCTTGGAAGCAGAGATCCACCTGCAGCAAGTGGAAGAGCCCACATCAGAGCCAAGGGATGCCCAAAGGAGGCTGTGATCCTGTGGGAAGTCCATGCTGGAACAGCTTCCTGGCAACACCTGTGGTCCTGTGCAGAGAGGAGCCCACACTGGAACAGGCTTGCTTGCTTGCAGGACTTGTGACCCTGTGGGGACCCACCCTGGAGCAGTTCTTGAAGAACTGCAGTCCATGGGAAGTTCTCAGGTTGAAATTAAAAGAGGACTGTCTTCCAGAGGAGGACCTCACACTGGAGCAGGGGAAGAGTCCGAGTCCTTCTGAGAAAGAGGAGGAAGCAGGAGCAGAGACAACAACTGATGAACTGACCACTGCCCCCATTCTCCATTTATTGGTGCCACTGAGGTGGAGGAGATAGAGAATTCAAGAGTAAAGTTAAGCCCAGCAAGAAGGGAAGAATGAGGGATGGTGTTCTAAGACTTGGGGTTTATTTCTCATTGCTCTACTCTGATAGCAAGTTAAATAAAACTTCCCCAGCTTGAGTCTGTTTTCCCCTTGACAGTAATTGGTGAGTGATCTCTCCCTGTCCTTATCTTGTCCCACAAACCTTTCGTTATATTTCCTCTTTCCTGCCCAGCTGAGGGAGGTGAATCCAGTGGCTTTGGTGGGCACTTGGTGTTCAGCCAGGGTCAACCCACTCTATTGACATAACACTGAAGCAGAAAATTTAATCAATGTCTATACCTTGTAGTGCCATAAGTTTGTGGTATTGGTGCCATAAGGAAACCTATAGTTCACAGGAAACTTCCATCTGATGTAGAGAGATACGTGTAAAGCCAAAAATAGAAGAATATACAGAAAAAATTATGTATGCAGAGGTAGAAACTGCACAATGAGTAGGTTTCTAATGTAAGAAAGTTTATTGCAAAGCAGGTGAGAACTTGGGGAAGGCACGTAAGATCTTAAGCCAAGGATATTAAAATTCTTGGGAGTGTGCCCTTAGAAAGGAAAGGAGTAATAGTAGATATTATTAAATTATGTGAAGTTGTAGTCCAGAAAAAGAAGCATGGAAGATACTTTTTTTCTGCTTCTTATGACAAAGCTCAGTCAATATTCAGTAAAATTGAAGACTGGCAGAACTGAACAATGAAAAAGAAATTCTTGTTTTCCTTGCAATGCCTAATTATGTTTAGAGCTCAAGCTGAAGCTCTAAACATAATTAGAGCAGTCGTGGCAGAAGCTAAAGCTTACCAAAATTTTCAAAAGGTTTAAGCATGCTGTGAGCATATACAGCTGTTTCTGGGAGGCAAACTAAGACTGTGTCTAAACCAGCTTCTTTTACATGAACTTCTACACAGTGGGGAAGGCTGTCAGGCATTGTGAGCTCGTGGTGTCCAGCAGTTAGTTTCTGTCTGAGCAAGCTGACCTAACTCCTGAACTGGGAGAGCTCCTGTTGGGAAAAGTCCCTGTCCCAGCTGCCAAATCACATAGAGCATTTAGTTGGGAAAAATTCATGTTGGGGTGAGCCAGGTTCCATCACACAGTCATTCAGACTCAGACACGTTCCTGCACTTGGGAAGCATCCTGGGCAGGTTTGAAAGTTTCAGGGTATCATATAAGGGCTTAAACAGCTCATCTCTTGGAGACTGTAAGAGCTGCTGAGCAGGCTTATGTCAGCCTGTGTGTAACTCTGGCAGAAATTAGGAGACTCTGTCTGACGGTTTTTGAATTTCCCTTTGAGGTGTCTGGTTAGGACCACCGTAAGAGAGAGATAAATTGACAGATAACATGCCTGACTGTGACATTTTCCCTGCATGATCTGAATTTCTATTTTTTTTTCATTAGGGAACTGACTTTTTCTGCCAGCTTATCCAAAAGCAAGTTGTGCAAATAACAAATGCACTGTTAAATCCACATTTAGCAGCAACTATTCTGTTCTCCACTCCCCCAAACAGTGGTACACCTCTTTGAAAATCTCATCTGATACATGAACTGTCAAAACATAAATGGGCAACTGTGACTTCTCTACTGTCTGCTCTGGAATGATAGCATAATCTATTTGCTGTATTCATGCCCTTGATTTCCATTTTTATTGCTATAATCTCACCCACTTTTTTTTTTTCTTTCTTAGTGCACAAATTATGAATATGGCCTTGCCTATTCATCAGTGGAGTCTAAAGTGCATGCAGTGTGTGATGCACAATCCTGTCTTGTTGTTTGGTCTAGTTAATGCTGCACTCATAACTACACATAAAAAATGGGAGTGCTGCCTGATGACAGCTTGGTGTAAATCATAGTATCCTCTGGCCAAAGTGGAAACATGGAGCCTTAGCAGATCTGAAGCTTAAAACAAAAAAGAAGAGGGATAATCACTGCTTTTAAAACATTTCTAAACCTGTGAAAAACAGAGTTGTGCTGCTGTTCTGTTTGTTGTACAGGTTTGAATGGACACATGAGACTTTTCCTGGAACATAGGGCCAATGGCATCACCATTTACACTGAAATGTCATCATGGGAGGGCTACATAACCACAAGATTTGTTCACAAGGAAATGCTCAAATTAGGGTCCCACTTCAGCATCATTTTAAGAAAAGCAATTTAAGACTGTTAAAATTCAGTAAGAATAAACCAGCCTGCTTTTGCTTAAATTGCTGGAGCCTATAACAAAATGTATTGGGTAGTTAATAAATAAGGCAACTGGATAGAGTTTGAGAGTCAGACTTTTTTTTCTGGCAACAGGCATATATCAGTTCTAGGCTCAGCTCAACCATGCACATCTGGATAGAAAGGAAATATCACATTTATGTATGGGAGATTCAACTCTAATTTTCACCTGTATAAACCAATGTGAAGTGTGAAGAGAATGACATGATAAAATTGATGTACTACCAAAGTGATAAATCCAATATCTGGAAAGATGTTTTCCTTCCCTGCTTGCTTCTGAACCGTAGAAATTGGTTTTCAGCTCTTCACCCGAGAACAGCAGAGGAGGATTTATCACGTGAGGTTATTTTTTTCTTTAGAAGTATTTTGTGTTGCTCTGAAAGCACCTAATCACCACAGTATTGATTTCTGTATCAAAAGGGAATATTAGATAAAAAGCAGGAGTTTTCTTGGCTTTTGTCACTGATTGTTACTGGAATACATATATATGTTTTTACTACAGCTTCCAGAGGGTAATTTCTCTGATCTGGCCATGGCAGTGGAGTTACTGCCATCGTGCTTGAGCCTGTGGGGTGCCCCCATGGTGGTCTTGGTGCCATGGAGGGGCTATGGGCTCAGTGTGCTGCTCCTGGCTGTGCACAGCTCCAATGAGAGGCACCAACATGTTGGCCATGGCCCAAGGGGATGTCACACCTCAGGCTGCCTGTGGGCAAAAGTATCCTAAGCATGTTTGGAATCAGCATCTTTAGTAGGATTTAAGTGATGTCGCTGTTTTAAAGCACGGCACAAAAGCACAAGGTCCACAGCTACAAAAGAAATATTTTATCTGCAGACATTAATCTGATAAATGCTGACATGGTCCCATAAAGGGATGGAGGAGAAATCAATGTAACCCTAAATTAATTTGAAGTGTTGGGGTTTTATAACTCTTGCTTTTTCAAGACTAGGGTAGCTTTTTGATTCATTGATCAAGAGCTGGGAAAGTTTCTTTCCAGACTTACAGAATTAAATTTCATGCTGCTTTTGACCTGGGTTTGTGGTGGACAGAGCAATATAAAGCCTGATCCCAATTATTTCTTAGCTGTCACCACTGGCCTGCTCCATCCCTCCAGTGCTGACATGTGCTGCTGTTTGTAGGCTGGCTGCTGCACAGAAGCTTGCTGGAAAAGGAGTCATGGAAGAGTTACTAGATGGCAATAGAAATCTATTTTAAACAAAAACTTTCAAAAAGCCAGTAGAAGTCTTAGGCATGTCTTAAAATACATTGTAAAGAATATTGCAAAGACCATTTTAGAGATATAGTATGCATTAATATAGCTTTCCTTCTAATTGAATCTTAGACTCCCACTGGTTAAATGAATGACTTTCTATCTACATGGTTAAATGTACTTTTTTTTTCCAGATAAAAATTTATGAACACTTCTCCTGTTACAAATCCTGAAGTACGATTTACATTGACAATAAAACCTTTAACAATTGCTAAACCAGTTAACCAGCACACTAGAACATTCTTCATCATGGATCTAGCCTTAGGAATTTAAGTAACAAACATGTTATTAACCACTGATGAGGAGCTGTTTGGAAGAGATCATTGCTTAATTAATCTTGGTACTGAGCTAATAAAAGTGTTAAATGGGCCTCTCTGTAGAACTGGGTTGTTAGTACAGATTGCAAGTTCCCTCGGGGGGGGAAATCCAAGGCCAATATGACATTAAAGTTAGCCATCCAACAAAGATATTTTAGGCATTAAAAATAACAAAGCCAAACATCTCCATTAATAATGTCGTAAGGTTCAGTGGCTGTGGATGTACGTGTGTGTATGAATTACTGTGCTCTTTCCTCTTCTGGTAAGAAAGCTTTGTCAAAAATCTTATTTAGATTCAGTGTTTTTCATCACTGTTCTGTTGTGGCATATATTAAACTTGTCGCACTTATCTGAAGAAGGCAGGTTCCACTGATCAGGAAGGCAGAATCTGACACAAACTCTTATGTCATCTGCTTATCCTAAAAAGACAAACAAGATCAAAAATCCCTTCATATTAATGAACTGGATAAACCCTCTGCTTGATACAATTTGATGCCACAGTAAAAGGCAGTGTGACCAGGTTGCCCTTGTGCTTCACAGCATTTTTAGCAGTGAGTGCTCAGGTTTTAGCCATGGAGCAAGGTGCCCATACTTAATATTAAACATTTGTTTTGGAAGGCATTATAATTCCCTGCACGAGAAGTTACCTACTGCCTTGAGCTCCCTTTTAACACACACGTTACATCTTTTGGGAGAAGAGAAAGATTCCCTAAAAAGAAAGGTTGGAAAGGAATAATTTGTCCTTGAACGGCTGGTGTTAGTAATTCAGAAAGGATACCGGTCTGCCACTAGAGCCACTTCGCCACTCAGAGGTGTTGACTGTGTGTGCCTGCATCCCATGATCTGAATATCACATTCAGTGTGTGATTACATTTGTTTTGTATTAAATGATCTCAAAAAGGACTAGGCAGAGAATTTATACCATGAAAACGGCAATATGACAAAAATGCATTCATGCGTACCTGTGTTTTTGATGTTTGGGCTTTATCTTGCCTGAATTCTTGCTGGCTTCGTATTTAATATACTGCACACACCCCCTTGGCAAAACCTGGGTGTGTCTAGGTGAGATCAAATCCTTGCGTGCCTGACTCCTCTGTGACCAGCCTTTGACATCTCACAGCTTTCTTTCACGGTCTTTTGCTAGGCACACTTGAATACTGATGAGAGTCTTGCACTTCGGGAGAGATCACCGCTTAGTGGTCCATGGACTGGCTTCTCTGTGTTGTCTATGTGGTCTCTAATGCATCACATTGAAGCACCAAGGCAAAACCTTCTTGATTAGCAAACCCTTAGAGACCTCTAAATATTGCCTCACTTCATTACTACTGCAAAATGATCAATATGCTTCACCAAAATTAACTGTACATTGGACATCTCCCTTGCCTGATTACTGTGCATATTTTGTTCCTCAAGGATAATGGAGGTTTGTTCCCTGCCTAGATGTTGTCCTCGTTTTAGGCACAGCTGCAGTCTCTATGCCTGTGTTCTTTTTGAGAATGGGCCTTAGCTACTAATCAGAAGTAGTCTGGGAAGTGCACATGATTTCTCTTTGGTTAGTTTGAGCTGAAATTCACAAATGGCAAGTGAGTGATTAGAATAACACACCCCTGTGCTTTTTGAAACATCAGGATGAGGGCTGTAATAACTCACTCCTGACTGTCTACAGCACATGTTCACAAACCAGAGATGCTTTTCTACCCCTCATTTCATGCTGACCTTTTAATGCAGTAGCCGAAGCTAATGTTGCACGTACAACATCATACTGGCTGCAATGCAAACATTGGTTTTGTTACAAATAATTAATATCGCCCTCGTCAGACATTTTCTCATTTATTATTTCCAGTTGCCTCATGGTTATTAAATGGCCACATTTCAAGTGTGGACAAGTGTCCATGATGATATACAGAGGTCTGTTAAGTGGAAGACTTAGAGGTGCCTTTGTATTACTCAGATCCCTGAGGAATACTGCTGTGGTCATGCTGTCTTCAAAGATATATTTGACCTATCCTGGGTAAGCACTGCTAAAGGTTAGAATAAATATGCATGTTTTCTATGCTTATTAAGCCAAACTCTAGACATTAAGAGAACACAAGAGGAGTTTCCACTGGACTCCCAACTAAAACAGTAAATTGCTCATGCTGGATGCACCTGCCTGCCTCAGCTCCGCTCCACTCATCCATGCTGCTGTTTTTCCATACATGCATTCATAGAAATCCATTTGCATGGAAATACAGCTCACTAGTGAAGCCTTTGCATTGTAAATCCAGCTTTAATATTATCAGCAGTGCAGCTTCCTGCTGTGCATCAAGGTCCAGTGTTTCCTGCTGTGCATCAAGGTCCAGTAAGCCACTCCTTCATGTTATGGGCTGTGAGACCCATTCCATGTCCTGTGCCTTCTAGTCTCTTGCTTTCCATTGCACCTTCTTACATGAGCAATACCAGATCCCTCTTTCTGCAGCAGAGGCCAGCTGAGCTGCTGCAGTAAGTGCAGGAACCTTCTAGACACAATACCACAAAATTGTCCAGGTGTTGTCCTCAGTAAGATCTCCTTATCAATGTTATTCTTGCAGGATCCTTTCTGTACAGAAGGAATTAGATCCCAAGTGAGTGTGAGCTTCAGTGGGGGGGTCGGTCAGTGGCAAGGTCAGA
>JAYDZK010000001.1:53975524-54003987 GCA_034509185.1 Euphonia xanthogaster
GGCAAGGTCAGAGAGTGCAAAAGCTCATCCCCTTGCAGCTCACCACCACAGCCTAACCTGTGATCCTAACCACTGTCAGCTGGATCTGAACAGTGACAGTGCTAGGGAAGAGAGGAAAGAAAAGAAGAAAATTAAAAGCAAGTGACAAGAGTACAAACAAATGTCTGGAAAAAGAAAGTGCAAGAGTTAGAAAATTTAGGAGCACATATTGTGAAATTTCTATTCATCAGGTAGTAAAAATCAACACAGAGAAAAATAATTTGCTTTCCAGGACAGACCTAGCTCCCAACATAGTCATGTTGGATTCGGACTTGTCTTTTACAAGATTCTTCTTAAGCAAAAATATGCAGTGTCTTTTTACCGATAAAAATCTGAACACCAGGATCAGAAATCCAGCTGAGGATAATCTTCAACTCCAGGAGTCCTGTTTGTCCAAGACAGGTGTCCCCCTTTCCCTCTTTGCTTTCAGACCCTGGTATTTAATTTTCTCGGTTGCTCAGGACACTCTTTTGTCTCCAGTCACAGCCCAACCACTGCAACAGTGGTCCCCATCTCCCTTTTCCCTCTCCTGTTTGGGTATGTTCCCACTGCTGCTGTGACCTTCAGAACTGATGTATGAAGCACCCCTGCATGATCCCCTGACACTAAATGTGAGGCTGGTCAATAAAACGAGGAATTTACATTCTGAAGTTAATGATGAGGAGTGAGAGCCTTCTGAACATCTGTTTCCCCTGTTTTCAAGGGGGGGCTTCAATTTATTCCTGGTTCTCAGCCACGTGGCTGTTGTCAGTAACCATCCCTGGGAAGGGCTGTGGAATGAGCTCCCTCTAAACTGTGGTACATCTCAGTTTTGGGGATATGATTGTAACAGCCATGAGGTTCAGGAAACAGCTGGAGACCCCTGTAGGGATGATGAGAGAAACACAGGGAGAGCTGTGATGTCCTCAGGTCTGAAGCTGGACTCAGGGCTGCACAAATAGGAGATTGTTCTCCAAGTGGTTGTGGTCTCTTCTTCAGGGCACCACTGTCTTGTCTCCTCAGCTGTGTCCTAGACTGGGAACTGTTGCCCAGGGAAGAGCAAAGATCAGACCTGAAGGTGAGAGAAGAGCCAGAAACTTCCCAAGTGTCAATTTCCAGAAGAAAAAGGAATAAGAGGGAAACCATAGTAGGATGAAAGCCTCAGGATTGCATGTGTATGGAAAACGAGGTAAGGAGAGACGGACGAAGGGAAACTCTGGGTAATGATCACTGTTTGGAAATGGACTTGGGCATCGGGGCAGAATGCTGTTCCCCAGTAAAACACAGGCAGAGGTGAGGCTACCCAAGAGCAGCCATCCCCTGATCCTGTGAGTGAAGAGGACAAATGGGGAGCCCTGGCACATGGTCAGGGTGTCAGAGCAAAATGTAGAATGGACTCTTTATGGAATAAAATTCCTGAGTGGATTACAAAGGCAAATATAGCAACAAATCATCCTGGTGCCCCTGCCTTCGACTTTCAAAGCCTTATGAGGGCAGGTTGTTCAGCTGTTACACCCCTCCCTCCTTCAGTGGCACTGGAAGTAACCTTCCCCTCCCAGAGTTCCCCACTTTATTGCCTTTAATAACCTCATGAAGGGTAATGAAGCACTTTAAGTTTTGTGTCAAGCTGACTGGTGTGGTGGGGGCGGGAAAGGGGGGCTTTGGGAAATTGGGTCAAGGCTTTGAGATGTCTTTGAGCAGGGGCCTGGGGTGGGAATGTGACATCACAAGGCTCAGCCCTGGGGTCAGGGTGCTGCTGCAGCAGTTTCAGCTGAGAGCTCCCTGCCCTGTTTAATGCCAGCTCCTCATCCTTTCCCAAATTCTCTTTAGTCCCTCTGTGACTTTCATGTGGAAATTTTGGGCTGAGACAGCACAAGGGTGCAGGACAGAGGATCCCCCAAGCCCCACAACTGCTGCCCACCCACAGGAAGAGCTAGAGGTGAGTTTGAGCATTCCCCTTGTCAGAGGAGTTCCCCCATGCCAAAATCTAAGAACGATAAAAGCTGGGGGTAGCTTTAAAAGCCTGTTGCCAAAAGTGACTTTCATCACACTGCCTGCAGTCATCCAATTGCTGCGATGCTGGTGCACTCCCCAAATTGGATCTGTGACAGCTGGATTCAGGGTGGAGGTGTGGGAAGCCTCCGTGGCTTACCAAATAACAGGGAGAGACAGGAAAATCAACATGTCACACGGTGTCTGCTAGCAGGCCGATGGACTTAACCAGCTCCACGTATTTTAGCATTTGTGGTGAATTTGCTTTGCTTTTAAAAGCAGACAGACTTTCAGGCTTGCAGCCATTTTGAGACCAAACACCCCACACCACTCTGTCCTCCCCATCCTATGCTGAGATATTTTTTTTGACAAATTGTCGGATAAGGATTTGGTTCCAAAATGCTGTCTCCAACATCCAATAGAATGCTGTAATAAAATGTTTGGGGGGTTTTGGCTGTTTCCCTTTTAAACAAGGTAGCCAAGAAACCCCAATTTGCATCCCGAAATGCTGATTGCATTCAGTAGTTCAGTCCAGCAGGTTCCCAGTGACACTTTCTGTCTGAGAGTTTCAGATAAAGATGGGGAACTAAAGTAGCTTAGTGGATTAAAGGAATTGCCTTTCCCACCTAGACACCTCGGCTGGAATCCGATTTTGGCGCTCAAGTGTAATTGCTCATTTGCTTCGGGGGAGGGAGGTGGGGACAGACCACGTGAATTTGTGGTCATCTGGCAACCAGGAGTGGCAGCCACTGGGACCAGGGCCATTGGCTCCGTGCGAGTTGTTCCCCTACCAGATGCTCCCTCCATATGAGATTTCCCCACAGCTGAAAATATATTTATTTATTAGCTATTTCATCCCCTTTGGCATGAAATAGCTACCCCTCACAGCAAATGTGGAGAAGCTTTTCCCAGTACCGAGTACGCTGTGACAAATTCTGCCAAATTCGTGTTCATGAAGAGTATTGCTCAGACAGAGGAGGTGCTAAATGGTTAACCTTTCCATCAGACCAGGGAGAGGCTTTGGCTGTGAAAGCACCAGTAATTTACCTTCCATTAAGATGCTGCATCTTCCCTCTATTTGAAGGCTGCAAGAAATTGTTTTCTAAATAATATGACTTTCTCTGTAAAAAAAAATATCATAGGTAATGGAAAGATTAAAACAGGGGTTGAGACACCACCAATCTATATATTCAATCAATGTCAGATGCTTTATGCAGTTGCTCTCTGCTTCCTGATACATGTTACTAGGACCATACCAGAAAGCTCAGGAGAATTTCCAGGAATTGCTGCTATTTAAACTTGCTTCTTTTTATTATTATTTTTAGTCCAGCTTTGAGGTCTAGAACAGAATAATTGGAAGTTGTCCAAATGACTGAGATCAGTGGAAAATCTTGCAGAGAACCCATTACTTTTGGTTTACAGTCCTAAGGCCACTTTCAAAGGAACAACACAGCTCTCAGGGCTGTTCCTTTCACTCTTCAGTGTGGTTGTAAGAAAAGTGAACTTTCTTAAAGGATTTGTTTCTGTGTGCAGCTGAGGCCCATCATTCCTTATATGCCAAGACATCCCAGAGCACCTGAGAAAATGTGTCCTGAAGAGCTATCTCTTAATTGTGGTGTTCTCCAAGGTGGAACATCACAATTCTGTCTGGTAGCAGCACAGTGCAATTTTCACGAGCGCAAAATTTCTCCAAGATAGTCAGATTTTGATTAGGAAGAACAGAAGCAGCCAAGCTGAGCCTGAACAGTCAATATCCCCATTTTGCAGACTTCTTTTTCCGCCTATAGTATCTAGGAAAACAGTCTATGAAAGCAGTAGGGAAGAAGGAAATCGCTTCTTACCTCTGCAAGCAGAAGCTGGTCCCACTCTGCTGGCTGAGGCACAAGTGAAGCACTGTGTTTCATGGGAATGATGTGTGGCAGAGGAGAGAGACAGAAATACCACTTAATGTCGAATTAATCCAACACGATTTAATAATAAGGCACAAAGGAACAGAATTGTCATTTACCATTGGATTTAAAATGCTTTGTGTGTAAGCTGCTCATTTAAACCCTCTTAATACACTCTCCTCTTAGCATTGGCTACACATCCCAGTTTTACTTCCCCTCGCTTCTGGGCTTTTCCTGACCCAGCTTTCATCAAAATGTGATTCAAGGAGAAAAAAGGGTTGAAAGCTGCTGCAAGAAGGGTCCACTTCTCTCCTCTCTCAATATTTTTTGTAAGAGTCTAGAAGAAGGCTGACCTCGACATAGGGCACGGTGTCATTGCCTCTTCCCTTTGCTATGTGGTGTAACTCCCTCTTGTGAGGATGCAGGAGGAAGCCTGCTCTGCAGCCCTAAATGAGGGAAAAGTTTTCCTTGATGCTGAATTGAGCAAATAGAATGGGAGATTGTTCTTGGGTACTATCTTCAGAGTTGATTCTAGGCTGCAGCCAGAGCTGATGGGAGTCTTTTCCCCGTGGAATTAGGGACTTCTGTTGTCTGTGCTGATTTTCAAGTTTCTGCATGAGAAACCCATAGGTTACAAAACAGAAACATTTGGGAGTTTCTTGACAATCAAAACTTTTCAGATCATGAAAAATCATTAAAATAATCATGTACTTGAAAACATGTATTGAGTGCAAAAGCTGTTTTTCACTGGAAAACATCAGGGACAATTTTCTTCGCCAGCCTGGCAGATCAAGTCACACACAAGCCTTAGCTCCTTTCTTACCCCATTTCATTTCCAGTTGTTTTGCCTCCTTCTGCCCAAGCGCCCCTCTCCCTCTCTGCCAGGGACAGAGGTGGTGCTGTGGTCAAAGGGTCAGTGTGTGGTCAAAGGGTCAGTGCTCCCTGGCTCAGCCCCTGCAGAAGCCTGCCAGCATCATTTAAATGTCCTGGAAACCAATGGAATTTTGTGGTCCTCTGGTGTCAGGGGAAAACAAACTAACAGATGTCCCATTTACTTCTGGAAGCAGGAGAAGGTTGGAGCTGGAAATGGGAGTAGAGCACCGAAATGAGGGAAACTTCCAGGCCCTGCACAGCTTCTTTTGTAGGCAGCAATGGGTCACTCTACCCCTGTGTCCATCCACGGAGGGACACCCTCATACTCAATGTCAACCCACTCCCCTTCCCGGTCTCCTTCCCTGTCACATAAAGATCCCTGAGATCCTCAGCTGAAATATCAATGTGCAATGACAATATTACCAGGATATATTTGTCTGCCTTACTCACACCAGATTAATTAGCTAAAGAAATTCGTATTTACCCCAGTCAGCCACTGAATACAGTTTATTTAACTTACAACGTTGAAATAACCTGGTGGTACAGAGGGTTAAAAAGGAGCAGTGAGTAGGCACTTCCAAATTGACACAGTGCCCTGAGGGCACCTCTGCCAGTAACAAAGTGCATCTCACAGATCTGACTGGGCCACAGCCCAGCAAAGTGAAGTGGATCTGTCCCAGGTTACCTGCAAATGAGACTGACATTCTAACACAAATTCAACACCCATCAGGGCTCTGATTACATCAGTCACAAAGCCTTGGAAAACCATCTGTAAGGACTTTCTCTTCTTCAGGAGAAATTAATTGGTGGGATCTGCAAACAGTGGAAAATCAGATGTACAAGAAGGAAAAGCCATTTAAGTTCTTTTCTTTGCTCAACTTTCTCATCATGGAAACCAGTAATGCCAGCAACAGCTGCTAAGTGTGAATTAATCTGGGTGCTGTGTTCCTCCTCCCCCACTTTCCTTGCCCTGGCCTTTGAGGAAGAGAAGCTCATCTCACCCCTGGATGTGGCTGCACCCTGACAAGTGACAGGAGACAAGAGATCACCACTCCAAGACTGGCAGCAGGAGGTGAACAGGACTGTGATTGTGAAAAATGTGTGGGCTGGGAAAGGTTGGATTTCCCAGGGGGTTTGAGGACATCCATGATTGGACTTTGATTCAAAGCCACCATGCCAGAAGATGTTGCTTCATGCCCTATCCTCCAGTTCTGCTACTTTGCATTTCAGATGCAGAGGCATGGTTTATAGCCTAATTCCAAAAAACAAAGACTTGGCATCTATTTTTTATGCTTTGTTAAGCAGCTGTTCGGATTTTTATGATTCAACTTATATTCATGGGGTTTTAGGTTGTGTGCAGCTATCCAACAGTAAGATTAAATAAAAAGTGGAGTCCCTTTATTGATTTGCTTTTGGTTAAAAACAAACATGTCATATATAATTGAGATGTACACTGCTTGTAGATAGTAGAGAAGACATTTATAAAGCCGTCGAAAGAAATAATTAAACTGAATATATCACAGCCACCTTTCTGAATCTTCAAACAGGGAAGTTTACACCCATAAAAGGCCGATACTCCTTCTGGCAAACTTTTAATACAATAATTTGGATAGTACTTTAAATGCCTGGCATATTTTAACCTTGGAGATAAATGAATCTCAGTGGGATTGCTAAGTAATTAAGAAAAGTGTGTCTGATGGGCTTGCTTCATATGGAGAGGTGAAATAACACTGTGAGAGTCAGCTGATCATTTGATATCTTTACATTAAACAAACAAAAAAAAAGAAACAAGGCAAACCCTGAGGCATGCCATTGTTATGGTGTGTGACAGGGATTGCTTTCAAACAAGTCTCTGTGTTAGCTGTATCATGGTTTTTAAATTGCCATTTAAAATGTAAACCAATGAGCATTCTGCAAGGAAGTCTCCTGAGACCCCCTGAGCCAGAGCATGGTGGCCTCGAGGCCAGAGGTCAGGGCTCATCTGCCCACTGGGGCTTTCCTTGATTGGGGGCGACAGCTCGCAGGGAAAGTGGCAGTGGTGGGAGGGCTCGAGGAGGAGCAGTCTGGGGTCTGCTGGCTAATTACTGGCAAGAGATCTGCAGGAGCTGTTTATTTTCAAGTAATAGGCCAAGATATACTTGAGAACTTGCTTTAGGGTTTTGTGTGGAGCCATTTGGATGCTCAGTTTTACTGAGGGCTTAGACTCCTGGTAAGAAATGTCAAAAAGCAGCTGAAACCCTGAGCCCCCAAAGAAAGGAAATCAGGCTTTGAATTACTGCCCAAGTGCGGTGTGCCATGAGGAGCAACACACACAGTTTTAGTCCCAGTGCTACTGCACACAAATCACGCTGGGAAGGCTCCCTCAGCTATTCCTGCCAGCAGAGGGATGCTTCCACATCAAGACGTTTCGCTCCAAGTAGTCGCTTTGCTGGGTAAACCTTGGAGAGCAGGCTCTGGGAATTTTCCCCCCAGCATAAAGCAGCAGAGTTATATCCCAGGCTGGAAGCTTTCAGCCTTGGTCTCTGCTGGCTGCCCAAGGTCAGGCTCTGCTTGCCCCTCGGGAGTTGGCTGCATCACAGCCAGGAATGCGTGGTGTCAGCTGGGATTTGTGCTGACAATATTGCTCTTGGTTTCAGTGAGAGTCCTCCAGCATGAAAAGCATTCCAGGAAGGAGGTGGCCGTATCCCCAGGGATGATAACTGATCTCGTTGTGAAAAACATTAGTTGTTTGTAAAACAGAGCCCCCATAAAGACATTATGCAATTAGGGCCATTGCCCCTTAAAATTATTATTTTCCACTAAAAGTTGATGTTACTATTGGTGGAGAAGTGGCTGCAGGAGCAGTCAGTCCACTTGACAATTGTGTCTGAGAGCATGGGGCAAAAGCATCTATTTATTGACTATATAAATCAAATTAATTTAGTTACATTTACAAACGCAGGAAGAAAAGCAATAAGGTCTGTCGTGTGGCTGCGCCCCAAAACAGGCGGCACTGTCAGTATTGAAACTGCTCTCCCCAGAGAAACCAGAAATGTGATGTGGCTGCAAGTATTTATTTGGTTGTTGTAATTTCCAGTGCTATATATTTTAAATTTACTTCAAGCTCTGTTGAAAGCCTATAATGGTGAGGAATTACCTGCCCAGAGGGACTCTGGGCGACATGCCCACCAGCATGAAGGGAAGTTGTGCTGTCTTGCTCCATGGAAATAGTGAATTAAGGGTTTATAACCAAGGTTAATAACTTGAGATATATCTCCTTCTATCACACAAGGAAAGTGAATTATTTATAGGCAGAAGTCCTGCCCCCCTAACTCTCACCTTCTGCCCCTCTCCACTGCTTTACCAACATCCTTTGCCCTGTCCATGACTCAAGCCACACCTAAAACATGGCACAGGATTTCTCTTCCACCTGGGATGCAAACAAGAGGTAAAAAGAGGTCATATTTGGAAAACCCTCCCCAGCATTTCTTGCTGTGGTATTTGCCATGTTATCCAAGGCCAGATGGGCTGTGTCATGCAGAACCTGGACACTTCAGCCTGCGTCTGACTTGTGAGATGCTAATCCAGGGGCATGGGGAGACACAGACCCTGTAGAATGTAGCCCAGAGGGAGCTGGCTGGCTTTCACTGCCCTGGGCACCTGGCAATTGCAATCATTGCTCTGCCTCATCTCCACTTCATTCAGCGCAATCACAAGCTGTATATTGAGCTGAAGAACAGCCCCAGAATTTGTTTCAGGGAAGACTGAAACAGAGGGGAGCCACCTCATTTTTTCCCTCCTGAGATTATCCTGAGTAAATAGTCTAAGAGTGAAATTTTGCCATCAGATATCTGTCTACACATGCCGCTGGTGTCATGGGAGCATCACACGCAAGCACAGGAGGAGGATCTGGTCCTCCAGGTGAGGCCCTTCTTCAACATCTATTTTTGTGTACAGTTTCTGGTCAGATGGGTCCCTGTGTTACCTCTGACTTCGATAGCTCAGCCTAAGCTATCTGTAGGCTGGAAAAATGCCACCAGCTGCCAGGATGCCTGCCTTTGGTACTTGTGCAGATGTGAAAGGACACATTCCAGGCAAGCTGTTCCTGGGTGCAGCTCATGCAGGACGGGCACCTCTGGTGACACGCTGGGACACGGTAATCATCTTAACAGCACTTGGCACTGGATACTGCCTCTCATCCTCATCGCTCCCCAGTCTCCATGCCATTAGCTAATTGAGCTTTGCAGCAGTGCCTCAGAAACACTGGCTTTGGCAGGCACATTTTTCAAATTACTAAATACAGATTTGAAAAGGCTACACGTGCATCTTGGCCTGTGGTCATCTGGGGGATGTGCGAGCCTTTAGCTGACAGGAGCTGGTGAGACCCTCAGATAGGGAAGGTGGCCTCTGGTCTCACCGAGACTACAAGGAAATATATGGCTGTAATGTCCCAGAAACTCTTATGAAAAGTGATTGGAAATTTAGAAAAGGGGTCTGAAATTCAGACCCTTGTCCAACCATTCCCAACCTGAATAATTTATCGTTCTTGTGACACAGAAGACCAGGGACTTCATTCTGTCTTGCTGAGTCATTTGGATACAGCCCTCCACCTCCTTCTCCGTGCCCTCCTCCTCGGTGGGGGAGTCAGGAGCAGCAGTACCTGGTTCATCAGGCCTCCTCTGCAGCCCCGAAAATCTTCTCACCATTTGATATGAGCACAGCGAGTCTGTCTCCTTCCTGTTAACTTTCCATTCTTTTGCACGTCCCCATGCGTGTGTCTCTGTGTCTGTTCTAAAGCAGCTGGACTAAAAAAAGCCCACTGGGACTCTGGCAGGCTCCTAGGGAGGCCCCCAGCATCCCGATTGCACACCAGCACTGGAGCTGAGAGCACACTGAGGAGATTAAAGGCAGCCTGCGTTGCCGACTGCCACTTACCCGACTCGGCACAGCTCTGGGAGCTGAGGGAGGGCAGAGACAGCCTCCCAGCCACAGGAAAGCTCCTCATCCCTTAAAACCTCCTCAGAGTCAGAGGCTGCCTCTGAAGAAGCTGCTGCTCACGCTGTCAGCTGGAAAAGGAGCCTCCTCCGTGCATCACTTCAGGCTCCAGGAGCTTCTTCTCTCCAACACCAGGCGGCTGAGGCCGATATGGTCCCTCCCCCCAGCCAGCGCAGCCTGGGGCAGCAGAAGTCTCCGGTGGGCACTGTTAGGCTGGCAATTGCAAGCAATAGGTCTTTATGGTAATTTGGGCACCAGGCAACCACTCTGAATAGGAAATGATGGCAGTTACTTTATCGAGTAACAGCATGAAAATGTGAAGTGCCTTTATTGAGCTGCTGGCTTGCTGGTGAGAGTTAAAGGAGATGCTCTCTCGGGTATAACATTTGCAGAGAAGTGGCATGAGATACTGCCACAAACTCCTCCTTTAATAAGCGAGCAGAGGAAGGCAGAGAATACCTAATGCAGCTGTGTGAAAGGACAAAATTAAGACGGTAGAAGCAGCAACATTTTTCCCTCGGCAGCAGATGTACCCCAAGGAGAAATGAAGATTTTCCCTCTTGACCCAAGAACTAGAAAACTCATGTAGTGCTAATATTAATATAGGAAGGATGGCTTTGAAAGGAATAAAAGAAAAAGACATCTTGCCACATCAGGGCCCTCCAATACCAGCGAGAAATTTAAGCCTCTGCTGAAGGGAAGATTAACAGGGAAGTGACCAGCTCAGCAGCTGTGCAGTGACAATGCTCTGCAGATGTCCAGGGGGTACAAAAACGACTTTTGCTCTGTGACAGATGGGGAAGACCTGGCCCCATAGTGTAAAAATATGGCAGCATGTATCCCCCGTTATTCCAAGGATGGTGCTGGACTGCAGCATTGCAAAGCAGCTCTGAGGGCAATGACCATGCACGGTTGAAGCTGAGCTGCCCAGAGGAAGCAGAAAGGCAGCACCCAGGAAACACCGGGAAAAATGTCAGAATTACAAAATTGGTTACGGTTCAGCAAATTCTGTTTTCTCCCAAGTTTTGCAAGATTGTCTGTGGAATTTATCACTGATATCTTAATTGGAGTGTTATTTAACTGCTTTTGATAGTTCTTGCCCAATGGAAGCTGTTCTTCTGAGAAAATAAAAACTGTTGAGACATTTAGGATCAATTTCTGCTTAAAGCATGTGTACAGTTCCAGTGCAGCTATTGCTCATATCGATGAATGTAGTCAAAATGGATTTCTGAAAACCTATTTGGGAAAATAATTCACCACAGATAAAGAATTTTGGTAAAGCAAACAACTTCTGACAATGCTTTGCTTTTGAAAAAATAGAGATTATTATTAAATAAGAGAAAAAAATCAGCTCATATTCTCACCTCCCATCACTGCAGTCACCCAATAGGATGGGGGGGGGGGTACCTCCTTGCATTTTTCAGGGAGATCTGTGATTCTCCTCCATGCCTGCAGGCAGCTCTGGCTTCCTTGTAGCTGCACTGGTGTTAAACCTGCCCTGCAAGCAAGTGGAGGTGTGGAATGGAGACCCCAAGGAGTGGGCAGGTCATGCCTGTAACCAGAGCACCATGATGTCTCTGTACTCATTGGTGGTGAGAAGCAGATCAGGTTCAACAAGAGAGGAGAAGGGGGAGGAGGAGGAGGAGGAGGAGGAGGTAGAGAAAATACACAGAGAAGCTGCAAGAGTGATCTGACCTCGGGCAAGAAAGGTGCTTTGCAAAGGAAACACTACCTGTCTATTGGGTTTGGTGGAGGAGGTTTTGGGTAAAAACTGGGTCTTCACAAGCAGAAAGTCTGTGATGGTAGAGACTGCCCCAGCTCAGTGAGGGAAAGCACAATGACTTTCTGAAGTCAGAAGCTCATGTGGGAAAATAATTCAGACTGAAAATATGATAAAAAGTGCTAGTGGTAAAGATACATAATCTCTGGAAGAACTTAGCAGGAGATGCCATGGGTCTCCTTCATGGGAATCTTCAAAGCCAGATTTTTGGAAAGAATGGGCTCCAATCAAAGCACAAAGCAGTCAGTGTGAAGTGACACATGCTTTACAGGAGCCAGGCTAGAGGGCTGCAACTCTTGTTCCAGTTGTAAAAGTTGTTGCTGCTTCCAAAAGGCTCTGATTCCTTGTGTATGTGCCCTCCAATGCCCCAAGATGACAGCTGTAGGTGCTTAGGGAATGCTGTGAGAATGGACAGCAGGTGGTGATCCTTGTGCACAAGTCAACTCAAAATGCCATCTCCTGTAGTCACTGCAGGGGACAGGGTGCTGGGCTGGAGGGGTCATTGCCCTGGCCTAGTGAGACTTCTCATATGTTCTTGCCTAAAAGACAACACAGGAAAAGGATAACAGTGCAAAAACCTCTCCTCAAAATCTGCTGTGAGATCCAGGAGAGCACATAAACCTTCGTACATTGTTTGGATCCAAAGGATGCAAAAAACTGCCTGATGTCCCAGCCAGGTGGTGGGTTAGATTGGCCTGGTTCCTTTCTCAAGGAAATACAAAGCATGGAGCCAGAGGATGTCCTGCATCAGCCAGCCTTGCCAGAAATCCTACCAGCACTCAGAAACATGGGCAGGCTGGTGAGGGGCCTGAATGGACACTCGTGATACCCCCAAGCAGCAACAGCTCTCCTGTTTTTGGGATAAAGACTAGTGCTGGTAATGTGGCAGGTTAGATTTCCCCTATGGCTGTTGAAGAGAGAAAGCAGCATGTAGGAAGGTGACTCCCAAAAATGCCCAGTCAGAAAAACAAACAAATCTGACTGAAACCCAAAATCTCATGTTAGGTTTGGACAGAGCAACCCATCTCCCAGGCTATCAGCCTGCCAAGTCACACAGTGCCTGGACACCTGAGGTTTCCCAGGAGGATTCTCCTTTCACCTTGGCAGCTGGGACTGAAAAACTGGACTACTGCTATTATTGCTATTGCTGCTGTGGTTGGTTTTTGTGCCTGGCTGATCCTATTATCGTGCAAACCTGAGGCAGCTGCAGCAGCAGCTCAGCAGTTAGAGCATTATAATCCCGTGCATGTTACAGTGATGCCACTTGAGCTGCTAATTTGGCAAAATCTGGATGCTAATGGGAGTTTAGCTCATGGACTTCTGCCACTTCCCAGTTGTCTGCTACAGAATTAACCATCTTGGAAGTAACAGCTGCAGTCGCCAGGAATTTGCACCCAGCAGGGAAATGGGGTTCACCAAGCACCCCTTGCAGGTGGAGTCATTTCCCCTCTCTCTGGCTGCATCCATACAGCTAAATAATGACATTAAGGAATGTCACACTGCTCCATGGTGTGAGGTCAGGTGGGTCAGCAGACCTTGGACTCCCAGGCCTGGGTGAGACCACCATGAGCTCTAATTAATGGAGTTATTCTCGTCCAGAGCCTCTGTATGTGAAAGCAGAAGAAAGAACTGGATGCACACCCACATGCCAGATGATGCTGCTGACTCTTTGTTTGCAAGAGAAGTTGCTTGCACAGACAGCTGCTGTGTCTTGGTGGGCGCAGAGTCCCTCATTAAGCAGGTGCTAAAAGTCCTGTGTTGAAATGCAATAAGCAGGTGCTGTGTGGGAGTCTTTGGACGAAATATGGGCAGTAAAATATTCCCCATGTGCCACCATGAATATAAGCTCATGCACTGAGCACGAGTTACCTTCAGATGCACTGAATGCTCATTTTCATCCTTCTCTACAAATGTTGGTGGCAGACAGATGCTCCTCAGAAGGTCACATGTAGCATGATGGACACGGATGCACGCAGGGATTTGGGCACTGCAAAGGTCCCTTACCCATCCTTGGATGTGGTCTTTTTTTGGAGAACAACAATCATTTTTGTATACCAGCCCAGAGGCACTGACACATTTTCAGGTTGAAGAAGACCCTGTGTGCCTGTGGGATCAGGGATACCTCTCCTGCCAACCCTGGACGGCAGCTGGGTCTCAAGGGCAGGTGGATCATAGAATTGGCAGAGCCCTGAGGTTAGCAGGACTGCAGGGATGGGGGGTTCCATTTCTGCTGCCCATGGATACAGTGGTGCTCCCCAAGTCTAGGCGTTTACTCAATAATCAAACAGAAATGATCTCCAGGGATTCAGGTGGCAACAACCAGTGTAAATAGCAAGGATCTTTAGCTCATTTATGGCTTTGATGGCAGAATACTTGCACTGGTAACTTGCAGACTGAAATTTCCTGGTATCAAGATTTGTGCAGCTACTAACTACAAATCAGGAAAAAACAAATAATAACTTGCTGGAGGCTCACAGTTAGTTTGGGAACAGAGAGAAAGAATACATTTAAGCAAATTGATTCACTCACTTGTCCTCAAGTCTGTCTGAAAATATTCTCAAAGTGTCACTCAGCACTGCAAAAATTATCTCTTGCTCTCATTTACAACCAAATGCTTGGAACTGAGGGGTACGTATTCCTCCCATCCTTAACATTTTTTTGGGAGTTGTGTAGTCAGCTGTTCTAGCATTCACAATTTTCACTTATTTATCTACTGAGGTCTTTTTCTTTTTCTTTTTTTTTTTTTTTTTTTTTTTTCCTGCACAGCCTCTGCAGTCTGGCAGTGGCAGGATTGAAGTATTGATTTAGGAAGAGGCAGTTGTGACAATACAGTCCCGGGCTAATTCCCGTGCTGTATGGGGGCTGCTCTGTCCGCAGCAGCAGCCTCACCCCCAGCATGGGGCTCACTTTTAAAAAGAAGGAAAAAAAATGAAAGAAAAGCTACTTTTCTCTGTTCTGCTTTGAAGGGGAAAAGGATTACCAAGGCTAAATAAGCCATCTGAGTACTTAGCTAGCAAGCCTAAATAGTACCCTGATAGGAAGTTCTGGCAGAGAGCTAATTAAATTAACTCTCTTTGATTTATTAACAAGCAGAGCAACACATCACACAGGATTGTCCCATGAAATTAATGGGCTTTCTGATTCCCTTAGCTGCCTCAGCTCAGTAACCTCCCAGAAAACCCGGTTACGGGGACTCAAGTTTAATGAGACTCAATGGCTCGAGAAGGATCCCTGCCCACCAACAGAGATATGCACTGGTAATAATACCTAAAAGCATGTTTATTTTGGTTGCACTTCCCTAATTCCTTTTTAATGCCTAGGACTATCTAATGGCTAATTCGTAATTTCCTGCTCACTGATATGCAGATGAATGACAAGGAAAAGCCTTCTGCATGTTTAATTATTTTGTTGATTTAAAAGGCACTTTTCCCTCAGTGCAAGTTTCTCTCTGTGTGTGTGCTCTCATGCATCACATATTTCATTATTTTTAGAAGCATGCTCTGTGCCTTTTTATGCTCCCGTAGTTCCAGCATCCAGTAATTACCATGTTTTGTGTCCAGCAGACCTGATCCACCAGCAAGTGTAAATCAGAAAAACATTGCTGTCTCTAAATGGAGTTATTCCAAGTTAGACCAGACCTGAGACCTGACCTCTCCTCTTTTCAATGATGGAGAAAATGTTATTTGTGTGCTGGGACTCTTGGGAAGTAGCAGGATATAAAATTTAGAAAACTTCAGAGCAGTGAAAATCCAAATTGAAGCCTGTGAATGCACAGGCAGTAAGAATCTATTTATGTAGCAAGCTCTACTTCTGCTTAACCCCTGCAAGGAGTTGTAACTCTCTTTGCATATTTGATTTTTCTCCCGCAGTAAAACATAGTCTTCTTAACCTATTTTTGCTACTTTCCAACAGTTTCACTGGAGGGGTTCTTCCCTGCGCCTTACATTTAGCTTTGCTATCTGAGCACTCCTTTGTTAAATTAAGGCAATTAATAAATGGAGATGTTAAGCAATCAATTTTGCCTGCATATCTCCACAGCCTTACGTATGACTGGCTGTAATCACAAGATAAATGCAATGTGCTGATGTATGGTAATGTTCAATAATACATTCTCCACCAGGCTCAATTCATCAGGGAGTTTCTGGAGGGGAGGCATTTGTTATTGGCTGTCTCCGGACCTCAAGGATAACATTCCTGTCCTTTCCATTGGCCGCCCTGCCGCTGCAAGCCTCTTCCCGTCTTATTTTGATGATGAATATGAAGGCATGCTAAGCTGTGCCGGAGAGCAGCTCTCGCCGACTACACTCCCACCCCGGGCTCAAGGACTCCAGAGCTCCCCGGCTGCTTCCCCTGCCCACTGCCAGAAGCAGCAGCAGCAACAGCAGCAGCAGCTGCAGCAGCAGCAGCAACGCCAAAAGTTGTGATGCTTTTCTTCACCCAGTGCTTTGGAGCTGTGTTAGATCTTATTCACCTGCGGTTTCAGCACTACAAGGCAAAGAGGGTTTTCTCAGCTGCCGGGCAACTCGTCTGCGTCGTCAACCCAACACGCAGCCTCAAGGTGAGTTAAAAATATATTTTCTCTTCTAACATCTCCTCGTCGTCCCCACCGCCGCCACCCGTGATTCTCCACAGGGAATGAAATTATGCTCTGGCAGCAAGGGGAGAGTGCTGTTAGCACATTGCAGCCCTGGCAGAGAGGATGTTTGCATTGTCTGAATGCATGATTCTCCTTGGAGCAAAGGAGAAGCAACCCACTGCTCCGAGCGATCGTGGGAAGTCGCGGCTCCCCCTCCCCAAAGTTTCCTCTTCCATTTTGCCCACACTATGAGCATGCATGTTGCAAGCGTTTAGTAAAAATGATTGGAAAAGTTAGTTGGATGAATTAACATCCCTTTCTAGTCGAAGGACGCTGTGTGGTCTCCCAGGCTGTCACCCCAGCACAGAGGGATGCTGCCAGGCTGTGGGGAACAGGAAGAGGGGGGTGGCAGTAGAGGGATCTCCTCCGCTGCCGTTTGCTCTTTCAGGGGAAAACCGGCTGTTTCTGTCTCCTGGGGGGAGTTGGAGGCATTCCTCTGGCCCTGAAACTGTCCTTAAGCTGTTTGCAAGGTGAATCTATTTTAGGAAGGAGGATACATTTGCTTTAATACGAAACTATTTATAGTCCCCGTAAAAACATTTCTTTTACTTGCACAGTTCTGAATTTTCACCGACAAAGTGCCAACAGCTCCGTCTTTGCCGGAGCCTTCATGTTTGTGGTAGAGAAGGAGCAGCAGGGGGAGAAAGCAATCAGGAGGCTTTAATTACTTTATCACACTGGTGAATGACCAACTTTAATGAAGTGGCTTCTGTTTTGTGAGAAGTCCTTGCTGACCTGACTCCTGAGGTAGCTCTGCTATCCTGGTGCAAGCTTAGAAATTGATTTAATTCACGACAACTTATTTTTGGCTCTGCAAGGGTCCCTGTGAAGTACTTGGAGGGGTTGCAGGAAGCATCTTTCCCGAGCTCCTGGTCCCTGGGACGTCCATTGATGGGGTAAATCCCTCTTCAGAATAACATCACCTCACAAAAAAAAAATAAAAAAAAAAAATAAGGGCATGTTTCCCACAGTCATCTTTGCCGTCTCAGGCTGTGCTTAGGCAGGAAGAGATATTGTTTCTAGCAGGGTGCCGGCTCCGGGAGGATTTTCCCGCAAGGCTGCGCTCTGAGCACTGCCGGCTGGGGCAGGCACTGCCCGGGGCTGAACCGCTTGGGTGCAGGCTCGCCTCTCCCGGCTCCGCGCTCCTCACAAGATAAGTTAAAAACACACAGCCCTGTCATTATCTGAAAGCGTCTGGTTGTCTGAGCGGGTAAAGGAAATAGCTGCATTCCTAAGTGCACAGGGACATTTTGTCAGGGAATTCTTCTGTGCTCAACCCTTTTATGTGACTGTCTCCTGCTACTTTCATCTATAATTTTAATTTATTTTTTTTTAAGTGAGCAGAAAATAAAAGGCTCTTAACACACAACAGGTCCCAACACAATTCCATTGCCAGTGGAACTGTCTGATAAGGTCCCATAAGCACACGGTGGGGGTGACTATTGCTCCACTGTTACCTAAGACTAGACCGAAGTTTTTCATTTCAGGTCCTGCTGAGTTGCAGGTTTGCTATGGCAGTAGCTGCAGCTGTGGTAAACATATAAGGCACTTGGCTTTACTAAAATCCCCCGTGGCCAAGCTCGTCACTGCTCCGACCAAAAGCTGCGCAGAATGATGAACAATATCAGTCCTGCTGTGGTAGCATTTGAATGCAAACATTGGAAGCAAATGATGTTGGAAACAAACAGGACCCTCTGGGAAACGGTCTGGTGTGTCAGTGAAGCCCCTGTAAGACTTGTTTTGAGCGAGGTGGGAATTGCTCCCCTGATAAGGCTGCATTGTGAAGCCAAAGGCACAGGTGTCTCCACAGGAGCTTGTTGAGACAACACTCAGGTGAAGAAGCTGGTGAGAAACCCTCTGCTGTGATAAACCCCTCTGACTCTAGAGTGAAACGTGCTGTGTACATGCTCCAGGTTACCCAGCTCACCACCAGCCACATAAATATGGTGGGCTTTAGCTCTCATGTGCTCCCCAGATGTTCAGCTTCCCTCCAGCTGTGTAAGGAATGCATCACCACTTTGTGGCAGCATCCAGAGGGGATCAGGTCCCTCTGTGCCCAGCATGACACAAACAGTTGCTCACCCATAGCAGCCTGTGGGCCAACTGGAGCCTGCTGGCTCCAGGCAAGCAAGGCACCTTGTCCAAAGCCTGGTGTCAGATTGAAGCCAGGTGAACGTGCTTCTTAGGGTGCCCATTTCTCCCCCAGGGATGCACAGGGAGGCTGTTGTTGCTCTCAAAAGGCATCTAAGGGACCATGAAATGTGAAAGGGCCAAAGTTATTCTTCTGTGGTGATTTACAGTATTATGACTACTTTGATGTTTCTTAGTCTATTATTTCTAGCTGGGTCTTTTCAACTGTAACATTTTGTTGACAGCCCCCAAATCTATCTCAACAATTGACAAGTGGAGTGAAAACTGTATTAAGGTTCCCGGTCGATGAATACAAACCTGCTAGGAAACAAGGGCTGGGAGCAATGTCATTTCTCTCCTTTTTCTTCAAGAACTAATGTTTGTGCTTACTCCAAAATCATAAGCCCTTTGCAAAGGGATTACTTTATTCTGTATCTCCACAGTGCTGGTGCAAGGGGACTCCTGGCTGATTGGTGCAAATGATAAATGACAGGCATCTCGCTCTGGTGTGATTATGCACATTGACATCCTTCACACAGGCCAGGTCTTCAATCAGTGCCAACACACATAACTTCATTAAAGTAAATTGCTGCAGGACCTCCATTTTCACTCCTTCCACCCAAAGGAGTGCTCAGGGATGTTGTGGGACTCAGCCCACACAGGAGGATCTGTGGCTGGTGATCGCCAATGTGTGTCAGAGATGTGGCATCATGGAAGGCACTCAGTGAGCAGCAGAGGAGCCCTGGTGCCCTCCAGAGAAGGTTGCACCAGCTTCCGCTGTCAGAGACCCTCAGCCAGGCCAAGGGGGCACTCCTGTAAAGTTATTCCAGAGTGCTGTCATCATCATCATAGTCTGGACCTCTGACGATGACCAGAGTCTCTCACTTACCTCTTCTTTTAGGAGAGATCCAGAGGTCGATAGAAAGGCACACACTTGGAGAGAAACCCATGTATTTCTTCCCTCTGAAAGGCTCATTAATTGGGAAGGCTGATGAACATTTCTGTGTTTCTTAAAGGGCAAGATGGTGAAAGTGTCAGTACAGACACCTCTATTGATATGCTGCCATTTTCCCTGTGCTCAACAGGCAGACATGGGTGACTCTAAGAAAGAAAGACAATTTTGCAGCTATCCCCCTCTGTTTTGTCCATTTGGCAGGAGTATGAATGGGAGGGGGTGTTTGTTTTGGAGCCTTTGTCCTTCTTGCTGCTTTCTGCTCTTTGTCCTCCTACAAAGCTTTCCCAGACATAGCAGCATCTCACAGCACAGTGCTATGCTGGGATCAAAATTCACTTGCCAAGCAGGGAAAACCACTTACTTACCACACTTCTATAGGTCACCTTCGTCCTCAATCATATTGTATCCATTACTTTGTAACCTGCCTTCTTTCAAGCATGTGGTCAACCTGACATCTTGCCTTGGAGAGGTAGAGCTGGGCAACAGAGCTCTAGCCAAGTGGCTGCTCCCTCCAAAGCCATACCAATCAAAGGAGCAACACTTATGCTGCTGGCTGCAGGTCCCAGCATGCAGAGAAAGTTTACAGGTCCTCCATTTGCATGGAAGAAATGGGCAGGGTTTTCTGATCCAGCAGAGATGAGGCTCAGTGAATCCCTGTCCATTTGCCCCCTGTCAATAACAATTCTCCCCAGAACTGCAGACTGGAAAGAAGGTGAAGTTGGGGGGGTATCCTCACTCCTTAGCATCAGTCCCTGTCCCAATAGCCAGGCAGGGGACAGCAGTGCAATCACATTCCAGACAGGTGCTGGTGCTTCATGAGATGCTGCACATGGCTGAGTAAAACAGATCTTCTTCATTAAAGGAGTTACTAGCTTTTTACACACAAATTTTAACTCTTTGGGGAGTGTGAAAACTGCTCTTTTAAATAATAAAAAACTGTGTTTACCTTACTCTTGTAAAAAACACCAATCTCCACCTTTGTAGGACTTCAAGGAACTTGTTGAATTACAAAAAAAAAAATTATTCAAAAAAGGTCATAAAATAGTTCAATATTAATATTCTAAAAGGGTTTTAACATGATTATGGGTCCAAGCTGTCTTTCAGCTAGTTTTTAAAGCAACAAGCAAATCTGCTCTGACTTAGGGGAGGGATTTGAATCGCGTTATAACAGTTTGACTCTGCACCCAGTGGCCAGCCCAGTAGCATTGTAATCCACTTTATCCCCAGGAGGATTAAAGTGCTAGGGTGCATTACACCCCCATGAGATCTATTTATTTGGTGCAAGGGAGGAGAGCAACTATGAACCCTGCCGCTAAAAACACCCAGATGCTGCTGTCTCAGCACAGACAACCTCAGATCTCCCATGCAGGCTGATTAGGGAACAAAGTGGTATTGGGCCCCAGTGTCCAGCAGGATTGTCACAGCTGCAGTGAGAGGATCTGCAAAATGTTCTGCTACCTGCAAACCTGGGCTCCTGGCAAGGTGCCTGTTTCCCATCCTAGCTGTGGGCTAGGGCTTTGTGAGCACTGGGCACCTCAGATTTTAAATCCTTTTGTAAGGATGTGGATAGCAGCAGGCAGGGCTTTGTCAGCCCTGCCTCTGTTTGAAGGAATTCCAGCTGACCTGGTCACCCCAGGAGGCTCGGTGTGTCCTGAGATGTGACTTTAAGGGTGCCCTGCAGACAGGAGGCACAGCCAGCTCAGGCAGCTGTCCCTGAGGCCTCTCCATTCTCTGCTGCTTCCTGGCCCCAGACCCCTCTCTCCAGAAGCCATTAACCTTTATCCTGCAGATCCATCCACCTGCAGCGCCGTGGGCTACGGCAAAGGGCAGCACGGGCTTCACTGCAAGTGCGCTGCAAAGCGGGACAGCTCCGAGCTTCTGCACGGTCCCACAGAGTAACAACCACGGTGCCTCTGGGGACAGGGAGCGAAAGAGCTCCCACCTCAGAAGTTTCTGTGCTCATAGGCTCAGGCTTCCTTCTCACCTCCCAGCCCAAGCAGAAAGTTAATTACCGCTGTTAACTGGTCCTGCGTGTTCTGCTACAGATCCAGAGGGGGATAGAGTGGGCAAGCACTGAGTCCTTTCCTAATCACATTTTATTTTGAGAGTGAATTTGAGGCAGTAGCCCAAGGGTAATGGTTTTAAACTGAAGGAGGATCGATTTAGATTAGATATAACGAAGAAGGTTTTTTATGATAAGGGTGGTGAAACACTGGCAGTTTTCCCAGAGTGGTGGTTTATGCCCTGTATCTGGAAACATTCAAGGTCAGGTTGGACAGGGATCTGAGCAGCCTAATCTCATTGAAGATGTCCCAACGCATTGCAGGACTAGAACTGAACTAGATGGCCTTTAAAAGGTCCCTTCCAACTCAAACTATTCCAGGATTCTCTGATTCTATATTAAATCTGACCTGGTTGCAGGACATTTGAAGTCAAATGTTATGAATGGAAGACAGTGCTGTTATTTTAATATTAGAGAAATGTCTCTCCCCTTGACAGGGTGTTTGACAGCAGGGTGAGGAGTAGCCGTCAGACACTGCCACATAATACTTTGTGATCCACCCACTCTATTATGGTTCAATATATCAGGAATTTCTCAGTGCAGCCCTTTGGGTTAGACATAATAGCCCAGGTAACTCTCTTGGGAGAAATACTGTCCCAAAGGAATTGCTGTGACTAACACAGAGGGTGCAAAGGAAAAAGGGATGCTTTAATACAAAGCTTGATTACATTAAATCAGTGGCAAGGTCTCAGTCTGCTTCCCAGCAGATCAAAGGCACACTGAATATGGTCTTGCAAGTCTCTGCAGGTGCTAAAATGACCTCAGTCAGGTTCCCAGACACCATGAATTTTGCCTCAAAATCAGAATTTACAGAGTATAATTTTTTGTTTAACCATTAAGATTCTCACCTTGTAGCAAAGAACTCCCAGCATATGTAGCTCGGTGACATTTAAAACCTTCATTTTTTTTCTCAGTAACAATCAGAGGTTCTTAAGTAATGCAAGAAATTGAGTTTAAAGGTAGCACATCGAATCCCAAGAGCTCTGGTAAAATGAGGGAGAGGAGCTGCTGTGTCTGTGCCCTGCCTTCCTGGGACTTTAGTTCTTCCTACGCTGTTTGAAAGCCCATAATTCTTGTTCTGCCTGGCTCAGAGTTGAGACTTCGTGTCTCTTTTGGCACCCCCAAAGTCTTCCCCTCACAACAAGAAATTGGCATCCCTCAACTGAGTGCTCAAGAGAGAAAAACTGAATCCTGCAATAATTTCACAGGGTGGCAGTGGGGGAAGGAGAGTCTTTATGCAGCTTTACTGGGAGCTGAGTAAGGAGGTGAGGAGCAAGGGAGGACACAGCCATGCTCTCCTGGCTGCATGGGGCCTGCTGCTCCCCTGGCACGGTGACCATAGGAGCAATGACTGTGATGGGCTGCCCTTGGCACCGCTTGTGGCATTGGCACTGGCCCACATGGCATGGCACAGGATGGCACAGAGCCATGGTTCTCTTTGGAGCCCCTGGAGACGGGTGTCAGGCAGCACATGAGCCACCAAAAGGAGGGAATTCCTTTGGAGAGCTGAACAAGGTTTAGCCAATACACTGGGCCTGCCTTTGCTGTGGGTTTTGCAGCAGAACTGAGCAGAGCTGAGCCACTTCAACTTCTGATGGAGCTGGGGGAAGCCGCTTGTGTCTAGCTGAACATGACTTCCAGCGACTTCCCAGCCCACCTCTGTATGCATGTGGTGTATCTGGAAATAAAAAACATGGATGTTCAGTCATTGAACACCTTATCAGACTGCATTCTTTTTCTTTCTTTCCTTCCATATCTTGCCTCTTTTTGTTAGTATCTTTTCTTCTCTGCTCTTGCTGCTTTTCATTCTTCCCTGCTGAACCAAAGTCTTAAAGCAAAATGTTCTCCTCATCTGTCATTCAAAAACCTAATTTGAGGCTTTTCTTGCTGCTGCTGAAAGTAAAGCATCGCTAACTTCACTGCAACTTTGGATGTCTTATTTTCCTCCAAGCTGTATCAGAAGAAATCACAATCATTAAATCCCTGGCGTCACCAATTTCGCTATTGACAGATGAAGTTTCACTTTAGCATGATCATAGGCAAGAAAAGGAGAGCTGCAAAAAGCAGTGGAACATTGTGTCACCAGCTGTGGATGCCACTGGCAAGAAAGCCAAGGGCTTTACGTGCCTGCAAAATTTAATTGCCATCCTGCACTGGCCTGGAGCTCGAGCAAGCAGGTCCAAGTGAAGAAGCCACAGCCCTTGCTGTCCAGCCAGCATAGTGAGACATGGAAATGACCCCACCAGCTCCCAAAAGAGAGTATCTGTCCTCTGCTTTGGTGTGGCAAAGCAAATCCTCTTCCAGCGGGGATTTAAGCTGGCGGTTTCGTGTGCACACCGCCAAAGTAGACACACGTCCCTTCTGCTTGCACGCTGCAAGGGCAAACAGCTGGGCAGGGAAGTGGCTCAGCTGTTTTTCAGAACCTCACACAAAGCTCTTACCCCTTGGGATTATTTATAGCTGTGCTGAATGGGAAAATTTCTCTTGTGCATGGAGACTTCCTGAAAATTGCTCTGGGTGACCTGCTGCTAATAACCACCTGCAATGCTTCTGCTCAGCCCTCCCACAGCATTCTCCAAAGAGGGAAGAGCATCTTGGCACTGCTGATAAATTTCCTGACACATGTGCAGTGTACAATTTGAAGTACTTCTATTTATTTAGAGGCATTTCTGAGCATCTTATATAACATTAATGGATTTATATTTAGCTCTCCCCTTTCGTCTCAGCAATACCATGAAAGCGTCACTGGAGGAGAACAGCAGAGACCTCTGAGTACTTTGTGTGTTTATTTTGGTGTTCTTTTTTTAAAAGACAGAAATGTTTGAACAACTTTGGGAAGAAATTAACCACCAATTTCCATACCAGATGCTTTCAATTCTAATCATTTCTTCCAGAGCAATTTCATTCTGAACTGATCCAAACTGAAACCCTTTTTCACTTCCAGATTGGCCTCCTCAGTAAAAAATAAATCATTCAAATAGCCTTAGTATTTCACACATGGAAATATTAGGGTTCAGAATAGCTGATGAAGTGCCCATCAGCTCCTAGTAAATGCATAGCTGAGAAGAGACATGAGTCCTTGTGAATACTTTAAACACAAGAACACACACTGTCTCGCATCAAATGCCAGCTGAAATGTAAAGAGAAACAGAGAAATGGAGCATAAATAAGACAGAAAAATATTAAATTGGTAACATCTCCTTGTGCAGAGCACAAATGCTATAGATGAGCAAGGAGGCGGATGCTACAGAGCAGAAAACCACATCAGCAGAGGATGAAAATGTTCTTCCACTCCTGGAAACCACCATGTGGAAAATAGGGAAAGTAATAAGCCTAAAAATGGAGTAAATGACCACCACACAGGGATTACATGGGGCAGCTGGGGTAAGGGGGTGGTTACAGTTACCTTCAGGCTTTGTGAAAATGAGAGGCTGAAATGGAACAGCAGGATGGTGGTAAGCGTGTGATTGTGGCAGTACCCCGGCCTCAGCAGGAGCGCTCAGGGGCTCAGTGTCAGGCACATGCACAGATGGAAAAAGATGGATGTTTTGCAGGATCAGACACTAAGATGTACTTGTGAAAATTATCAAACTTCATCCAGCAAAGGACCACATGATAAACCTGCTGGAGTTTAGCAGACTTACCCACCTATTTTCAAGGGTTCAGGGCAGACTGAAGACACCCTCCTCCTTAGCAGAGGTGTCTGAGTGCTGCATTGCAATGTCTGCTCAGCTTAGGACACCTGGCTGCACACAGGGAGATGATCTCTATGCTGGTTGGACTCCCCTGCATGAAAAGGCACACCACAGGCCAGGGAAGTCCAGGGAAGTCCAGGCTTTGCTTGTAAAAGGAGGGCAGTACTGTGAGTTCCCTGTTTTTTCTGCCTGAGAGCTGAGGTTCTCTCTGTGGTGCAACATCCTTAGCAGCCTAGGATCAGACACATGCCTTGTTCTCAAAGAAAGATTGCTTTCCTTGCCACCAACAATCAAGGAAACTGGAAGACTAGCTTGGGATGGATATGTCATTTTTGTCTAGCTCAAGTTAAATTAAATGAACCCCTCTGGTACCCTATAGCTCCTTTGACTCATGCAAGAGGAAAACCAAGCAGGATAGTTGTCTCCTTAAGACGAATCCAAAAGTTTAGGCACAGTAACACCAAATATTATGTTCGCTGTTTAATACAGGATTAGGTAAGACAACTTTCTTTCCACTCCAGAAAAGAAAGCTTTTCGGCAGTTTTCAGATATAGCAAAAAAAGGTCTGGCAACATAACTGCATGCTGGAGCTTTCAATTTATTTCTACTACAAGGAACTCATCACCAGGAAAAAAAGCAGGGAATTACTTTTTGAACTAGTTGACAACAGAGAATTTCAGGCAGAGTGAGTGAATAAAGCATGGATTTTATTAGCATTTCCAAGCAAGACAGAGGGACAAAGGGCACCTACATGGTAAATAAGCTGAACACGAGCCAGCAATGTACCCTTGGGGCACAGACCAGCCTCATCCCAAGCTGTGTTAGCAGGACTGTAAACCAGCTGCAGTGCTATTTCTGAGATCGCATCCGCAACTGCCCAGAACTCCTTTCCCACCTGTAGGGTTCTGACCCTGCAATATTCTGTGAAAACAGAACTTGGTGCTACCAGGCAGGTGCAGCAGTGTAAGGGTGTTGAGAGCAATCTTTGAACGTTTGCCTCAACAGCGACAAAACCAAAGTCATATCAGAAAACCATATCTGAAAAGAACAAAGAAGGTAGACAGAAAGTCTTCTGGGATGCACTTGGGAATCCAAGGTGCAGTGCAGGAGACTGACACCAGAGAAAAAGTATGGAGCTGCAAGTGTCTGGTAATTTAATCTCATCCAAAATGCAAATCCTCATGGTGGTCCACAGCCCAGAGACATCACCAGCTAATTAAATCAGTCTGGACTAGAAAGGAGGTCACTGTGGTAGATGAGGGATGGCAAAAGACAGTAAGACATACTCCGAAATATGCTTTGGGACAAGCACCTTTATTTTTAATCACAAGCAATGCTAAATAAATTCTCTGACAATGAGAAGACAGATTACTCAGTATCTACCAGAAAAGACTTTGTACCATGGCACAAGTGTAAACACGCTCCTAAAGAGTGCTGAGTGGAGAAAATAATATGGAGCGAGTCACATGGAAAAAATAATTCACTTGGACAAATCTTCCTCTCATTCTCCTTGTGGGATGGCTTCCAGCAGAAAGAAAATTCCTGGGCTTATTCAATTAACTGCTTCATGATTACTTTCCCCCTATGGTAGAATCCCTGATGCTTCAGACCTGCTTTTGGATGTGCAAGCTGTGTTAATTCACTGTGCAAAGAGGCACAAAGCAGAGAGGTTACTTAGGTAGTGTAATTTCTGTTCCCTGCCTGGATTCTGGGTCTGCTCCCAGGCTCAAAGGAGTCTCTTTCTGTTTGTCTTTGATCACTGAAAGAGGTGTAGCACAGATTTTGGTGACTTAGGATGAAATAGCATCTCTAGAGGTGAGGAAATGCTGATTTTCCCAGCCTTTTTAGGCCAGCTCATGTTTTGCAGTATGCAAGTCTGTGGGTGACCTGTGTTTTGCCGGGGGGCTTTGTTGGAGGGAAATATTGCCATTCCCCACGACTTTGTTGGTTCCTTAAAAGCTGTCATAGCTCTGCTGCAGTGGCAGCAGAGGAGGAAACAAAGCTTGGTCCTCAGGCCAGCTCCAACCCATTTCACAGGCTTTTGTGGGTTTATTAATATAGTTTGCATTTGTATGTCAGACTAGAGAGACAGCTGGAATGCAGGTACATGTCTTCCTTTGCTGCCTTGCCAGTGGCTGTGTTGGTCCTGGAATCAGGAATGTCCTAGCCCACCATAGCCAAGGTTCACCATAAGGTATCTGGCACAAGCCCAAGACACAGATCCTTCAAAAATGTTTTGTTTCATGTTTGTTGGCTTGGGAGATACAGTCACATCTTATTTTCTCTCCTCACACTCCTAGGAAATAGCTGTGATGTGGTCAGGATATTGTCTGGCTCATTCCATTTCCTCTGTCATCATTCTGGCATGTGCTTTTTGGGGATGTCTTTACTCACGTTGAGCAAAGCAGTGTCCCATACAAATATTTCCCTCAACACATCAACTGAAGAAGGTTAAACTTCTCATTATTTGTGCTTCAGGGAGTGGCTGAAAATACAAGTTTTTCACAACCACACACCAGCCTCAGCAGAATGCATACTCAAAGAAGGCAGCAGCAGGAGCACATTCCTTACAAATAGGTACCTGTCTGCCTGCAGATAATTCATAGCTCTGCCCTGGTCAAGATTTAAACAGTGTCAGGAAAACAGATGCAAATTCTTGCAGTAATTCACCATTCAGTAATTCACTCCATATTCCAGCCAAAGTGGAACCCTTTGTCCAATTACTGTTCCTGCCTGGAATCTCAAGGGTCTAAATCACATGGGAAATGATACAGCTTCAAAAGAAAATTAAACTTTTACTGAGTTTCTTCTGCCATAGAAAATATTTCAAGAAAGAGACCCAAAAATATTAAGGTCATGAATGGTTGCACAAACATAACCACTGGTTTGTAAATAACTGATTATAAAGACTGAATTTTGTTTCAGGCTGTTGGTAAAAGATGAAGGCACTATCAGAAAACAGATCTGAAAGCAGCTTAATCTCCAGAAGCTTCACAAGGCAACAGGAGATCATTTATACTTGGAGCTAAACATGAGCTTACTGGTATCTCTTAATAATTTTTAAGCTTTTAATGATTTTTTAATAGTAAACCAGTGATTAGAAAAGAACATCCCAGTTCACAGATAAATCCAGGCTGTGTCTGGATATTTTGCTTATTTGCTACTTTAACTAAAGCAACTTCAATTTGCCAGCGGCCAATGAACAGCTGGTAGCAAGAGAACTCAGTCTGATGGAGCAGATGTTGGGAAAGGGAAAACCTTTTCATTGCTCACTCAGAGGGAAAATCTGCCAAAAGCAGCCTTTCAGCAGTTTTAGTAATAGTAACTTTTGCTTCTTGGCTTTTAGAAGAAACTTGCAGATCAAGTAGCTTTTGAGGTTTGGTTTTTTGTTGTTGGTTTTTTTTTTTTTTTTTTTTTTTTTTTGTGGAAAAGGACCTTGAGGATCTCTACAGGCAAATC
>JAYDZK010000001.1:54004087-54047633 GCA_034509185.1 Euphonia xanthogaster
ATCAAGGAGCTTTGGGGGTTTGTTTTTTTTTTTTTGTTTTTTTTTTTTTTTTTTTTTTTTTTTTGTGGAAAAGGACCTTGAGGCTCTCTACAGGCAAATCACACAGTAGGCTGCAGCCTCCTTTGGTCCTGGATGACCCAAAATTACAGCTCAGGTGCTCCAGGAAGACCTGTGCCACCTGATACTTGCAAATAGCTGAGTGTTAAAATTTGAGCAAAAATCTACCCTCTGCAGCCAAGAACTACAATTTAGGTCTGGGTTTTGTGGGTAATTTGTTTCCCTGTTGGGGAACAACCCTACATCTTGGTGGGCATCACCAAGATTTCCCAAAGGCCCATCCATCTGCTGCTGAGTCCATGGGCAAAATCAGGTTTCAGGGAACAGTGACTGAGTTTGGGTACTTTCCTCTGCACCCAAACTGCCTTTCCCCTCCATGCACAAACAGAGCCTTTGGGCACACCAACAGCCCTGGCAGGCTGTGTCCTGCTCCTCTAGGTCTTGGAGCTGCGGTGCAAGAATAGATGGAGCAGAGGTGCAGCAGAGGCTGGATATGAGCCAGGCTGAGCCTAGGGGATAAACAGATGCATCAGGTGGGTGCTGTGTCTGAACTAATAAGCCCTGCAGGAGACAGGACCTGTTCAATAGCATCCTAACAAGGCCTTGTGGTCTGTCTGCCTACAAACATGATGGGCCATGCCATGGGCACTCCATCATGTTGCTGGAGCTGCAGGAGCCATCATCTAGCTGGGATGCTCTGCAGGACTCTGTGTCTTTGGTTTGTCGCTCTATAAATTATTAGTGAGGGACAATATTCCCTGACATCAGTTAAGTGGCTTGGGGTGGAGGCCAAAATAGTTAAATCACCTGTGTAGGTTACCTTTCATGGTGTGTGCAATGGGTCCATCTGTAAAACTGATACTGTTGTCATAAATACTGTGAAGTTGCCAATCTTTTTGGTGTCAGTAAGGCCAAAGGATATGCTCCACTGATCTCACCACTGTAAATAGGTAAGAAACAAAATGAGGATGCTGAGGCTTAACTGTAGCCATCTAAGTTGATAATTTTGTTTTGCTTTAATCCCTTGATGATTATTACAATGTAAGTAGAAAATATAAAGCGTTTTGGGGGCATTAAGTAATACTTGGAAGGCTCATTAATCCATGGTTAATATGCAGCCACCACTGAGAAGGGAAGGAGCAATCATGCCGCCTCAGTGTGCCATCGCCACCCGGCTTCAGGAAGGAGGCAGAGGATGGAGGATGCCCCCTCAGCCTGGCACTGCGGGAGGAGGCACAGTTGGACAGAAAATGAGGGTCTGAAGGAGATGCCACAAGGCACACTCATCTCCCTAACCTCCCTGGTTGTTGTGCATTGGGGTTTGGGGGCAGACCTGTGCCAACCACTTGACTCTTTCCCCTAACACAAACAGCAAAATGGGCACCTTTTCTTTCAGCTTCCAACCTTTTTCAGTATGGGAATTAACTACCAACAAACAATTTAAAGCATATTTACAGAGGGAAATGTCAGTGATGCATTATTTTTTCATGCCCAGTAAATGCACTCACAATAACCAATTTGGTATTTAATTAACTCGCTTATGAGCTCACCTTTGAGAAATATTATTTGAGAGAACATTTGGCTATGATGCTTAGGCAGGCTCTCAGAGGGAGAATGCACCAGCTGCAGGTCAGCAACAATTTTTTGCTTTATTATGTCGGGGTGTTTTGCTGTTTGTATGAGCTTAATGTAGTTCTGGCCTTCACATAATTTCAAAGTTAAACTATTAAACATGCAGAAAATCAATATGTAACAGAAGAATGTTCATTAAGAGAGCCATAAACCAACTCTTCTGTAGACAGAGCAGGTACCAAAAGCTTTCTTAAAGCTGCTGGCCCATCATGATCAGAGTAGAGGAGATGCTTACCATGAACAGCACATTTCTGTATTTCAGAACCAGGGTTAAGTAATACATACACACTAACAAACATTAATTAGGAAGGGAATTTGCACCTGTCATGACCTAGCAACAGTGTCCTTCTAGTGTTCCTTCTGCTGTAACTCCCCAGGTGAGATGGAAATTGCCCAAGTTAAATGGCTCTTCCATTTCTGCTCCTATTTGAAATTTCACTGACATAACACAGGGTGAAGCTCTGGTGAGGGTACAGAAATTTTCATGCAGACTTAAATTCACATCCTTTAAAGCTAGAAGAGGATTTTATGGCAACCTAACCAGGCTAACTGCACAAATCTAAAACCAAGATCCTTCCTCGGGAACTCAAGGCCATAACTTCAGCTCCCAGATGTCTTTTAGAAAGTCCTCTGGTTTGAACACAATGACTTTAGTCAATAGAGATCACATGTCTATGGGTGAAATATGATATTTTTAGAAATTGTACTGTCAGCAGAAAAAAAAAAGGCTACATTTGATTACCTTGGAAGGCTTTGGCAAAGCTGGGAAGGCATTGTTCACTGTTTTCCTCTTCCTGAATGTTAACAAAATAGCAGCAAGGTTTGTATCAATTTGGTATAGCTTTGCAATAGGCTTACATTCCCTTGGTGTTTATTGCATCAGCCTGCTCCCTCCACAGGCCCTTTTCCCTGTGCTCTTCTCCCTACCAACTTCTGCAGGTGCAGATACAGCGCATCTTGATTGTTGGATCAGCACTTTCTGCCCTCTGAGGCTTTGTGAAAGTCACCCCAGCTTGCAAACCTCCTGACTGATGCTTCAGCACTCTGTAAAAGCCAGCGATGTCTGCACACACCACCTACCCCACAGCAGAGTCCCAGCTCTCCCCACTGCTTTCCCAGGTAGCTGCAGCTTTCTGCCCCTGACCCATTTTGCTGGATTGCTCCTTTACTTTTCCCCCAGTCACCTCCTGACCCATCCAGCTGGCTTCCCCATCCAGGAAAGGGCAGAGAGCACTCTCCTTGCAAAGCATGGGCTCCTGTAGGAGCCCTGGTCACCCTATATCATGGGGATCAGCTGTGGGCTTTCTGCTCCCTTTGTCCTGGCCTTACCAGCCTGGCAGAATTAAAATGCCTTAATACTACTTCTGTGCTAATTAAGTATTGAAGCTCCTGTTTCAGGGGACTGACACTAGATATTCTTGTACCTTTTTTTTTTTTTTTTTGCCTGCAGTATAGAGTCCGTGGCTCATTGATCTGGAAAATACCGTGCTTGTCTTTGGCAAATAGCTAGGCTTCCATAAAATGTCCCTCAAGTAGAAACTCCCAGTCGGCTTATAAATATTGTCACCTGCACTTTAGAGCTGGAAAAACCAAGGCCTTTCTGAGGTTAAAGCAAGATCCGTGACACAGAAAAGAGAAAACTCCAGTCTCTTTTCATTAAGATGTTCTCAGTAATTTTGTGGAATGAGAGATGAAATCTCCTCTGAAGTCACAGAAAGTCTCACGGGCTCGGCATTTAGAGGTTCATACCTCCCATTAGCTGAAAGAAGGGTTTTTTTTTTTTGAAGCTGATCAAAATACATTTGATGTTGAAGTTACAGAAAGCCATTAATTATTCTGGTTTTGGAAATAATCAGTCGAGGCACCTGTTCATACAACAAACAGCAATACAGAGCTAAAAAAAGAAGAAAAGTAAATGTAAGTTGATAGCATTTATAGTGAGGTTAAAGGTGTCCTTTGAAGGACAAACACTATTCTTTATCTCACCCCAAAGTCCATGGGCTTTGTGAGAACATCCCAGCTCTTGTCAGAGCTGTTTTGCTAGCACAAACAATCTAGAAAATAAATTAAGGAAGTTACTTTCAAGTCTGTGCTGCATCATCCCAAGATTGTACTGAACTTGTTATACACAATAGAAAAAAAAGAAGACATTGTTGAGTGCCTGAGGGCAAAAGTGCAAATTTCATGCAAGACGCCTCTGTTTATCCTCAAGGGCAGTGCTTGGGCAGTGCCTGTGGGATGCTGCCTTCCTGCTGTGCCTCCGCTGCTGCTGGTCATGCAGGGGAGACCTACAGCAAATGCCTTCTGCTGATTATTTAAGAGAGAAGTTTTGATTGAATTAAGTCTGCGGTAGAATTTACTTAGGAATAAATTGCAGCAAAGTTTAATGTTCCTTTTGAACAACTGGGAGAATGTTGTGCCCATTTCTTAGAGGTTTTATCCTCTTTTTAATCAGAAGTGGAGAATGAACAGTCCAAGGGGGAGATGGTTTCAATGCCAAAATGTAGGGACTGGGTTTTGTTCTCTCCCCTATGGATGGGCAGGTAACAATCCCAAGGCATGAGAGGTGCATGGCAGCAGCTCTGGAGCTCAGCCTGGCACTTTGGCCATTCTGCAAACTGAGATCCCTGGAGAGCAACGGGGTAATTGTCCTGGAAGCAGACAAATCTGCATTTTTCTCATCAACCAAATTCACAGAAACGTTGGCGATGCTGCAAGGCTTGTACTTTTCTCACTTTTCTCCTGTCTTTTTCTTGCTCTTACTGTAGCCAAGTGGTGTGCTGTTAATGGGCATGCATCAAACTGCTTGAGACAGCATGTTCAGCACTGAGAGCAGGAAATAATCATTTCAGGGCCACTGCTAAGAAAACCTGTCGAAGTGTCTGGGGGCAGAGTGAATATCTAGTACTTGGGGATTAATTATCTGGAATTTAATGAGGCCAAAAGCTAGGTAGCAATTAAATGTCTGTAGATGGAGAGAGTAGTTTCATAAAAGACTTCAGTGGTGAGGCTGGCTTAAAAAGATTTTGCTCTCCCATCTCAGGCTGTTACCAGTATTACTGACTTTGGGGATGTGCTGGGAACCAGATTGCTGAAGGGATCTGCATTGCAAACTCTTTAGGGGGATTATATGTGAGGTGTGACATTTCAAAATTAGACTTAGGTTTCTGCCAAATTGGAGGAAAGAAGATGGGTAGGTGTGTGTGTGTGTGTGTGCAGCACATATGCCCTTACACACATCAACATAAATGTGTTGCAGAAGTGATGTTTGCACAGTATCAACATCTAAGACTGGTGGGTTATGTATAAATAAAAGAGGGGTGGGAAGTAAGCTGTTTCCAGAAGTTAAATACAAATTACTTCTTCAGCTGGTTAGGGTTAGCTCTTGCCGCAGCAATTTCACCTTGGAGAGATGTAGCTAGGGTGGTGCAAAAAGAGCCAGGGTGTGACCTGATTGTTCGGGTGTGTGGATGATCAGAAGTTTTATTTTCGTATGTACATATATGCATAAAAGGACAGTGGTTTTTAACAGTAAATTATAGTTTGATAAGTCAACAGGAAGTCCTATTTTTTTTCTAATTTATGTTAAGAGTGTAGCCAGGTCAGGAGTCAGTCTCTTCTCTCAGGTAACAAGAAACAGAACAAGAAGAAATGGCTTCAAGTTGTGTAAGGGTAGGTTTAGATTGGATAGCAGGAAGAATTTCTGCCCTAAAAAGGTAGCCAAGCATTGGAACAGGCTGTCCAGGGAAGTGGTTGGGTCACCATCTCTGTAGGTATTTAAAAGAGATGTAGATGTGATTTTTAGGGATGTGCTTTCGTGGTGGTCTTGGCCGTGCTGGGCTAACGGTTGGACTCGATCTTAAAAGTCTTTTCCCATTTAAACAATCCTGTGATTCTAAGAAATATGCGAACAGTTCCCATCTACTGTTTCTAAGAAAAATATGTTGGACAGTAAAACTCCTGACCACTGCATGACCCACCACACAGGTGTCTATGTGACATTAGCCAAAATCCAGTCCTGTTCTCTGCTTCATCCAGTCCAGTTTTTCTGCAGAGTTCATGTTTCCCTCTGAGTACAATAACAATCTCACTTCAGTTATTGCTGTTGTAGCAAGGAGATCAGACATGCTCCCTGGCATCTCCATACAACATATTAATTCTGATTATGTAAAATATTACAACAATTATTGCATCAAGCAAGAGGCAGACAACAGGATTAAAACACTATGCCATGACACATATAATATGAAATTATAGACACATTACTTGACTAGGTATTATATTAGTTTGCATATGGGACCTAGGAAGAGACTTGCAGCATCAAAGATCATCTTATTTTTAAATCAAGAATCAGAATATAGCCACTCTGGGCTTCAGCAGAGCCCTTTCTTGCCACTTATAAAAAGACTGATGGTTTTCTTACAGCCATGAACCAGCTCTCCATCACATATTTTGTTTTTTAAAGCTGTAATGAGATCAGACATAGCTCAGCTTTCCTTAACTCTCCACGGGCTTGTATCAACGCAGATGTTCATTAAGAAGAGATAATGGTTTAAAAGCTCTAATTTTGTTACCCTCTCTGCCATCTAAACTGATCCTAATGTGATTAGGAAAGTCCTTTCTTACTTAGGCAGGGTCAATTTGTCTCCGAGGAGGTAGGGAAAGGAGACATTGAGGGTGCCAGTGCTGGCTCCGTGCTCAGAAATGTTATCGTGGCGGCGAGCAGACTTGTTAATGCCGTGTCCTTCATCACATCCTCAGGCAGGGGAGGGCAACTCACTTTAGTCTTTCCTTATTTATCTGCATTTATCTGGAAGCAATGGGCTGCCACATTTCCACAAGTGCACTTTATACAAAAAGAGGCTCCCAAACCTGGTCACTGAGGCTGCACGCATCACATCTGATTTATCTCAGCTTCACCTCAGTGGAGGGCCACAAGAAACCCAGTGAACTGAGAACAAGCTGCAGAAGTGTTGGCACAACAGGTTTGGTTGCCAGAGCTCCTAAACATTTTGTGTCACATGGAACCAGACAAGAAGTTAAAGCAGACATAAGGAAGTTTAGCCTAAGTTCAGAGAACACCAGGGTGCTCCCACACCCCGATGAGCCTGTGTGAAATAATAATAGCAACCAAAAAAGGAAGAAAGTTCTAAGGATATGTTGGTGCAGTGTTGGCCAACGGTCCAAGATTTGGCTGCAAGTACAGGGAATGTCATGGGCAGCAAGTTGCAGGCTGGAGGGTCATTATGGGCTATGGGGTCATGAGAGTTTCAGAGCCACAGAGTGGGGAGGGAGCAGCAGGGGTGAAGGACAGAGCTGTAAGATGAAGCCCATCAGAGGAGATATACGTGGTATAAGCAATGCTGAAAGTGCCTGTGGCCAGGCCACATCTGCTCTGTTTTGGGACAGCCTCACACCAGGGATGTATATGGAAAGGTCACAGAGCTGATCACTTCTCTCCTGCTGCATTCACCTACAGGAGGCCTGGGTGGAGAGAAACACCACTAAGCTTTCACATGGGCACTCTCATCTGGCCCTGGGGTGTGAATTACCACTTCTCTCCTCTGTAGTTCCCCATCAGATGTCACAAACAAACTAATTTCAAAAGATGGTGTTACTCTATTCCTACTGCAGTTGATCTGCCTCTGTCTTTTTTTTGCCCTTTGTGGTACGTTAACCCTGTCCAGCAACTAAGGACTGCAATCTGCTTGCTCACTCCTCACCAGCAGGATGGGGGAAAGAAGCAAAGTGAGAAAAACTCAGATCTTAAGATAAAGATAATCTAATAAGAGAAAAAAGAGAGAAAACAAAGAGCATGTGATGCAAATACAATAACTTGCCACCTCCCACCAGCAGACCAGTGTCCAGCCAATCTCCAACCAAAGACTACTTTGAAAAGAATACACTCTACCCAATTTATTGATTACTATTACATTCCAGACTATACATTTGATCAGTTGGAGCCATCTGTCCTGGCTATGTCCCTTCCAAAGATCTCAACCAACCCCAATAAACTTGTTGAGGGGAACCAGAGTGATAAGCACAAACCTTGGTGTGGTGCAAGAACTTCTCAGTAATAACTAAAAGGTTTGTGTTTGACCAAAACTTTGATTTGTGTTCAAATCACAGATTTGTTGGTCACAAGTCCAAAGTCGAACACCATAAGGGCCTCTGTGAAGAAAGTTAATTCCATCCAAGTTGGACCCAGTAGTCCTTGTCTGATTTCACTCCACACCCTCAGTGACTCCTCCCTTCTTGCACACTGTTCTTCTCTAGTGCCAAATATAAAGGAACGCCTGACTAAACGGAGAGCCCTATTTTACCCAGTGGAGGGAAATAGGCATCCTAGAGCAGATGCAAAAGCAGATCACAAGGTGAGTTCATGCTATTCACTCTGACTGTTGGGAGATCCTGCTCATTACTAGGTAATGAGCAGATGTCTGTGAAGCTCAGATGTTAGGTAAGGTGGATCAAACTTGTTGCCTTTGAACCCTTTCAGTGATCTCAAAACTCTCAGACACAGACCAAAAATCTTTAACCAGATTTCTCTTTTTGACATCATAGACACTAGTCCAGTAGACTGTTACTTTCCACTTACTAGAATGGTTTATGTCTTCAAAAAGCCTTTTGCTGTGGCTCTCACTAAAATCTGAATTGTTGCCCTTAAAAAGAGTCCACACCGTGATATACTACGTCCATCACTTTCCACTTGTGTACAGGTGAAATACATCTTTGGCTGTGTTTTTTACCCATATGCCTTTGTGGTAAACTTCAACACCAACAAATAACAGTGAAAGTGTTTCATACTCATTAGCTGGAGAGATGACAACAATTCAGAGGGAGAACAAGAACAAAGAAAGTGGATTTCCTTCTATTGGTCATGCTGGCTTTGTGTACTGGGGAGAGGGAACAGTAACCCTCCTTTTCTAGGTCACTTTGTCCAGGCACCTTTTGCTATGCACAAAGAGATTCTGTAAGTAGGATATCCACAACTTTGAAGTATAACACAGTTATTTATTGGTTGAAACAGACAAGGGATCTCTGGGATTTAACGTGTTGCCAGACTAAGCACTAGAATGCTCAGTGCCTCCATCAGACATCTGAAAAGTCCTTGCTGGGCAAGTAGTCAGCCACCAGGTCAGGAAGGTTTGCACTTGTGACATGTTCTCAGTGCTGCTGAGTTTCCAGTCTCCAAATCTCTCTGTTGCCATCTAGGACTTTATCTGTTGTTTTATCTATTTATTATTCCCAAGCTGGTGTTTTTCTTCTTGAATCATGTAGTTGCTAACTGTCTACCTGTCCCTACGGAGAAGAGTAATTCTTTGTAATCAATACACTGAGATATCCCAGGTTTTCAGTGGTCCCCCAGTAAACAGGAGGTGGATAAGTTCCCGTTAGGGATGCTGGCTTAGCCAGTGTGGGAGAAAATTGTGCTATTTCCTTTACCTGTTCATGAACATGACCTGCTGGGGACTTAGGGCAGAATCCAGCTCCTAAAATACAATTAGATGCTATTTGGTCTCTGACTCCAAATGACTCACCTGATTACTTGAAGTAATTAATCCCTGTACACCAAAGCTGCCACTGAAAATGTGTAAATGTGCCCAGTGTGCTTCTTTGCCCTGGGCTGATGTTCTTGGGCCATCTTGCTCAGCTTTGCATCTCCCACTTGTACTTCCCTGGGTGCAAAACCAGATAGTCCCATGCTCCCCAATGGACTAGGTCCTGTATTTAATTTGGGAGTGTACCCAGCACAGACTGACAGTCTAGAGGACAGGAGAAGACACAACTCCCTAGGAGCAGCTTTCAGTCTGTGTTTCATCCATTGTTTACAGGGCAGCTCAACAAGTAAGAAGCCTCCCCCAAAAGGGAGGGAACTGCTATCTGCTGCTTCCCACAAGAGTGCCCTAGTGGTGGAACAGGTTGAAGCAGGGATCACCTTCCACTCTTTCTTTTGAAGCAAGGTCATCATGCAGGCAAAAATACAAGCATCTTGGAATAGGAAAAAAATTATTCAATACCTACGTCTTTTATGGAAACAGTGAACCGCAGCCTGGTTTTTCTCTCTCCTGTAAAACGCAATCCACAGAAACCAGGGCTCAATCCTAAATTTATCTTCCTTCACATCAGCACACAAACTGTGAAAGCCTCTGCTGTCCCCATGTCTTCCTGCTCCTAGCAGCACAGCTCTGTGGAATGGCTGCAGTGGAGCTGTCCTGGCTTTGTTCCACTAAGAATTTGGGTTTACAGCAGCTCACCCTTTCTGTACAGTGCTTTTTCAAGGAACATGTTATGATCAAAGCTGGAGAAAAACCAATAGCAGAAATAATAAGGGTGGCACAACAGTAAAGCAGCCAAGTGAGAAACGTAGCACTCCAGTGCAAACAAGACTCATTCTGGCCACTCAGCACCTGCTCTTCTCCCTGAAGCCACAGCTCTGCTACCAGCAACGTCTACAAAACCTTGAGGTGCCTCCACTGAATCATGATGTCACCTGCCCACAGCTGAGAGTGTTCAGCTGAATGTGACCCCTCACCAGCTGTCTGTAGTTGTGTGGATGGGATTCAGATATATAAGGAGAAGCCAAGTTTACTTGAGATACCCTTGCTCCACAGTGCCAATATCAGGGAACAAATGACACGAAAGGAAATAATGCACTCCTATGACTACAGTATACACTTAAAATTAATTCCCTGTAGCTGAAACTGATTGTTCACATAAATCTCACTCTGCTTTTAAGCTAGGACATAACCTCTGCTTAATTGATATTCGTGCCTGAAGACGAAGAAATCGATTTGGCACACTTTAGGTTTTTTACGTAGAAAGTCTTTCCCTGGTAAATGTATTTGTCTTTTTGTAGGCTTGGGTTTGTGAAATAGAAGATAAACCTTTAATAGTTACATGCATAGATGTAGCCTTTCTTGGTAGGTTTGGAAACCAAAACTCCTTCCGGATGCATCCTTTCCATCAAATGCCTGAGCATATGTAAACTTGCACAGTTAGTTCCCATTCTTTCCCTCACTGGCTCACTACCCTAGGGTAAGATGTCCCTTTGTAACTGCTTATCACTGTGCACACAATCAAGTCCTGCAGAGGCACCTGCTGAAATGGGGATGTGACACTTCCATTCCTGTTTTATTGTTCTTTAACCATTGCCCACCCAGTAACATCCTCAGACTCATGTGAAAGTGAAAAAAATAGGTAGGAAAACTCATTTTAACATCAGGCCTGCAGTGTGAGAATATAAGCATTAAAAAATACATGTGGGAAAGCTCAGCCCCATTTCTGACTGACTGGAGTTGGGATATGGTTAGCAATGCATGCTTACAAGCACGCCCTTCCTTAAAGCTCTGAATCAAGCAGGTGGAAGAGCAAGGAGTGTGTGCTAGATTTTGAAATGAGCTTGTACAGCAGGTTTGGTGCATGTTATCATGCCTTGTTACACACACTGCCTCATGTCCTACAATTTATGTGCTAAGTATTTCTAATACAGCAACCACATTGATTTCAAGGGCAGTTTGCAAAATGGTGTGACTCTGCAGCTGACAGGGAAGGTAAAACCTGAATGCCCTTTCCTAGACATAGAAGGGCTGCAGTATGGCTGAGGAGTTGAAATCAGTCCAAAAGCTGCTGACAAAATGTGCACTTGAAGAAGAGACGCTCTTTACAAAGTGCCTTATGAAAACAAACACGTACCTGACATGTAGCTGCATCTTGACATAAGATGCCAAAAGAAAAAGGCTTTCATGGGAAAGTGCTTATTATTTTCACTTTCAAATGACCAAGTGCTTAGGGAAGGTGTCAAAAGAAGTCCCTGAAGGCTGTCAGTCTCTGTGCAGCCATTAACCTTCAAGGGCTTGGGAATCAGGACACAAAGTCCCCTGATGTGGATTTTTACCTCTTGCTTACACATGCCAAGCCACCTCTGGGTGTGGGCAATTCAGATGTGGCTCTATCTACCAAACAACCTCAGGCCAAGGCCACAAAACCAACTTGCAATTATCCATGCTGTGTGATGGGCAGCAATCTCCCCAGATTTGGCACATACCAACAAGCATTCTCCTTAATTGCCTTGGAGAGACCAGGAGCTGTTTCCACCAGACACAAAGCAGAGGCCACTGTGTGTGAGCAATAAATTAAACCACATGGACAGAAGATGTTCCGCTTCATCTCAGGGCCAGGAAATGACTCCTGATTTGTTTTATTCACCTGTGTAAAGGTAGCCTCTGCTGATAAATTAAGGATGAGCCAGTGTGGGGCCAGATAGATGGATCAGGAAGAGAAAGACTCCAAGGGATTGAAGGTTACCAGGGAGCTCAGAGGCAGGAGCAAAGTGGGATTCATCTCACCTTAGTGTAAGGACTGAAAACCCAGTATTTGCATCTGAGCTCAGCTTAGTCACCCTTAACTCCCCTTACAGGCACTGGAGAGAAATAGCCAAGTGAAAACAGAATCAGGACAATGCCAGACCAAACTGGGAAGTAATTTTAGCTGTAGGTCTGCCACTCTATGGCTACAGATGATTTACTTCAATCTGAATGCTATTTTATGCAGTCTTTCCTAGATTTTCCACCTGCATTCCTTTAACTACAGTCACCTGTGTAGGGTCTGTAACAAGGAACTCCAACAAAAGGGCATTTGCAAGTCGGCTTAGGTTAACACCACTGCCACCAATTTTCATTTTCACCTGTGACTGTTAAGAAAGAGTTGTAGATTACCTTGCTCCCTATTTTAATGTAAAGAATTCTTCTTAACACTCTTTTTAACCTCAGTTTCTCATCCTGAAACATTCACTCTCCTCTCATCTTCTACCAGAGTGATCTTAATGTCCACCACCTGGAGTTGTGACTATGTCCTGCCTTTTCTGTTCTCTCTTGTACTGTCCTTTCTACTTCACTGCGTGAGTTACATGACTTGAAAAATAGTAGCCAGCCATCACTGTCACCTGGTCTTGGCACCCTTCTAAGTACAAAGGAAATTAAATATTGAGCAGTAATAAGTGAAAATGATACATGGATGAGTATGGCAGATCATGAGGCTACTGGGGAGCCTTGAATTACAAGTGGTTTTTTGTTAAACCATCCTAATTTCACAAGACCACCTATGTACTCTGTACCCAAGGGCACTACCAGGCCCACAGCATTTAACACAGCACCAAGTCTTCTCCACTGTCTATTAAGTTGCATGATCTCTGGCTGGTTCAAGTCGCAGCTGTTGCAGACCCTGTACAACTCTGCTGCTGCTGCTGAGTGCCATTCTGGTAAAAGAAAGAAAGCAGCATGGGCCTGCTCCTCCATTTACTTAATGTATCCTCACTAGCATTGCCCTGTAATATATCTGTTACCAATCAATACTTAATATAATTTTAGCGAATGGCGCTGGAGCAAGCCCAAAAGCTAAAGAAGATCTTCATGTAAAACAGGCTGCAGAAATAAATGGGGAGAAAGCTCATGTGGAAAGCAAAGTAGAGATGGTACTTTCTGTGTCTGCAGATTTACCGTGACAGAGCATGGACAGACCTCTTGGAGTGAAAGACAATGGGACACTTTTCCATCTCAGGACCGGAACAAAAAAGAACAAGTCAACTAAAGACTAACTATTAGTTGATTAAGTTGCAGGAAATTATTAGGATTTTCTTTCCTTCAGTCCATGAGACAAGGCCAGGGCACTGTTTCATGCGATTGAGAAAGGCTGAAGAGTCAGGGTGGGCTGCAAGGAGGAGAGCAATGTTGCTGGATCAGGGAAGGCTGACCCAGGGTGCAGCTGGAGCACAGGCTCAGACCAGGATGGGTGTTGTGTGCTGAGCCACTAGGGTGTGATGGCCCCAAAATCTGTCTGTGGACAGAAAGGGCTGAGAAGAAGCCAAGCATGTGTGTCTTGAGTTTGAGACTCTGCAGAATTCTAGTGTCTAATTTTGCCTTCACACAGCTCAAAGTTAGGTTATGCATTACATTCTTCAATATTTCCCCTAAAACTTGGAAGCTATTGGTTTCCCTGCACTGAGGATGCTTTTGAAGGAGACTGGCTTTGCTACTCAACAGCAGAGACTGCTTTTCAATCAGCATCACACTAAGAACACAGAAATCTGTCACAGTGGCTGCTGTTGGGAGAAAACTGTCCTAGGCACTTACCTCCTTTTGATTCAAAACCTCTTTGGTGGGCAGTTTTGCTGCAGCAAATAACAGAGGGAAAAGAGCCAAGTAAGCACATGGCTAACTGCTCCTTTGTCTCTATGAACTCCAGCGTGTGGCAGCTGGATTGCACTTCCAGGTAGCAATGGGAGGAAGTCTGTGTGAGTGGAAAGTCCTACTAGCCTCAAAAAATTTTGGCCCACAGCTCAAGGTCCTGATGTCACTGAGCTTTTCCCGCATATAATTCTAGAAAGAGCCTCTGGTAAAGGCAGTGTTCATCTCATCATCAATTCAATTTTTGCCATAGCCCTGCTAGGCTCTTAATTTCTTGTGTTAAAACAACAAATGAGATGACCCAACTGCAATCTCTAATAGGTATCATGGGTCAGTAATCATTCATTTGTTATAGTGCCTCTCACCCGAAGGACGGAGAGGAAAATTTGTCCTCCTAATGGCAAGAGCTGTAAATTAGCTTTATTTCACTGTTAAATCTAGCTGCCTGAAAATTAGGATGACCAGTCCTTAGCTGGGAAGAAAATGTGTCAGCTCAAGGGATTTTCTGCATTAGGCAAATAGGCAGCTCATAATCACCCATTAAACAGTCACAGTGGCTGTGTCCTGACACCCTTGCTGCTCAGAGTCTGAGTGACTGCTGATATACTGAACATGCTGAAAGCCTGGTGCCCACTTCTGGGCCAGTGACCCCCAGCTCCACTTCTAGCTTAGGAAGAGAAGTGAACACCTCCAGGTGCTCATGGCAATTTCATCTTTCAGGAAGATAGACATATTCAAGATAGGGATGATGGATTTCTCTGCGAAGGTACATCTTATCTCTGTTATTAAGAGAACTTCAGATGAGCAGGTAGATTTGAACATGTTGATCTTTTAGACATTTACATTTAGATGAGACAAATCCCACCCAAAATTGAGCAATTTGTCACAGGTGTTTCCTCAGCTGAATGTTGTTATCTTTATCCTTGAAGTATTTGCAAATCCTGTGGGTCTAAAAGGTGTTATTCTGAATTAGCATGGACTCACTGTGGAGTTGGAATTTAAAGGGTAAGACATCACTGCATACTCATAGGGCGCAAAAGAGGGAAATGAAAGGGTTTAAAAACAGATGGAAGCTCTGTTGACGGGGGCATGAAGGTGTCTAACAGCCTTCACCGACCAAGTAGCAGCTGGTGAAGTTGTAGAAACACTTGAGTGGCTCCTCCTGGGAGAGTGGGTGTCCCTCTAGCCATCACTTCACACATTATTCATGCTTTTGGCAAGACAGACTGCACAAAACACCACACAGCCATTCCTGCTTGTTAAGCCTGATCCCAGAGGGCTGCCCAGAGCTCTCCCAGCTCTGTCTGAAACCAGCAGGGGATACATTGCTCACCCCGACTGATGCAGTTCCTTGCAGCAAAGCCGTGCTGTTCACTGCAGGGTCACAGCCCAACAAGCTGCAGGGATGGCAGCAGACATCTCAGTGGCCTGAGGCCACCCTCAGAGAGCAGGGAGGCTGTTGTTTGCACTGTAAGAGGTGGGGAGCAGATGTTCCATCTGTCCCATCCCTGAGAATTCCTGCTTCCTCTGTGCAGACCTTCGGGAAGAAGGAGAGAAGTTTGTCCTGGGAAAGAAAGGCAGATACGCCTTCAATGTGATGAAATGAGCGGGCTGTCATCTTGTTCAATAATGTGTCACACAGAAAGCTCTCTAAAAAGCTCTCTATAGAAAGCTGAAAATAAATTTTAAAAACCTACCCCACTGTCAAATCCTCAAAACCCATAAGTGCATCAGAATAGTTGTAAAGTTATTAATTTTATGATGTGCAAGTTACAGAATATCGTACAGCCAGACAAGTTTATAAGAACATGTATTAAGCTGCCAGCATGGGGAGGACCTGGCTGAAGTTAAAAAATAAAACCTTTCCACAAGACAAACAGACATTAAAGAGTGACAATAGCTTTGAATAAGAAATGTGGTCCTCTGCCTCCATTTCCTGGTGCTCCACTTCCACCTATTTCCTATGGGAAATTTCCTATTTCCACTGAAATAGGAAATTTTAGAATGGAGAACCAGACAGACCAGAGCTGATAGAAAGAGCCTGTGGTGCTGCAGCCAGAGCTGCATAGTCTATGCTAATGGATTTCTGACTTAAAAATAACTAGACTCTAGGGACTGCAGCTCTGCTGGGTAATGGGTCTCTCATGTCTGATTGTGCCTGTTTTCCCCATGAACAACCTCATCATTCCCTGGTGATACCCAAGCAGTCAGCCTCACCTCCGTGCCTGGTGAAATCATGGAGCAGATCCTCCTGGAAGATGTCAAAACATGTGGAAGACAGGGATATGATTAAAGACTGCCTACACGGCTTCACCAAAGACAAATCATGCCTGACTATTTTGGCAACTTCCTTCAATGCTGCATCAGCAGACAAGGGAAGAGACAATGGCCATCTACTTCAACTTCTCTAAGGGTTTTGATACAATCCCCTATAATATCCTTACCTCTAAGCTGGAGAGAGGTATGAGTCTGATGAATGAGGAATTGACTGGATGGCAGTATCCAAAGAGTAACAGCCAATGGCTCAATATCGAAGTGGAAACCAGTAACAACTGGTGTGTCCCACAAGACTCCCATTCTGGGACCAATACTATTTAATATCTTCATCAGTGACGTAGGCAGTGGGATCAGTGCACCCTCAGCAAGTTTGCAGATGACATCAAGTTGAGCGCTGCAGTTGATTCATTCAGGGAAGGGATGTTATCCAAAGGGACCTTGACAACCTCGAGGAGCAGGGCTCTGTGAATCGCATGAAGTTCAAGTGCAAGGCCCTGCACCTGGGTCAGGTCGATGCCAGGTGTCAGTCCAGGCTGAGTGATGGATGGGTTTGGAGCAGTCCTGTGGAAAAGGACTCAGGAGTACCTGTCCACATGAAATCAGATATGACTCTGCAATATGCACTTGCAGCCCAGAAAATGCACCATATCCTGGTCTGTATAAACATAAACGTGACCAGCAGGTCAGAAGGGGGATTCTGCCTGTCTACTCCACTCCTGTGAGACCCTACCTGGAATACTGCATCCAGCTCCAGGGTTCCCAGCACAAGAAGGATGTAAACCTCTTGGAGCAGATCCAAAGAAGGGTCATGGAGGTGATCGGAGTCTGGAGCAATTCTCCTATGAAAACAGGCTGAAAGAGATGGGGTCGGACAAGAGAATGCTCCAAGGACATCAGATTGCAGCTTTTCAGTTTATAAAGGGGACTGATAAAAAAGATGGAGAGACATTTTTTACCAGGGCCTGTAGTAACAGGACAAGAAGTGTCAGTTTTAAACTGAAGGAGGGCAAGTTTAGATTAGACATAATGAATAAAATCTTTACTGTGAGGATACTGAGACTGGGGAACAGGTTGCCCAGAGAAGCTGTGGATGCCCCATCCCTGGAATTTTTGACAGCCAGTTTGGATGGGAGTTTGGGAAACCTGATCTAGTGATAGGTGTCACTGTCCATGGCAGGGCATTAAGACTAGATGATCTTCAAAGGTCCCTTCTACCCCAAACATTCTGTGACTCGGTGGTGCTACACTCCTTCTTGCTGTTGTCACACGAGGTCGGAAGGCAGGTGCCAGCAGCCTAGGGGATGTTTTGGGATCCTTCCCCAAAACAGCAGAGCTGCAGGAGGCACAGCACGGAGACTGACTGACTCAGCCTCTCCTGGATAGGATAGACTGTAGCTTTCTGTAAGCAAGAATGTTAACTTAGAAGATTGCTGTGGATTTTGGTTTTCTTTTTTTCTTTTTTTTTTTTTGTTAGTTTTTTTTTAACAAAACCTTTTAAATTTTCAGTCTATTAATAGCAATGGAACATTGTCTTCTCAGGCTAAGCTGAACCTCCCTTTCTGTTCTTTCTTTCTGCCTGCATCCTCCCCACATGAAGAAAACTTCTAGAAGAACTATTCTTTGAGAATTTGAGGGGGAGGATGAAGAAGGAACAGGCTATGATTTACACAAAATTAAAAGAATATTTGAGACACAAGAAAAATGTTCCCAGAGAAATGCCCCTTTCCTTACTGCAAAGAATATGTCAATGAAGCATTTGCATACATTACAGCAACTAAATTAATTTACCCAGGCTTGCCGTTTGCTTTTCATGCCCAAAGCTAACAGCTCACATGGATTTTCTGGGTTGTTTCGTGGGTTTTTTTCCCCTTTCTTAAGCCTGACTACACAAACTCAAGACACACTTTCATCTGACAGTGGAATAAGGATGAATTTTGGGTTGCCTTGTAACAGGGAGTGTTACAGGGAGTGTCAGTGCCACACTTACATTGCAAGGTACCCAGAGCAAGGGCAAGCTGAAAGTCACTTGTGGAGAATGGGCAGAGATGTGCAGGGGAACAGAGAGTTACTGAGCTAGAGACAATTTATTTTCCCCTCTCCTATAACCTGAGCATGACCCCCACCACACCAGGCCATTGTGGGTGGGTTTGGGGTGCCCATTGCTTGCTGGTACCATCAATGCCTCAGCAAGAAGGAGACAGACATTAAGACACTCTTTCATTTCCTCAGAAACAGCTTTCAGGAGAAAGTCTTAACTAAAAATGTGGAGTGTTTTATGGCTTGTACATTACTCAGTGACTGCTACAGAGGTGTAGGCACAGGCAGAGCCTATGAGACAGGACAGGGAGATGGGGTTGGCAGCACTGAGAGCCCTGTGTTCCCTCCTCACTACACCTACCTGGCCCCAGCCTACTGTCTGCACTCCACTGTGAGCAGTCTGGCACAGGCTTTGCTGCACATTGCCCGGTGACAGTTGTCAGAGCAATGTACAGAGCAAATCCCTGGCAAGGAAAGGTGCTCAGATGGGACTGGAGACACTGGTCCCACCAAGAGAGCTGGGGCTTGTTCAACAACCACCACCTCATCCCTTCTCTCCTTCCAGCAGACCAGTAATGTTTGTGCCATCCTTTGGCACTCCTGGGGTGCATCTCTGAAAGAGCAGTTAATGGATTTACATGTCATATAATTGTGATAGCTGCAGATTGTCTGATGGAAGGGGAGAAATTCAATTGTCTCAGGGTGGATTTGGTCTAATTATCTCAGATGACACCAGCAAATCTGCTTCTCTTGGAGACACGCTGTTACTGTAGTAACTTGTAAATGAATATCAGATGATGAGTAATTTAGAGGCAGTCTGAACTGATAAGTTTATGAGCACAGCGGGCAATCATTTCTTCTTTCTTTTTTTTTTTTTTTAATTCTTTTCCATAATAATTTCTTTTTCAGTGTGAATGTAAACCACAAAATCAACAGGTCAGATATAAGGCTCTTGTGAACTCTGCCTTCCCTATCAGTCAGAGCAGATGCAGCTTGGAAGCGCTTTATCACTTTGCTTTTAATTAAAGCCTATAATGGTTCTGCATTTTGTGAACAGGCTTTATCCAAAATACAAAGTGGATAAAGGATGAAGCAAATCTTCAGATAACTCTGCATTTTTGATTATCTCTATTGTACATATGCAGGCTGCTCACTCCCTCACCCAGAGCCAGGATCAGCAGTGTCTCATGAGCAAGCTGCTGATAAACAATGGTTGCACCTTGCCCTTGTGGTGAAAGAGCTGATAGGGTGTGCCTTGGCTTCTCATACTTGCCTTGTGTGGCCAAAGGGGATGGCATTAGGAGGCATCACCCTTGCTTAAATCAAGGCATAAAATCTTCTGGTCCAAAGAGAAGATGTTAAGTGTCTGCACACCCCAGTGCATCAGCAGTTGCAATGCAGCATCAGATACACTTTGCTACGGTTTGCTGTCACTGCACTGCGCCCAGCCCTAAAATGCAGCAGAGAGAATACAAGCTGCAAATCAGGTCCCAAGGGCATGTCCCACCCTCCAGCCTAGCTTTTTATTTTGAGTAGCAAATAACTGCCAGACGTTCCACAGGAACTGCCCACACACATGGTTTTGCTTGCATCTAATCAGTCTATTTTATTTCTCAAAGAGAGCTTGGAAGGTGATCCCAGGTGAGATCCATCAAACACAGCAGCTAAATCAGGATCATTTCCCTGGGTGTCCATGACCCTGCTGCAGCTTTGGCTGAGGGTCAGCAGGGTGGTGCATCTCCCTTCAGTTTGAAGCATGGGAAGTTTTGGTGCCCATCTGGGCTTGGAAGGGTTCATCAAACTTAGGTTTGAAGAGATGGAGAGCATGATCCTGCTCCATCCTACCACTGTCCACAAGGGTCTCTCTCAGAAAGCATCTATGGACGGAAATGTTTTAGTGTGGATCCTGTTTATATTTCATTATAATTACATTGTTTTCAATATATTGAAGAAGGTTGAGTTTCTTGAAGTTTTTTGCTTGCACTTCAAGAGTGCATGACACTTGATGCTGAAAAAAATTATTTTTGAAAATAAAGCAAGGGGATTTAATTTGAGAATAATGTCTTTCTTTTCATCTGGGATACATTTAAAAAAAAATGAATCATAGACTTGCTAGATCTACCACAAAACCAATGGTTTTTTTCCAAAATACTTCTGTATATATCTGGATTCATCTCAAATTTGGGGTTGTCTGATAGAGAGAAGTGTGTGGTACAGCGTGGACATGTACTAAAGCTGCATTTTCTCTGCATAGTCAGAGGTGTGTAATTAGCATGAGGACAGCCATTAACACATCCCGTGTGCTGTGTCACCAAGTCATGCCTGATTATGTTGCAAAGTGAGATTAGTAAAATGAGCTTGAAGTTGTCCTCTCACTGCCATTTGATAGTAGGGAAAACAAATCCTTCCACTGCCAAAGCTGCAACTAATATTCAGTACTTAAGAAATTCAACTGATGCATTCATAATGAACAGGATTTTGTATAATTAAAATTTTAAATAAATCCCCAACATGAGACCCTGGCTTGGATTTCTTCATTTCAGATATGAAAGTACAGCTTTTGACAAAATAGGTTGAGGGGGTTGGGGTTTTTTTTCTTCTTTCTTTTTTCTTTCATCTGAAAGACTTAAAAAACCGTATCAGCATATTAAAAAAGAGCAGAAGATAAATTAAATGAAGACCAGGATTAAAAGACTCACTACTTTCTTCATGGCACTTTTATAGTTCTTTTGAGCTTCTGTCCCTGTGAGGTGGGTGTAAGTAACATGGAGGTGGATGTTAGTGGGTGGTAAAGCTTTTGTGAGGCAGAAAGAAACTGAGGATTAGAAAATTACTGGAGGCAGTTTCCATACAGATGAGAGGAAGCAGTCAGTCCCTGAGAAGCCAAGAAACAGGAGGAAGACAGTAAGAAACCTGAATAAATGGCACATTTCACCAGCAAAGAAAATGCCGATTTGTTTCAGCAGAAGCCCTAAAAGTTGCCATGGTTGCTAAAAGTTGCTGAAAACCCTGGAAGCTGCTCACTCAAAGCAATCCCACAGCTGCAGGCCCAGGTCCCTCCTTGCCTGCAGAAATCTTTAGGTCAATGTGAAAAATCCACTGAGTTTTCACTGTTCATTTCTGGTTGCTTACACACCTACAGGGCGACTGCATCTCCTGTTGTTCCTTGTCACAGGCAGGTTGGTGGGGTTGTAACAGGGGGCGTGAGCACAGCCCTTCTCAATCCCTGGCTCCCACCAAAGGTTGCAGCTGCCATGAACATGTCCAGCTGCTACCAACTCTCCCGTAATCCAGGCAAGAAAGCTGTGGATGAAGAGAAATAGTTTCCTCTTGGGAGGAGGATTAGTTTGCAATGTCTCAGGGTGTGCTGAGGTTGGACTGGGGTAGAGAGGGAGCACTGTCTTCTAGTTTGGGCTGGGTGGCATGTGTGGTGGCTTTGTTTTCACCTTTGCAGTTTTCTGTGTGGCCCTGCTCAGAAGCCCCACCATGGTGGCCTTCAGACCACACCACTGACTGCCCCAAGCGAAGAGCCCGGCGAGTGGGTGAATTGATGAGTGTTTGCAAAGTGTGTGTGACCACTGGACAAAATGCAGTTGCATGGGTGTGAAGTGTCTGGAAAAAATGATTATTTGCAGCACCTGCTTTCCTGTCAGAAACACTTATTTACTGGGCAGTGAACAAGTCCCTGTCCTCCCTCTTTGGGATGTTCTCAGCTCACATTGGCACTGTTCACAGGGATATGAAAGGCTGATTTTTGCACATTATGTGCATTACAGCAAGTAAAACTATGAATGAGGCATCCAGGTTTCCAGTATAATGCTGAGGAACATTGGAAAGTGCTGAAAGGTGACACTTAGCCTTTACTCGGAAGACCTGAGCAGTGTTTATTCTTCTACAACGTGGTGGTGCTACTCACCCTCCTTATAGTCTAGCTCAGCAGTGTCCAGGCCCTCTCCCATGGGACAGGAGCACTGCTTTCAACTCTCCCTCACCCTGTGGGATTTACCTTGGGCCAATTAACCATTTTTAAGTCAGAACTTCAACGGCAAGACACTTAGCTTCTCAGGGCAGCAGCGGCACTTGCTCTCCCTGCTGAAGCTGTGCCAATGTGCAGCAGAGAAGCGAGGCTTGAGGCACGGTGGTGTGTCTAGTGCCAGCACCAACCAGGGCCATGAGCTCAGCCAGCAGAGGTGCAGTGTGGGTTGCTGCCTCTGTTTCCAGTATTTTCACCGTAGCTGATCTAAACACTTCACTAGTTCAAACACAAAAGGTCTCTCCGAGCATGAGGAGCAATAGCAAACCCCTTTCTCCTGGGTGGGTGCCTCAGCTTTGCAGCTGCAGACTCAGAGATGTGTTTGTGTATTCTTTACCTCTTGGAGGTCTTTAACTCTTGCATCTACCCTTCATCCTTCCCCTGAATTTTCCATCAAGTCATTGGAGTTGTAATGATGGTAGGGAGCCACAGATTTACACCCTCATGTGAGCAGGCATCCACTTCTCTCTCCATGGGCTGTGTTGTCTCCAGGGCAGCAGGAGAAGCCTACTGTGGTACACATCTTTGCTGAATAAAATTGGGTTGTCCTTCTGTTTCTTGTCTAGAAACCAGTTAAACCTTTGTGGGTCTGTGCTGAGGAGGGGTTTGGTCCTGTCTGCATGTAGAGGGTGTCCAGCAGGATGCTCTTTCAGCACCACTTAGAATCAAGTGAATTGCACTCCAGGACTCTTCATGGGCTGTAAAAGGAGCTGACAGTCTTCAGAGTTAGGGACTTATCCCTCAAATATCAAAGGCAGAACAAATGTGTCACATCTAAAGCAATTTGCTGCATTTTTAGCAGAAAGCCTGTGTCCTAGTCCAAATCTAGTCATGGTTTGGTTCGGGGATTTTTTCCGTAAGAAAAGCACTTATGTGTGCTCATAAATTGGTCTTTGCCAAGTTACTTGGTCTTGAAAAGAACTGCTCTGTAATAAGCTGCATCATTAAAAAGAAATTTTTCTGTGAGCAGCAGAGCCTGGTTTCCTGCGGTTTGGTGCCTCATGGTGGGATTATGTTGCATGTAATGAGGAGCACTCTGGCTGAAGCCTTTTCTCCTGTTCATAAAGACCCTGTCTCATGTGAGTTCTCTGGTGTCTATAATCCATTTGGGATCAAACTGCCATTGTTTCGGTTCTCTCCTGTCTGTCAATATAATACTGCCCACGTGGCCAGCTGTTCCTCCCTGGAGACATGAAAGGGTCATGCTGCTCTACCCTGATGCCTCTTCTCTCAGAAATGGTTGAAAATTAAAGCATTTGAGAATTCCATCCCGTAGTTCGACTGAAATTGCCCAACAGGCTAAAAGATAATTGAGAATAATACTGGACTGACACAACAATATAATAAATCTAATTTTATTAGGTAATTGGGCAATAAATGGTAGAAAGTAAATACTGGAGCAGATTAAACATGGAAAAAACTGTTCATAAATATTTATTCAAGCATTTAAATACACTCAAGGTGACCATTTTTTGCCTGTTTTGCATTTCAATTTCAGCATTTCAATTCACAGCCATATGAATGACCAGCAACAGCACAAACACCCCGATAGTTACACTCACACCTCAAAAGTAAATGTAAAATTATATTTTTCTCTGAGGCTTTTTTAAAAAGTGACAAGGAATCATTAAATATTTCTTTCTAAATACTACAAATTTAAAATTTTTAAACAGGAATGTCAAACAATTCAGAAGCCAGATTTTGAAAATTATTCTTACCAAGACAAAGAATAAAAACAGATCTCATGATTTGTACTGAGTTTCCAGAATTTTCAATAAGCTTGAAATGAACAAAGTTAGACCAGAAATCCTTTGTTGAAGTGGTTCATGGAAATATTTCAGAAATGTGAGTTTTGAAAAGGAATTCATAATTATGCACACACACACAAAAATTCCCGAGTTTAGGAAAGAAGATATATTGTATAAGGTGCTCATTGTAATTTATTTTTCCAGTTCCTGAGCCATAGAGACATGCTTGTCATAAAAATATTTTTGAAGATATTTGTATTTTCTTACCTTGGATGCAGTTTAGATGGATGAGCTACCATTGTTCTCCATGTTTCTCAAATTAGGAGAATGCATTTCTAAATTCAATTTCATCCTCAGTGGAAATGGTTTCTTTCACTCTGGTAATCTGGAGAAGAATTATACATAGTCTATAAAGCTTCAAATTTCAAAACCTAATTTTGAATGTTAGTCAAGAGGTTAATTTAAGATTCATCTTCCAAAAGGGGAGTTAAACAAAACTGATAGAAGGCTGGAACTTGTCAAGTGGTTGAGAGGTTTATCAGCATGTGAGTATGTGTTCATTAGTTTTAATTAGTATAATCACTAATTTTGCATTAACAGTTTGGTGAGAGAAAGTAATTGCTCACACCCACTGTATTAGATTGGGAGATTAGAATTCATTTTATGAGGCAATTAGCATTTCAGGAATTTTTTTTTTAAGGCTTTTATGATCTGCCATTGCAGTAGCCTCCTTCACCAAAGAGTTTAAATTAACCATAACTTTCATCCTAATGGGATGCAAAAATTAATGTAGAATTAAGCGTGAACCAGTAATCCCACTGCGATAAGCAGGCAGCTAAAGCCACAAACCTTGATTAGTTTATAATGACCTGTTTTATTTCCCAGACAATGATAGTCATTTATCTGTCCTCAATTCATTATCTTCTCGAAAAGTTTATATTCTTGAATTTTATACAGCAAAACAAAATATGAGGAAGGGAAAAAGTAGAACAGTGCTACTGAAGTAATCATTGTCAAAAGAAAAAACCACCAGTTTCAATAGTAAGGCTTAATTTGTCAATTATTCTTCATATCAAATGCCAGAGGAAGAAGAAACAGCTCCCTTTGACATCCAGTGCCTTGGGAAGAGCCGTGAATTTCACAGCAACAGCAATCCCAGCCCTGCTCTATCCATCATAACCTTTGGCAGCTACTGACACAATGAGGATGGAATTGTCATCCTGGTTGGCAAGGAAGCTCTGGTCGTCTGAGATTTAGGACAGTTTACCCAAGAGATTGCCTTCCAAAACATCCTGTAAAGAAATGTGCAAGTTCTGGTGGGAAAAACTGCTTACAGCTAGGCTGTAATGAAAGCTTTCATGGTATCCATAACAAGACAAAACAACACACCATTTGCAGCAAACCTGCCACCCATTATATAGGATTATGCTTGCCCCTGGACAAAACAAATCTCTGCTCAAAAATCCCAAATCTGCTATGAGTTGGATGGGGCGTGGAGGAGAACAACTGTTATATGTTAGAACTATAATGTAGTTAGTTCATGCAGTTTTGGGTACATATATTAAAGTAAGGGGACGTGGGACACTGTTTAGGGAATTACATTAATCTTCCTCGAACATATGTTAAAGCAAAATGTATGTATACATGTATGTGCTGCTATAAGGGACATTAATGGATGTAAGACATGTACCTTTATAAGAAGAGTTCAGAGAGAAAAAAATGTTTAAACAGCTAAGATTTAGGCCCAGCTAGAGAGACTGAATCTCAGTCTCTCTGGCATCAGCTGGTGTCACCTTCAGAAGCTGAACTACTCCAGCTAATCTCTGAACCCTGTGCTCTAAGGGCTCCCTCACTCTGCAGGCTGCAGAGGCAGTCCCAGGTAACCAGGTTTCTGTCTTGGGTGGGTGAAGTAAATACTTAAAATTGGGTAAGATGAATCATGACCAGCATGTGCCTGTGCCTGAGGGTTTGTCTATGCACACAGTTACTGTGGAGAGACATTACTCTTCCTGAATAGCATTATATGTGAATACACTTTTGGCTGAGTAAGACTTATTTCTCTTCAACAACATCCTTTTGAGAGAGGCAGAACAGTTTGCTTTTAAGTCCTCACGTGGAATTCTTCTGCAAGAGCTGCTGCCTTTTTAGCCAGCTCCCCTACCTTAATCCAAATTTACTTTAGTATAAAAATGCCCTAAATCTGCCATCCAATCACCTTTGAGAGCAATTTAAGATTTATGGTGGTAAGAGCATCAATTAGGCACAAATATGTTGACCAAAAAAAATAGTGATGGTATCATATACAATAAAAACTGACATTTATTTCACAAATTATGGGTGTAATAAAGCCTATTGTTTCAGGGAAAATGCCTGTATTTGCCCGTATGTTTCATTAAAGAATAATAATGCCATACATATTTCATTCCCTTGTTCTGAACAGCAAAACTCTTAACTATATAAAATGCCCCATGCTGTCTTTGCTTTGTTGGGTTGTTTTTTCTTTTTAATCAGATTTTTCCTCCTGAACTAATGAAATTGCTCCTTAAACACATACATCATTTTCATTTGAAGTAACTTATCATGGCTCAAACGGTTTGTCTGTTCTCCTGGAGAACAAGGCAACTGCCATCTCCTCGTGCTGTGCAGATCCAGGTCAGGACTGCCTCTGATCCCTGGTGTGCTGAGTTCTCTGCACCCCCTCTGGTGCTGCTTTAGGTGGGGTATGGGTGACTGATGTCTGTGGGGTCTGCACCTTGCACATCTGCACTGCTTTTTGGTCCACTCACTCTCACATTTAATTTCTCTCTTCCCACAGTATGCACCGACCCGCTGTGCAGCTGCACAGGCATCCACGGAGCAAGGCATCCTTCCTCCCTGCCATCACCACGGTGAAGCAGTGCACGACCCCCAGCTGGTCCCCTGCACGTGCCCGCTCTTCTCCTGCCCATGGGAAGGGCATCTGGAGGTGGTGGTGTCCCACCTGAGGCAGACCCACCGCATCAACATCCTTCAGGGCGCGGAGATTGTCTTCCTGGCCACGGACATGCACCTGCCCGCGCCCACGGACTGGATCATCATGCACTCTTGCCTTGGCCACCAGTTTTTGCTGGTCCTCAGGAAGCAGGAGAAGTATGAGGGCCATCCCCAGTTCTTCGCCACGATGATGCTGATCGGCACTCCCACCCAGGCCAACAACTTCACCTACCGGCTGGAGCTCAACAGGAACCAGAGGCGCCTCAAGTGGGAGGCGACGCCCAGGTCGATCCTGGAGTGTGTTGACTCTGTCCTTTCAGACGGGGATTGCCTTGTGCTGAACACTTCCCTGGCTCAACTCTTTTCTGACAACGGAAGCCTAGCGATAGGAATTGCCATAACCACCAGCAAAGTTCACAGCTCCGAAGCTGAAATGTGATGGGGAGGAGGAAGAGGAGGAGGAACAACAGCAACAACAATGGTGCTCTAGCTGCCTTCTGAGAGCCAGAACTCATGGACTTTTTATCGGGGGGGTCTTGGGTCTTTTATGGTATTTAGTACTTGTCCACAGTGGGCATTATGTAAACATCCCGTGGTTACCGTCCCTGTGTCATGTATTTACCGTTTTGCTAATACAATTTTATGAGAAATTTTAAAGAGGCTGATCAATTTATTGTCGCCCTCCAGCAGCACTGGAAACAACACTTGCAAATGAAAAGTGCACCCAGGGTGACTGGCAGAAACCTTTAGTCTGACCATGCTATGCAAATATGTTTCCTTCCTTGCCTGCCTAATGGACCAGAGGCCCTGTGCCTGGTGAAAGGTCAAGTATTCCACTAGGGGACAAGAGCACCCAGGTTTCCATATTAGCTATAGTGATTTGGGCACAGCCAAACCCAGTGGGAGCTGGCAGTTTCAGAGCTCCATTCAGCTTCTGAGGAAACAACTTTCTCACCCAAACAGTGAAAGCTTAGAAGAAAAAGACACCCCCTCTGCTGAGCAGAGGGCTTGGAAGCCTCATCCTGCATTAAACTGGGAATGACAACTAGTGGTTGGTCACTGTGACCATGGTTAAATCTCACTCAATCATAAAGAGCAGGGAGAGGTTGCTAGATGGTCTGGCTGTAGAACAGATAACCATACCCAGCCATTGGGGCATTCATCTTTTTAGCTGCTCTTTCTTTGAGCATTTAAAAAGTGATTTCCAGAAAATAAAGCATAAGAAGGGTCTTAAGCTTAATTCTTAAGCTTAAGAATTCAGTAGCTGATCTTGCTACTGAATTCTCTGCCAGTGAGACCCTCAGTTTGTGCTGCTAAATATTGATGTACAGCAATATAGACAGGACAGCTATTTGCAAATTGACTTTGAGATTTGACAGGCACTCCTTTGAAAAAAAAACTCAAATTTTTTTGCCTTGCATACATTTTGTGGGGTGGTGGTGAGGGGTGACTGTCATTTTCTTCTCCTGAGGGTGTTTCACAAACAGTGATGGTCACAAAAAGACACGGGCTTCTCTAAGATCTCCTCCATTGAATGGTTCCTTGGGGGAGAGTTGGAGGCAGGTGCTGGCCATCTCCTGTCACTCATTCCTGTCTGCACTCAGGCCTGTTTCCTCCACAGCCAACAGCAGCAGTGAAATCCCACTGCAGTAGGTGACATGTTGAAGGAGGGGGCTCAACAAGATAGTGTGACACATGAGAAGCATGGGAAAGTGTCTTTTCCTGTTTTCCCTTCTGCCTGTGTGTGGCTGTGGTCTGGCTGCTCCTGAAAGCTTTTTCAAGAAACATCTGGTGGGTTGGGTCGGTTACTTGCTAGAGACTGAGACTCATAGTTTGAGACCCTTGGAAAAGTAAGGAAGGGGGGGAAACAATCTAATAACAGTCCTTCAGTGTCTCAAAATGCATCTCACTCTAGCTTTGGGTAGGCAAAAACACTGATGCTGTTCTCTCCCACCCGTTGCTCTCCTGAGGATTACTATAAATGATGCATGAAGTAAAATGAATTGTAGTTTTCCTGGGATGAATGCCATGCAGGTAGATGACTTCTGAGGCATAGATGCACCTCACCTCCTTACCTGGATTTTCACAGCAGGTCAGAGAAGAGTGAGAGTCTCTTCAACAGGCTGCTCATGACCACACAAGCTGAGGTCTGAGGAAGTCTCAGTCCCAGTAAGAAGGCACTGGAGCATAGCTTCCCAGCTCTTCCCTCTCTGAATTTAGGGGGCCAAGGGTGGCACACTGATTTGCAGTGCCTCACTGGAACAGGCAGGCTTCAGAGCGGCTGGCTTTTTCCCTGCGGTGTTAAATATTCAGGACCAGCAAATGCTGCCCTTTCCCTAAATGATAGCAATAAATAAATCATTGGTGTTTTTGTGGACTGAAACTGGCTTCTCCAGCTCCTCTAACAATTGTTCTGCTGCTGAATTAAAACAAAGCAAAAGCAATAAAACCTCAATAAAACCAGTTCCTCTAGTTTAAACTTCCTGAGCTCTTTGTACTATGAGGTAGAGACCAAATGTAATGATGCTTGTGTTGCCTGACCACAAGTTCTAGAGTGAGCACTATTATTTAGTTATTCATTTTTTAATCTATTTACTTCTTGTTAGTTGGCACATTTTTTTCTTGAAATATTGACTGAAGTGCAGGTATTTTGGGGCATGGACCTTGCCAAAGGATGAGTGTACTTCTGGCAGGATGAGTGTGACAGTATCAGCTCCCTGGAATGGGTATCTCCATCTCTTGCCAGCACCCTAGATTTGAAGGAGGGATAGTGGAAATGCGACCTTCCCAACATAACCTTCCACACACCCCATGTGTTCTTCTCCCAGAGCTTTCTAGTGACCATGCCAACAGTTCAGCTTTTCCATTTTGTTTTCAGTCTTCTCCCTGCATCTGATAGCTGCCTTTCTCAGCCCATTTTCAAGCCCTCAACTGTGGTTTCACCCTGTCACTTGCAGAGCCCATGGCACTTCTTGCCTTCTCACATTTGTACTTGTTGGATGCCATTGTTTAAATTGTTCTCACTGCTTTCTGAAGCCAACCGAGTAACTTCCTTTATCAGTTTTCTCCACATCTGCAAAGACCCAGCTCTGGCAGGGATTTCAGAAATTCAGATACATTGGAGCACTGATGAAAATCTGCCCAGTAAGACTCCCAGTAAAGAAAAGGAAGACATATTTGGGGGAGAAATGAGATATGGTTGCCTAAATCCAGCTTTCATGTGTCTCAACATAAAGTGCGAACGTTTTAAGTTATATTTAAGGACTTTCTACCATAGAAGATATTCTAATTCTGTCATAATTCAAAGCCTATGAGCAACCTTATACTGCCATAAAGCAAAGGTGAAGCAAATTTTCCGCATGGTAGGACATAAATCCTAAAATACTGGCAAGTAGGATCAACAATGAAATTCAATTTGCAAGCATTCTTTCAGTGCTCATGGTATAATACTTTTTACAGCTCTCCTTATGGTCAAAAGGCAGCTGAAGCTTGGCTTCCTAAATTTGGTCTGAAATCAGGGCTTCTAAAACTAATTTCGAACTCTAATATTTTACATCTTTACAATGTATTAAATCTGAATTCCTGCCTTCCAGTGAAGAACACGGCCCTACATCTCTTTGAAGTAAGGAAGTACCCTTTATGTGGTGCAGGAGAAAATGAGATCTTTCAAAATTGCTATGCAGCTGTTGCAAAATTCTGTTTCCCCAGATACCTGAGAGTGGTGTTCCATCTTTGTTTTGGTGGGGTTTCAGTTGCCTTTTGGTTTTCTACAAAGACAAAATATTGGCTTTGTGTGTGTGGTTTTATTTTTAGGATTTTTATATATCTCTGTTCACAGATGGATTTTCTTGTGCTTAGTTTAGTAAATTGCAACAATAATTTCATCAGGCTGAGACAGATGGATTGCTACCAGACTCACTAGAAAACCTACTTTGGTTCATCTGCACTATCCATCAGACACCATGTGAATGTAAATGTCAGATCTGCAGTAAAACAGCATTAGTGCTTTCAGCTCAATCCCATTATGAATTAAGCTCACATCATATATCCATGACTCCTTATAAATCAGCTGAAGGATCCTGAGTTTCATCATCTTGAAGATGACAAAGGATCTTGCTGTGCCAGCGCTGGCTGTAGGGCTTGTTGAGAAGTAGGGCAGGAGTCCTCCCACTGGACTTGATATCACACCTTCTGTTTCATACCATCCTTATGAATACAGGCCAGTAAACTACTGAAGGAACAAGAGGTGGTAAATTCTGGACAAGTTAGGGTTATAACAAAATTAGTCCCTTGCTTACAATAAATTGCTGGATGCTACTGCATGGCTCTCTCTTTTGTGCATTAGAGGAACTAAATCCAATTGACAGTACTGTAGTACAGGTGATTTATCTGTTTTTCTAGCCCAACACACACCTGACAAACACTTTAATTGGAGAAGAGTCTGTCAGAACAGACTCAGATGTGCTTCTTCAGCAATTGAATCAGAAACAGCTTCTCACATGGAAGAGCTGCAGATTTTGAACTGTTCAGACACAAGCATAAGTTTTAATTTATTTTTTTTTTTTTTTAGTTCAATAAACTCTGTGTGCTCACACCATCAGAGTGAAGGGTGGAAAACAAAGATTGCCATGTGTCATCACCAGAACTGTTCACAAATATGATTCACGTTCTGCAGAGATGAGCCTGCAGAAACAGAGAGGGTTTCACAGCAGGGTAGCACAGGGCAGCACCTGCAGGCTGCAGAGGCGTACACATAGAGCAGAGGGCAGAGCTCATCCTCCAGACAGAAACTACTCAACAGGAACCCCTCAGAGTGTGGTCACGGTGGGACTGCTAGGAAAACCATCAGACCTCCTGGGTGTAGCAAACAGCAGGAGTTAAGGCCTTGTGTAGAGAGGTTTCTCTTCTCATCAGCACCTTCCACCTGGCTCCCAAGACATGAGGGTCTCGTTCTCCTGGGAACCTTGTCTCTGGAGCAGTGCAGGTGATCAGATCAGCTGGGTCTGTATGTGAGTGGTCCTGCACAAGGATGCTGCATCGTGAGTGCAAACATCCAGCCCCAGTCCTGCCCGGCTCCTTTGGGTTTGGTGGGCACCCAGCTGCCTGCAGCTGCTAGTGATTCCTCCAGGTCCTGACACCTGACAGTTTTGCTGTCTTTCACCTGCGTAGCTCCCCCCAGGGCAGTAAAGTACTTGCTGAAAACCACACAAAAAATCTTTGGCAAAACATCCCATTAAACGTCTACCTCATACCCCCTCCTAGGTCTACAAGCAGTCGTTCTTTCTCTCTCCACACAGGCAATAGGCTAATGCATAGCTTTCTTATCTCCCTTTGGGCTCTGCCACTCCAGAAAACACATGTGAAAGATTAGGAGGCAGTGACAATCTTCAAGGGAATAATGAGGACTAACTTTCATTGCAAAGATGGCTCTTCTCACAGTACTTTCACAAAAGGATGCCAGGCTCCAAGAAAGAAACTAACAAACTCTAGTGGAAGGCAAATAGGAAACACCAATTGCAAAGCCTGTTGTCCTTCAACCAGAATGAGCTTTATGTCTTCCAGGTAGGGAAAATCCTCCTGAGACATTGCCTATCTGAATACATCACTTAATCTTGTAGAAAGCTCCAGGACAGAGAGGCTCTTCCTGTTAGAAATTGCATCAAGTAACCTTGTTGAAGATAAATGGCTTTGAACTTTCATAGCAACAGTGATGAAGTGCTTCAACATCCATGCAGCACAGACTGAAAAGTCAGAGCTTTTAGACAAAGAAATAAACTTATTCAAATGCAAACATGAGGTTTAGGGCAGAGTTTCCAGGTGATCTTAAAAGCACTTTTCATATTGCTGAGACTGGATGTCTGCATAGCAAGAGACATCTCGCTGCCAGCCAGGTCTTATTGGCTTGATTTCAGGAAAAACTCAGATATTCTTTGTTTCTCTGCTAAGTGAGACCATTTTAAAAAGTAAAGCAAAACACTGTAATGCATGAAACAAGTCCAGAAAGGATCTTTGTTTTCATATCAGACTGCCTGGCGAGCAGACTAGGGGGAAAGGACTACATCTCCCACCTGTTCAAGGTGAATCCAAACTGACAAGCAGAGTGTATATAGAAATTTTCTTCATGTTGCATTTTCTGCTTCAGCCACTGAAGATAACAGCTGCCAAGCAGCTGTCTTGACAACTTCGATGACTCTGAGTCTGTTCTCTAAATATCTGCTAAGATCAACTTTTGGGCTGAGATGGCATCAGGGCATGAGACAGGAAGGCTCCACAGAGGCTCTGCAAGGCTCCTCAGCAAGAGGCCATGGAAGGGATGCAGGCAAGCCTTACATCTCTGCCTGTGCCTTTCACAGCAGGACCACTAGGTGCACCCACAGGGATCCATCTGGGTCTTTCCTGACAAACTGTGGCAGACAGCTGGGCCACAAAACTGGATGCTACCATTCTAGAGTGGTTCAGTTTAACAGCAGCCAAAAGCAATGTGAGTTCCTCCCTTAGCTTTGAGAATTAAAACAGGATCTGGCACATCAAAAACATTTGGCCCATTCTTAGCACCATCAGGTATTTCCTATTTCAAGACAGAGGTTCCTCTCGGCTTCTGACAATGACAGTAGAATACAAAACATGGCTGGGTGCTACTGCAACTTCCACAGTACAGTTCTGATCCAGACAGAGATCTCTGGGAACTACAGTAACACAAATGAATAATTGTATAATATATTATTATACAATTATTATTAAAAAAATAACACAGTGAGGGCTGATAACATCTTTAAAAGTAGCAGCTGATATTGAAAGGGGTCATTACCTAAAGTGAGCTTCAGGAGAGGCCTGTGTTTTTGCCTAATTGAGATGTGGAGGGAGATATCCAGAAGAGTGACAGTCTCAGGACAACTCTGATAACTCAAAGAAATGTTGAACAAAAAAAAATCAGCTACAAGAGTCCTGAGCGAAACAGAAATATATTGCTGTTGCCTCTGGGCAGCAGTTTCCTGTGGCATGTGTCCTTGGAAAAGGAATTCCAGTAGGCAGAAAGGGTTGAACTTCAGCATGCCACAGCTACTGCACTGTCACTTCTAGGGTTTTTGCTAAGAAATATTTAATCAGGACTACAAAAAAAAAGGAGAGTATAAATATCCACTGGATGGTGTGACCAGTGTGAGAGCTGCCAAGGAGATTTATCCACCTTCCTCTGGGTAAGCTTCCACACAGCTCCTCTGCTGGATTGGCAGAAGACAGGGACAGCCCCAGGTATGAGGAGGACTGGCTGGATTCCTGGCAGACTGTAAATTGTTGTTGCAATTGCACGGTGACTGTGTGTGATAAACTCCCACGCTGAAAACCAGTGAAGATTAAACCTGGGCCCTCCAGCAGTGTATGTCTGCACTGGCTGATGCTGACAGCCAGGCTGTGGATTATTAAGGCAAATTCATTGGCCTTACAGCCTATATGCAGGACTGGCATGTGTTGGTGGTTGTGTATACACTGAAAAGTCATGTTGAAACAGGATTTCTGCATGAGATGTGTGCTTAGTGTGCTGAGGGCAAGCACGTAATCATACTGCCTGTGCTGAGCCACACCTCACCCATGTGTCCTGGCTGCTCTTCTCTCTGCTGGAAACATGGATGAACCAGAGCTGAATCATGAGCCATGGAGATCTCTAGGCACTGAGGCTTGCAATGAACACCACAGGGGTGTGCAGGGCCCATTGCTATGCACAGAGGGAAACACCAAAGAGCACTGACTCAAATACGGAGAAATCTTTGTATATGAGCCATAATGTCACATTTCCACATATTAGAGGATTTCTTTCTGCAAACCACACTCATCTTCACTCAGTTTGCAAACTAAGTGAAAGCCCTGCTGTGACTCATGAACTTTCCATATGCAGTGGTGGTTGCACTTCCCATTCAGCCTAAAAGGCTGGCAGGTGAGATGGGCTCTCAGCTCCTCAGTGGCATGACTTTCCTCTACAGGCACAGTGTGGGTCTTCTCCAGACCTAGTGATACTCCCCTAGGTGCAGACTTGCTGCAGAACCCCCCTCTGCACCATCTGGCCACGAGATCAGAACGATCCATCCCATCCCCAGAGCTGTAAAGCTGTTATTTCACACTGCATTTGCTGTGGGGTCTGTGATCTGACCACAGCACAAGCATCAGAAGCCATCCTGCCACAACAGTCCCACCACTTGGCCAGGTTACGACACTTGCTCAGCCATGGTGGGTCAGCTGCCCATCCGGGAGCTAAACTACCCCCACACATGACACCCATCTACAAGGCTGATGTGCTGTCTAACAAAACAAACCCCATTCTCCTCTCCTGTTTGCCCTGAGTAGACACAACAGCCAGTTCTAGAAACAGGTCTGAACCATCACAGTTGAGTTAGAAGATAATATGCAGGTGAAAATTGACAGTGGGACTAATGATAGCAAAATTTAATTCGGGCGCAAGGACTAGTGGACTTCATCAGCAGCTCAAAACAAGAATGGGAAATGCTGATAGTGATTATGGTAAATGGGGATTATGGTAATGTATCCAACTGCAAAGGTGACAGGAAAAAGACCCTCCTAGGTCAAGAGGTTTTTCTGGAGCAACCTTTCATTTTGGTGTTAATGCCCTGGCAGAAGGCTGACACAGCTTGGCTTTTAGATCAGTCAGCTTGGACAGCAGCCAAGAACAGCTTTTATTCATTACATGTAAACTGAGCAAATTGCTCAGGGAAGGGAGTCAATAAACATGGAGTCTCATGGCACAGTTTTCCCAGAGTGACCTTTCAAAGCATAATTGCATGTTGAAAGACTCAATGGGAGTTGTCTCTGATCAGAGAAGCACTATTCAAATTGGACTGGGCACTTACCTGTACTCAAGAGGGAGCGTGCCGAAAAAGGGCTGTGTAGTTAGAGACTGCTTTTGGCTACCACGTGAGGCTGTGATCAGGAGAGCTTCAAAAATCTCTGGCCTTAGGCTCTCTGGGAAAAAGAAGAAATAATAGTGGTGATAGTGGGAAGCATCTTCGTTATCACTAAAATCCCTATGGCTTACTGCTCTCTTCTCATCCAGTGGTAATAACCACATTCAGATCACTTCACCTAGGAGAGATTTTGATTGTGTCCATGGAAGTGCATGACTGATCCTCAGTCCCTCGGACCACAGCCTTCAGGCTGCAGCTCCAGCTCAGTGTCATGGGCTACGGGGTCACCATTCACAAGAAGAGCTATCCTCTCATTACCCCACCCCCAAGCTTCTCCCATGGAAAGCAGCTTTGCCCCCACAAAACTCTCCTTGTTCTTCCACAGGTAACAATCTCATCCTCTTCCAATGCTTAAAGGCCCTTTCCTTAATTCCTTTAAAATGAATATTTTCCAGCTGAAAAAGTGAACCCAAACCACCTTTGTATTATGTCGACATAATTGCACAAGTATTCATATCCCCAGAGGGGTAGGCGATTCTAGGCTTCTCTTCAGCCTTGTCTTAGATGCCAAATGTCATAACACAGTGTCGTTTCTCAGGGCAGACACATTGAACCCTAAGGCAAACTAGTGCAAGGCATCACAAATCACGCAGCAGTTGGAAAACCAGCCAGAGGCTGAGGCATCCTTCCAGCTCCAGCGAGCTGATAGAGGCATCAAGGAGTGCACTAAGGAGTGCTCAGAGCTGGGCTGGCAAGGTGAGCACCCCTGGAGCTCAGCAGAGGACTATGGAGGAGAGGGTTTCCTGGAAGATGACTGCTGATTATTAATGACCCTGCAGGTCACTTAAATGCTTAGATTATCCTCTGAGACACCGGGGTGTGTCCATCTGTGAGCACCAACGACAGAATTGCAAAAGCCCATTTCGTCTTTCAAAATTCAAGAAGTACCACTGTGCTACTAGGTCAAGAAAATTAATCCTTTGAGAAATTGAAACTGTTCTTTTTTCAGATAGACAGTGCAAGGCTGATCCCCACAGAACCACAGAATTTCTTGGGTTGGAAAAGACCTCTAAGATCATTGAGTCCTATCATTAACACAGCATTGCCAAGGCCACCTCTAAACCTCAGTGCCACATCTCAAATCTTTTAAATATCTCCAGGGATGGGGACTCAGTCACTTCCAGTGGGCAGCCTATTCCAATGCTTTACCACACTTTCCATGAAGAAATTATTCCTGATGTCCAACCTGAACTTCCCCTGGTGCAGCTTGAGCCTTTGTACTCTCATTCTGTTGCTGGTTGCCTGGGAGAAGAGACCAACCCCACCTGGCTACACCCTCCTTTCAGGCAGCTGTGGGGTGATAAGGTCAGCCCTGAGCCTCCTTTTCTCCAGGCTAAACTCCCCCAGCTCCCTCACCTGTTCCTCAATGGACTTGTGCTCCAAACTATTCCCTAGCTCTGTTGCCCTTCTCTGGACATGCTCCAGCACCTGAGAGTCCTTCTTATAGTGAGGGGCCCAGAACTGATCACAAGATTCAAGGTGTGCCCTCACCAGTGCTCTTAAGAGCAGGGGAACAATCACTGCCCTGATCCTGCTGGCCACACCATTGCTGATACAGGCCAGGATGCCATTGGTCAAGCAAAGACTTGAAGACAAGCACAAATAATACCCGCCTGAACTCAGGTAAGTTATACCAGATTGGAATTTAAGTAAAGAAAATAGCATAGGAATAGGTTATTTACTGCACAAATCCTAAGCGGTGTTTTTCTCCACACGTATTTTGACACATATTTGTATTTGCTGTCATTCATACACCACTGTCTCCCCAAATATTTGACTTTGTCTCAACATGTTACATTTCATGAAGTGCTCTAATTGAACATGCAATGAATGGCACCTCAGAGAGAATTTCTTAATCTGGACCAACATAATCTTCTAGAAATCCTTACGATGATGTATAACGTGAAAGAGCAGCAATAAACCTTTCTATGGGTATCTGTAAAACATTTCACAATGTGTGCCATGCAAATCCTATTTGACATTCTCAGCTTGTATCACCTGCTTGCATGGGAGGACTACTTTTATGAGGAGGGTGGTGCATCATGAGACAGTTGAAATGAAATACTAGGAAGAAAAGAAAAATAGCCAAAATGCACTGCCTGCTAGAGCTTGTCTTAAAATTTGTTTGCTATATTTAATCTTCTCAGTCACAATTGGTTTGAAAATAAAAGTGTCACCGTCACCAAAGACGAAACAGAGGCCCCTGTACTCCTGCTTGGGCTGTCTCTCATGAGCTGGATTTAGGACCACCTGCAATTTGTGGCAGGAGCTTGAGAATCTGCATAGGAATCAGAGTTTTGGACCTGTGTCTAGCCCAAAGCTGGTCCTGTGGGGAAGCAAAGAAAGGAACTCTTGGCATTTTCTAATCTTTCTGTCTTTTCATTAAATGGAAACAACATGAATCTGCTCCTCATTTCTTGCATCGATTTTTGTCTGTTTGGGTTTTTTTTTCTTCTGGACAATTAACAGGGAATATACTTTAATGTTACCACATAAGTTATCAAAGACCTTCACAGATTAATTACTTGATTTCAGGTTGGTTATTTGCAAGATCAGATTTGGGCAGGATCTCTAACCCTATTGCCTGTCAATTCCTTTTAACATCATTTTTTTTTTTCTTTGCCTTCTTATTGCCAAAATCTGTTTCAGGCTCTCATGAAGCTTGATAGGAATTGCCTTGAAAATTCAGCTGAGTGATCAAAACTGACCAGACACGCAAGATGAATATTCATGGTTTATTGAAGCAACCTCCGCCTCAGAGCAGGATACCTTCAGCTGACCTGTTGTCTCTCATACAAATTACTGCCTCATTACCATTCATTCCTCTGGAGCTCAGCTGCAAGGGACATCGAGCTCCTGTTAAATAATTCAGAAAAAAAGTGAAAGAGAACTGGTCCAGAGTGAGGCACCTGAAATTTCCTGCTGTATCTGCAAATGGAAGTGGACTTCAAGGGACTACAAGAGCCAGCTTCTCCCATTGGAAATGGAGCATGGGGTGTTACCCCCTTTGATTTTAGACAAGTGTCTCTATTTGCTCAGGTGACCTGTGGTTTCTCTTGTGGAGGGTGGAGGTAGGGCACTTTGAGGATGTGATACATTTCAGGTCTTTAGACATCGACTTCGGGAGGCAAGGAATAAAATCCTTACATTGCTCACATCAACCTCCAATCTTTTGGAGGCTCAAATCCCCAGGAAAACCAAACTGAAACCTACCCCAAACACCACAGTCTAAGAGCAAACGGTACTTTGTGCTTGCACTCCTCCCAGACCTTAAAATTGCCAAGGAAGGCCTTCATTTACCAGCTGGCAATAACAAAAAGTTACCAAAGGAGCATCCTGGGCTGTGGGATCCAGTTCAGCAACAAACAGAATTTGATTTTCACTGTCCTCATTTCTCTGGCCTGCCAGAGCAATCCTGGCCTTTCTTTCACCAAGGCTCAAACAGGAGAGCTCCACCGCCTTCAGGATTAACAACTTTCTTCACAACAGACACACAAAAATTGCTGATGATGGAGGAAGGAGATGTGAGAGGTGATTTTCCTCCATTTACCCATGAACAAACACACTGGTGGTTGCAGAGCAGACACCGATTTGCGGAGAAATGAGTTGTGCCTTAAAACCCCAGGCAGGAAGAGGCAGAGTGCATTTTGTGAACCAAAATGATGTTTGGGAGAGGCATTGTGGTAACTCCTTTAATACAGCCAGATTTCATGTGCAGCAAGAAGAGGCACTAAAAATAGAACAAGATGCTAATGAGGGCCTGGCGCACACCATCTGCACAATGAGATGATGATTCTTTTTGAAAATGCAATAATTTAAGGGGTTGTTTCATTTTGTTTCTCTCTGCTGCTGCAAAATGTTCAGAAACATGAGGCTGTTTGGGTCTTCATTTTTTTCTCCTTAATCTTAGGAAAATGAAATTGTAATGGACAAAGAAGAAAACAACTCAAAGCAAGAGTTGCTTTATTTTTCCTGAGGCTGCTCACATGTGATCAGCAAACAAAGTGGGTCAGAGCACGCTTTCATAATGCTTCAGGTGGCTTTCCACACAGCCCAAGATGGGGGTTCAGGATATCTTTTACAAAGAGGGACTTTGGCTCTTTTTCCCAATTTGTTGCCTCTATTGCAGGCACCACTGGGAGCTCCCTGTCTTCAGCTTGGTCATCTCTACACCCAAAAGCCACCTGGCAGCTCAGGTCAGCCTGGGACACTTGCTCTTGTGGCACACCACTGATTCCTTGTCTGCCCCTTTGGCTCGCACACAGACTTTCTCTGGGGATGGACATCCCACTAACCCGGGAGGAAGACAAGCCAGAGGAAAGGACTTGCTGATGTCTGTTAGGAGCATGGGCACAGCAGAACTCAAATCCAGGACGGGATGCAGCTGCTACTGGTGAAGCTGAGCCATCCCCAGCTCTGGTGCACCCGGGCAAAATTGCCCAATGGTTTTGGCATGATAAGGACATTGAGCAATACAGGCCTGTGTAAACTACACCTCTGAAGGGAACCAGGCTGAAAGTCACAGCAGGAAGCTAAGTGCTCAGGAAACATTTTTTTTTCTTCCCGTCAGAGAGAGCCAACTACCCGCCTGTTAGCAGTCTATGTTGGTGGACCACAAATGCATGCAGCAGATCAGGAACTGTTTTCTGTGCTTTCTGTCACAGGCACGCTCACCTCACACACTCACTCCTTATTTATAGGAATAATTGCTACTCTGGGAGGGAACAAAACAGGTATTGTCTCTTAATGCTCCCATTAAACAGAGCACACAGATGGTAATTAATACATCATAGCATGGCTAAATTGTAAGGAGAAATTGCTGCAACAAGAAGTCACCCCAAGAACAGCAGGATCCAGATTAGTGTTCATTTCAAGATCAACTGGTTCTTCATTCCTTGAAGAGCTAGGGACCAGCTATTCCACATTATGAAAGATTTATTTGTCTGCTTTTATGAGTTTTGTATCACAATGGAGCTTTGTTATCTTTAATAGATTCATGCACTCCTTCCCTAGTGCTTTGTCAAATAATAATACTTACAAGGCAATAAAAGGGAAAAGAAAGCACAAAGTAAAGAACCACCCCCTGTACCATAAGTCCTGGGTAGGTGAATGTGTGTGTGTATTTGTGTGTGTAGGAGAGAAGTTGTTTATTACACCGTCCGGCGCAGAATTAAATAATATATGTACCATCTACATGCAAATGTATCCTTCATTTAGGTAATAAACTGCACCCTTTTATAATTTACCTAAACAAAGGAGCTGCGAGGACACCACCACTAATCTTCAAAAATCAACTGTGCCTTTTCAAAAGGGATTTTCGTCTTTCTGTGAATTGATCAAACTTGACAAGTAATTTCAACCTAATGTTCACGGCTACCCTCCTCTCTCCTCACCATCTGTAGGTGAGAAATCCTATTTTCTGGAAGTGACAGGGTAATGCAGGAGGCTGCAGACATCTGTAAAAAAAAAAAAAAAAAAAAAAGAATTGCTTTTCCCAGGGCTACAGGCACACCAAGGGTGGATTCAGAAAGGATATGAGTGGTTTCTAACAAATGATAAATTCTTTATGCCTGCAACTGCCCAGATGGAGTCACGTATTTTAAGCCACTAAGTTTAATGAGGGCATCTGAGAGATTAAAACGTCTCTGTATTTAAAATACTATTGTAGAAATGCTTCACTGGAATAGCCTTGCTCTTGTTAACAAATAAAGACTCTCAGAAGAAATTAATTCTGCAAACTTATTGCATCAATGAAAACTACATCATAGACAAAGAGACTGAATGCAAACTCAATTTGCTTTCAAATTTGTTTATAAAAATACCAGCTTTGACTGAAAGCTGATCAGTCCCACATCAAGCAGTAGAGGTGAAATAGAAAAAAGGTCAGTTATCATGCCAGCAGGATCACTGACATGACTGAGACTAATCCAAAACAATTACAAGGGAATCTTGGGCAAATTTTGGTGTTTTCTCACAGAAGTACAATTCCAAATTTAGGGTCCCTTTGACCCATATCAGGACATTTCAGGGAATACAGCGCAGCCTCCATGCACCAGTGGATGGAGATTCTTGTATCCCTAGGCCGAGAGTATCCAGCCTCAAACATAAGCACATCTGTGTGTAACCCATATAAATACACCAGTGCTGGGGGAGAAATTATTTTCTTTTTACTATGCACGTGCTTTCTCCCTTTCTGGATCACTGCTGCTCCTGAGAAATTGTTCAGGGTTATTTTCAATAGCAAGTAAGAGGTTTTCATGTGATATATGAGATGCCCTCACACCCAGATCAATGTGAAAATATCTTTTACTCACCATGCCTCAATCTAGATAACGGGAGCCATGAGTTTCCTCAGCTGCTGGGTCCTGCTGCATGTGCCTTGCCCCCAAGAACACAAAGGGAGGCTGTTTCCCCAGACCAGAGGCATTCCCTACATCCTCCTCTCTTCAACCCTCTTCTGGGGATGCTTATTGGCATTTTTGGGACAGACCTGCCACACATGAGCTGAAGTGTTCTTGAGCAGGAGGAGGTGAAGTGGTGGCCAGCAGAGGGGAGATAAGGCTCAAGGCCAGCTGAAGGTCAGGTTAAAGCACCTGGCTGGGCAAGGCACAGGGGGCAGCTAGAAGGTGGCAATGCGCTTTGGTGTCACGATAACTTTTGAAGTTATGAAATCTGTTTTAATTTCCCCATTAGGAGAAATCCCATCGCTTCTGATGGTTTTGACAGAAGAGGATTATGTCGAAGGAGATTGAAAATGTCCCTTGGAAGATTGAAAAGGTCAGGCTTTTCAGGTCTTTCTGTATTTCTGCCTCTTTTTTCCCTCCCTCAAGGATTTAACCAGATGGTCCACCTCAAACTTCACTGAAACAGAATGGGAAAACAGAGTCAAAATCAATACATGATCACAAAATGTCTTCTTCAGGAAAAAATAATAGAAGCTAGTAAAAAATACATTTTTTTTGATTAAAAAGAAAAAAATCTCTGCCACTAGCCTTAATGTATTTTCCCAGCCATCCCAGCTAAAAGAAAAATTAAGCTCCTTTCTGTGGTCAGGTTGCTGAACACTATGTTAGCTCCTCAACCAAGACAATTATCATCATCTCAAAGTCTGGTCATTGCTGGGCAATGCAGGTCATTGGGTTTTCTGATTGCACAGTGAAGAGCTGATCCCTTAGATTTGCCCTGTGAGGGTGCTGGCAGCAGTGAAGTCAGTACAGTGGGGCAGACTGGCCATGCAAAGACAGAGATGAGATTGGGTTTGGTCACAGAACTCAGCAGAATGGATTTCTGAGGCAGGAAAAGGCCAGGTATGTTTGTTTCTACATCAATAAGGGGGATGAGATTTCATTTTCATTTTGTGTAAATAAATAGCTCTTTGCCAAAATACATTGGCCTATACTGACAACATTACTATTGCACATAAAACAGAACAAAGCATTCATAATGATTCATCAATTTCTTGAATCATTCAGTACTGAAGAATACTAATATCTTTTCCCTCTTAACCCTTGGTCTTCCTGAGGTTGTGGGCTTAAACCCATTGTGAGGTCAGAGAGACAGACTCTGCTGAGAGCTCCTCTCCTCTCCTCTCCTCTCCTCTCCTCTCCTCTCCTCTCCTCTCCTCTCCTCTCC
>JAYDZK010000001.1:54047733-54084889 GCA_034509185.1 Euphonia xanthogaster
CCTCTCCTCTCCTCTCCTCTCCTCTCCTCTCCTCTCCTCTCCTCTCCTCTCCTTCCTCCATCAAATCAGGCAGGACTGGACCTGCTGTTCCCCCACCAGCAGAAAAAGGTTTATTAAGTTTTCCAGATCATTTGGGTCACTGAAGGGAGGAGGGCAAGAGCTCAATGCCAACAAAACCTTCATTTTTCTCTGAAAGGAGAGGCAGCAGGCTAAGTTACTGCCAATTTTCACAGAGCCATAAAAGTCCAGCAGTATCACTAAGATAGGATTCAGTCCACGGCTCCTCATTATTCAAAGGGATGGGTGGATATGGAGACGCCAGAGTAATCTGGAGCAGACAATGAAAGTTGTCAAGTCTCCCCTGATTAAAACTGCAAATCCTAGCACCCTAACCCTAATCCTCTCCTGTGGAAAGAGGAGATTAGTTTGGGTCCTGAGAAAAGATAACTCTATCTTTTCCTGAAGTTACATGTTAAAATTCAATCTTCTCTCAGGAGACAGCAGGCATGGATATTGCTTTTTCGCTCCCTCTAATTAGAAAACCATAAGAAAGCAAACACTGCACAGTGACTGGTGTAGCAGAGCTCTCTGCTCTCTGATTGCTTCATTAGCACCCCAAGATTACCAACACCACCAGGGAGGCCAACCACAAGGATCTTTTTCCAGACCTTGGGGGTTACATGGTGTTTTGTAAGACACTGAAGCAATCCATAAACTTTTGTTTCCATGTACACAGGAGTGAATCATCAGCAAGCCAGCATGTTGTCAGGGAGAGCACCAGCATTCCCAGGGCACTTCAGCCCCTCTGCTCCTTGGTTCTCTAGTCATTAGGAGAAATTTTTCAATGGGATTATATTCCGCATCATCTGCATAACCAGGGGTGATCCTGACAACTCAGAGGCTCCCAATTCAGCCAAATCCTAACATCCCTAAAAGCTGCCTTTAATGTCAGCAGGACAGGCTGTGAAGGCAACTTTCTCAGCAGCACTCTGTAGGGATGCAATTATATGTTCTGTAACAAGGAGCTCACAGCCCATGGCAGAGCCTGAAATGGCCAATGTCCTGTGGGGACAGGGACAGGGGCAGCCCCACAACACAGCTGGCAGCCAGTGGGGTGAGCATCCAGAAGAGGCTCAGTGCTGGTACGTGGTGAAACACTCCGCTCTCTGGTGTCCTCCTCCATCCTTAGTGAGATCCTCGTGCATCCTCTCCTGGCTGACACCTTGGCAAGAACAGAGGCAGGCGTGCAAGGCAACTAACAGGGAAGGACCATACAGAGCAGAGGGCTTCTTCCAGCTCCCACTGGTGTCCGCACTTCCTCCTCACGGCATGGCACATCCTTGATAAATTTCCTTCTCTCAGTTTTTCAATCCGCTGTGCTCACCAGTGTCTCCATATGGGGCTGCTAGGTTTCAGCAGGAAAAGGCCAGTTTTGGAGCGCAAGATGGAGAAGAGAAACCCACCTGGAGAAGCGCAGTCACCACAGGGCAGGGGACTGTCAGTGTAGGGGTCAGCAAGGCCTGCTGAGGAGCACCAGAATGAGTCTCTGCCTGTGAACAAACCCTTCACAAAGCCTGGAGAAGATGACAGAGTAGCAGCCTGCATTGATGTGACACTTTTTTTGTTAGCCCAGCTGTGACTGTGCTCAAATAGTGACAATAATAAGCCTCTGCATCTCGGTTTCCAAACCAAACACAGATGAAACCTTTGTGATCAACTGGAAACCCTGCTGATGTCTTTAAAACATGTCCATGGGAAGACTACAAAGCATTAGCAGTAATATTTATTTTTCACAGCGTAACTGCGTTTTGAGAAGGGGAGGGCAATGCTCATTAGCAGCACAAATGTACCAACCTGTATTTTCAGGCTATTAATATGGTGGCTAGAGTTAATGGAAGTATAATGGAATGAGATGCTTTTAAAAGTATGGGATTTAGCACAGTCAGGGAAAAAAATCATAGGCATTAAGGAAATTTTAATGAGAAAATCAGCTTGCAGTAATTTTACAGGCAATGATTATCTCCTTGGTTTGACTACCCTGAATAGCTTTGTCTTTGGTATGATGCACTTGCAAGGTGAGCGCATGAGGGCAGTGAATGATGCATTCAGGCCACAGCTATGACTGTCCTGGAAAAGAAGCATGGTTTGATGTACAGAATATTGCCTGGATGAAAGGTTAGAGCCTGACCACCCCCTTTCCACCAAAGAGCAAGGGAGGGATCTTGGAGCTGCTTTGTCCATTGGCTGCTAGTGACACATCATATCACAATTCAGTTATTTCAATATTTGGAGTCACCTACCCTCCTCCTTTGGAGCTTGAGCCGAGGTAGTGCACCCTGCCCTCCAGCAGCATTGTGCTCCTAATTAGGCACTCAGTATAATCCCAGTAATACACAGGGTTTTATCACTACACTTACACACATACTCATGCCCTCCTTACAGAGGTTTTCTCTTTTCTAGGAAGTGACCGGTGCTTTTACCCCCCTCTGGGGCTGATGGACATCACAGCTGTCTATCAGTGAAGCTGATCTGGAGGGACTGAGTGGTGCTAATTGGGCTGAAAGGGACAGGGATTTGTTTCACCTACCTTGGGTGCCAGCAGAGCAGTGTTCTCTCAGGTCACTTTAACTGTCTGTAGGGAGAAATGGGTGCATTCAGCATCTGTCCCATCTGACTGCTCTTGGAGCTCTGGGCTAGGAGAGGCCTTGCACATTGAAGGTGCCTGTTTGCCTTCACTGGAGATACCACTGATCATATCTGAATTTGAAACCTCCACAGGAAACTTCCTGTTTGAATGAACACAGACCTGGTCAGTCCTCCCAAGAGTCTCCTGTAGTGAAGCTGGGGTATAGACCTACATCAGTCTTCTCTGCTGACGGCACCAGAAATGCCCAGGGGCCCAAGGAGACAGCAAGAGAGATGGTGTTTCATGGACAGATCATGATGGTTTCTATCCCACAGTTCCAAGTGAGGTTGCTTGAGCATGCTTTATAGCACCCTGTAGGTACAGAGGATCAGGCAGGAGACTGCCTCCCTTGTCCCACAGAGACAGCATCACCCAAACCCTCTGCTCGGAACACATCTCGCTAACCTCGCATGATTGAAAATGTATGAGGGCAGCATGATTAAATCTGCGTGCATCTTAAAGGACATAGCCTCAAAGAGACACTTAGTGCTGTTCCTGGAACCTGACATCTAGAATATCCTCTCACCCTTCTACAGCTCTGCACTAGTTATAGAGAGAAAACTTCTCCCATAAGGCATATTGGCTCTGGTCCCTCATAAAGAGCTGGATCATGGTAGCTAGCCAGGGAAGAAACTCCCTGTAACAAAGACTTAAACTGCTGGTGCCAGCCACTACAGGTCCAAATTTCATAAATTTTTGGGAAAGGAAGGAAATAATCTTCTAGTATGAGCTCCTTGACAAAATTAAGGTCCATTTGATTTCGCTCATTACTCTGGCACTGACCTCAAAACTTCTTGCTGAGCTGTGGCATGCACTTTAGGAGAACATCCAATCGCTTTCCAAGGTCACCAGTGAGAAAATAAGACTGAAGGCATCCGGGAGGATTGTCACTTATGGTGCCCTCTTTCTGAGTACTGGTCATGCTTTGCATAAAAAGAAAACTTCAGCCCTGTCAGACTGAAGTGATTTGTTATTTTTATGCTCAGTGTTCTGCCTCCACTATCACTGCTCACTCAGACAGTGTGTGAGACTCCAGTATGGGAGTTGTATGCTTTGACGGGCTAAAGTCCAGGAAATGTAATTACCTGAGCTTGTCTTCTTTTTTTCTTATTTATATTTTTTATGGTCTCTTTTTTTTGTTTATTTGTTTTGTTCTGGATTTAAAAGGATTAAAGTGAAAACTCAGAGCCAAACTTTCATGCCCGAACTTCAGTGACTGTAATACAGCAAGGTAACTATGACCATTTCAAAACCGTATGAAACCCATGAAATCAAGTGGATGCCTGAAACACTCAGAAGTCACATGAGGGACCATCCATGATTTTATTTTTCCCATTGGATTTATTCTGTCATTTCTTTTGGGATTTTTTTCTTTCCAACATACCATGAATTTTAAAATTAAAGATCTACTCTCAGGAGAAAGAAGTGCAAAAAATGTTATAATTTATCTGAGGTGCTAAAGAAGTGAAAAATTCAGCAGAGATGGCTTTTTGTCATCTGCCTTTAAAACTAGAGTAGATTGCTCTGAAACATGTATAATTCTGCAAAGAGCCCTTAGAGCCATTTGGAGTATTGCTTCAAGCTTGGCTGCTTGCAACTTAATTTCTCCAAGATTTTCTACCTAAAAGCAAATTTCATATGAGGAAATGACACTGCAAACTTGGATCACACAGAAACACTTTTCAGCATCAGCAGAAGTATCAGTCTCACAGGCATCAGGGAACTGTGGGGTTGTGCAGAGCTCTTGCCTCTCTATGCACATGGAGCCAAAAGGGATGGAGCAAACTGTGTCACTGTCTCATGACCATTTTCTTGCTAGCTCTCCTGCAAGTATTATATTAGTGAAACGTCATCCCAGAGAGTTTCGGTTTAGTCCTTGTCACAGACAGCACAAAACCAGTCACCTTTCTTTTTTATTTTTCACTTTGATTTCACTCACTGAATTTTCTGTGGACTGAACTTGTTTGCTTCAAATCCTGTATCAGCAGAGTACACAAACGTGCATTTATTATTCAATGGGATATTAATGAAATGTCTTGTAAACACTTTCAGGAAGGGAAACTGTGTCTGTGCTAAAGCTATCTCTTCCTATAGAGGAGCGAAACTAATGGTAGTGTGTGAAAGATAGTGAACCCCTTCAATTTTTTGCTGTAGTCAGATTTTTTTCATGCAGAAAACTTGGACTTCACAGCAGCAAAAGTTTTAACATGAGGAATCAGAGAACTTTCATCCAGCTTTATAGTTTAAAATGTAGATGTTTAGATCTAAAGCAATTGCTGTGGCTTCCTCTATTTCCAAGGAAATAAGCACTTGGGGGATTCTGCCACAGATCCCCAGTGTAGATAGCGGTGGCAGCAAACCCCCTTGCATGCTGGAGGCCAGAGTCACTATGGGTCCCCACAGTCTTACTTAAGGGTAAGCCAATCTTTTCCTTCAGACTTGACAAGCGTGTGTTTCCAGCTTTGAGCTCAGGTCATTGATTGCTTTCTTCAGTGAAAAAACGAAGCCTGTTTGTGGATAGTGATGGCATTTCTGCCTTCGCAATCCGTCGGAAAGAGGCAGGTAGTGCTACTGAGCTGTTCAGGTCATGGGATTTATTTGTGCTTTCAGCTCACTGGGAAGCCTCAAAGTGTTATGTAATATTACTGGGATTGGGTGCTCAAGACTATCTGTTGCCAGTCTTACTGCTGCATGCTTGTGCACAGAGCTCTACTTTGTAAACATCAACTCACCCCCATCTTGTACAGGCCTTATTTATTTATTTATTTGTTTGTTTGTTTGTTTGTTTATTCCTGGACACCTTTAAAGGATATGGAAATTATTTATATTGAATTCCATACGTAAACATCTGTGTGTGTGTGCACACATACATACACATATGTATATAGGGCTTATATATATTTTATATATTTATGTGTAATAACTTGGAATTATGTTAGAAATGGGTGATCCAGAAAAATAATTAGCAAAGCATGGGCTGTGCCTCTTCACCTTCATATTACCTCTGATACATGCATTTGCATGAGTGCCTTGTTTCCACTCTTGCTGCCTGCATTAGTGCCAACACAACTTGGTAAAATAGGTGTGAGATGGTGAAGCTTTGGTGCTGAGGAAGCAAGAGAGTTCAAATGACTGGGAAAACCCCAACCATAGTTTTCCTGGGGTATTTACATGGCACACATATTGGTTAGCTTATTAACAGGAGGGTCAGAGACCAGGCAGAAAGGAAAGCTGTGGCTGCAGATGAACAATCCCCCAGCAAAAAGGTCATCCCAAGCGATGCTCAAGCTCTGAGAGGCTGCAGTGCCCAAGCCCCAAGACTCATTTCCCAGGGCTGAGTGCAGCAGGCAGCTGGGTCCCTTTCTGCAGACCAAGAAGTTGTCAAAGAGCCTGGCTGTCTTCCAAGGCATGTCAAGCCCTAAGGAAAAACGGATAGGTCTTCAGACTGTTTTGCGTGTGTTCAAATCCCTTTCCTGGACACTGTTACAGGGGATAACTTTTATTAAAGCACTGTAAAAAAAAAAAAAAAAAAAAGTCACCAGGCAGCTGCCTTTTGGTCTCTGCCTTCACCCCATTTCTCCCTGAGCAAGTGGGTGCTGGCTGTCCCTCTGTCATAGCCATCAGGCTGAAGCAAGTCCTAGGGAGGGCCCACAATTCTCTCTCTTCCTTTGCTTTCTTTCTCTCTTGAAAACCATGTGTGTTCCTATCCAGCAAAGTAGTGGAGCAGCACAAAGCTGTGACTGCATGCTGCTCTGGTGGGACAGTCAGGGTCTCAAAGGAGGGACTAGATGAGGTAAAGTTTTGAAATCTGAGAGTTGACATACCAGGAGGGTGCAAATCCTGGGAAAGAGGCTTTTCATCCATTCCTTTGCCTAAATCCATGCCTTTCTCACACATCCTGCAAATCACTTCTCACAAGGCCAGAACTGATAGGTGTTTTGTCTTCAGGGGAAAGACTTTGCAACCCATAGTACATCACAATATAGGAACTCTTCTGACATGATGTCTCCCTTTTCATGGAGCACTCAGCTGGGTACAGCCAACACAAGGGGCTTCAGCCATACCTGGCTGCTTTTTCTATTCAGAAAAATTAATACAGCTCCATACCTGAGCAAGTGTGTCCTGCTAGCAGCTAAGTTTAAAAGAAGGTGGCAGGTCTTATTAGAACAGCACAGCCTCTACACCAATGCACTTCTTAGCTACATCTACATGAATTTCCACTGTGTCAGAGTGACAGCCCTATGGTTACACTCACCCTGCAGATTTGCCACCAGTTACAGCAGTAGAAATCTCAAAGCTAGATTATTAAGAGGCAACATTTCAAACAGGTCAAGGCCTGGCCCTCCTTTTTGCCTGTAAAATTTGTATCTCCATGTTTGCACTTGCAAAATACTTCTCTGTGTACTTGCATCTCTTCCCACTCCCGTTTAGCCCAGCAAGTAGCTGAAGGTAGCAACACTTTCATCTGAGCTTGCTTTTCAATCCCAAGTGGAAGGAGTCAATGCAAATTGCAAGGCTGACCTTCTGAAAATGAGGTCTTGAGTTCCCCCTCTCTTGTATTTAACTTGCAATTTACCACATGGAGGGAAGATAAATTAGATAGGTTAATTAGGAAGCTCTGGAATACTTTTGATCATTGTGCTATGCAATTGTAGATGCATCTTGTCTTTAGGATCCTGAATATGCTGACATGAAGCCTTTTCTGCATGCCAGCCTCGTGGCATCTCCATCACAATAAAGGAGAGGGAGGGCAAGATGGAGTAGCCAAGCAAATCAGGAAAAACAACCAGCTAAATTGAGTGCTTTCTAATCTAATGCATTTAAGTCATACTCAATAAAGCTTGCCAACAGTCCCTGGCCTCTCTGCTGCAGAGTTCACAGAGGCATCTGATTAGAATAACATGTGTCTTCTAAAAATCCTCTTTTAAAAAGATTTTCATTCAGGATAGGGAATACATAATGAATTGGAAATGTCCCTTTGGGAGTGTGGGCTGAAGGGGGGCATTCAGCAAGCCCACCCAGCCCCAGAAGTCTGACTGCTCTCTGCCTGTTGCAAGATGGAAAACCCATCAGATCCAGCAAGTTTTTTATTCTCCGCCAAAAAAAAATATATAACAGAAATAGCCCTGATCAGTTTTGTATTCAACTATCTTCCTGAAATTATGTGAAATCCAAGCCCATTTTCAAACATCAGCAATGGCAGTGACATATCCGTGAGTCCCCAGGAACCTCGTTCTTCAGAAAAGTGTCAGTTTCAACATGTGTGTTACATGACTTAGGGTAACTTGTTCAAGGTATGGCTTTTGAGATTTAAGGGATGAGAGTGGACAATACATGAGGAGAGATTAGGAATATGGTGAGAAAATGGATAACCACTATATCACATTGTGAGCAGAGGGACACAGCCAAGCTGTGACGTGGTTTGTCAAGAGTAAGAGAGAGATATTTTTTCCTTTTTTTTAAGACAAGTTAAGTTTTGTGTCTGAATCTTGAGGACCAGACCACATGATACGTTGTAAAAGAGTACAGATTGTGCAACAAATGCTTTGTCTGTGACTGTATATTTGCCTGGAGCAGCTTCATGGACTGTATGCATCCATGCTCTTTTTTTTTCTTATGCTCCCTTGAAGAGTCTGAGCTTTTTCCACTTGCAGAACGGTTGGTGTCAGTGCCAGGAAAGGAGTACTTTCCTGGACAGTCTTGGTCAGGAAAATGCTAAAGCTCCAGAGATGTTCTCTAGCAGTGTCACTTGCTGCGTCCCCCACTGCCATCTTAGCAGAGCACATCAGCCTGAATAATGTCACAAATGGATTGCCAAACCTTCTTGAGAGGATTGTGTTGGTGTGTTGTATTTCATGCAGGTATAAGAGCCAAGAAACCCCTCAGGGTGTCTCAGACCACACCTGAGCAGAGCTTTGCTGGCAGCAGTGATGATTTTCAATGAACCTTCCCTCATTGCAGTCCCGTTTCTCCAGACTTCCAGTATCTTTGCAGCCTGAGAGTCTTAGAGGACAGGTGATGGAGAAGCTATTTCTGTCCAAGACATGCCTATAGGTGTAGTGGAGAAGGGGAGAGATGGGTGGATATTCAAGAGAGATCCACTGTATGACTGGCCTTGATTGAACTCAATGACCTTAGAAGTCCTTTCCAGCCCAAATGATTCTATGGTTCATTGCCCTTGTCCAACAACTTCCTGAATTGCTGAAATAGAGCAAAGCTCAGGGCCACTTAGAGGTCTTTATGCCCACTCAAAGCTCTAGGTCTGGCCTGGTGGGATGGGACAACCTCCCTTTCCTAATCCAACTTCACCTGCGGGAGGTGATGAAATCTGCATGGTCCTCTGCTCCTTGCCCAACACCCACACCACTGTAAAATCCAGTCGATGATAAAAGCCTAAGATAGCTGAAAAAATGTACAGTCAAAACAGAATTTCTGTGTACTGGTGCATGAGAAGAGCCTGTGATATCAGCAGTACCCTTCAGTTGCATCTGCAGTCCACATGACCTCACAATTCCTTTGGAAAATTGGACAGGAATGATGACATACCTCACGATATCTGATGCCCGGAGGACCACTGAGATGACTTGGACTTGCAAATACACTAAAAGTAAGCAGTAAATAATTCTTGAAACTTGGTACCAGACTCTGCTTTTATTTTCCCTGATAAAAAGGTTTCAATGTAGTACTGGTTTTACCAGGAATTAGACTGCCAGCTTTAGTGTGGCATGTGGCATTTTGTTGTATTAACAATTAGGTATTTACAGGCATGTCATTTTGTGCCTAAGGCCAGCTTCTGCCAAGCAGGGAGGATTTGCACATACGATGCAGATTTCCATAAACAAGGAGCTTAGGTAGAATAGCAGAGCACTGGAAGATTGTGCTCAAGTCTGATTGCACCATGAAGAATTGGAATTTCTCCTTGCTTGCTCCATCGTGGTACAGCAATGCACTACCTCTAACCATTCCCTACAGTGTATGACATAGAAAATAATTTTCCATTCTCTTTATGGAATTAAAGTAGCACTGTTACCATTCCTCCTCCAGAATGTTTAAGAATATATAGGGAACCTGGTTTTAATCTCCAGCTGACACACACACACAGTTTTATACTTCCAGTATAAGTGAAATTTGCTCCAATCCCCTGGTTGCTTCCTTGTCAAGTGCTCTTTTGCATTGCATATGAAATCTCTGACTTTTAAAATAGTTCAAAATAGCTATGGGTTAAGAGCACTTGAACCTTCTCATACTCTTTGAAGACTAATTTAGGAAACCTGACAGGGTTCATCATTCTGTTCCTGATCAGTACAATCTATTAACAGCGTTGGCAGTGAAGTACCAGCTAGACGAAGGGAAAATGACTACTCTCAAGCAAGCTGTTGAAATAAAAAGATATTAAGCAAAAGGCTTGGACATAATTCAGTAATGACCTTCATCAGCTGAAATGTTTTTGTGTTTTAAGTGAATTAATGAGATATAATTATTAGTGTTCTTGGAGAGGGTGATCAGAGAAAGCATTTTGCATAATGCAAACTGAACAACACAAATGGAAGCCCTGTCTGTCTCAATCAGACAAGGTCTCTTTTGTTATAATTAAATGTTATCACCTTCATTACTTCTTAATACGTGCTTCACAGTTTATACTTTGACATCCTCATACCACCACACCATTGCTATTTATCATACAGTCACATCTGCCATAGCAATGGAGGTCTTGAAAGTGTTTTACCTGACTTTTAACAGATGGATGTTAATGGGATATTTATTTACAGAATAAAATTAAATTGAAACTGAATCTTAATGCACAATTTACATAATCAGCTTTGTTCTGAGCTGGTGAGCTGTTTTTCCAGCACTTGGGACCCTTCAGCCACAGCTGCATCAAAGAAACAGCCACTGAGAATGGAGATTAAACAATTTCCTAAAGACAGAAGTCTTGATGAGAATCTATTATTCCATATTAGAGTACCATAATTTCTCCAGACACTGCCATAAGATCAAAGATGTATGTTAGAGCTTTGGCATAGCCCACAATCAAAAGGAAGATGTTCAATTTGCATTTAGAAAACATTTCTGCCAATTATATTTTTCTGATTATTTGAAAGTTTTGTGATTTTACCTTTTGCACCAAAAGCATTAAAAGAAAAAAAATCTATTAAATCAGAGACGCAGAAAGGCTGAAAACCCAAAAGGTATGTATTTGCAACAACAAAGTAGAAGAGATTTGCTCATACTATTTGTGCAATCTACCTACGACCCTCTGCCCTGCTGATGCTCAGCTCAGCTGGATTTTGGCAACAGGATTCAAGTGGCATGGGACAGAAGCCTCAGATGCAATGCAAAAAACTTGCTGAGTATCTAATCCCTGACTCTGAGGCTGCAGGAATGGCTGTAGGGCAGCATGGGATTGTTCTGACCCAAGTGTAGGACCCAGAATTTTTCCTCGCTGAACCTCACACAATTGGCCTCAGCCCATTGATGCAGCCTGTTCAGATCCTTCTGCCTTTCAGCAGATCAACACTCCCACTCAGCTTGGTATCATCTACAGACTGACTGAGGGTGCACTCTGCCACCTCATCCAGATCATCAGTGAAGGTGTTAAACAGGAGCAGCCCCAACACTGAGCCCTGGGAATGTCACCAGTGACTGGCCACCAACTGGATGTACCTCATTCACCACAACGTAGTCAACATAGACAACAGCCTTTCCCTCAGCTATTAACCAGGTCTCCTTGTCACAGAAGGAGATCAGGCTGGTCAAGCAGGACGTGCTTTTCACAAACCTGTCCTGGCTGGGCCTGATCCCCTGGTTGTTCTGCATGTGTCACATGATGACACTCAAGAGGACCTGCTCCATAACCTTTTCCAGTACTGAGGTTAGGCTGACAGGCCTGCAGCTCTCCAGACCCTCCTTCCTGTTGACTGGAGGTTAGAGAGTTGACTCACATTTAGCCAGGACTGCTGGTAAATGGTGGAGAGTGCCTTGGTGAGCCCTTCCACCAGCTCCCTCGGTACCTTTGGGTGGAGCCCAATGGGCCTCATACACCTGTGTGTGTCTGGGTGATGAGGCAGGTCACTGACCATCCACCCTCGGACCCTGGGGGCTTCACTCTGCTCCCTGCTCCTGCCCTGCACCTCACAGGGCTTTGTACCCTGAGAACAGCAGGTCTTACTGTTAAAGCCTGAGGAAAGACGGGATTAAGTAACTGAAGTCTTTTCTTCATCCTTTGTCACAATGTTTCCTCCCACATCCACTTAAGAGTCAAGATTCTCCTTAGCCTTCCTTTTCTTGCTGACAAATTTATAGAAACATTTTTTACAACAGTAACCAGAATAAGTTTTATTTGTGACTGACCCTTTTAATTTTCTCCCTGTATAACCTCACAACACCCCAGAGGTCCTTCTAAATCGTCTGCCCCTTATTGTCATAAACTCACATTTTTTTCCCTTAGCTCCATCTAAAGCTTTCTGTCAGCCACTCATCAACTGATGTGACCATGTCTCAGGCCTCGAGTCTCCCCACCTAACCTTGGCCACTCCAGGCTCTCTGCAGTCAGCAGGGAAAGACCTGGACCCTCTGGCAATCCTGCCTACCTCCACCAGCTGCAGAAGGGACCTCAGGTGGCCATGGGTCTCAGTTACTGCTTTCATTTCTAGTGTCTCCACCTAGCTGAGATGAATACCACTTTGGAAAATGTGGTAAAGTTTTAAAGCTTTCTGCTTTAAAACCAGCCAACAGCCACTGTAAGAAAGAAATCCCTTATGAAACTTATTTGAGGAGCTACACCCCCTCTTCTTTGCACCTCACTGCAGGAATATTTTGAGTAGTCTGTGCCCAAATTGGACGTCAAAAAAAGAAGATGGCTAGTTCAGGTTCAGCACAAAGGTTGAGTGAAAGACTTTCACTTTATCCTGCATTTAAATATATACTTGTGTCTAATTCTGATCTAAACTGGAATTGGCTGGGAAGTGGCTGGGAAAGAACAAACTGGGCTGCTGAGAACACCAACCAACACTCCGCACCACTATGGAGAGGATGGCTTTTGGCCAGCACAACAGCTTTTGTAGTACATCCTCAGTTTCATGAAATCGCAAGCATAACTCTGGGAAAACTGTCTTCAGCAGTTAACAGGGGCAAGCCAGGGCTCAAGGAAGCTCATAACACTTTGAAAAAAATCTGAAATTGCAATTTAGGGATGAGAGGATGTGGTGGGGCTGCTGAGATGAGGACAAAAGGCTAGGGTGGGTGTTCTATGAAGACAGTACAAACCCAGATGTATTAGACTGTCTAGTATAAAATGAGAACAGGACAGTCATCATTTCCACAGAGCCAGCTAGAGCCAATAATCCAATTCACAGGGAAGTAAGAAGCTGACGGTGACCTTGCCAAAAATCCAGATTTCCAAAAATAGTACTGATAAATGAATAGTAAAAAATAAGGACCTAATCAGCACCAATAAGGAGAGAGACCAAAGTTTGTGTCTCCGCAAAAGGTAAATTATGCACTATAAGAATGACATCCATCCATTTCAAGTCAGAATAGCTACCAATTTCCAGGGACTTGTAAACCAGTGAGCAGACTAGAAAAATGTATTAAATTTACTCAATTTTTTCCCAAACCTGCCTAAATTTTATGCTTATTTATAAGTTCTTCCTGTAAATGCCTGCTGTTGCACTTTTCTTCCATTTGTACCTGAAATAGTGTGCAAAAGCTGTCAGTCCAACAATTCTCACCCGCACACAATCTAGAGATGGAAACCTGTAGGATGCCACCACTCAACTGGTGAATGGCACTGGCTGGGGACATGGAACTACGCAGGAAATGGGCAGTGCTTAGGACCCCCCCGTGCAGTCCTGTGGCACTCTGCAGGCCACTCAGTCAGACCTCACATCTGTGCCCTTAGCATTAACAGGTCGAGCAATACTCGTGATCATCTGCCTTTCCAACACCCCCAAAAATGATCCTCCACTGTTGTCACCAACTCGCTCTGGTTTGTGACCAGTTAAGCAGAGTCTGGAGATCTGGTACCTTCTGGGATTATGAGAGTGTCCTCGGGTGATGTTATGGTGCTCGTATCCACAGTTGTTTGCTCTGTTTATGCTGGATATTAAGTTCTGCACCTTTAAGACTGGTTCTGAGAGCAAAGAGGGGAGAGAAGAAGTGTGGAGATTGTTATCAGGCACTCACTTGCTCCCCCACATCCTTCTCCTGGACTGTGTTGTCTGCAGCACTGACAGACAGCGGGAGAGAGCTCTCCTTTGCTTTTTTGTTGGTTGGTTTTTTTAGCTAGCTGAGGCAGAGAAGCTGCCCCAGCTGTGGTTTTGTTTTTTTTTTTTTCTTTTCTTGGGACTGTTCAAACCTGCTCTGGACTGAAAACCCAGAAAAACACTGGGAGCTCACACCTGTGGCCCACTGGGGCCTGGGACACAACATTCCCACGCCAGAGGGACTGATAAGAGACTGAGCAAGCAGAGCCACACCCCATGAAAAGGACTCTGAATTTGCCATCTCTTCAGAACAGTGAGAGGTTCCATTGTTTAATATTATACATTTTTCCATGTTTGTGAGTACTTTGCTTGTTAAATAAAGTTTTTCCCACTTTTCTCAAAGGAGGTTTATGTCTCCTGAATGGGGGGGGGGGGGGCAGGGCTGCTTGAATTTGATTTCTAGAGGGACCCCTTTGGAGGTTTCCTCCTGAATTTGTCCTAAACCAGGACAAAGACTTTGAACAGCACACAGCAAGGTTAAGTCCTGGGCAGTCTTTCACGGACATTGTCATCTCACTTGACAGACTTGAGAAAATGTGAAGGAATGATAAATTCAACTTCTCTATGAGAGATGCCAAAAAATATTTACCAGGTGTAGACTTTTTCACAACCAGGAAGATCAAAGATCCAAAGAAGTGATCAAAGTACAAAGGACTCACAAAACCTAATTCCTTCCAGAAACATCATTAGCATTCAGGAGAAGTAGTGTGCTCCCCTCAGGATCCTACATGTGTGCATGATATTTAAGCTCTGCCCAAACTATCTCAATTTTATTCACAAAGTAATAATTTCTCCACACAATAGAGAGATCTGAATCAGCTGCTTAATGAAGGCATTGCACAGAAAGCAAAGCCAGGGAGTGGGACACACTCCCAAGCTTGTGCCACTTCACCACTTGATGAAACATCTCCTCTGTCTGGAACTGCCAAGTTTCTCACTCAGAGAGCTCCAAACCAAATGTCTAAGTTAGAGTTAATTGTCCTCAAAGTAATTATAGAGGCAACAGAGAGAAACAAGGGACTCCAGATGGTGACACAGCCTACTTTTAGTCTAATAGGAGTGAGATTAATCACAGCCTGAACATGCCCATTCCTTCCTAAAGGATAGAAAGGAAGCCCAGGGAGACTAGCTGAGATCTGGATGTCCTGTCCTGGATGGACACCTGACATTCGATGAGATGACTCCTCCCAAACACCTGGTGGAAATTTGCACTCCCAAGTGTCTTTCTTGTCCCCATATAGCGACATGGCAGGAGTCAGTATTCTGACCACTGGCAAAAGAGCAGTTTATTTCTTTTAATTGAGCACAAATAAGTTTACTAAGATATGAACACATGGTCAGAGCTTTTTGCTTCTGCTGCCCTCCTCTGAACCTCTGCATTAGGGTCTTCATAGTCCTGTTTCTCCCCCTCACCAAACATTATGTTCAACCCTTGGTAACATCGGACATGTTACCAAACACGGTGAGGGAGATGGCAGAGAGAAAAGCAGAGTGTCTGAAGGCACAGAACATGAACATGTTCCCCAGCACAGTGCTGAGGCATTAATCTACTAATAGCTGTAACCCAGTCATTAAGCAGGAGCAACTTGCTGTCTGCACATCCACCTTTTAATGAACACTGTTCCTCTTCTCCTCACCTGATTTTTACAGATGCAGCCCTACCCACACCAGTGAGAGCCAGCCATTGAACTTCATGCCTGGAGGATTTGCCTCAGCATCCCAAAGCCTGAGCAGCAGAGGAAAATACCTGTTGTTTTAAGCCTCTGAAGTAAACAGTCATCACTTGCACTTGGCATGGTGGTGTCTGAGTGAAATACAAGGTGAAAGATAGTTCATGCTTTAGGTAATTCCGCAGCAAATCACTTAGAGACTTTTAAACTAGAGTGACAGCCTGCTTTTGGGGTCCTGTTGCAGCAGATATACCTCACTGTAACCTCTCCTTTGCTTTACAGTAATGCTCCTACAATTGCTCTGCAGAAGGCTCCCTGCATCTGTCCTGTCAGATTTCTTAAAGGCTCCCATATTCTGCCTGAAAGATTGTGACAAAGTGCACTGCATCCAGACTGTCTGAGACACAGGAAACTCATTTCCAGCCGCTCTGGCCACACAACTGAGACCAGACCAGAAGTCCAAACCTGAGCAGATCAAAGGGCTCTCATCTTCTGCACCAGCAGATCACTGCAGACTGGCCTGTCCATTATAGTGTCAGTAGAAGCTCTTCTAAATAGTGGCTTAGGCCATGGAGCAACCATCAGAATGCTGCTTTTGGCAACCTCTGCTCTTGCTCTGGGGCAGGTAAAAACCTGCTTCATCTGACTATCCAAGAAATCAAGAGGGACCTCACTGCTGTCTGCAGGACAAGTCCTGCTGCCTGCTGCATTCTCTCCTGTTGCCCCCACCATGATGTCTGGGAGGAGGGATCCTCCTTTATTAATCAAAGCTTTTTTAGCAGAGGTTGTGAGTGTGTCCTTACACTACAAGCTGGCACATTGTAATCAGAACTGAGATCCTCAAGCAATAACCTTCTGAAAATCTAGGCCTTGTTATCAGAAACGTTGGGAAAAAAACCTGAAAAACATTATTCCTGACACTAGGCAAATTCAAGGCAGTCACCTACACCACATAACCAGAAGGTGAAATATATCTAAGTAGTGCAAGAAAGTTTCAGAGAGACACGATGTTCCCCAGATGTCTTCAGGCTCTATTGGGATTTTATTATGTTTCCTGAAAAAAGGAGAGAGGCTTTCTGGGAAATGAACTAGCAGTTCTAAGTCCCAAGCTTCACATGTCTCGAAGCTGATGCTCAGTTGCCAGCTTCTGTCCTGCTTCTTCATACATTGGGGAAGTGATGGCAACGATCTCCTTTTCCAGCATATCCATTTGGGCTGCAATGTCTGACACAGTGTTTTTCACAGCATTCAGCTGCAGCTTCAGTTTATTGTAATCCTCTTGGAAGGATCTGTTCTCATCATAGAGATTGTGACAGCACTGTTTCTCCCCAGGAGGATGGCTCATTTTCAGGAAGGTGTGGAGGAGCTCACGTAAGTCCTGGAGAACCCTTAGGATTTCATGCTCTCCCAGCATACTTGGGACAGACTCGATCTTATTCTGGGCTGGAGTAGTGCTCTTCCTTTTACCTTCATGTTTCTGCTGGGGGACTGGGCCAGGGTTACCCTTTTCCACAGCTGCGATGGTGTCAATGCTCTTCTGAAGATCTGAGCGGGCATCTTTGCTCTCTTCATGGACTGTGGTGGCTTTTTGGCCTTTCCAGGTAACAGGGAGTGCTTTTTTCTCCTGCTGGAAATCCTCAAAGATTTTATTCTTTTCCTGGACTGCCTGGAGAGCTTTGTTGCCCAGGCTGAGCTGAAAGCCTGTGCTCCTCTCTTGGAAGAGTGGAAATGGTTTATCTTTGCTCTTGAGGCTTCGCTGAATAGCATCAGTGTAAATTACCTGGACAGATTTGTTCTGTGACTGGCGATATTGTAGGGCCTTGTTTTCTTCCCAGAGCATCCTGTTTTTGATCCAGAGGACTTGGTTTTCCTGCCAGAGTGCTCTGTTCTCCTCCCAGATGCTCCACTCATTCTGTGCCTTCTTGCTAGAGAGTTTCCGGTGTGACGAACAGGGTGGCTGGCAGTAGATGTCACTCACCCACCTCCCATCAATAAAGACAAACATCTCACCCCTTGGCTTCAGCCGAGGGATGATGCAGTCTGTCTCAGGCTCTGCGTGCTGCATGCTCTGGTTCCTCTGATCAAAGGCAGCCATGGCTCTTCTTCAGCAAATTGAGGAGGACTGTGGGAAAGAGCTTCTTCCAGGGCTTCTACAAGAGGCTTGTGACCGCTGCCAAGGAGCAGGTGACACAGCAGGGCTGGAGAAGCTCGATTAGGACTGAAAGAACAGGGAACACAAATACATAGATTTACTGCCAAAATTCCAAATCAGAATTAAACTACATCAATGACAGGACAAGCAAATAAATCAGTTCTCACAGTTAACCACGTTAGCCCTTTGATGCTGAAAGGTAAGGAATCCACCAGACACCTTGTTGATAGAAGCTGAGAAAATTTGCATTGGTAGATAAAGCAGCTCCATGACAGCACTAAAAGCTTTCTTATAAAAACCTGCACTTATCCTTTATCTCTCTACCTCATTTTTACAGACCTGTAAGGGAGCAAAATGCAAGATATTTTCTGCTTCAGAATAGCCTGCTCCCAAATGACTGATGCACAAACACATTAAAAATTATTATGAGGCTCAAACAAACTTTTCAAAATAAAACATTTTTAAAGGTTCATAGAAAAAAATCTGGCCTTGAGAGCAGGTTTTCCTTGCTAATGCTGAGTAGCCTGTGTTAACAGAATGATGCAAAAATGCAGCGACAGTTTTGCTTTTTGATCTTAAAATCCACAATATGCACAAACCAAAGCTTTGGGACATCAGAGCTTTGTTGCTCTTTGCGTGGTTTTTTTGACAAGATCCCATCACCACAGTCCAAAAACTGTCACAACCCATAGATAATTCTCCATTTTCCATTCTCATTTCTCCTGTCACTCTTACTCTTTATATCCTTTGATAGCTCTGTTATTTTTCTTGCATTCTAGCCCTGCAATAGTGATTGCTTATCTTTTTCCTACAGTCCATCTGCCTCTTTTTCACATCATCAGAAAACTCATCTCTAAAATCCATACTGCAGGGCCAAACCTCTAATGCTTCTCATTTCAGACACAGAAACCTCAGACTTATCTGTTGAACACTCTCCCCTCCTTTCCTCTACACAAAATATTGCAGCTTAAATGACCTTCTAACCATGAGAGAACTGGGGCAAATTAGGATTCAAACAGACAATCAAAAATTATTGTTTTGTGCCAAAGAAAAGCTTGTTTTCTGCAGCTTTAAGAAAAATTTAATTTATGTGATTTTCATGATGAAGTTATTTGATCTGAGGCTGAACTATTCTTTATAATGAAATTGTTGGAATTCGCAGGCTTTCTGCACAGAATTTCTAACAGCACAAATGTGCCTTTTTCTAGATTAAATAAATAAATAAATAAATAAATGTTACCTGTCAAATTTTACTCAGGTGTATTCCTCTCCCCCTGCTGAGGTCTCCCAGCTTGCCTGTTGTCCCTTGGAAAGCTCAGTTCTGCCTTTCTGCCTGTGAGGAGAGTTTTACCTTCATGAATCTTGCCCTCATATCTCTACCCCAAGCATTAAGCAGAGGGTGACCACCGCACATGAGCCCCTCATAGCCTCCAGCTCTGCCATCACAGTGTGTGCCCCCTGTCCTATTGTTGCCCTCTCCTTTTCAAAACCTGTTGCTCTCCCCTCTCCCTGTCATTTGCACCAAACAGCACTGCATGTCCGGACTCCTTCAAGTTACTTCTTAGAGCCAACATCCATAGATGCATCCTGCACCCTCCTCCCAAGCTTGTCCAACCACTCATAAAATTACTGCTTCATTTGAAACCCCAAATTCCTGCATTTAGGAGAGGGCTATTGCAATATAGGTCTGTTTGCATTAACATTTGATTTTACTGCAACCTGTTTACTGTCTGGATTTCAGGGCTGTCTTCCACATCATCTGCTGCTTTATCTCATGTCACACTTGTGTTTTCATAACATCATTCTTCTGCTAAAAAGGTATTTCCCAAAAACTCTGTTTTGGACATTTTTTTTCCACTTACACTACATCCAGAGCCACGCACTGCTCCCTCCCTTGTACCCTTTCCCCTGCAGCCTTTCCAACACATCCCATTGAGGTGCCCAGTCCCATTTTTTCCCCCAAAAGCCCCAAAATGGGGGCCTGGTGAGGGGTCAAGGGGCAGAAGGGAAATCAGCCATGGAGGGAACAGAGCCCTAATTATCCAGGGAAGATGCAGAACACATGCAGCAACAGAAGCCCAGACCCACGTGCCTATCATGGACAAGCAGCTACGGTTCCTAAAGCCACTTAGAGAGAAAGTGTTTAGATTGCACATTGTGGGGATAAACAGAAATGTATAATATATACCACTTGGAAGGACATTACCTCGGGGACAATTAAACTTGACAGTGGCTCTGTCAGCATTTTTGCACTGCCAGGGAGACATCGACCCAGCTTTCGGGAGATACCTCAAGATCTCAATGCCTCCCATATAATTTTTTCCCCCATCTCTGAATAATCCCAGGGAATGCTGGGCAGCTGGGTGGATGGGCAAGGCAGCCAGCTGTGGGGAAGCCACACCGAACGAATACAGGCTGGGCAGTTTGGGAGCACACCATTTGTTTGGGAGCACACCATTACAGACCCAGCAATGCTCACCTCCTCAGCGTGGCCAGCGGTGCTCCTTCACTCTCCCCAGAGCCGAGCTGAGCTCTCGCTGCTGCCGGGGTGTCCAGAGGTGGTGGGGTGCACAGCAGGGACAGGGGACTGAGGCTGATGTGAGCACCGGCAGGGACCTTGGCCCAGAAGCAGCCGCCTGCCCCCCGACCCTTCAGGGTCTGGCAGCTCCTGCACACCCTCCTTGCACAGCTCCCTTCTGTGCTCCTTCCGCGCTGTCCTGGCAGATTGGCTTTGACTTCTCCCAGCGTTGCTCTTCTGGGTTATTTCTCATGGAAATGACCTTTCTGCTAGCTCGGCTCCCATGCCCTTCCCTGAACCCAGACTTCCTGACCTCCCTTTGATGCTCGTAACTGAGAACAGTTTGGACAGATTCTTTCTCACACACCCTCTAAAACAAATTTTGCTTTTATTCTGAAACTTCAAATTCGCTTTGTTGCTGAACTGATACTGATACATTCAAAAATTACTTCCTTGTATGCACTGTGAGAGTTGAAGTTATTTTCTGAGGACAACATGAAGTTCTTCTTTGACTATAAGTTTAAGAGCAGACTATAGCTGAATGCTAGTAAGAAAAAAATAGAATCTAGACAGCATTCACACAGATTTAGATATTATTTGTATCAGCCATCAGACTTCCACATCTTTACATTTCTAATTAAGTCTTTCTTATTTGCTACATCTTTCAGAAGTGGATTTTTATTTTTCTAATCAAGATTCTTGAATAATAAATACAGCATTTCATTTATTTTTCTGTGAAAACTACCAAGTTGACACCACCCTCAAGGTGACTGCTATTGCTTTAGGAACTTGGAGGTATAGTTCAGCTTTGGTGTTATATGAAAATTATAAACTCAGGCATAAAATCCTTCTCTGTAATTGCTCCCTTGCTTATATTTAATCTTAGATGACAAAGACACATCACAGGTTACTATGGCAACTCCCCAGGGAGTATCCTTCTTTATTTGAGCTCCAGGATCCTGTACAGGAAAACAGAAAATTGTCCTCAAAAGAGAAAACATTTCACCATGGGCTGTTTGTGCTTGGCCTGCCAGATGGGAATTTAAGGGTGCTACCCAGTGCAGACACTTTTCAGAGGGGTGACTGTCCAAACTGAACTTCTGCAGAACTGTGGCTGTGGACTCTGAGAGTGACCTTTGATGAACATTTTAAGACCTAAGAGCTGACTAGAAACTGAATTAATAGAAAGAAGTGCAGCAGCTTAATCCAGAACCATGGAGAACTAACTTTATAGTGAGTACTTTTGCTTTTCTCATGCAGTATTTTCCTTTAAGTTTTGTAAAGTTCTTCTGCCAAGTCAATTTTCTACTGAAAATTATGAATTTAAATGCCAATACATTTGGATCAAATTTAGTGAATATCATCAGATATGTTTATGCACACATCAGAATTGGAAATGCTGCAAGAGTTCACAGCAGAATTTTTTATAGCAGCTACATACACTGATTTCTGAGCTGGACTCTCAAAAGGACTGAGATGTCATTCACAAGATTACGAAGGCAGAAATAATGCTGAGTGTGTTCCATTCCCTGCCAAGAGACAAGTAACCACGCTCTGTAAGAAGGGTTTGAACTAACTTGCCAGCTGAGTGTTTTGTCCACAGCTTCAGACCACGCAATTTCTCAAAGATGTTTCACTGTCCTAAGAATTAAATATTATTTGGAACCAAAGCCATTTTCTCCATCCTACCTGCACACCTTATGCCAGGCTGCTCAGCTGACTTTGCTGTCCTTCTTCTTGGAGATTGTCAGGTTCTAGAAAGGATCCAGTGAGGAGTGGGTGATCCCAGACACACTCATGTAATATTCTCCATGCTCCATTCTGGGGTGCAAGAGGTCACCATCCAGTGACGGGCTGAAAGCCAGGGGAAGAGCAAGGTATGAACTACTGCCATGAAGATTTTGCAAGAAGAGCCCTGAAGACCCCATACAAGCCTCCTTTCTATTAGACAGTGGTAGGTATCAGCAGCAAATGTCAGCCCTTTCCACCCTTTGCTTTTGGATTGGAAGATCTGGTAAAATGTCTAAAGTGAAAATAATTTGTGTGGGGGTTTTTCAGTAAAAAGCATGCTATATTCCCAAATCTTTATTTGATAGAAGCAAAAGTGTCTGCTGCCACTTTCTGCCATGCCAAACACATCTGTGCTTTTGAAATGTCAGCCTCTGTTCATGCCAGTGCAGGCTGGTCTCACCACACACTCATCCACTGTTCTCCAGGGCATTAAGCCTGGATGTGGATCCCACCTAGTCACTAAAAAGACTCTTGCATATCTGAGTTCTCTTGAATAATCTCCTGACCTCAATTACTGGGTAGGGAGTAAAAATCATGTTTTCTCAGTGTCTGAGGCAGTGAAATGTCTGGCAATATCTCAGCATTGTATTCTGCCCAGGAAGAGACAGTCAGCAGTGTGAAAATCAGTAATGAAAAAGTCCAGATCAGTTTTTTTTCAGGCAGATAAATGGCTTGAGTGGCCCACCTATGTCATCATCTATTTGGACTAATTGTCCTTCCAGGGACACTATCACAGTGCTGCTGCCAGTGTGCCTCAGTGTAACCCTCACAACATCCAATGTTGTGCAAACCACTAACCCTGCATTCTCCTGTCAGCACTGGGTCAGAAGAGAGCTGAAATGAAAGGGGGAAATATCTACTTTCATATCTTCCCTCTGATCATAATTTAATTTTAGACATTGGGTAAGTCATCATTTCCTCAGGGTCTCAGTGAGTTTGGGATGCTGACTTTCTGATGTAAGCTGTCAAGAGAATTTAGTTCTTCTTTGTGAGGTGCCTTGAACATGAAAGCATGACAGCAAAGAAGCCCTACACACCACTCTTATTTATCCCCTGATTGTAATACACACATGGTTTACAGAGTGAAGCAAAACATTTTACTATTGCTAGTAAGTGACATCTTACAGACATGTCAGGCTTTGTGCTGTTCCACCTTTGATCTCATTCTCACTTTGCTTGCTTTGTACTTTAGCTATGAATATTTTTTTTGAAAATCATCAAAACCCATGTGCAGCCCTTGGTCAACTCTAAGCCATTTCCTGTCAATGCTGTTCCTGTGTGTTGTGCCTCTGTGAGCCTTGCCAACAAAAGACAGCCCAATTACCATGTCACTCTCCTAGTTCTGTCTGAACAGATCAAAATTTACAGAGCAATCCTTGCTGCTGAAAGAGCCCGTTGCTCACTGCTGAGTTAATACTAGCAGAAATGATCAATGGTGCACTTGTTTCTCTTCTGAGGGCAGAGGGGCAGAGCTGACATTGCCCCTGGAGGAGCTCTCTGCCCTCCCTGTGCACAGGGACAATTTGGAAGGAGACAGTCACCTCAGTGTGCCAGGTGTGAGTGTGGGGTATCCCACATGGCCTCCCTGGGACCCCCTGAGAGGCAGGCCTGCCAGCAGGCTGAGCTGGACACGCTGTCCCTGATCTCTGATGGCCACAAACCCCAAACAGCAGCAGGCACCGGTGTTCAGGAAACAGGCTTGAGCCCCCAGTGACTTGCCAGCCGAGTGATGCTTCAGCCCTCACCACTGCAGTGATTAGGTCTCTGCTGACTGCACCTGAGCTCTGAGGTCCTGCAAACAGGTGCAGTGTTTGGGAGTCAGGGGCATTTCAGCTCGTTCTGAACACAGAGCAGCTCTTCCATGTGACAAGTCTCCGGGTGAGAGGCAAAGTCAGTGGCTCCATTCCTGATTGACAGGGAGAAAATTAAGGGTTCAGGCTTATTAAGCAATCTCTAACAGTGATTTATGGGGTCCTGTACATTTTAATCTAACAAAAAATTCTAAATCATCTAATTAGCTGTGTGTAATCCTGTATATTAATTGTCTATTAGCCACTTCTTAATTATAATGGAATGCTTATCAAATAACATGTGATGGCCACGTAGCACCAATTTAAGTCATTATCAGACCAGCTCCTACTTTAATAAGGATCTGTTCAACTGGAGTCTAAGCATTTCATTTTATTTTAAAGCTCAACAGAAGATGAAGAAATCTCCTTAAAAAAATAATATTCCATTAGGACTTTCTAGACCCTTTACTGTAAACAACACTACATGAGGAATCACAAAACCCATGTAAAATATCCAAGGAACTATCAAGGAACCTGGAAAGCCAGATCTTGTTTTTAAGTTTGTCCAGGAGATCCTTGTTCATGCACACAGTCCTTCCAGCATTTTTGCTTGGCTTCCTCTTTGTAGGGATGCATCACTCCTGAGCTTGGAGGTGGTGATCCTTAATTATTAACCCGTTTCTCTGGGCCCATCATGCTTCCAGGGAATTCTACCAAGCAGATCCCTGAAGAGATCAAAGTCTGCTCTCCCAAAGTTGAGATGAGTTTGTTGTGTGCTCTCCTCAGTGTCCTAAATATTTGAACTCCATAATTTTGTGGTCACTGTGGCTAAGGCTGCCCTTGAGCTTCACATTCCTCATCAGATACTCTTGCTGGTGAAAACAAGGTCCAACATTAGCACCTCTCCTCATGGGCTCTTCTATCACTTGGAGAAGGAAGTTATTATCAGGGCATTCCAGGAATGTCCTGGATGGTTTATTCCCTGTTGTGTTGCTCCCCCAGGAGACACCAGGGTGTTTGAAGTTCCCTATAAGGACCAGGGCTTGTGGAGCTGAGATCACTCCTACCTGTCTACAGAGGAACAAATCCACTTCCTGGTCAGGCAGCCCATAGCAGACCCCTACTATGATATCACTTGTCCCTGCTCTCCCTTTAATCCAGACCCATAAGCTCCAAGGTGGCACCTGATCCATCCCCAGGCGGAGCTCCATGCACTCCTGCTGGTCATTGACATGGAAGGTGACACTTCCTCCTTGTTTCCACACCCTGTCAATCCTAAAGAGCCTGTATCCCTTCATTCCAGCTCTCCAGTCACAGAGCCCACCCATCACAGCCCTGCGGGCATGCACAGTTCTCTAATTCCTCTGGTTTATTCCCCATTCTGCTTGCATCCAATAGAGTCATTTAAACTGGGCCCCCCATTAATCTGATTTACTGTCTGGAGTGGCTGGAATCACACTGTGCTGCTCTTCAGGTGCTCTTGTGCTGGCCTGTGATCCCTCTTCAGGCTCTGAGCATCTCTGGCTGGCACTGGCATCACACTGGTAGGAGTGGGATGGATTGAGGTTTCCCTCCCCTGGCAACATTAGTTTAAAGCCATCTTCACCAGCCTGGCAAGTCTATGGGCAAAGATGCTCTTCTCCTTCTCCGCCAGATGAACCCCATCAGCTCCCAAGAGATCAGGTTTCTCAAACAGACTTCCATGATCTAAGTAGCTGAACCTCTGGTCGTGGCACCAGTGCTGTAACCATCCTAAGATTTTATACAGACTCTCCCCCACTGCCCTTTCTGATTACTCATGTGTCATCTTCCAAGAAATTTTGAAATTACTCGGACTTGTACCCGTGTTCCAATGGGCAAATTCTGCTGAGTACATCTCTCTCAGTCCTTGTAGGCATGCAAGATTTGTTCTCCCATGTTTCTTTATCGCTAGACCTGCAGGAGCAGACTTCTAACAAGGCACAAGACCCATCTGGTAATCCTATTAAAAATCAGATTTGCCTTTCAGAATCAATCTTTACCCAGTGGGCTTCTCAAATGGTAGCGCTGTCACCTGGTTTCTGCAAAGAGCTCTGCACTCAGCTCCCAGGACTATCCTTCCACAGTGTTTTTGCCTGTTACAATGGCACACAGATTTTTACTGGAGCTGATGGGCTTGTGCAAAGCAAGCGTCTTATGAAAGATATAAATATCTTGAAGGATGTCTGAAGCTTAGCGCTAGACAGTGTAATTTTGCCAAACCAGAAATGCAAAAAGAACATTCAAAAAAAGATAATATAGGCTCATAACAAAATTTAAATGTGGAGTGGTACTGAAACGAGACCATTTCAAGCTCTGTGGAGCACTGGTTTACCTTTTCTAGCACGTATCATGCTTTCATGGGCCATGGCACACTTTGCTTAGAGGAACACAATTTTAACATCTGCTCTTCCCAGGGTTTAAATTGGTGCCAGAGTGCTCTTTTAATGGTATGCCAGAAGAAGAGAGGTTTAAGCAATGAAATAAGAGAATAAACAGTTAAAATCCAGGTACTGTTGTTATGCACAGCTAGGAACAATTAAACAGGCAAATTTAGAAATGTTATGTAACCCCTAGGAATGATTTTATGCTGGAGAAGCAGCCCCTTTTACCCATTTCCCTCAACTTCAAACCTGCAAAGTCTGTCCTGAGGTGAATGGAGGTTACAAAAGTTACCTGGTTTCCCAAAATTGCCGGCAAACCCCTGCGCAAATTTAGGGTCTGTCCAGGTGCTCTGCAGTGGCACTCAAAAAATAGCTGGAACCAGAACACACATCCACCCAGAGAAATGCGATGAGAAAGAAATAGGTTAACCTGTCTTCATAGATGTCCAGAGGATATCATTAACATTAATGTAGTCATAAAGCAGCACCTGCTGGCTCAACACAGCACATCTTTGCCTACTACCAATTAACTCTTCAAAAAATAATAGAGAACAGTTTTTGCCCTCCTGCCCCAAGCACAAAACTTGTTTCCTGTTAAGCATTATTAATTATAATGTCCCTGCTGCTTTGCCTCACTGAAATGAACAGTCCCATTAGTGGCATAAGCTTCATAGCAAGGTGTATCCCAGCAGGAGCAAGTGCAGAGTTATTGGGCTTTAAAAATATCATACTGCTTTTTATTACTATTGTTGTTCCTTACTTGTTATAGAGCTTTCACTCTTAACCATCCAGAAGGTAAAAAACCCCACACATCTCAGTCAAAGCACAGTTCCCACCTAGGCAAAGGCACAAATTGCACGAAGATGTTCATATGATGGTAATGTCAATGATTCAGCAAGCAAAGTCCAAGCAAAAGGCCTGGGTGTGGCAAGCTGTGTGATGAGCTGGGCAGAGACACTCCCCAAAAAAGCTGTAACCATGTTCTGCATTGCTAAATGTGAGCTGCAGTCAGATGCTGATGGGAAGAGCGAAGGTGTAGGTGACCCTTCCCCTGCAGTCAGGTGTAAGGCGCTGTGACTGCACTGCAGCACATCAGCTGGGTGCTTCCAGCTTTCACAGGCCCTTGGCTCTCCTCCAGGGTCCTTTTAGGACCAGCTCTTCCCCAGTGCAGCAACCCCTTGTGCAAGGTTTCTGATGTGGCGTCCAATGAGATCACTCACATATACACAAGATTTGTATCTCTGATTTACAGTGTGAAGGTCACTGTCTCTTCTGCAAGGTTCTCTTACAGCCCATTTCATGTTCTGTGGCTGAGCTGCCAGCCCTGTCTGAGCAGACACCACCAGGTCTGAGCACTCCTGGTCTGAGCAGAGTTGGCTGTACGAGAAGCAAAGCTAAACCTGTTCTGCTTAGGGAAAGGACAGCTCTTCCCTTTCCACCTGTATGCAGGGATGAGGTGGCAGATATATGTGATGCCCATTAAAATATTTTACATGGTATTTAACCTGAGCATTTTGGCAGAAGCCATAATCCATCTGAGCTGTCTGTACAACACAAACATACAGTATATGGCAGACAGCCCATTAACTGAAGAGCTGGTTTGCTTAACACAAACACTGATGTTACACATGGTGCTTGTGTTACCCTTTCTATCTTACCAAAGTCATCACTTTCTGCATAGACAGGATGTCAGGAATATGATTTACTGGTTTTGCTTGTCAGTGCATTGCAGGTGATCAGAGACCAAGTATCACTGCTGAATGGACGAATGCCAAGGACGCTGATTCCTGTATTTAGAATAGAAAGACCGCGATGTGCAACTAGTTTCTGTCTAAAGCCAAGTTGCCATTAGTAGCTTGCAGAAAACTGCACGACTGCTCCTCTAAAAGTGTGTCTGATTGCATGTTTATTCACAAGTTTGAGCTGCACAGAAAAATGCAGTTGTTCTGGCTGCTGAATCTCTGTCAGCTCTCCTTTTATGAGACAGTCAAGCCTTTCCAGAGCCACAAAATACTTTATATTATTTGCTGCTGGGATTGTCACATCTTCTGTATCTAACAAGGTACCTGGAGACTGTCCTTCTATTTCTAGCAAAGATTTCTACCTGACACTAATAAGAAGACAGCACCCAAACACCACCTTTTTGAGGCAGAAAGGGGCACTCCAGTGACCTGGGAAGCCTCATCTGGAATAACTAAGCAAAAGCCTGCCATCATCTTACAGACAAGGTACATGCCATCAGCCCGTATCTCCTTCACCTTCCACCTCAATGCTGATTAATTTCTCCAAGTCTCATCCCAAGAATTGCTGAATGACAGAAAAAGAGATATTTCCGTGAGTCACAGGCCAGTTTTTGCAGTGCATCTTTATCTGCTTTGCCTGATTGATCAAAGATACCATTATCTGCTGTACTCTGCAATCTCATTGTCTGGGTTCAGCCTTGCTAACTTCTCGCCTTCAACGGTCATAAAGCTTCCTAAAAATAAAGTTTAAAAAAAAAAAAAGGTTGGGTTTTTTTTTGACTGGGTAGTGAATCTATATAGAGGTCAAATTTCCTTCCCACCCCTCAGAGAAGTTTCTTTCTGATGACAGTGGATTATCTCTTGCAAATAATGAGACATCTGCCTAATTATTTGTCTTTGTTTTTTCCTTCTCTTTGCATCAGCTCCACCCCACCAAACACAGAGCCCCAGGAAACTATAGCCATCCATCTCCATTTACTTCTACACATATCCCCCATTTTTCCTCTTCTGGGGAAGCCCCAGGCAGTACTGCTTAGAGGCAAAAATTTAGATGCAATAAACACACTTGAGCAAATGAAATGAGAAATTTCTTGCCTTGTTGTTGCAACCCATCATCCTTGATGCACAGCTGCCACCAATGCACAGCCACACGTGGGTGATGGCAAGGGCTGAGCTGCAGATCTCCTGGGAGGCCTGCTAAAGGAACTGCTTCTGAGATTCCGGTGAATGGTAATGCCAAGTGAAACTGTTATCATTCTGTGGGATACTTGTGTTCTTCCTGAGGAGAACCTAGAAGTGGAAGCACAGGAACTTGCAGAAATCTGGAGCAGCATTCCTTCCATATTATGCATATGAAACATCAATACCTGAGAAGTGACAACCCACAACGTTTTTTTTTCCCAAACAAGAGAATCACTGCAAAATTTCCTAAGTAAAGAAAAGCAGATGTGGTTAACAAAAGAACTAAAATACGGTTGGAGCAAGTAGTTTATTAAAAAGATAGTTCTTTTAAATGCCTTGTCACTTGCAACTACATTTAAAATAAATGATAGAGATAGCAGCTCTTCCTTATACTGACATCTTTTGTACTGTGTCTGAGAAATCACGGGTGCAAGTTCACATACATGTCACTGTGCAAAGTGCTCGTGGTAATCATTTTCATGGGGAAAAATAAGCACTTGAAGGCTCATATATTTTATGTCATGAATTCAGTTAACGCACACATCAATCAGGTTGTCAAAGCTGTTTACAGCCCATGACTGGGTATTTCTAGCTTTTGACATATTATATCAAAAAGAACCAGAATCCTTGAAACATAATTTTATAGCTCTCTCTCCCTCTCTACTCACAGCTTTCTTCCCCTATTCAATTCTTCTGGTAAACTCTTTATATCATTTGCAGCTCCTTCAGAACTCCACAGTCACCAGCTTATTAGCAACATCAAGATCACATTATTCCTCTTCTGAAACCCTGCCCCCTGCCCTGGGTTTTCCCCAAAACTTAAAAGGACTAAGATTTGCAATATTTAGGTAGGTTCAACTACCACATTCTTCTAAATTAAATTGCTCCTGTATTCCTTCATGCATTTGCACATCACCATCTAGTTTCCTCCATCCAATTTCAAAAATGCACTGTTATTATTTTTTCTCCATGGTTTGTTGTTTTTTTTTTTTACTTTTGTACTAAATGACTTTATGTTTGGCTGTTGATTACTAGCTGTGTCTCCTCTGGGTTTTGTTCAAAGTTTAGAACTAGTCTAAGATATTAGTCCCAAAAGAGGGTGTGAGAAGGAAGAAGGGTTGAAGGATCTATATTTTTTCTTGTGAAAATTTAGAACTCTGGAATTAGAAATTACTCTTTTTTCTATATTTTTCTGCCAGATTAAAATCATTAAGAAATAGCAAGTTTTCTCTCCATGTATACCACATGTAACAAAACAGGGATTTTAGAGTCAAGTATTTCATGCTATGAAGACACAACACTCACTAACTTAGTGAGTACCAGCACAGGAAATTTCTAGCAACATGCACTGGAAAGATATAAGCTCAGATGTGCTCTACACCATCACCAAATGAGATCAGCTCTGCCTGACGGACTGTCTTTAAGAGACAGACACTGGACTTGACAGCCAGACCATGAAAAAGGAAGAGGTGTGATTTATTCAAAGGACCAAATATCTCACAAAGCTGGGCAAGGGGAAGAAACGAAAATGCAGGAGGGAAGGGGATTCAGAAACAGTCCAAAACTTGTGGAGGCAACTGCAGCATAAAAACAACCAAACAGAACTACTCCAAGAACTTGGTCATAAAGTTTAATGGCTTGTTATTTATACAAAGCCTTCAGTAACACAGTAAGAAGTGCCTGTTTTCCCTCACTTCACATCTTTACTGTTGAATGCTTGCTCTTCTCTCTGTCTCTCTCACCATTTTAGCTTAAACAATATATCTGGTTTGAGTGTGACTATAAAGCAGACTCTTAGCAGGGATAGATGTATGTGCCAACTGGAAATGGCTCCGCTCCCATCCTTTCCCAAGGTCATTCCCCATCAGCCACACCTGAGGACAACAAGCCTGCAGAGCTGTGATCAGCCAGGAATGTGCTCCAAGGGTAGCAAAGAGACAGCATGCCCCAGTAGCTTGCATGCAGCAGGATTTCATGTCTTTGAGGTGTTGTCAAACATTGTTTTCCTCCAAGACGCTTATTAAACACTAGATTATAGAGTGCCCTGATAGGTTTGCATGAAGGACATTTTGAGACTGACTGACAGACTGATGGGATAAAGATGTCAGGAAAACACTCAAAATTTACTTTTGGCAAAAAGTCAAGAAAAGGAAAGGGAAAACCATCCAAATCTTGCTGCAAATAGGCTTTCCCACAGATTTAATGGGGAAAATAAACGTGCAGATTCCAAGACCCTACTTTGAATCACATTAGTGATTTGAGATGCTTCATCGTTCTCTACATCATATGAACTGCAGACTTCTGATTTCCCAGACTCTGCTAATAACAAGCCCTGTAATTAGGTATCTGTCCTTTGCAATCAGCACTACAGCTTTCTATTCATAGGAGAGAAATTGGAGAGTGGGAGAACCACTCAAGAGCATAGGAAAGCTGTCACTGGTGTAGTGTGGCTGGCTAAAGGTTTAAAAAATGTTATTAGGTATGTAGCATGTTAATAAAAATGTTCTTGCTCATCTGCCTGTCTGATTGAACCTACACAAGTTTTGGGTGCGAGCTCATTTTCTCAGACTCCAGTAGTTAAGTAAGAGATTTCTTCTGATTTCCTCCTCCCCTGTACCCATGAGCTATTTGCCTGGGTGACTGGCCACAGACTCTTCCTGCTCATTAGGCAAGATTTGCTTTTGAAGTTTGATACAGCAAGATGATGTAGAAAGGCATGATGGAGAGAAGCTGCCTAGGGATTTACCCTCCTATTTTACCCTGTTTTTTATTTTGCCCAGGCAGTTTGCTGGTTTCTGTTCTTTGACTTGAAAAGAGGAGCCCAAGCATGTCAGCAGGCAAAAATCAGACTGTTACTTGACTACCTTGGAAAGCTTTGAGAGGCAGCAACAAGGAGGCTTCAGTATAAACCCTTGGCCTGCTAAAGTCACAGCAACATCAAATGTGTGAGGGATTTTACATCCAAAGGTAGAGACATTTTGCCAGTCTTATCACAGCCATTAGAAGCAAAAGAGCAAAAATTAATCTGATTACACTGCCTACAGTAAGGCAAAAATCTGCTGCTCACTGCATTGCACTGTTGAGATCACAGCAACTCCACAAACCATTCTGGTGGAGTTCCTCTGGACCCCATTTTATGTCTGGAGAAGTAAATTTCCCCACCAAGTTGTCTCTGACTGCATTTTAAAAGTTAATTTAATGCCAGTGCATCCCATTCTTCACTCCAGCAAAACTGCCTTTGGAGAAAGCAATGACAGCTCTCAGACATAATTTTCTGCCCAGTACTTGCCCGAGAGTCTCTTCATCTCTGAGGTTTCCAAAGCCAGGAGGGTTATTTTCAGGGACATACATATTAAAATTAATGCTAAATCCAAAGGACCGCATGCTGTGGGGTTTGATTGGATTTGGACAAAGAATGTCACTTTCTAAAGTCAACCCTGCATGTAGATAATTTTTTTCCTCTACCTAATCATGACTGTGAGAACGTAAATCACGCGAATTACAATGAGCGGAGTTAATGAACGTGCGCCGCAGGAACTCCAACTTCAATCCCCTTCCAGGTCACCACTGGAGAAAGCCCTTCCCTAGGGCTTGATTTCTGCTGCCTGGCACATTCCCTCCTTAGCTACACTCTTTTGAGGGAGATGAGAAGTACACCACCTTTGCTTCTGTTTTGCCTCTCCTTTTAACAGGAAAATGAAGCCACATAAGTGTCTGTAAAGGCTTCCTGTATTTTTCCTACATTCACTTACAACCAGGCTCTTAACAATTGGATATAAAGTGAAACTCCTCAGGAGCACGAGAGTGAAGTCTGCAAGTGCACAGGAATTCAGTCCTCTCAATATTTATGTTTAGCATTAAATACTTCATGCAAAAACAATGTCTTTGACTCCCAAGGCCTTCCCTCTCTTATCTCAAAAACTGTTCATACATATGCTGCGGGATCCCTATGCAAATATAAAAAAGGGGATTAAGTTGTACGTGTAGTAAATCCTGGTTTTACACTAAATAGGCAAGAGGTAACAGAGGGCCTTTGGATTAAAAATAGGTCCCTCTTTGCTGTGCAGACTAAAGTATTTTTATCTCTGGCTTCCCTGCCATGCAGGAATTGACTTTTTCCTGGTGAGAAATTAAAGTGAATCATAAAATCTATAGTGTATTAGAGGTATGTTCTGTAAAATAAACTATTTTGATTTAAATAACTGTATATTGGGGAATGTCCCCTGCCTCCACAAAACCACTCCTTGTTTTGCAGTGGGAATCTGTGCCGCAGCCCATGTATGACAGTACCATTGCATAAGAAACTTCTATGCCCTTAAGGAAATACTGGGGACACAAGGTGAAAGTTGACATCATGACTCTCTGAATAGGAGGTGAGCGCTGCCCCTGGCCCCAGACGTCATCTTTGACCATCATCTGGTGCTTTCTCTCCACCTTTTGCAGCAGGATCCAGGAGGAGGAAAACTCCTCCAGTCTCACCAGATCAAATGTTACTTCCAGGACCACACATCAAACTCAGTGGCATTTTGGCTCAATTCTTATGGCTTGTCCCATGGAGAGGAAAATGGGGCTGCATCATTGAGCTGAAGGACACAGAAAGCAGAGGGCTCAGCAGGCAGCCCAGCTGCGGAACCACTGACCTGGTCATGTGGTGTTTTGTTTCACCCATTTTCATTTGTTCCTTTAAAACATTTTTTAAAATACCAAACCACTGCTGAGCACAAGGAAAATTCCTCTCTCTGAGTCTTGTGAGACCAACCCCTGGGTCCACAATGAACATAGTCACCAGAGTGGAAAATACCCCACAGAGTCTGATGGAGGGACTTAAAGGAACTGACTGCAGAGGGTAAAGCACAGCTGGAGGAAGCAGAGATGGAGCCACAACTTCCTGACAGCACCAGTACATCTCACAGCTGGACTCAGGCAAACGCTCCCTTTAAACCTGGCTTTCCTTTCCTTTCAAGAAATCTCTGAGAGAAATGTAGAAGCAGTTTTTCCACAAGTCATTAGCCTTTGCAACTTCCCCAAGACCTTTCAGCTCAGACACTCAGCTGCCAGAATAAGCAGCAACCTTATTTCACCTCTGGATGGTAGAAAAACAAGGCACATACAAAAAAGACCTAAACTCAACAAGCTGGAGAGCCCTTTTGAGGACAGCAGGGGTTACTGACACACTCCATGCCCCAGCACTGGCAGATGGATGGGGTGAGCATGTTGGTGTGCTGTGGCCCATGGGGGCAGCTCGTGCGGGAGAAGGCTCAAGATGCAGCACACAGCAAAAAAAAAAAAAACAAAACCAGCAAGGAACGCTTGGGTGGAACCTGCCCACCATGACTTAGATGATGAGATACCCAGGCTCTCCTTCTGCAGAAGCACAGAAGGGCACTTCACCCACCTGCCCTCAGGGCTTGCCAGGGACAGGGTGCCTCAGGCACCAGCAGTATGATCCTTACTCCAGACAAGCTCGCAGGCTGGCCTCCCACTTCCAGCATGCCAGGCAGGTATGACATCCCTGGATGTGATCTCACATATCCTCCACCACTGCAAGTCCCTGTCCCCTCCATCCCCCAGCCCTGGCCAGTCTCCCACAGCCCCACCAAAAAATCCAGGAAGAGCTTCAAGCTGGCAGGAGCCCTCACCTCCTTGACTGAGAAATGTGGTGTGGCAATGTGAGAACTATGGCAACAGAATCCCCATAGAATCCCAACAGAACCCCAATGAATCCCCAATGGAATGTGCAGGGGTGGGGGGCCAACAGACCTGCAAAACAGTGAGAAGAAGAGTCCAAACAACACGCAGGGTCACTGAGGACAAAGAGGGTGCCCCAGGCACCTCCCAGCAATCAGATCTCTGCCTGGTCCTTGTGGCAAGGAGTGTCCTGGAAATTCCTGCCCAAAGAGGTATGCCTGTTCTGTGACATCTGTGCAGGGTTTGATGGAGACAAAGCTTGTTTTGTGCCTCTTGGGTGCTGCTTTACCATTTATCCCCCATGTATCCTTGCTGAACCCAAATTTGCTCTTCTTCTTACCTGGTTTCCCTCTCATGTGGGAGATGAAAGCCAAAGCCCTGATGGAAAAAAACCCCATCCTATATGGAAGTTAGGAAGGAAGGAGGAGGAGAAAGCTGCAGGATGTCCCAAGGGCCATCACTTCCCTGCAGCAGGCAGGGGTAGAGACAGAAGACTGGGTAATGGGATGTGAAGAGATAGAGTCAACCTCCTCCCTCAGACCCCCAAGCATTCCTGAGATCAGACCTCCCTGAGACGTAGGAGCAACAATTGGCCAGATCACATTGTAACATACCTTAATAAAAATTAAAAATAGAAAGGGAAAATTAAGAAAAACATTCTCAAATATATGTTGAGCCAATCCTTGTGAGAGCTGGAGTCAGTGCACCCTCTGCTCACTCCTCTCTGGCTGCAGATACTGCCTCAGACCCTCAGGATGGCAGGCCCTAGAAATGGCACCTGGAGACAACATATCCTTGCAGGTAGCTTCTTGCCGAGGAGCCTATGAACAGGGCACGGGCAAGAGATTTTGACCACATCTGGTAGGACTGTGCCTCAGCAGGGTCAGTGCTGACAGCATTGTCCCTTGGCGTCTTTTTCATTCTCCAAGTTCTCTTCATGAAGAATATTCACGTTCCTTTATCTCTTTATTTTCTTCATCATAAATTTCTACTTCAGAACTTGTAGTTTTAATACAAGAGAGTCCTGTGAGTACATGTATTTTTACCTTTGACTTAATATAACATTGAGATATCTGCATGTGCAGCATAAATGAGGCTCTGTTGAATAGCATAAGGAGAGTTTATTCTGTCAGGGTAAGGAGGAGACACCAGAGAGCTTCTCAGCTCTCTTTCTCAATACAATTGGCTCTGTATAACTGATTTTTTTCTGCTCTAAACCTACAGCAGTTGTAGTTACTTGGTATCACTGCAAATTACACCACTGTTGTTTGTCTGGGTGCATTGTGACTGTGACTTTTAGTTCTGTGTTTAGGGGCTAATGGATTAGTTATGCATTATTTGCCACCTCTTAGAAATGCTCCTTCTCATCTCCACTAAAACATTTGGCTGCTGCAGAGGACAGGACAAAAGGCAGTGGAGCTGGGGCTCCCCTTTTGTGCTGCAGGACATGAAGCAGGAGAGACTGTTCTGCCATAAGTCCTTTGCATGGATCAGGTCCTGTGAGCCAATATGAGGAAAAATGTTTCTACCTGCAGTTTGCTGCAGTGTTAGAAATCAAAACCACAGCCAGCAGTAACCTCAGCTCTGTGTTACCCGGAGCCAAACCCAATAAATCCCTGGTGTTGCTGTCAGATGGGTCCTTTACTCTTCCAGAGCATGAAAGAGACAGAACCACTGGCAGTTAATCGGGGATTTCTGCGCTCTCAGACAGTCTAACTTCAGACCACTCCTTGTGTCTCGCACCACAAGTCCCAGTACACACACTAACAACCATGATTTATGGCTGGAGCTTCTTTGCTGTGCAGTTTAATTGCTGTGCTCTGGAAGTGCCAGGCTTTCTGAAGAGCATTCATAGACAACTCCTCAGCTGTGTGTCCTGTCTGCTCTGGGGCACAGGTGAAATAAACAGGGCAGGAAATCTTTCTCTTTTAAATGCCCTTATTAAAAGTGATCAGCTCAAGGTTGGGAAGCTCTATGGGTCCACAGTTTTGCCCTTGTCACTCCCAAAAACAGCTTGGAAAAAGAGGAAAGTGGAGCTCTATCCCCCAAAAGGCAGAGCTGTGAGCCCCATTCTCATAGAAGCAATGGGTTATACCCCATGTTCTACTTCTCAGTTTGACCATCCTGGGTCCTGGCCCTAGCTGAGGTCCTCTGTGCTTAGGGCGAGGGACAACCAAAGTTCTCAGCATCTCTACAGGCTCTGGACTCTTGCCCCTGATGTCCAGGCACTACTTTGATCTCCTAATTCTATATTGGCTCGTCGCTTTTGGG
>JAYDZK010000001.1:54084989-54108771 GCA_034509185.1 Euphonia xanthogaster
GCTTTTGGGGTTTTTCTCGGTATGGGTGATGGGGGTCCTCTCCCGTTGCACCCTGGGTTGAGATCATTTGCATGTACTCCGCTGTCTCCTCCTTGCCCTGTCCAAGAAAAGGGCTATCAACTTGGCTCCAGGCGGGGTGGTACTGATAGAAAAAGAAGAATTCTCAACAATAGATGGTCAATGACTGATACTTAACAGGTGAATTCAACATTCAGCTAACAAAGAACCCTCTTCGCCCAACTTAACTTGTAACTCTTTGACCCTTTTTTAAAAAATGGGCAGCCTTTTTTTTGTTCATAACACAGGTAATGGCATCTGCCAAAGTCGGGTTTTAAATCCCAGCAGCAGAGGTTGGTAGACTGATTCTGCATATCCCTCTTAAGCTGTTTATGCCTACATGTTACAAATGTAATTTTTTCTGATTTACCAGAATAAATGGGTTCCATTCCTAATTGTGGGTGTTACTGGTTGCAAGCAGAGGCAGCTGGTTCTCATCCGTGCACCTGCAGAACTAGCGCGACCTTTGAAACCTTGAGGCTGAGTGAATTCCCTGGGGCCTGGATCATCACATATTTGCCATATATTTCTACAAGCCTACTAATGGCCACTGCATGTTACAGAGAGGTAATCAGCCACTCAGCTGGAGCCAATGGCACTTCTATGGTGAGACCCAGGCTTTTGGATGCACCCCTTCAAATGGAAAGACACTGCTGAGATGAGTATTGCTAGCTCTGCCAGTGCTTACAGGACTGGCAGGATGCAACAGGCACAAGAGCTGCACAACAGAAGACCACTCCAGAACCTTCTGTGTGATTTACAGTGACCAATTTCTTTCCAAACATCTTTCAAAGCACAAAGTACAGAAACAGAGTTATTTTAGAAGATTATTTTCCTCTTCAAGAGTTGTGGTTATAACTCAGAATTTGGAGACCTACTCTGGACACAGCTGCAATGGCAGAAATAGATGAAACAACCTGCTTGCTTTCAATAGGCTTGTTTGGCAATTAAAGTGCATAAATGTGCTGGGGTTTTTAGAGAGATATATATTCTACTGCATTATGTTGTATGTTTGACTGTACATAATGTGTGCAATAGTAACAATAGCATTATATACAGAGTATATAATGTGCACACTACCCTCCTTGAGTGTATAATGTCCACACTACCCTCCTTGAGTCTGTACATATTTGCACACCCATATGCACACATGCACAAACATATCTGCCTCTCTGGCACTTAAGGGAAGGTGAAGTCCACTACCCCAACCTGCCCTTGTTAGGCTGTAGCTCTGAGCATCACAGCACCTGTGGTGCCAGCAGGTGTCTCTGCCCCAACAAAATGGGGAGACTGCAGTGATGCTTTACAGGAGACCCCAGTCCCTGCTGGTCTGTGGGTCTGACAGCTCCTGACATCAGCTATTGCATTGGAAAGTCCTGCCAGAATGTCACATCTAAACAAAGTCAAGGCACTGTCAGGTGCCTCTCATTGCAGAGAGAGATTACAAATCCCATAGGATCCAGCAGGCATTTCTTAGAAGGAAAGATTCCCTCTACCAGCACAAATATCCTGACGATTGCGATGGAAAGCAGTGGCTGACTAAACTCTGATTTGCGTGGTATTCTCTCCAGACCTGCTGTGATGCAGAAATTCCACTGCAATGTCTGTGTATGGATGTCTCTCTAGTCTTGTGTACACAGCACTCCTCTACCTTTTGGGATATGTGCAGGGGTCTTACAGTAGGAATTAATTTACTTGACACTTTGCAGTATGACACAGAGTTAATTCTCATTTGATGGCATTGCACTCTCTGTCTTCTGCCTCTGCCTGGGGAGTTACAGATGTGCAAATAAAACCATTTCCCCTGAGATGGTCCCACAGGGAAGGCGTCTCTTTTGCAGCACCCTGCAGAGATGCCTGGGATACTGGGTCCCACCAGGTGCTGTCAGTGAAAGAGCTTGACAGTATTTTCCTGGCCATCCTTGCCCCCACTGGGGGACCCCAGCCCAAGAGATGAAAGGGTCAAGTCAGCTTGATTCTTAATGGGGGATGATGGGAGAGCTCAGAGTAAGGAAAACAAGGCTTTGATGGTGAGGCTGGCGGTTGTGGCGGGAATACCCACGTGGGGCTGGGCAGCTCAGTTTGCAGCCTCACCTTGCTCAGGGAGGTGCCACAGGATGGAGATGGCAGGAGGTGCTGCTCTGGCCTCCCCGGGACATATCCAGCCTGGCTGTGCCTGAGAGCACAGGAGTGGCGGGCTGTGAGATGAGGCATGACAACAAGAGCTGAAGAAATATCGGGGCAGCGGCGCCAGGGAGGCAATTCCACCGTTATTACCACAAACACAGCCATCGCTCTGCCTTTGTCTCCTGATGAATCAGAGGAAATTGCCTCCCGAGCCCTTCGCCTTCCAGCTACTTCAGCTGTGTTTTGTTTCTCTAAGATTCAAATATTCTGACTAGATTTCAGCATACTATTATGAGAACAGAAGAGCTATAGAGAAAGTGAAGCTTCACAGAGGAAATAGCCGGTAAATGCTGCTTTGAATTCTTTTGCTTTTTATGACAAACTCTGATGTCAGGGACAGATATGGCTTTGGAGAAGATGTGTTGCAGTGCTGCAGATGTATTTGTGAATACTTAGTGACAATTTCCTGTGACATTGCAGTGGGCAGCTTATCATCATCAATGAGATTTTTAAGCCTGCCTTTTTGATGTAACTGATTCTTCTATTTAATGCCGGTCCCCATGAGCTACGAGCTTACAAAACAAAGAGCGCTCTTCTTTGTCTGCCAATCCTGGCCAGATTAGCAAAATGTTCTATTTGCATTTTGCAAATATATTGGACTTTGTAACAAAAATATGCATCAGGTCAAGTGAAAAATGTGACAGTTTGATATCAAAATCCCAGAATGGCTCATGATGAAGAGGGTGAGGCAGACTTCCAAAGCAGGAATATTTAATTTTGGCACTTTCAAAATGTGGCATTCTATCCCTCTAATTTGCCATGGGCTTTTTGTTTCAAATATTTCTTCTGATGAAAAGAAGCATGCAAACCAAAAAACCCCACTCCATATTTAGACTTCAATAAAATACTTCATTTGATCCTCTTCAGTTTCTTTGAAAAGTTCAACATGAACACTCAAGTGCTGCTTTCCTTCAAACTGTGTGGAAGCTGATGATCTGGGAGTTGTGCAGCTTTGATGTGCCAAGTGCCAAGAGAAGGTGCTCTAAAAGCTGCTGTAATTCAGATTATTTGGTGAGTCTATCCTGATGGGCATGAAGCCTCAGTCTGGCAGGTACAGTACAAGAACAGAGACAGAAATTGTCTGTCCTGAGGGCTTTACCCTCCTGATCTATGAATCCCATAGGATCAGGGATATGTTTTTGCATGGAGTGACAGAGAGAATGGGATAATCCATTCAAAACAGTTTTCCCCCACCGGAAGAGTAGTTCTCCACACCTCTTGTAGGAGGTGACTTTTCTCTTTTGCTTTGGAGAAAGTCAGGATAGGAAGGGTGACAAGGCAATGTAGAAAAGCTGTATATGAAGGATGAGATTCTGCCCTTAGGCACTGCTGCTGCTGCTGCTGCTGCTGTATGGGGACAGGCAGGGAGCTAAACCCTTCGGTTCAGGGCTTGTGCTCTTCCAATGGGTTTCAGAAAGGCTCAGCTTAGTTGTGTTTTTATTTATTTCAATTCCCCATTTTCAAGGTTGCAAGAGAAAATATTTTAAAAGCCTTACTAATAATACATTATAAAACATCCTTTAAAACATTCATGGGGAGGAAGAGTTCAAGGAGTGCAGTCAGTGTTAAGTGATGGTGGTGTGCAGGGGCACACATGGGTGAAACACTGTGCACAAACACGAGGCCAGGACAGCCCTGGCCACACAGGCATTGTGAAAGTGCCACCAGCTTGCCCCAGAGCAGACTCTGAGCTTGCCCAGATCCATGCATTGCAATCCCAGGCAAAATGCAATTACAGGGCATTGCAGCAGGAACACAGATGGTCCTGACCTGAATGAAGACACAGCCAAAACAGCTGGGTTAAATGCAACTTCCAAGCACAAGGTGGAGAAACACAATTGTTACCCTCTGCTTGGCAGTGGTGAGGCACATCTGGAATGCTGTGTCTTGTCTGGGGCTCCCCAGTGTGAGAGACAACCAACTGGAGCAAAATGTCACCAAGACATGTAGAGGCTGGAGCTTAGGTGCACAACAGGAGGTTGAGAGAAATGGGTCTGTTCAGCTTGGAGGAGAAAATACTCAAGTACCTCTCATTGCTACCTGAAGCTGCTAAATGAGAGGGTGAGGACAAAACAGACTTCTCAGAGCTGCACTTTGGTGGGATAAGGGACAACAGACACATACTGGAGTATGTGTCAGTTCCAATTAAATATTAGCCAAAGTATTTTCAGCATAAGGGTGGTTAAATATTGGAGTTGGAAAGGTTGTAGGATCTTAGCTTTTGGAAATACTTAAAATTTGACTAGGCAAAAACCCAAGGACTCTGATCTAGTAGACTTTCTTTGAATAGAGTCCTGGACCCTGGTGGCCTCCAGAGGCACCTTCCAGCCCTGCTTGTTCTACAGCTCTGTGACCACAAAAATTTGACAGGGAAAGTAGAGTGACAGCAGTACAAAGATCAGCAGAGCTAATGACAAAGAGATGTCCTAAAGTATGATTAAGAAGCAAAGGGATCTAAAAGTCTGTTTCAAGAGAAAGGTCAGAATGGTTCATGAAAGGTCAGAATGGTTCATGAAAGGCAGAAATGACAGACTTTTCCAAAACTAGCTCCCTAAGGAGATTAAAATTAAGTAACATAATTAGATTATGTGATAATAAGATGCTTTGTGTCGCAGCAATGAAAGATGAAGTGTAAAGTTATGTTCTTCACAATCAGGAGTTGCCAGCTAATCTAGACCAAAGAGCAGTAAGAGAAACATTTGAGGGTCTTTCTGGGTCATTTGCAATTGGTTTTCACCATTACCTGGATCAGAAGGAAAGTTCCAGAAAGCTGAAAAGAAAATTATCCTGAGAGAAGGTTCAGATGAGAATTAAAGACCATCCTTAATGTGAATTCAACACAGAGTTAGGGAATATGGCTTTTGCCAGACCAACTAACTCAGTGATTTCTTTTAATGAGATATTGTACAAGTCTGATTGACAAAGGTGAAAATGCTGATACCCCATACATGTGCTTCTCTGTAGCACTTGAGCTCATTGTGTCAGGCACTTGTATCACACAAGTAAACCAGTTAAGCCTTGTGGATTCCAACATGCTAAACACTGTGTCTCAGACTTACAGCCTTCAGAATGCAAGCAATGGTAACAGAGGATGGTAGCCAAAGCACCTCAGAAACAGCCCTGGCTGGGACCTCGCCTGGGCAGCATCGTCACCTTGGACACTGCTGTGCTGGTCCTGCTCCGCCCTTACCTAGTCCCTTCTCACAAATTATTCCACTGGGGAAGCCCAGCCCACTGAGCCATCCCAAGGGCACCTGCAGTGCCTGAGTGTGAGTGTGTCTGTGGGCTCCCACAGTGCTGGCAGAGACCTCTCTGCCGAGGGCAATGGAACATTTTGGGTGTTCTGCATTGATGAAACACCTGGAAACAGCCATCTCAGTCTGCAGTCAGAGCAGAGGAGCATCATGCCTGATGGGAATTGACAGGGAGGGGCAGGCCAGGAAAGAGGAGGTTGCAAAGCACTAGTTCTGCCAAACTAACCTTATTATTTTCCCTCCTTTATCTTTTGACATTAAACAGATTGAGTGGGAGAACGGAAGATACAGACACAATTAAGCAGATATTGCAAACAGGAGGGTGAGTTGCTTTTTATGGCTAGTTTATGTTTCAGACACACAACTATACAGAATAATGTAATAAGAAAAACCATGTGGTATTTACCCTGGGTTTATTCACTGCAGGTCCTCTGAGAGCTGCTTTTGTTTGTCTTTATTTAATTGGCATGGTTGGATGACCACCAGCAGGTCCAATTAAACAGATTCAATAGATTCCACTGTACATTTTTATTTTTTTCTCCATCAGCGTGTAGCAAAAACTGTCCAAAATAATTTGTCTGAGTAGTAGTAATGAATACAAAGTGCACTCTATTCCAGCCTGCACACAGTAAGTTTCAGCTGTACAGCATTTTACAGCCAAAGCAAACTGGGTTAATAATGAAATCACTGATGCAATCTTGAGTACAGCCTTAGTGGGGAAGAGGGTAGTGTGTTATGTGAGATATTTGGTTGCTCAACTTTGGGCATATCTGAAACGCAGATAAGCATTATGTCATCGTTTGTAGCTATCTTAAGTTTTGGGCTGAAGTGTTAGGTGGGAGCAATTTAAGAAAATCCCACCAACAAGACCTGAGCATGCCCTCAATATCAGGTATTTGTTTAAGTGCTTTGTTGAATTGGTGCCTAGTAGATCCTCTTGAAAAGAAAGTGATTTTCAATCTAATAAGGTTATCTTAGTGTGAACATTTTAACTACATCAATCAATATGCCCATCAGGAGTAAATGACTAATGGGATTTTTCTTTTCTTTCTTTCTTTGTTGCAAGAATGATGAATTGACTTTGCCTGTTGCTAAAGATTCTCATCTCCTTAATGCATTGCAGATATGTTTAATGGACACAAGCTGTCAGGGTCTTGCAGTAACCAGTTCCAACCAAAAACATTTCCCCTTCGGATTTGGTCATCATATCCCAGTTCTGCTCTCACAGTGGAAAATTTGAAAAGGCTTGAAGAGGAATATGTGGCTTCTAAAGAAGCCTTCAAAATGCAGAGAATGCAAGATTATATTGAGCAGAGTAATCTTGCTCTCTTCTACAAAGAGACAACTAGGAGAACCAGCAGAGGTTTTATCTGTGATATGGAGCCTGAAGAATCCTCCTTATCCCCTCCTGCTAAACAAGCAAAAATTGCAATCGAGTTTCCTGAAAGACCTCTGAAGAAGGAAAAGATATTGACAGGTATTTTTGAGCAATCTGTTACAGGGAAGAAGAGAGAAGAAGTCAGCTGGTCTGGAGTTTTCCTAAGTTGCTCTCTGCATATCATAGAATCATAGAATGAATCATCATAGAATGGTTTGGGCTGGAAGGGACATTAAAGATCATCTCATTCCAACCCATCTGCCATGAGCAGGGACACCTTCCACTAGACCAGGTTGCTCAGAGCTCTATCCAACCCTGCCTTGAACAATTCCAGGGATGGGGCATGAGCAGCTTCTCTGGACAACCTGTGCCAGTGTCTCATCATCCTCACAGTAAAGAATTTCCTCCTAACACCTAATATAAGTCTCTCCTCTTTCAATTTAAAACCATTCCCCCTTGTCCTGTCAGTGTCTGACCATTGAAAAAGTCATTCTCCTGCTTTGTTATAAGCCTCCTTTAAGTACTGAAAGGCCTCTAATGTCCTGTCCCTGGAGCCTTCTCTTTTCCATACTGCACAACCCCAACTCTCTCAGCGTGTCTTCATAGGACAGCACCATCTGTTTTCATTTTGTCTGGATCAGAGTTGCTCTAGTGCATGTAAATGCCAGCAAATTAATCAGTTATCTCTCTTATAAAACTCTTATATCAGGCAGTTATCTCTCTTATAAAACTCTTCAAGCTCTGTTTACTTCAGGTAGATAAATAGATACACAGGTAGATAGATGCAGGTAGATATGCATATCCTTCTTTTAACAGCACCTGACAGCTTATTAAGTAACCCAGCCAGGATGGGGTCACAGCTGCCCCCTGTGAGTGGGTGAGGAAGGGACAAGTGGCTCCATCGAAAGCCACTGGAAGGGGACAACACAGCAGCCCTGGAGAACTGCAGCTGGTTGCCTACACAGGGAGAGTCTGGGTTTCAGCAACACAGACTGCATCACAAACAGGGATCCAGGTGGGACAGCTTGGCATTATCCTAGGTCTAAACAATTTTTTTGGAGGAAAGATCGGACTTTTTCTTCTTGGGACATAGTATGAGCAGGGATTCTGCCTGCTATAGGAGAGGTCCTGGCATAGGCAGCATGAAAGAGCCAGGCTATTCCTGAAAGTAAAGGGTTACCTGTTTCCTAAGGAATTCGTGCATTGGTCCTCCTTGGGGGTTATCAACAGAAGTGTTTTGTGCTCACTTTCGCATTTTCTCAATGCAAATTTGCCAGCTCCTAAAAATGAGAAAAATAAACTGTTCACACACTTAAGGTTAATATTTGAAAGAGCTTTCTACATGGAAATCAAGTATTCTTACCAGGAATACATGTGAGCTGCATCCTTGAGGAGAGATCTGTCCTGGCAAGAGGCTGAGAGTCTGAAACTACCACAAAAGACAGGAAGCAAATACATGCAGAAACCTCTCAGTGCTATCCTAGGCAGTAATTTCTTGGATTTGCATCTCACAATTAAAATTCAGGTGATATAGGAAGTTTGTTTCAGTAGAGAGATAGTATATAGACACAGGAAGGTTTACCAAGGAAAGTCAAATATGGGAATGCCTCATTAGGGACCCAGTGTCAACATTTAATATGTCTTCAAGAATTTGTACACTACAGTGGTTCACGGGGATTTTTTGGCTTCTTTTGATTGCTTTTCATTATTTTTTTGTCTTTCATAAGAGTGGCTTATGTAATCTGAGCAGTAACCTGCATTTCAAAACTTTTTCTGGCTCCCTGTCATAGCTATCTATACCTCTCTTTTTTTTACCATGTGTCTTACTCTTCCACATTTTCTTTTCTACCATGTCCTCTGCCACCCTACTGTCCTTCCCAAATGCCTGCTTGCCCACCCTCTTTCCCAGGACCCCTGTGTGTCCACAGGCACCTCTCCTCTCTCCCACCTCCTTCTGCATATTCCTACCCTAAATCTCTTCCCTCTGCCCCCTCTGATTTTTGGAAATAAAACCACTTGGTATGGAGACACTGAGGTGGGTTGCACAGAGCTGTGTGACCTGACAGAGAGCACGTGAGACAAGGTGAGATGTACAACTGACCCAGTAGGTGTGGGCTGCAACAGCCCCCAGGCCTGCTGTGCTCAGCTCAAAGAGGGAAATGTGCAGCCTTGTGGCCACTGAATTAAGGCAAGCCTGGAGGAGAAAGGTGCTGTTCTGGCAGCAAATCCCTCATGGCACCACGCCTGCTTGTACAACATGTTTGGGCCAAAATCACCATTTTGGGATCACTCCTCATTCTTGCAGCACCATGACCTTCCTGCAGAGGGGCACCCCAGTCCTCTTCACCCCATTGCTCCTGTGCAGCCACAGGGAAGGTAAAGCACCCATGGAAATATGCCCTTCCAAAGAGTCTCTAAAATAAGGAGACCCAAGCTGTTTACAGAGGAAACCTGAACAGAAAGGCAAAGTAAATTAGCTTGTTACTCTTGCCTCTTCCTCTGCAAAGCCTGCCCTCAGTCTCCAGCAACTTTTTTTATGGTTCATTTTCAGGAGCTTTTTCTTTGCTCTCCCTCAATTTATTATACCATTAAAACCAGTGGGGGAAAATGTTCCTCGTTAAGGTGAGAAGGTTTTATCTGAAATACAAAATAATGAAATGGTAAGAAATCTCAAGGCAGGAAAAACCAACCAACCCGCTGCTCTACACAAAAAGAGGATCTTTTTCTTATTTTTAAAGAAAACTCTTTCACTCCTGCCCAGCACCAGTGACATATTCTCCATCAGCTCAGCCCACAGGACCTGTGCCAAAGGAATGCAGGTAAGCAGAGTAATTGGTAACATTTTTCTGTACAATTCAGTCACGTTAGGCTGTATTTATGCCATACACAGGCAAGCAGCAGGATCAGTGAGCAACTGGAAATTTACAGTGTGCCCCACACACTCACAGCCTGGCAGCCTCTGCTGTGCCCTTGCTGTTAATAAACTGCAAGTTATGTCTGTCCGAGGGGTTGTCTTTGGGCCCCTCACCATCAGCTGTATTAAAAGGGATGCTGCCAGCCTCTGCAGAGGGGTTTTTAATTTTTTATTTTATTTTGCTAGACAGATAAATCTTACACAACATCTCTCGAATCAACTGAGATGTGTGATTTTTATTTTACAGGCTGCTCTTCCAGCTGAGGAATTAAAAGTAGGTCTGATTCCCCAGGCACAGTAAATCAGCCTAATGCCACCCTTGCCAGCACGGGTGCTGCTGCAGGAACATGGATTTACACCGTCTGGAGACGTGGCTCCCTCCTCCCGGCTGCCCGCCGTAAACACAGAGACACAGCTATCCTTCCTTGCACAGAGAAGGCAAGGAAAAGAAATTGAACAGACACTCTTATGAAGAGGCAAACAAAGACCAAATTCTTTTTCTTTAAACAGCACTCTGTTAATTAATAACAATGTTTATAGGAATATCCAAATGATATTTTTTTAAACTTCTTTCTTCCCTTGGCACCAAGGGAAACAGATGCAAGCAGCTGTTTTAGGGAAAGCTGTTAAATTGTTACAGGAACATGCTGCAAGGTGGTTTTTTGATTATATTTTATAAATTGCATTCATAGAAATTGTAAATATGCCATAGATTTTTAATAAATTTAAATGTCCAACACTTACATAAATAACTGTTCTAAATTCATAACTTCTGCTCTGAAAGAGTTCAGACTCTATTTCTTCCCCAGATTTTGAAAATGTTATGGACTGAAGTAAAAGCTCTAATGGCAAGTCAAGGGAAATCAGCCTTAAAGGTTTCCTGGCTAAAGTCGTTACCCAAATGCAAAAAAAAAAAGAGATTTTCCCCATCTGAAGGTTTGTGAGAGGGCAGCCTGCAGTCAGCTCCCTGCAGGGCTGGCCTGAGCTCTCCCTAAGGGTCTGGCAGCGATTTGGGGTGCATGCAGAGAGCTGCCCCTGCATCTCTGAGGCTGCACCCGGCCCTCCTTGGGCAGGCAGGTTGCTCACTCTGAGCACGACTCGTTCTCAGACAAACACCAGCTTGACCCAGGGAGCGTCCCAAGTCTCCCACCTACAGCCTGGTCCCAGGAACAGGGATTTCCATGGGACTTGGGCTTGATACTGGTCCCAGTTAACCTGCACATAGTCCTTTACTGGGGCCCTCATGTGCAAGGCAGAGAGGATGGCATTTTACTGCCTCAGGAGAACTGGCAGAGCAAACACACAATGGAAGCAGCCCCCTATTTCTCATAAGTTTTCATCCACAGATGCATTAATTTGTGTGTGCTGTGCCCAGAATCCTTTACAATTCATAGGTAACTAATAGGAAAGCAGTGATGTGAAAAGACCTTGTTGAATTACTAATGGATATAAATAAATAAATAAAATTTTAAACACCTTTCACTCCTTACCTTGAATCAGATCACAGTCGAGCCCCGAACAAAGTTTGTTTAGTACCTCATTTTCATTATTTTGTGGTTTGTTTCTTTCAATTTCCAAGGCCACTAGTATCTTTAATTTAGTATATCATAGGGACTGTAAAAAAATTATCCCTACATTACATAGATATTAGTGGCTGGACACCTTGATAGGTCTGTGTTGTAGGCTCAGAATGATCTTGTACCCTGACTGACAGCTTCAGGTGAAAGGAGAGAGTGGAAGGGTGTATGGAAAGCCTCAGCTGCTGCTGGACATGCTGTGGAAAAAGAGGGGTGTCCCAGCAGGGTCCCAATCCAAGTGTGTGCAGAGGGATACCATATTGTCATGAGAATGAGAGTCACCTACTGTCATTTGCTGAGCTGTGTGAGCTGAGATCAGCAGGAGGGTGATTTTAGGATTGATAAAACCTTGTTTTGTCCAGTGGCAAGGAAAGCAGTGAGACCATAGAAGAGTCTGCACAGCTGCCACCAATATTCCTTGTCCATTCTGGTGTGCCAGCTGTTACCCTTCTCCTCTGTGCTGACCTTAGCTTTGTGAGGGCAATTCTCTCCTCTGCTTCCTGCAGAGCTCATTTCACAAGGATGAGTGCCTTGCATGACCTGTGTCCTGAGCTCTGTTCCTCTCCTCTTCAGCAGGGTACCCTCCTGGTAAGCCAGGGCAATGCTAAGCCCCTCACCTGATAGCCCAGCAGCTGAAGAGCACCCTGAAGAGCGCTCTGAGGAAATGTGACCCCAGTCCACCCTGTCAAAGAGCAGGGATTAGCTGGTTTTGTTGTGGCATGACCCTGGAAGGCTGCTCTCCATCACCACCCGAGCCATGATGCCACAGCTGAGGGATGACAGCTGCTGAGGTGGGAGGATGCCCAGAGGTGCTCAGCACCTCCAGCCTAAGTGTGCCAGCGGGGGCTGTCTCAGCCAACAGAGATCGGCTGTGACCCAGAATGGAGGAATAGTCCAGTCTTCAGCTTCTTGATTTTATCAGGCCTCCTCAGGCTGATGGTTCCCTCTCTTTTTGCCTGAAAAGGGGAAGTTAATTCACTTGAAATTCACCAGTAGTTCAGTGGTGCTGAAAGCCTACCATAAACGTGCAAAAACTCTTCCTCTCCTCCCTGCCTTATGCAGCCCTCAGGCTGTGCCTCCTCCTTGCCACCAGTGAGGTGAGCTTCAAGGCCAGCATCCCCTTTCAGGCTAGCACAACTCCTCCATCTCCAGACATCCAGGTTTCAAAGGACATTTGAGGGCCTTTTGAACCATTCACAAATGTGATTCAAATCAATCTCATTGATTGCCAGGGGCTCATTAGACACCTCAGGGTTTTAGGGGTTCCTGGCCTAAGGGTTTCTCCGTGAGTGAAGCACAATGTTGTCACCAGGCTGTCTGAGCCCACGAGGGTTTGTGAAATGCTTAGCTGGCAAAACAAAAAGCATTAACTTCTTGGCTACAGCGTTCTGCCAAAAGATAGGCAGGTCGTGCTTCAATGCAGATGTCTCAGGGAAAAAATGTGCAGTGCATTAGAGAGCTGTGACTCATAGAATAATTATCCTTGTTTCTCATAGTTTATTAATAATTTAAACCCAATCTTGATGTTATTGATCTATCATTGAATTGGAGATTTATTTCAGATCTGTAGTCACTGAAGCAGTAAATTTAATCCCCCTTTCCTCCCGCCCTTCCATCCACTAAACTCACTTTATAACTAAAACATGATGTTTGGGCTGTTTCAGTAATAGCACAGGAGAATAAGAGCTCAGAGGCAATGGGTGGCAGGAGCAGCCTTAAGCCCACATAATACCAAGGGAGGGCATATAAGGTTCTGGTTTTAATACATCATTTTGACCAAACCATCATTTTCGCATGGTCTCGGGGATGTCAAAAGGACCAGAAGATACTTGCTGGCATGTGCATCACAGGCAGATCCTGGACCAATTTTGCCTGTTTTCATCTAGATTTGATTATCCATGCCCACAGTTGGCCATCAGTTTTGCAGGCATCACCCCAGCTGTGTACCCCACTCATACTCTTTGTCACAGATACGAGCTCACCGAGGTAAAAGTGCCTGCAACACGTGGGCTGTTGCAGGGCACATAAGCTCTTGGGCCTGATAATAATCTTACTTAAACTGGCAAAAACCTGGAGCAGCTGGCTGGGTGTCCCAGGAGCATCGTGAGTGTAAAATCCATTTATGTGTGTGAAGGATCAAGCCTAGAGAGCTCTAATGTGGAGACTCCTGCAGCAGTGCTCACTGGGCTGTGCCATGTGTCTGCTGAACTCAATAATACAGCAGCAAGACTTGGCCTTTCAAAAGGAGCCAGGAATAGAAAGCAGCATTCTTTATGGCTGTAATGTGCCCCGAAGAGTGATTTTTGTAGGCAAATGAAATACATTTTTTATTAGACCAATTGTAGTGTGCAGTTGAGTAGGAAAATATGTTCTTGGCTGTACCAACTGTTTATCAGGTCTAGAAGAAAATAAATGTGCCCAAATGTGTGTCTGTTCTTTTCCATCTATATTTATGGATACAATTAAATATATTTCCATCCTCTGCCAGCCTATCCCTGCTGCTGATCTCAGACCTGCAGCTGGAACCGCAACAAGTGGGGTCTCTTGGCCACCCTCAGGGTCCCTGCAGCTGTAGAAAAGTGTGACATGACCAAGCTGTCACAGCCTTGCTCCAAAAACCAAACCTGATGGGTGTCACAAAACAGAGAGGATGTGTTGGTGTGGTTAGTGCTGCATGCACCCACAAGTGTGTGCTCTTAGTGTGTCTGGTGTTTCTTGCCCAAGTAGGAGACGTTCCTAGAGATGAAAAGCAGGAAAACAAGGCACAGAAAACTCCATGTAGTTTATGTTTTCCAGAGGTATCATTTTAATGAAATAGTCACAGAGCTCAGCTTTCCTTGGTCTGGATTTGGGGAAGATTTGTGTTTCAGTTCATGTTAGCTAAACCTGGAATAAGACCAGGGAAATGCTGCTATTTCTTTAATCCTGCAGGACAAGGGATGGTGCCAGCCGAGCACATCAGGGTGGAGGTGCTGGGTGTTGCAGGGCTGTTGGGAAGGGAACAAGCCCAGGGAAATCCCTGTCTGGAAATGCTGCTGGACGGCTGGGTCCCTGTGTCACTGGGTCCCGCTTGCACTGATGGCACCATTGTCACTGGCAGGTAACAGCTCCTGCAAGGCCCAGGCTCAGTGGCATTAGACCTTTCTCTTCTTTCAGGCCTGAGAGCCTTCTTAAGTAAGTTTTCACCTGAAGTCATGAATTCCTGGGAATTGGGGCTTTCCTGCAGTTGGAAAGGAGTGAGCGCTCTTCCTCCCTGTCCTTGGTGAAATAGGTGGAGTGAGTGATCCCAGGAATGGGTACCCATCACCAGGGCAAGGCTAACTCCCTCACCTCCTTGGTGAAATAGGTAGAGTGAGTGATCCCAGGAGTGGGTACCCATCACCAGGGCAAGGCTGTTCTGAGCACCTGCCTGTGATGGGAGCAGATTTGGTACCTCTCTAAACACACAACCTCAACTCCCAGTTTAGTCCCACACCAGGCAGTAAGGAGGGTGTTGTAAATGTGTGGTGAGCCCCATGGCAAGGAAGAACGATGCATCTGACTCCATGTTGTCAGAATGCTAATTTATTACTTTATTATACTATATTATATTAAAGAATATTATACTATACTATACTATCCTAAAGAATACAGAAAAAATACTGAATGCTAAAAAGATAATAATGAAAACTTGTGACTCTTTCCAGAGTGCCAACACAGCTTGGCCCTAACTGGCCAATGAGACAATCAGGAGTCCAATCAGGCAATCACCTGGGGTAAACAATCTCCAAACACATTCCACATGAGCACAACACAGGAGAAGCAAATGAGATAAGAATTGTTTCTCTTTTCTCTGAGGCTTCTTGCTGCCTTTCAGCTTCCCAGGAGAAAAGCCCTGGGTGAAGGAATCATGTTCAGGGAATGTGAGTGCCACAGGATGGTGTTTTTAGTACTGAGCAGCCAAGTAGAGAAGCTGAGCACCACTTCAGGGCTTGGTCCCTCCAGAAAATGCCATATAACATGTCTAGGTCTCACTGCACCCTGGTGAGGTGAGGAAATGCCTTTTGCTGCCCTTTCTGGGTGGCTCACTGGAGAGCTGTGTCCACATCTCTTTCTCCCCAGGCTGTGTGCGTCCTACTCTGACTTGCTTGCTGGAGGTGTCTGTTTCTTGCTGTTGACAATATTAGGCTCCTAACTCAGGTTAACCCACTTAGGGTGTTGACCTTGGGCCCTGGTTCAGCTCACACAGGATGTGTTTGTCTTTCTGGGCTGCCAGGGCACATTGCTGGGTCGTGTTGAGCTTCTCCTCTCAACCAACACCCCAAGTCCTTCTCCTCAGGGCTGCTCTCAGTCCACTTTCTGCCCACCATGTGTGGGACCTTGCACTGGCCTTGTTGAACTGCAGGAATTTCACATGGAGCCACCTCTCAAGCCTGTCAAGGTCCCTCTGGATGACATTTGTCAGGTAGAGAGTGACTGTCCAAAGCAGAGGATGTGCCCTGGGGTGAAGTGTGCTCCAGCATATTCCAGAACAAATACCAGGCAGCAGGAGTGACACAACTGTAGAGTCACTGCCTGGGCCATTTCTCTTTGCCCCACTCAAACCTCTCATTCTCCCATCACTGGGGTGCAACAGCTTGAAATCTGCAGAGGGAGAATTCCTGGAAATCTGGCTCTATGCCTTTGCCCTGCCCTGCAGCTTGTCCCAGCAGCCCTACTTTTGCTTGCCAGGCATTTGTATAAATAGGATTAACATCCACAGTTACAGTTAGCTAGGTTGCAAATTACACAGGCTATCAAGGCTCGTGCTTCAGGGCATACACTGATTACCATCAGAGGGGCAAAAATGAGTTTTTCCAATAACAGAATATTGTGTGATTGACTGGGAACATTACAGGGCAGAGTGGATTAGCCTTTGCCATCAGTATCAGTTAGATGTCATTACCACATCAAAGCACCAGCCCGCTCCCATTCAGGCAGCATGGAAGGCAGCTGGCTCTCCAGGAGCAGGGCTGCTTGCTAAACCCGACACAGATTTCGAAGCTGTTTATGAGATGTGCCTCCAGCAGGCTGTGCTCCCTGCTCTGCCTGCCTGCCTCCTGGGCTGCACACCTTCAGCTGCCCAGAGGAGCCTGCCTGCCCCTCCTTTGCCTCCTGGGGGGTCCTGGCTCTGGTGGGAGCACGGGCTATCAGCAGATCTGGGACTCAGGGCAACAGGAGGCTGGGAGGCACCTCTACTTACTGGTCTGCTGACCCCATCCTCATGGCGTTTCCAGAGGAGCTGAAGTCCCTGTTAGCTTTCTATTATGGATGATCAGCCTTGCCCACTTCCACGTCATCTCATTTCCTTTATCTTGGCAGCAAATGATTGTCTCATTTGAATGGAAGAGCTAGAACTGACAGAAAATCTAAAATAAGAAACATAATTAGCAGAAAAACTTTTAATTCTCCTTTCTAAGCCATTTCTAAATGTGTTAGTGCTTATTTATTGAACCTGGCTTGGCATTTAGACAGCTCCTTTTAGTGCTAATAGGGTTGATTGCTGGGTTGAACACTACAGCTTTGAGGAAATGGCTGCTCAGTATTCAGAGATGCCAAGTCCCCTCGACACAGAAATACCCACCTTTCTTCACAAGAAACGTGCTGGTTTATTCAGCACAAATATATTAAAATAAGGCTGTCACAGGAGCCACAGGAGTCACAGATGCCGCACCAGCAGCCCATGCAGGAGGTGTGTGATACTTGAGCTCAGGTGTGTGGCTTTGGGATGCCAGGGCTCGGCCTTTCAAGGGCTCAAAGCTCCCTCCAGCAGGGGCAGGACAGCGCCAGCCTTTGTGATGGGAGCTGGGCTGGGGTTTGCTCCAGGTCATTGGCTTGGCTCTGGTGCCAGGGGGCACCCAGGGGGTGGCAGGACCCCCGAGATCCATGGGGAGATCTGAAGAGTAGGATTAGGGGAGAGGGTAAACAACTGGAGAAGAGGAGAAAGAGGAGGAAGAGGAGGAGGAAGAGGAAGCTACCTGGTTTCCCCAGGTTACAGTCAAGGGTTTCCTACCCTTGCCCACTTGCATTTCACACTGAAATCCAAGACTCTTCCATCCAGAGCCAAGCAGAGCAGGGTCTCCTTCCTAATAGAAATGTGGGGGCAAGAAATGTGGGTGGGGATTTTTTTCCCTGTATCAGTCATTACTAGAGTAGTTCCTTCAGTGTGTGTAATGGACCTTTTTGTGTTCCCTCTCCTGCAGATCAATCACGAGGACAGATGTCTGATTGTCCTCCTGTTCCAATGTATATCATCATTGCACCTTTGGAGCTGCTGCAAAATAGCACAGGTGTCAATAAAAATAGAATTTGGACTTTCATTTACTTTCATTTAGGCTTTATAGGTGAAAATGGTGGGTTTTCAGAAAATAAGCCTCACCTTCACTTTATTGAGCATGTGATGTCAACACAAGGCTGCTTGGCTGAGGCAGCAGCCTCCAGAAAGAGGGTGGGCTCCTGAAATCTGAGAGTGCCAAGCCAGCCTGGCTGGCTAAGCTTTGCCAGTGGCTAGCCAAGTGCAATGAGATTACCCTGATCTGGGGAACAGAGATACTTGAGCTCAGGAATTTCTCCCTGGGTGTGATTCCCTTGTAATAGCCACTATCCCTCATTCTCATTTCTAGCTGGGAAGGAGGTGCAGTGTGAGTTTACTGGGTTGTGGCCACCAGCTTGCAAACTGCCAAGGCGTGGCTTTTAAGGCAGCCTTGGAAAAGTGCACAGGAACACAAATGTCCCTGTCATTGAGGCACTGAGACTTCAAAACCAGAAGGGTCACTTGCATATTGTGTCAGTGCAGCGTCCAAGTGTTTGTTTTTAATTTACTGGGGGAAAATTTAGCAAATCACTCAGATTTTAATCGACCATTAGAGCCACTGCTGCACGTTTTTTTCCTCCATCTCTTGTTGCTCATACCCAGGCATTGTCTGTCAGTGATGCCTTGGAACAATAAACCCAGGGTGACCCAGGCCAGACAATGAGATGCTCATGAGAGGTCTGCATGGAGAACAAGGTTGCATCCCCATCCCTTGGTTACCTGTTGCATTACAGAACAACTTGGCCTCCAGCTGTGAAGCCTTGTCCATGCAGGTGAAGAATTTTTCTTTGGGAGCTAAATGAAAATGGGATACACCTGCCTGTGGGTCTTGGTGGAAGACTTTTTAAGGTGAAAATTGTGCCTGATGTGGGAAGACAGGCAGGAGCACCAGACACCTCAGGCTTCATTTCAGCCGTTCCCCTTAGTGAGATACATGACCTGGTGTGAAATGCAGGGCAGAGGGATGACTGAAAATGGTCAGCCCCCAAAATACACCTGGCCCAGCATTCTGCCCTGGATGAGACCCAGCAGATGCTCAGGAAGTGATACAAAAATAGAGCAAACATTTGTTTTTTACTTCCCAGAATACTTTCCATTTCCCCAGTGGTCTGTGACTCAGGAACCTCCTGAACTGTCGATGCCATCTCTGCATTTAACAGCCCTTGATGGATTCCTCTTCTATCGATCAGCTTACACCCTATTGAACCAACACAAACTTTGTACCCTATGGCAAGGAGTGCCACAGCTAAAACTCTCCTTTGTTTATTTTGAACTTGTCACTTGATAGTTTTCTTTGATGTTCACTCTCTTCCTTTGAAGAGCACTGAATAATATGAACAGCTGTTCCCCAGTCATATCGCTCGTCCTTTCACAAAACTCGGTCATATTTCTTCTTCAGTCATTTTTTCCTCCAAGATAAAAAGTCTTAATCTATTCAGTCATTCCCTGAATGGAGGCCCTTTTGTGCTTTTGATCATCTTCAATTGCCTTCCTCTGTAACTTTCCTATTTCTTCTGTATCATATTTGAGATCAGTGAATCAGGACTGCACAATGGCATTCAAGAGAAGGGAGTCCATGGAGTTATACAGCAGCATAATGATTTCCCCTGTTTTGCTCTCTCCTCCTTTCCTAACAATTTCTAGTTTTCTGTTTGCTTTTTTGATTGCTACTGAGTCTTGAGCTGACATTTGCATAGAGTTATCTATTATACCCTGAGGATTTTGCTCCCAAGTGGAAATAGCCAGCCTGGAGTCCATTATTTTGTATGTAAAGCTAGGATTGTCTTTTCCCATGCACATCACTTTACATCTATCTGCATCAGATTTTATCTGTGATTTTATTACCCTCTTGTTCAGTGCCACGAGGGTCTTTCTGAAACTATTCACAGTCAGCCCTTTGCCTCATCCACCCTTAATATCATCAGCAAATTTCTCCTCTCCCTGCTTGCAGCTTTTTTGAGATTATTTCTGAATATTTAGACATGAATATTTTTCTGAATATTTAGACATGGGACAATGTTCTGGCTAATTTAGCAGCTTACTCTCTCAAATTTGAGGCGCCAGCTCCCAGGGAGAGGGGGAGAAACGGCACTTCCCAGGCTCTTGGGCTGTCACTGGAGAGCAGCTGGAGATAAATGGCATTGTGCCTAAGCAGCACCTCTAGCTCTCCCTTGCACAGACAGGATGGGGGTGATGGCACTTGCTGGGATGTGTGTCTGCCTGTACCAAACCAGCCTGAGATGGGCCCAGCCCAAGGAGGTGAGCAGAAGCCCTGGGGCCCCAGGAAAGGGTGCAGAGCGGAAGCAATGGATGGCAAAGCCTTTGTCTGGGAAAACCTTTGCACACAAAGTTGTGTTGAACAAACAGGAGCTAACTGGGAGCTCCTCCTCACAAAAAGCTTGTCCAAGGGAGCCCAAGGCCAGAGTCAGGCAAGGAGCCTCTGTCCATGGGAGGAGAGCACAAGGATGATGAAACAGTCACTGCCCAGGCAAGGTGAGACCCAGCTCTGGCTGTTTGGTGAGAAACAACCAGAAATGACCAGTGAGGAGCACTTCCCTAGCAGTGTGCTTTCCCTGGGAAGCAGCACCTTGCAGCAGTGCCTGGCAGGGGATCAGGGCTGGGTAGCACCAGGGGCTCTTCTTTCTGCCGGGGGTGTCCTTGTTTGGGGGAAGAGGCTGGACAGTTGCCACTGCCATTTGCAGGCAAAAGGAGCCAGACTGAGCCTCTCTCCAGCACCACAGGGGAGCAGGAAATTATTTCACCTAGAGATAAAAAACAGGAGAGGATTCTTCATTCCTATCCAATGGCACTACTCAGAGCCACAGGGTCACACAGAATATGTTGTGTTCTCCTCTCTGTCCTAGTAAATTCGTGTTGCAGCCTCTAGAGCCAGGCAGTGCAGGATTTGCCAGCTCTTTGGTGAGATGCCTTTCAGAAAACCCACGTGGCTTCCAGAAAAATGCTCAGTGGAAGTGATTTGATGCTCCTACACCTGCAAGGGGAAAAGGGAAGTGTCTTTTTTCTAATGACAGAGCAAAAATTGCTTCAAAGTGCAGAGGGTCTCCCCTTTTAATAGCCTTAAGCTTGACCATCAGAAAGCCAGAACCTTTTTGATGACAAAAGAAAAGAGCAGGCATCAGTGACTCAAGCACAAAGTGTTTCTTGAGCTGTGTGAACACTTTTGGCAAAAAAGATGTGTGTGCACATAAAAAAAGACCAACTGTTTTCACAGATCCAGGGAGCAAAACAGAAATTCAAGAGAAATCCAGGGGCAGACCCAGTGACATTGCAGCCACCAAGCCCCTGCTCATCTGAGTGTGGAGGCTCTCAGCCACCGAGGCAGAATCCTCATTTCCACCCCAGCCTGGCAGCTCAGGCCATGCCACTGCCCACTCCAGGGACTGAAGCTGAGGACCAGGGCTCCTCCAGAGTGGCTGAGGATTTCAGCAGTGCCTTCACCTGTTGTTCAAGGGTGAGGTTTGGGGTGGAAACTGTGTGGTGTGCCCTGTGCCAGCTCAGCACTGGTCCCACACCAGCATGGCTCACACTTCTGCACAGCCCTGCTGCACTGACAATGGGTGCAAAATCTGCCCCTTGGGCTCCTGTTACAAACTTTGCATTTCATTCAGGTCAGAACTGGAGGGTCTTTGCCTGTCTCTCTCGATGGGAGGTGTTGAGGAGGAATGAACAATAAATAACAACTCTTCCCACCACCAGAAAGGCAGATGTGGGTCGTAGGCAGAGCACAGCTTTTGTACCAGCAGCAGTGGCAGCAGCCTGTGTAACTCAGCCAGCACAAACTCACAATGCCTGCAAATAAAGCTGCAGTAAGATGCAAAATGCACAGGTGCCATTCATTGGTCCTGGTAGTACCAGGGTTTGTTCTGTCAGCCCACCCAGCCTTGGACTGGTTGACAGATAAGAAAAACCCATTTGGAAGGAAACCTGGGGAAAGATGGACTGGATTTAGGTGACAGGACTGATCACAGTAGAAGGCACCAGAATGGCTACAACAAATACTGCAGAGAGGAAAAAGGCCCTTAAGGCTAAACCAGACTTGCAGGGCTTTTGAGCCATTATCACAGAATCACAGAATGGCAGCGTGGTTTGTGTTGGAAGGGACATTAATGATCATGTAATTCCAATCATCTAGTTCCATCCCTTCACCATGGGCAGGGACACCTTCCACTAGATCAGGTTGCTCATAGCCTCATCCAGCCTGGTCTTGAGCATTTCCAGTGGTGGGGCATCCACAGCTTCTCTGGACAATCTGTTCCAAGTCTGCTTCATCACCCTCTCAGTAAGGAATTGCTTCCTAATACCCAGTCTAAACTCTCTGACAGTTTAAAGCCATTCCCCCTTGCCGTATCACTACATGCCTTTGCCAAAAGTTCCTCTCCAGCTCTCCTGAGCCCCCTTTAGGTACTGGAAGGTGCTGTAAGGTGTCCCTGGAGCCTCCTCTTCCCCAGGCTCTCTCAGCCTCTCTTCCTAGGAGAGATGCTCCAGCCCTCTGAACACCTTCATGGCACTTCTCTAGAACAGATCCTTGACTTTGCTGCTCTGAGGACCCCAGAGCTGGATGCAGCACTGCAGGTGGGATCTCACAGAGCAAAGCAGAGCAGCAGAATCCCCTCCCTCATTCTGCTCTCCCCACTGCTTTTGAAGCAGCCCAGGACGGGTTTGGCTTTCTGGGCAGCAAGTGCACATTGCTGGGCCACGTTGAGCTTCTTGTCAGCCAACACCCCCAGGTCCTTGTCCTTAGGGCTGCTCACAGTCCAGTCTCTGCTTGGAAAATCCCCAGTCGGGAAGGAGGAGAGCTGGCTGTGCATGTTGCCGTTGCACATGCATTGCAAGTGCAGGCTATTTTACTTTCCAAAATGCAAATTTTCCAATTTCCCTTGAAGATTCTTCATATTAATGTTGTCTTAAAAACTGAGAGTGTCTTGACTTTTAATGTAGTTTCTCGCAGTTTTCTTTTTAAAGAAGAGACAGGAGCTACTTTTTTAAAAATTGTTTTGCATAAAGCCTTTTTTTTCTCTTTCCCCCCACTTTCTCAGTGCTTCACAGGATGTTAAAAGAAGGCCAAATTCCCAAGTTGTCCACATTTTCATATGAAAAACAGCTACAACTTTCCATTGAGCTCTTAAGAAGGAAGTGTAAACATGTCAGCTGTGTTTATGTGGGAGCACAGATAATTAAATATAACCTACATTTCCTGCATTATATATATATATTTAAAATGCCTGTTCCATATGCCTTTATGAGAACAGAACAGTCTAGACTTACAGTAGCTGATCAGAAGGAATAGCCCCAGGAAAATGTGACTCTATCCATACTGTGTGAGCATGGCTGTAGCACAAGCTTCTTCCTGGCAAAAAGGGAGAGTGACCATCCCATGGCAGTGGCAGGGAAACAGACTCTACCCACCTCCATACCATTCACCTCTCTTGCCCTCCAAACCAGGCTGCTCCATTCAAACTACCCAGCAGGAGGGTCAGGTCCAGGGTCCTCAGCTAGGAATCACAAGGAGAGTGCTCCTGGTTCCAGGCCAAGTATTTAAAAGCACAGGCAAAAGCTTGACAGGGTTCAGGCAGCCTTGAGTAAGGACATCACCACTGTGTCCAGCAAGGGACGGGATATCCTGGGACATCCCCTTCAACCCAACTGCCAAGGGAACCAGCACCCCAGGCCCTGTTGTCACAGCTTCTGTGACCTTGGAAGGGCAAGCAAGGACTGGAGTTCTGCCCAGTGACCCAGGGGCTGGGAGGGATCTCCCTGACAGCTCAAGCCCCTGCAGCATGGCTCCTCTGTTCCCTGCCTGCTTCTCCTCTCCCTTCCCCAGCGAGACAGCATTGCAGTTTCTGCCAGCATGCAAGAAAATTACCTGTGATTTATCACACAATCAGTGATTTTGTTGGCTTTTTTATTTTGGACATAGAAGCACGTTATACTGCTCTCCCACTCTGAAATATAGGGGTAGCAAATCTGCCTGCCTGGGACTGTCTGTCTTTTTAGCCTCATAAAAAGCCTAGAAAATGAAAGCAGGAACAAAATAGTCAGTTTGTTGCTTTTTTTTGTTCCCCT
>JAYDZK010000001.1:54110357-54124118 GCA_034509185.1 Euphonia xanthogaster
CAATATGTAAATGGACCAAAACTTATAAAAGTGTGAAAACTCGTGACCCAGCGTCCACCTTGGGTGGAGCCGCAGCCGGGCTCTTGCACTGCCCAAGGTGTATCCTTTAAAGGCCTTTTAATAAATATCTACTTTATTCCTTTAACATTGTCTAGCCTCTGTTTGAGGTAGCCTCACAAGGCATCAACCTCCGAGCTGAGGCTGGCTGCTGCAACACACCCAGCTTCATCCAGCACCTGCAGATTAAGGGCAGTGCTAAGTGACCACTCCGATATTTGTGAATAGAATGTGATAGTTTTGATGGGAGGATAAGAGAAAACTGACAGCTTGTCCTGCTTATGGACAGGCTCAGGCTTGCCCATGGCTGGTGCCGTGACACGTCACAGATGCAAAGTTAGATTTTTCTTTTTTCCTGTTGTTTTCTCTGAACTGCAGCACAAAGTAACACTGAGGGAAACCAAGCCACTCTTGCAGCCTGGTGAGAAGCAATTTCTTCTTGCTTGGGCAGGAAAAACTCAATGCAACACATGCTGTGGATTATAAAAGCTCCCCCTGTTGTGTGCCACAGCTGGGGGATGGTCCAGCACCCACAGCTGTCTACCCAGGCTGTCACGAGAGGGAGAGCATCAATTTGTATTTGTACATGTAAATATGGGCTGTTTCCCCTCACATGCTGCCTTTCCCTCTCCTCTGTAGTTTGGCAGGGCCATTTCCCAAACCCAGCCCCACACACAACCATACACACATGCATGGAAGACCTCTTTTTAGGGACTTGTAGCTGTAGACGTGCAACAGGAAGAGAGGGACTGTGGAAAGATGAGTGGGGTAAAAAGGACAACAGTGTGGAAGCTGCTACAGAAAATCCAGCTGCTACTCCCTGGATGGAGCATGGTCAGCCTACCCCACCTTCCACACACAACACAGCACAGTCTAAGGGGGACTAAAGGGAGGGTGGAGTGGAGACACCACGGCCAGGCTCCATTGAAACCCTTGCAGATGAGGGAACTCAGTGGTACTTTCCAGCTGATAAGCCCCTGAAAACAGCAGCTGAAGACCAAGGGAGATACAGGAATATGTCCTGCTGTTGAATCAGCAACCATGGTGAAATCACTCTCCTTGGACTGACACATGTCCCCATCACATGGGTCCCAGCTTTTTTGGGGTGTTGGCAGAACAATCAAGGGTTTGAGTTAATCACCCCTTTTCACGTGACAGGGGCTTACACACAGCCCATACTCCTCCCAAGGGGCTTTTCTGGCCTTTAGGCACTCATGGTTCTCCAAAGGACCATCCAATTTCTGTAGCGTGCATTTACCGAAGGACAAAAACTTACCAAAAACCGGCCCCTGACTTGATGCATCAGGTCCCAGAAGCAGCTTTTGAATGGAAAAAATGGAAGTTTGGTCCAATTGCAGACAAATTGTGGTACCTGGGCCCAGGAAGTTGCTGGGCCTAAATTCACCGTGCTGTGTATTTCTCCCCAGGGCCACCCTAGACCCACATACTGGGACCTACTTGGGGAGGGGAAGGAGCCACCAGAAGCACTGATCTGACCTGACTTCAGCCAGCACTCTCACAGGCCTCCTTTCCAGTCTGTCACCATGGAACAAAAAGGCCACGTCACCATTAAGGTTCAAGTTGACCTACTGTCCCTCAGGCACAACAATCCTGTCTGTTTCCATGTGGGGTCCCAGCTCCTGGTGAGCACTTGCTGGGCTATCCCTGCCTGGCTGGCTCCTGCCTACCAGCTCCTTGGAGAGCAGCAAGGAAACCACCCAGCGGAGATAAACCTGGGTCTGCTGCACGGGACTGGTCACATATCTTCATGCAGACAAATCACTTGGTTCATTCAAGACCAAATTTCCTGCCTATGTGACTCTTAATGAAATTCCCTCCTGGAAAAGCATTAAGAAGAGTTGAGATGCTGTCATTGAAGAGTAAGAGCAAGACTCACAAATCCTTTTTGAAACACTGTTTCTTTTCAAAGCATTAATATTAAATGTCAATATAAGCACAAAGCTTCTGATTTTATCTAAACAGCATTCCACTTAACATGAAACAAGCACATGTGGTGGAGAAGAACACCAAAATCCTTTGGTATATTTTGTCACCCACTCAGGTTTCCCACCTCTGATGCTTAGAGGTGGAAATGCTGCTCTGGCCAGGGTTGAGCCCTGCATGGTGCCAGTGTGACTGTCCCAGCCTACTGGTGTGTAACCCTGCCCCTCACTAGAGGCAAACACAACTGGTCAGCACTGAAATCACATCTTGCCCATGCTTGGTTGGGGACTGAGGCCTTGGTGGGAAGGATTCAAGCTGTCTTCTCTGGTGCAGGCACAGCCCAGATGTTGCCAGCCCTCACAGCAATGCCCTGTAAGCGGTCACAGGCACAGCACTGATGGAAACAACCTCTGCTGTGGCTGCTCAGGAGGGTGGCAGGGAGCCAAGGCCCCAGGTGTGCAGAACCATAAAGCTCTGGCTACTGCTCTTTGACTCCCAAAATTCAGACTTCTCAGGACCATCTGCTGTTAGATAAGGAAGTCATCTTCCTTGTCCCACTACTTCTGGGCAGCCCACTCCTACCCGAGCTGGCTCAAGTCATGAGTTCAGTTCTTTGCTCCTCAATCCCCTTGTGCTGGAAGAGGATCAGCTCCCAGGGGAAGCTGTAGAGTTAGTGTGCTCCACGAGCATGAAGGGAAAGGGCAGGCTGCACAGTGGAAGATTGGCTTACAAGAGATGCAGGATGCTCTCCCACTCAGCCCCCCCTCAGAGAGTTTAGCATTAACATCCTTCACTCTGCAGGGGCTCTCTTTGGAGCTGAAAGATCCAGAGAAAGTCACCCACTTAGGTGGCCAGGAAGCAAAGGGGAGCTCCTCCTTCAGTCTAAAAACATTCAGCTCATGAGCCTGTTCTGCAATAATCAGAGTTGCAATACTTTTGACAATCTTTCTCAGTGATATCACTCCTTGCATTTTGTTATCTCCTACCTCCATGAAATACTGAAAAGCAAGAAATTAGTGCTCACAGCAAGCGGTCACATCAGCATCTCCTTGTTAGTTCCTTTACTTAATTTTTCAGACCAACTTTTCCCTTATCAGGGAGGTAAGAGCCACTCTGCAATGGAAACAAAGCTCCTTTCTTCAAGCTCACAATGCCCATCTGTACACCAAGTCCTTGTAAGCAGGTTTGCCTCAGCTGACAGCACGTGATGGATCCCAATGTGACCAGCAGGGTTACACACCAAATGCACAGTGCCTTAAAGCACGTGGCTTCCACACTGCAGCTGAGGAACTGGAGATTTGGGAACTGGTTGTGCCAAGTGTGCCTGACCAGCTTGCTCTGGCTCTCAGCCAGAGACACCTGGGCTGGTGCAGAGGGGGTGGCAAAAAGCAGCCTAGCAGGGAGATCAGGGGCAATCCAAGAGAGGGAACACGAGGTGTCTCTTGGGTTTCCAGACTACATCTGATGGCAATGCCCAAGGCTTAGTGGCATGGTTGGCCTCCACTGAAAGGAAGCAACTGATTCTTTTTTCCTTTTGTGCTGCTTAGAGGTCTTTATATCAAAGACCTGACTTGCTCCTCATATTGGCTTGGTTTTAGGGCTCAGTGGGGATGAAAATGCATGAGTAGGAGAAAACAGCATTTGTGGACAGAGATGGATCCACCTGCAGTCACCCGGATTTGCTTCAGCAGCACAGACTTTTCACCCTTTTCACTCCGACATCACTTTGTCAATACCAAATATGCAGTTTGAGAAAAGAACTACTAGGTTTTGCTTGGAAAACACATGGCACAGTGTAAGATTTTGCTGCAGGCATCACTGTTGTCCAAAAGCTGCCCAGGCATTCATCCCATTTGGATGCAATCCAAAGGGCGAGACCCCTAGAGGAGCCTCCAAGTGACCAGGAAGCTCTAGTCACATATCACTGCCCCATACCTCTCAGATAGAAGCCAAATTCTACAGGGAAGGAGAGCTTTTACTTGGACAGTTCCATTCAAATGACATTGTGAAAGCCAGAGGGTGAAGGGAAGCTTCATGCTGACATCACAGGGGACAAACCACAAGCTCCTGTATGGTGTGTTTTACACCACCAAGGGCCAGAAGAGCACTACAGGGTAATGAGAAACTCCGGGTAGATGAGTCTGTGAGTAACCAGGCAAGAACAGTCATCCAACAAAGTAACACTATGGGCTTTCTGCCACCAGCTCCCAAGCTTTCTTACTAAAAGCCAACTTAGCTAAAATATAATCTTGTATTACAGTTGTGGTTCACAGTTGTGGTTTCTTCCTTCTAACAAAACTGCAAGGAAAGAGACCATTTAGTCACACAAGACTGCTTGTCAGTAAAGAAAATACAAATTTACTTTTATTATAACCATAAAGAGGCATATATTTAACAATTAGCTGTACATTCAGCACTCAGGTATATCTGTGTCAAATAAACTCAATTCTCTTACTGCTAAAAACAGAACACTTCTCAGCAATGCACAACCTGTGCTTATTAGGATGTTTATTGTCTCTGTATTTCAGTTATCTTGACAGACAAGCCTCAGGATACAGAATAAAGCTTTACTCTTGGACCAAAATAGGAGGCAACATTTTTATTTAAAAAAATTAAAAACAGCAAGTTTCTAGTCAGATAATATAAAGCATCTTAAATTAATCTTTTGAAACTATTTACACTATTTGTAAACGTAAATATCTGAAACTGTACATGTTTAAACAAACGTTCATTTAGCAAACAGGCTGTATAAACTGATTGCTCTTCTAATCCTTCCACCAGCTGTCCTAGAGCTGTCTGGGTACTCTAAGAGAGAAAAAGATCCCAAGCACAAGAGCGACTACTGCCATGGTTTACCCTTCACAACTCTTCTGTACAATGTCTGCATTAAGTTAGTCATAACTGTACAGTGACCACGCAGTCCTTCTGAAAAACCTTGTAAAAAACAAATATACATATATTACAATGCACAAGACATTATTTTACAGACTGTATTTCTACATAAGTAAAGGGAGAGGGCAAGTTTTTCTCCTTGTTAGTTCCTTTACTTAATTTTTAAGGAGTCATGTAAGGTCCTATTAGTACCATTTATGTATTTCAGCACCACTGCTGTAACACTTCTTGTGGTAGCTTTCAATCCTACCATCTTATACTCTAGTCTTGTTATTTATATCAGGAAAATTATTAAATCAAAATATCACCGATGTGCCAGGAAATTTCTTCATATTCAAAAGTACAGAATAGGCTTTATAAATAAGTGAAAAACTGTCACATAACCCACTACATTTTCATTTTACAGTGCTGCACAATGAAGATTTACACACTGAGAGACCTTGAAGTGTTCATTCCATTAAGGGCCAAGCATTTAGCATCCAGCTTTCCACACTAATGTCCAATTAATGCTCACTCGACAGCATGCACTGTTTACCAGTTACTGAGCACTTATCCTCTCTTTACAATGCAGATTTGACAGGCTTGCACATCAGTTTCAGGCATCCCCACACCCCCTGATTAGCACTTTCTCCATGGCACAAAGGCTGTGCAAGCTCCAGACCCAGTTCCCACTTTAAATAATGTGACACCACCATCTGATCTTGAGAAAGGCAAAAAAAACCAACTCTGCCCTAAAATTAGATAGATCTAACCCTCAATGCTAAGCAGTGCTGTAAAGCATCTGAAAACATGTAGTTTGCTCAGAAACAACAGAAATTATGTTGCACAGCTTTCCATTGCAAATCCCAAGGATCTGAGACCCTTCACATGGAGAAAGACTAGAGTATGACACTTCAGGTCAGGCCTCACAAGAGTGTAAGAAAGACAGCCCATACAGTGTTTCAAGAGACACTTCACACGTGGGAAATTAAGTTTTCCCAAGCAAGAACCTCTGAATTACTTTCAAGCATGTGGTGGATTACCAGGATTTTCAGAGAAGTTAAAGAAAAACTCAGAGCACGCCTGCTTAAGTCAAATTGTCATACCAATATGGTCATCTCCCAAGTCTCACAAATATCTATTGCTGCTCTCATTTGATTCCCTGCACTGTATTTCCAGCATCTCTTTGAAAGTGTGACTTTCCATTGCATATATCAACTCATTAAGGGAAAGCAAGAATGGTTTTTACATTAAAAAAAAACAAACAAAAAAAGGTTTTCAATTTTGAAAATATCTAGAAAAGGCAGTAACTGAGCTTCCATACGAGTGATCAGCAAAGGGGTTTTTGTTTCATTTTCTTCTGCCCACTGCTCAAGCCAATGAACAGGAAGACCTTTACCAAATCAACAAACCTGTTCATTTTGGGTTATTTCCCTAAAACAGGGTCAAGCAGCCTGGATAGTTTTGAAGCAGACTGGACTGCACAGGGATCCGTTGTTTACTTCAAGCAAATGTCTCTGCATTCCCTTCAGTCCCTGGCATTTGGCTGAAGCTTATTCCAAGCAGCCTCACTGTTGGGCTACTTGGACATCGACAACAATAAGTTCACCTGAAAGACAAAGTGAAAGCCTACGTTAGACAGAGAAGCCAAGTTTTAGAACTAATGTGTCAAATTTGAACCTTCAAACGGGATTCCTAGGAAGTACATTAATCAGAAGACAGTTACAAAACAACAGCCAAAATTTCCAGTTAAATGCCTACTCACAGGCTTTTTAAAATGCAACTGATGACCATGCTGACCACTCATTTCAGCAGTCACAAACTACTGCGATAAACTTCTCAAGGTAACTTCATGTGTTGTCAAGAAATTCCAAAAAACAGGCACACTGGCAAAAAATGTTACCATTCACCTCAAATATCTGAAACACACTTGGGATCCTTCACAGTACTTGTTTCCCATAGATTACAATATGGTTTCCTACATACTTCAGTTTGTAGGATAAGTGATCCTAAGGTTTGTCAGGTAAATAATTAGAGGAAGCCATCTCCTCCAGGATAACCTCACCTCCTTATGGTACATCACTCTCAATCCAGGACAGTGCTCCAGGACAGTTTATCACACATGCCTGTGGCCACACGCACTGCAGGCAACATCCTCTAATCCATAAACTAGATTACCTGTTTAAATCACCCTGTGATAATCAAGATTCTACCTACATTCCCTAGACTACTAGGGTCAAAGTGACATTTTTAAAAGCCTACTTGGTTTCTGACAGAGAATCCTAATAGAGGGAATTCTTAACCCAAATTATCTCTGAGACTACAGACCATGTAGGGTTACACTTCTATAAACACCTGCACATTTTCCCACTACAATTCACTTTAAATGCACTCTAGTAACTCATTCTTGTGCTTCCTAAATGTAAAAGCTGCTGCTTTTTGTATTTGTCAAAAAAAAAGACTGCCTTCAAATGCAGTTTTTTTTAAGGCATATTCACTGGTTTTGATACCTTTCCAAGAAGACAATGCCAGGAAATGGCAAGACTCTTCTACAATGCTGTACAACTCAATCCCCAGCAACATCAATCACCACCATGGTTTAAGAAAATCTATTAGACATTCATTAAAAAAACCCAACCAAACAGTCCTCTCCTAGCTGAGAGTTTTAAGATCAGATAAAGCCCAAAGTTTAATCATCCAGGATTAAGGGGGATAAGAAATAAATAATGATACTGAACACTGGAAATACAAAAAATGAAAAAAATCAATGTTTATAAAAGCCAGTCACATGAAAGAGCAACTGATAAAATAGGGAGCTTCAATATATACCTGTTCCATTGACGGACAAGCTATGATCTGGAGGTCTTCATTACTAAATTCTTCCTTTAACAGAGCATGGAGTTTCTGGAACATTTGCTGAATGTTATTCTTTTAAAGGAAAGAAGAAAAAAATCAATATTAAAAAACGCAACACCCATCTTAAACCAGAACAAACACAATGTACGTGGAATAGCTACTGAAGTGACCAGGTAGGGAGAAGCAGTCAAGCTTCAAGAGCTTTTTTCTAAAACAAGCCCCAAAACAGCTACAGGAATTCACATTAGTTATGAAATAAAAACTTCAGTTAGATGTGCTAAAGTGAAACACTGAGTCCTAAAGACTTAACCTGGAAGCTTAAAACTCAAGCTTGGCTCTCCTGGCTGTTTACAGCAGGTTTTCCACTCAATCTGTATCACCCCTCTGCCTCTGATGCTCTTGCCCATGCATAACTGACCAAAATCGACTGGTTGGTGTGGGACAGAGTTCATTTTCCTCATGGCAGCTCATTTGGTGCCAGGTGGAAGATGTACACAATAAAGAGCAGCAGTTTCTTCCCTGTAATATCCATGTGTTGTGTAGTACAAACGAAAGCAATACAGCTGTTTGGATTTGGCTTTTTTAAGCTAAAGACATCACCATGAAATGTCTACAGGAAAACATGGCAGCAATACTCACCCTGACTGGCTTAAACAGAATTAATTCTGTATCTTTATTGGACAAGTATAAGGACATGCTTCGTAAAGTTGACGGCAGCTTTGTTTTAATTGTCTTGTAAGTGGAAGAGACCAGATCGTTGATCTTTGCTGAAAGTAAAAGAAAATATGTTTAGCAGGCTAAAAATGGAGTTCTGCTTGCTGAAACCTACACTCCAGAATATTACCTCCACTCTCCTGGGTGGATCATTACCAGAGGTTTGAGTGGAAGGGAAAGAGGGGGTGCTGGGCTGTGCAGTGTCAAACCCATCACAGGACCACAGCCTGCCAGACACTGCTTCCCTTCCCTGCAGAAAATGCACCTATCCCATTTCTGAAAGATACCACAACCTCCTGAGGCTTCTGAAATCACAGCCCTCCAATAGCAACTAAGTTCTACATAGGCTCCCCCCCAGAAAACCTAACTGGAAAAGCAACTGCTGGGAAACAGTGCTAACAAAGCCAACAGAATGACAAATCCTCCTTACTGGTTATAGGCCACGTCTGTGAGAGGAAAGGCTGCACAGAAATCTGGATTTTGAATTAACCAGACAGGAATCCTCTGTCAGACAAGACGTTCTTTCTTTATTGCTAAGAATTTTAATGATTTTACAAGATCATTGCCTAAAGGCCAGAGGAAAAATACATTTTGTAGTTTTAAAGTACTGAAATTAAAATCCTGTGTGGGTTTTTACCCCCCCTCAACTTCTGCCACATCTAAATTTTCTGCCTAGTGCCACTTCCCAGACAAATGACTCCAGGAAACAGCAGAAGCTCTGCTTCGATTTGCTTCTATACACATAATTACGTCCAAACAAACATGAAAAAACTCCTGAAGAAGTGGGAGATATTAAGTAGAACCTCGAGTTAGCCCTTGAGAGTGTCTGACCCATGGAGCAGCACTGAATTATGTATGAACATGGCTGGATTTGCATCTTAAGAATATGATGCAACAGAAGGTTCCTGTTTTTGATTTGGAATAATCAGAGTTTTTCATCCAGAAGCACAACTTTGTAAAGTGAAGAGCAAAACGACCAAGGAGCATCTAAAAGTGCTCCAAATGTTCCTATGAAGTGTTCACATTTGAATTTTTAAAAAAGAGGGAAACAAACCTGGATTCCATTTTTGCATGGTGACAGGAAAACTGAAAACAAAGTAAATACCAAATGTACAGACAATAAGGGCTTCAATGAAGATTCATTCTTTCCTACACAAGTAAAAGCTTTATCGTGACATAATTAATTAATTCCTTAAGCACATTCTGTATGCAGTTGCAGAAATGCTGTTTACATGCAAGAACAATCACAGCTTGAGAAATACTCAAGGCATTCATCTACTGCACCAATTAAACACATATTCTGAAGTTTGACAGGTTTTTAAAGCTGGCTTAAGACACTTCAAATAGCACACAGGCTCAAATGGAAGCCAGGATTTGCAAGAAAAAAGTAGACAGTTCTTATATGTAGAATTTTTCAAAATCAATCACAGTCTCTCAGTCCAAGATATTCTGACCACATCTTCAGATTCCTAATAGTAACATGAATATAAACCAAAGTAAATACCTGGTTGTGCCCAAGGTTGCTGTGAAAGGCTGTAATTGGGACCTCCTTGAGTGGCCATTGTTTTTAAAGCAGCTACCTAAAAGAAGTAAAATCAACAAAATTATGTTTCTTTCAGTTGAGTTCACGCCAAAATAATGAACTAAAAATCGCACAACTCTTTGAGATACCACAGTGTACAGAATCTTCACTGATCTGTCTCTACTATGACCTGACTTAACAACACACAGGGGAAGCAGCTTGACAGAAATGCAATTCAAAATTACAACCGTGATCAATTCTTGAAAGTGAAATTCAAAATGGGATTAAATTTACAAAGATGCTTAGGCACCTAAGGATACAAAACCTCAAAAGAGACTTATCCTTAAGCAGCTTAGTCAAATTCCCCAGATTCCCAAGGAATCACTGAGATCACTCAGACAATCTATCAATCTCACCAGTTACCCATCTATATTTTAGGCATGCCACTGACCCCTACCCCAGCATGATAGGCATGAGTAAATTGAATACTGTAATATTCTAAATTCTTTAAAAATCAGCAGCTGGCATATCTGCAGTCCAGGCAAAGCTGTAGCCCCAGTTTCTGAGACGTCATGTCACTTATTCTCAGGACCTAAGGTTCAGAATAGATCCTGTTGAGAGGTTTTCTCACTAGAAATCCTGGCCTGTAGAGCAGGTTCTAGAAAGAAATGCTTTGTAACAAGACATCTAATACTCTAACACCTCCCTCAAGAACACACATGACCCAAGACTGTTTTTCAAGGCTTACAAATGCAGTCGAAGTAGTTCCTGCAGAAAGAAAAGCTCCTGCCAACTTTCACACACTTGTTACAATTCAAGGAAAAATTAAAGCTTCTTGATCAAAGAACACAAGAGTTGCTTGTAAAAACAAGCTATGACATGTTCCTTTAACCCCATTAATCTCAAAAATGCCTGGAAAATTGCTGTTGGAAGTTAAAGGAAAGCACATTATCTTCAGCTAATCACACAGCACTAGCAGATTGTCATATACCCAATTTAAATACCAATTCCCTTATCCTACCAGTACTTCGGTTAGGTTAACAAACATACAATACATTCGTACCTTTGTCATGAACTCCTCCAGCTGGTCTATAAACTGTTTGGTTTGCTGCTGAATGAACTGCTCACAAGCTGATTTCAGATGACGATCTACGTCTTTCTTGGAGTCGATATAATGTTCTCTGATTTCTGGAGTACCCTTGAACAGAGAACAACAATTCTCTTCTTTTTAATTGCCCGAGATCACCACACACTTAATGACCCAACTTTTCTTAGTGCAATTACCTCCAGTAAGAACTGTATCAAGGCGTTGTTGCTGTTCAGTCTAAAAAATCTTGAAACTGCCTTGGGATTCAGGATTTTAAATGCTGCATCTGTGAATCAGAAAGTCACTCACACTGTAAGTCAATGCCACTCAGCTCCAGGAACTACAAACTACAATCACTCATTTATGCATAAAAATGGCCCAGCATGAATGATTATGACTGCAACATTAATGACTCTAGCACTGCTCAGAGTGGATGCACAAGTGCACATGCACAGAAGCACACAAAGCTTCATTCACTACTTTTCAGTGGCACCTATGGTACATCTGTACCTAACAGATGCACGGTCTAAACAGATAAATACATTACAAGAAACTAACAAGCTGCTGATATTAACTGCAGTGCTATAACCATGAAAATTGTGTGAGCTCTCCTTTTCTTCTTACTGTAATCTACAAGTGGAAGACTTACATAAGCTATTTAGGCATTTACAAACAAAAATTTTGCATACATTGCCTGGGAAAACCAACTACAGTTGCATGAAATAACTTTTAATTGGCATTTTTTTCTTCTGTGCTTAGCTGTTTTAGTTAGGACAAAACAACAAAACATCAAGGTTGATAAACATTCATGTTTATGTTCTCTACACAAGCCTCAAGAAGGAAAAGCAATAATGTCTGTAAATAACACAAGATACTGAAATTACACCTATAGTCTTAACAGGATGCTGTCACACTGAAATATAGTCAAATTGGGAAAAAGAAAAATTATTAGTTACAGTATAGCTTTTTACCCTACTGTCAGCCATTTATCATCCTACACATCTATCTGCCTTTTGCACTTCAAAAGGAATTCTGCACTCTGTATAAAACAGGAGGAGGGAAGAAAGACATAAAAGAAGTGTTTTCTGAGACATTAAATAAAGAGAGAATGCCAAATATATTGGTTTGTAGATTTTGCACTGAAATAAGAATCTGCACTCTTACGCAGTGAAAGGAGAACACAGAGCAAGATTATTTTTGTTCTCTGAATGTTTTACCAGCAATTTGAGAAGTTCCAAAGATTTCCCGAATTCTTGATGAGAAGAGTATGAGCTAGTCCTTTTTCCCACCTATATTTCAGTTACATGAACCTTAACATTATACTACTTCAAAGAAATTGGGCAAAAGCATGACTTTTACAGTAAGCAGTACTGCTTCATCTGTAAATACCAAACTAAATCTTAAACCTGTGTGCAGGAAGTTTGGCTAGAACACAGTAAAACTATTAGCCATATTACTTTTCCTCAATAACTCATCCCAAATATAAGAGCCCTACTGGCCTATGCTACACCACAGTAAGAATTAAGCACAACATACATCTTTTCAACACCACTGCCACCACCACCCAATATAAAGAAAATGTTTTCCATTACTTACCATTACCACCTGCAAAGCACTGGCTGGCACAAAAATTTACTCCATTAAATGAATATGGAGAACAAACTTGTGTGTCAGCCAGGACAAGACACCAAAAGGATGTATTTGCCCTTTAACCTCCAGTCAACTAGAAACCACTCAACAGGTAGGAGGTTTCATTGATGTTCAAATGCAACAAGTGAAATGGTTAGTGTAAGAAATGCATGCTTCAGAGTTAAGACTGCAGCATATTAGCAGGAAAGAGAAGTTATTTCTTCAGCTTTCTCTTCTGGAATGGAAGGAGAGAAACTTGACATGCTTCCAATAATTTTTCCCACTATCCTTACAACTTGGAAAGTGCATGACAGTTCAATTTTGTGTTAAGAGCTTTTTTCCTGAATTTTATAAGGGAATAATAGTACAATTTCAAAAACCATGACCATGGCCACGACTTCTATTTTCCTACGAGACACATGCTTGCTACATAATACCATAATACCGATACTGTTCATTGAACTTGTAAAATAAGAAATCCTTCTCAAAACAAAAACCTCACAGAAAGATCCTGGAAATCTTAATTTGCTCTGGCTAAGTTGACTATGTATTGATAAATTCCCCTGCTAAGCAGCAGTAAAGAAAGATATTCCTTTAACAGGCCGGAAAAGAGAAAAGACAATTCTGTGCAATAGAAATGTAGATTATTTAGCTGTTCTTAAAAAAGACTGGATAAATGAGTTAGGTCAGCAGTGAAAGCAGGCAAAAGCATTTCATACAAAAATAAAGAATTTATTAGATACATTTTGAATTGCCCTGAGTAGGAGAATGGTTTTGGTTTTTTTCAGAAAAGCTAGGAACAAAGCAAGAGATTAGAAAAAGCATACAGGTCATTGCAAGTGAACATAAAATAAACCCAAAACTTTTACTGGCACAAAGGGAGGACAATCCCATCCCATTCTGTAGCCAGCAGCTGTTTAGTACCTCTAGTTTTCTTAAGGTCCAGGGAAATTTCCTTAATGGTGAAATCAGTGTGGAAAGGAGCAATTTGTTCACGAAGAATCAGAAGGTGTTTTATTAAGAAAAGCTGTCCATCGACCTGGGTCTACAGCACAAGAGAAAGAACATGCATTACATGTTA